>JARYHS010008074.1:178018688-178631617 GCA_031002005.1 Vandiemenella viatica
TAAAGTCAAACAAATGTAACAAAAGTTATTTGCTGATAAAGCTGTTGTTTGAAAGGGGTGTGCATGCATAAATATAATTTAATTCATTACAGGGCATGCAAGGGAACTGAGCATTCAGAAAAAATCAAACTTACCAACACCAAACAATATTTACATATCTTTACCTGTAGCTTGTTCCAAGTGTTACCACCATTATTAACTGTGATGCATCGTATGGTCTATGGGCAACTTTCCAATAAATCTACATTATTATGTTAAACAAGTACACAATACTAAGAATTATTTGAAGATAATACAGATGTTAGTATAGATGTCTAGATTATCATTAACATCATCAGAAAGTACTTGGCAATGAATGAATGGGAATGAAGCACATTTCAGGTCCAATCAGGTTAGTGGGCAACCTCATAAGGAAAAACAGAGGTTCCAGACACAGCTACTCACCATTATTAGAAACAAAGGTCATGTTAGTATATACTATATATGCATAGATTAGTTCTAGATGTAGCAAAAACTCCTTGGAAACTATAAATGAGTTATAATGGTAGTGCAACAATTGCACCTCATAAAACACTCAGAGATGAAACTGGTCATTTGGAGATTAGGAAAGTCAATCAGAAATTTCATTACCTGGCAGACTAGTGCCCAGAGCGACAAATGTAAGGGCAGTCACTGAATCCCTCAGATTGATGGTACAACCAAAGTGTGAAGCTACATCACCAATCACTGCTGTCAGGCAGCCTACCCAAATGATGGATGTCCAGAAACAGACCCACCCGCCAGCAAGAGCTATAGACACCATAAAAGTAAGTTTCTATCACAGTACCAATGTTCACCTAGTACTTCAACTTACTTTAACAGTACAATGTCACCCCAGCAACTTGGGAAAAGATGGATGTTTTCTTAAAACTCTTGTCTGTTAGTATGAGTATTTTAAGCAGTCTTTATTATTTAGATTAGAACAGGGAAAAAATAATGAGAAATCATGGCATTTTGAAAAAGGATACACAATAAACTTTATGAAATACATGCCATGAAATGCATTCTCCATCCTCAATCAACTTGTACTGTGAATGTGGTTTCAAAACTTAAAAAGAAAAAAAAAAAAAATTAATGTTAGTACAAAATAAGGTATAAGTTAATCACAAAGCAAATCAGCTTTCATCTGCCAGTGGAAACCCTCCTGTGGAGACATTTGCCTAAATGGAAATAATGCCACTATCTATAAAGTCTGAATAAAAAAAAAAATACCAATGACACTGTTATCGAGAGGCAACAGATGATCAACAGGTGGTACCCTTAAGCATATAGACTAACAAAAACCTTTATTTTTTGCAACATTTAATGAGAATTCCAATTTAGTAAATAGAAACTCAACTGCAAATGAAAATTCTTTTATTAAGACAAAGGATTGACATAATGGAAGTATGAGATTACTTACTTGTCAATTATGCTCTGAGTTTTGTACTTCTGATGAAGTAAGCCTTGGTTGCCAAAAACACTACAAAAATACTAAAAAGAAGGGGAATAAACCTTTATGATTTGCTGCAATGCATGGAGAAACTATATAAAAAAACAAAACAAAAAAACTCAATGACACTGAATTTGTAGCATCTAAAGCGATTTAGCCAGAATCAGGACCAGCAACCTAATTGAGGGACTCACCTGGCACACTGGTACCCAATGCAACGAATGCAATAGCGGTGACGGCATCATGAAGGCCCACCGTGCAACCAAAGTGGGATGCCACATCACCAATAATGGCCGTCAGACACCCAACTCCAAATATGGATACAACGAAACACAAATAACCATCTAACAGATCTGAGAGAGATTGGAAAAAAAGATGCGTAACCAATTAAGTCATGTAAAATTACAATGATAATATAATAGATGTAATTAGAAGGTGAAAATAAAATTGTAGATCATACAGACATTGATTCTAGGCTGTACAAATTGAATAATGCATTTTCAACATAGAAAGTATATGTACATATCTGAATAGAAATGAATTACAATAATATTGAGAAAGAAATGCTTTCAGATGTTGAAAGTAAGGTGGGATATAGAAAGTAAAGCAACCAATTAAAACATGTGGATAAAGGAGAGCAACTAAAAAAAAACACACATAAAAGTAACACACTTTACAATATTCCATTTATAGGGATAAGATATATGACAAAGGAATCAACTAGTATCCATTGAGACTCATGACATGACCCTTATTTAGTGGAGTTTGCCAAGAGAAAGCATGAAAACTGCAGAAGGATAGACATAAGTAAGTCATTAACACATTGCAAATATACAAAAATGAAAGTATGGTACAAGAAGTGAAATTTATTGGGCAATTATTTTTTTATTTTGGTCAATATTTTTATGCAATCACAACAATACTTTGCAGAAGATACCATATTTCACTGCCTTTATGAGATTAAATTTCACAGTGAAAGTAATTTTACACATTTTACAATATGCAGTGCAATTGTCTTCCTTTCGCAGTCAAGTTATAAACCCTTTATTAGACAGTAACGTTTCTCTATTTTCTTTGGTAACTCACTATCATTTATTTGTGACATGAAAATAACAATCTTATTCATTTTTTTAATTCTTCACGATCAAGACGAATATGAATTTCTGTTTTCGACATAGTGTAGGTAACTATAACATTAATCCAATTGTTTCATGATAATTGTATTTGCTACTAACTGTCATAAACGTTTGGACATTGAGCGCAAAATTTTAATTATGTTTAGTGATGGGGGAGTAAGGAACAGGAGGCGGTGACCTTGTTTATTTTCTACACATTTGAGAAACCATTTTTAAAATTTCTTAATTACTGGAAATTTTGTGTCCGGGCACATGTAGTTAACCAAACATGGACAAATCACATTAGAACTGGACAGTCCGGTCGAAAACTGGACAGTCGGCAACCCTAGTCAGGAGTGAAGTTAGTGCTGTAGCCATGTGGATTACTAATCATACTGTTGTCCTTTCTAGTCCGCAATATAATAACAAAACATGTGATTGTAATCTGATGGACTGCCCTCAATTATGTCGGTGACGATAAATGTGTGTCGTTTAAAGTAGCCATTTCCTAATTGTAAACCTGCAAGCTTGGGGAGTGAGGTCCATTGTTTAGCACACTGTAATATGTGACTACTACTGGACTGGGAATTTTGTGACTTTAAATAAACTATTGTGGAACTGTATGCTGAATCAAAAACCATTATTTGCAGACTTCCTTTAAAGACAAATCCGACTTAAGAATTTCCCATTCATGATCGCCAGCAGGAAAGGCTGACATTTTATTAACAAAATCACCACATAATATCACAGACAATATCAATATATGGTGATATATAGTGCAGATATCTATTGCTAGTGCAATTAGGAATGGCAGCAGATCATCAGCCAACTGAAACGACATGTGCAGCAACAATTGCTGAGGGTGGATTAGCGGTACCACCTACTACCAGTTCCCGAACATCGTGGAACAACTTCTCCATCCTACATTACCATGAAGACCAGACCGGCGGCTTCGTGTTGCCACAGGCAATGGCTGTAATTGACAACAATACATGGCTATATTGCCAAAACTTACAGCTAAGTGATAAGAAACACAAATTATTGCAACAATTCTCATCAATTAATTTAAATATTGCAAGTGATAAAATTCAAGTCAGACAGGTTCTCACTTTTTTGCTGAGAACCACCTATCATTTGCAAACTGGTTTTTTTTTTCACCAATCTTGATGGCTCCTAATTCCAGCTGTGTACATTTTCTTCTATCATTAATTTACTTACAAAATTATCTCACATGTGCCATTTTCCACATTTTTTTGTTAAAACTGATTTGCGCAATAATTTTGTAACCTATTGTTTACCATTATAGCCATAAAACTTTCTTGATTGTTAACTACTGCAATGTAATCACAAATATCTTGCCTCAAGATTATAACATCCTTTGTGAGTTACTATATTTTGTTCAAATGAAATGCCCGATATTACAAAGATAATTCCTGTAACTAGTATTCAGTAATTATTGTATACAGTATTATTGTAAATTAACTGGTTAACTTTCATAATAAGATGGCATACTGACAGAAAAAAAAGTGTTGTTCCCCCCTCCCCCCAGTTTAATGCAAGAATTTTTCTTACTATTGCGAACCTAAAATTTTGTTTTGCTCGACCAATGTCATCTCTGTATGCCAGCCATTTTATCAAATATAATTGCTGTGTTCCTCTAACAAACTGATCAGAGATGCTTAAGATTTTTTCTTTTGTTTCATTTCTTTTACACTCAGATCAAAACATTATATTATCATCAATTTTTTGGCTTTGAAACAATTTTCGGGATTACTGGAGATCGCGATTCTGCATGGAGTTGGCATCATAACACTGTGGTGGTCAAACATAAGACTCCACTGGAAATTGTTTCCAATGTACATTTAATGGTTTCATGCTGGTTCAGTCTGTATTACAATGGAATTACTGATTGTAAATAATACGTCTTGTGACTGACTACAGCAGTATTACAACTGTATTATTTAATTTTGTCACAGTGGAATCGCGATCTCCAATAGACCCTAATTTTCAATACTTCCATTAAGCTTGTATCTTACAACACTAAAGATGTGCTTATATGCTAGATCAGACAGTGTTTGTAATGATCTGTTTTTGTATATACTTTAATTTTCGTGATTTGTTTTGAGTTTCGATATAGTACAATCCATATAGTGGTGGTACTCATTTTTCCAGGCTTAACATTTTTCTCAACTTTCTGGCTGTTTTACTTGGAACTGTGGCATTTTTCTTTATACATTTTACCAATCTTTCTGTGATTTTGTATTTTGGTAATATGGCCATCAACAAGGTGATAGTATTGACCATCTTTCATTAGGTGAAGACAAAATAATAGGTGAACAAGCTATCTAGTTACTTTGTCCCAACTTTCAGATAGTTTAACCATTCATTCCAATAACTTTCCAGAAAATATTAACAATAGTACCATGCCTGTGATAGCTCAAATTTCCGAGATATGTAACCTGGACCAAAATCAGGTGGTTGCACCTTTGGTTCAGTACCCCACCAAACTATCTTCCAACTACAAATCTCATCTCTCATTCAGATTTTAGTAGCAAATGTGAGGCATTTACACTTAATACTCCTGAGCGAACACTACTTTTTCATACCGCAACTAGTCCGAGTCAGGTTAATCAAATCGATCTTCCAGTTTTTTTTCAATGCTCTCATGGATAAAAAAAGACAAAGCTGACATAAAAGGAGAAATAGCCACAATAATTCAAAACATGAACAACAAATTTGATAATCAATCCCAGAACTGAGGAGCATTGATCACAAAATTGACACACAAACTAAAGCCACCGACATACAAGCTAAAGCCATTGACAAGCTCGAAGAATTATCGCATATTCTTAAGGCAGATTTCGAGGCAAAATTTCAACAAACTTCAGAAACTTTTAGCGTTCATTCTAATAAAAAAGCTGACCTGCCTACCACATTACTTACATGTATAGAAAAGATGGCTAAATTAAGTCAACAAATATCATCTTTAGAGCAGAATCTCACTGTCTATAAAGAAGAGTGCATCAAAAACCCTACTGAGTTAACACAATATGTCACTGACATTGCTACACAAATAGACAATCCCAATTTCTAGTCATGAACAAACAGCTGCGGCTCTACAAGGATATATAGAGTATAACAAGACAGAGTGCATAAATGGAAGAGGTTTACTGTTACAGGATTTAGATATTGCAAAAACACAAACAAATCACAATACACATCATGTTCAGGCTGTATTACAAAGATTGCCTTATGCAAGTAAATAGTATCCAAAGCGAGCATATCCTCATACAGAAACAGGTACCCAGCACATTGAGGTACTTAAAAATGATTTACAAGCAGTCACAACTTGTAAAGAAAGGATTCCTAATAGTATCCTTGTATTGTCTATGGACGCTTCACTCTCTACTCCCATTACGTTTGATGTAAAACATTTTAATCCATCCAGTGAGTTTTCTCAGTAATTTTGAGATGTACTGGGCATTCAGACACCGATCAAGAGAAAATCAGTTGCGAGTTTCAACATGTGCAGGATAACAGCCGATATTGGGTGAAATTAATATTCGCAACTGTACCACATATATTTCTTCAACACTATTGGTACCCACAAAAAATTTTTATTATTACTAGACGACCCGTGCGAAAATTTCGCGAATAAAATGCGATGAATAGTGAGGTTGAATATAATGTCACCAAGTTCAGTCATTACTCTTCATACTCCTACTTCATTTATCGATTTTGGTTAGAAATCCAGGGAGATAAATGGCTCGAAACACAAAAAACGTATTTTAGAAATATTGACATTTTTGCGCTTTATGGGTCGAATTACGAAAAATTCCTTTCTTAGAATATAATGTTACCACGGCGGAAACCTTAGTCTTTAATACGATATGTCATTTATCTATATCGATTAGATATCAAGGGAAATATAAGGCTCGTGACACAAAAATACGTTGTAGAACAATTTATACTTTTTCCCTTTAATAGTTGAATTCCAAACACTTCTTTCTTAAAATATGATGTCAGCAAAGCTGAGACATTATTCCTCACAATCGTACTTGATTTATCGATTTTGGATAGATATCAAGGGAGATAAGTGGCTCGAGACACAAAAAACGCATTTTAGAAAAATTGACTTTTTTGCCTTTTATGGGTCGAATTACGAAAAATTCCTTTCTTAAAATATAATGTTACCACGGCGGAGACCTTATTCTTTAATATGATACCTCATTTATCTATATCGGTTAGATATCAAGGGAGATAAATCGCTCGTGACACAAAAATCGGTTATAGAAAAATTTATACTTTTTTCCTTTAAGGGTTGAATTCCAAAAACATTCTTTCTTAAAATATGATTTCACAAAGCTGATACATTACTCCTTATATTCCTACTTCATTTATCGATTTTGGTTAGATATCCAGGGAGATAAATGGCTCGAGATACAAAAAACGCATTTTAGAAAATTGACATTTTTGCCTTTAAGGGTCGATTACGAAAAATTTCTTTCTTAAAATATAATGTTACACGGCGCAGACCTTATTCTTTAATATGATACCTCATTTATCTGTATCGGTTAGATATTAAGGGAGATATATCGCTCGTGACACAAAAATGCGTTATAGAAAAATTTATACTTTTTCCCATTAAGGGTAGAATTCCAAAAACATTCTTTCTTAAAATATGATGTCACAGAGCTGAGACAATACTCCTCATAATCCTACCTCATTTATTCTTTTTGGTTAGATATCCTGGGAGATAAATGGCTCAAGATAAAAAAACCATTTTAGAAAAATTGACATTTTTGCCCTTTAAGGGTCGAATTACGAAAAATTCCTTTCTTAAAATATAATGTTACCACGGAGACCTTAATATTTAATATGATACCTCATTTATCTATATCAGTTAGATATTAAGGGAGACAAATGGCTCGTGACACAAAAACGAATTGCAAAAATATTGATACTTTTGCCCTTTAAGGGTTGAATTCCGAAAAATTTCTGTCTTAATATATGACGTCACTAAAGCGGATATCTTAATCTTTAAAATGATACTTCATTAAACGATCTCAGATAGGTATCCAGGGAGATATTGACTCATAACACAGAAAACAGCATTTTAGAAATATTGACATTTTCGCCCTTTAAGGGCCGAATTCCGAAAACTTCATTTCTTAAAATATGATGTGACCAAAGGGAAGACCATAAGCTTTAAAATGACACCTCATTCATTGATTTCGGTAAGTATGAAGGAAGATACAGGCTTGTGACAAAAAATACCTTATAGAAATAATTATATGATACATTTTAGAGGTAAACTCTTAGGCTATTTTTCAACATAATCGCCATTAAATTAAGGCACTTATCATAAGTGTACAAGCTTTTCGATACCCTCTCTGTAGAAATTTTCCGCCTGAGACTTCAACACTGTTTACACCGGCATGCAGTTAAGCGTCAGTTTCAAACCGCTGTGTTGCGAGCCACGTCTTCAACGCGGGAACAGGTAGTAGTCGCTCGGTGCAAAATCCGGGCTGTACGGCGGGTGATGAAAACTTCCATCCAAAACCATCAAGAGCTGTTGGGTACGATTGGCCGTGTGTGGACGAGCATTGTCGTGGAGAAACAAAACTTTCTCACTGAGTTTTCCCCGACACTTGTTTGACGCGGTCTTAATGTTCCGAGTGTTTCGCAATACCTTTCTGAAGTGAGTTTGGCACGTTCAAGAAATTCAACAAGAATCACACCCTTAGCATCCCAAAACACAGTAGCCATAATTTTTCCTGCTGACAGCGTTTGCAGACATTTCCTCGGTTTCTTGGGCGAATGCGTGTGTCCCCATTCCATAGACTGCCGTTTTGTTTCACAGGTGACGTGCTTTACCCAAGTCTTGTCACCAGTTACGATATGATCGATAACTTGGTTTCCAGTTTTGGCGTAGTCTTCCAGAAACGTCAGTGCTGCAGCAAGTCTGTTTTTTGTGGTCTTCTGTTAAGATTTTCGGAATCCACCTGGCACAAAATTGTGGTAACCAAGTTTACCAACCATAATCTCATGAAACTAAACTCCGTGAAATTTGGGGGAAATGTTCTGAAAGCTCCGTAATCGTGACACGACGATTTTCACAGATTTTTTCGTTGATTTCACACCAGTTCATCACTCACAACACTAGGCTACCCATGCGGTCCTCATCGTGAACATTGGTTCGGACCATTTTAAAATCAATGCACCATTGCCTCACTCGGCTTTCACTGATTATTCCTTGGCCATACACATCACAAATCTGGCGATAAATTTCAATTGGTTTGTGATTTTTCACGAACAAAACCGTATTACAGCTCGCACTTCACAAACTGGCGGGATTTTTAATTGCAGCGCTCATTTTAACACTCTACTGTATATCAAAGTACGATAGGAACGATGTGCAAACTACCACGGCTGGTTGCGTACTGAATGTATGAACAGTTGACGCCAAGATTGGGGCGCTAGGAGCACCCATTCTTGCGCCAGGTCAAAACGTCTGTTACTTCTGGACAGCCTCGTATATAAGATAGGATAGGGAAAATAAACAGTTACCCGTCACTTACCACAGATGAAGCTTCATTCATGTGGCGGGTTAGGATGTGACCACATCTTTCCCCCTGCCATATGTCTCGCCTCCCACATGACTAAGACTAAAGTCGAAATATTGGGTAATTCTTTTTTGTGTGTTTTTACGTGTCTCGCCCTCCTGCCTTCATCTGTGGTAAGTGACGGGTAACTGTTTATTTTCCCTATCCTATCTTATTTTCAGTGCCTCGCGGCAGTTTCTTTGTTTCCTTTATCCAATTTCTTCAATGTATAACATACTTGATCATTTGAGATAATAATCAAAATGCTTATACACAATGAAAATAAAGAATAAGTACAGTAAACCCAGTGCTTATCCAGTTGAAAGCAGGAGGGCAGATACAAATGCACACTATAAACACTGAGACTCTCCGTACGCCTCATGCATTATGTAGTGAGATTTCAACATGTCTGCATCTGATCTGGCCATGTTCATCCTTAAAAATGAATTAAGTTTTTATACTGCAACATTGTCAGGTGTGCTGGCCTTGGTATGCTTGTAACTGCCCTCCTGCCTTCACCCTTTGTAAGTGATTTGTTTACTTTCCTATCCTTCATTATTTGTAACTGATATTTCTTTGTGGTACTGGAGACTTAGATGTCCTTTACATCACTTACTTCAATGCATCCTTATATTATAGTCATCAACATCTCAATAATGTCCAATAAATTCATAAATATGCTTTATTAATTTTTTGTTTGTTTGTTAAATGCAAAGCCTTCTCCAGTCTTGATCAGAATGATTTCAGTCTTGATATCATGCATCCATTTCTTTCCAAAAAATTTTCTAATCACCATTTTAGAACGAATACCATCTTTTGACTTAATTTTCAATATTAAAATATTTTTAAAAAGTTTCCTCTGTTTAATTACCTCAGTCTTAAAAAATCTCAATATTGTATTTACCAACTTTCACTTGTGCAATCCGTGTATAATACTGCTTCTGCTCTGCAATCTATAGTGATAACACTTCCTAAATACTTAAATTTCTCAGCATCTTTCCTATTTCCTTTCAGTGATATTTAAACAGTAGCATTCATTTGTGATACACCCAAAGCAATTGTTTCTGTAGAATGTCCTCTAACTTATCTTTTTTCTCCTTGTATCATTTTATAACAAACAAATGTTTCTCTAATAGAAAAAATATATATGAAAAGCTACTTATTGTACAAAAATGCATGTTATTACTATCTCTGTGATTATGGTGCTGTCATCTAGCAATACTGTGGTTAGTTGTTGACGCCACTGGAGCAGTTTCTTGATATCTGTGATATATGCTGGTGTTATCTAGCAGTAATGCGATCAATCCTTTACTGATATCTCTGTGATATGTGGTGCTGCTATCTACTGCCAATGAGATCAATCCTTAGCAATGCCAATGAAGCCTAACAGCTTGGTTCTGAACTGTCTCATATGTGTGACCATGATAGTTAATACTTTTTCCATTTAAGGGGCAAATTTTGAAAAATTTCATTATTAATTTATGATGTTACCAAAGTGAAGACATTAATCATTAAAACGATACCTCATTTATCTATTTTGTTACATATAAAGGGAGATAAATGACACATACAAAAACAAAAAAGTTTTAGAAAAAATAATACTTTTGCCCTTTAAGGACTGAATTCCCATAAATTCCTTTCTTAAATTTGATGTGGTCATAGCAGATACTTAATCTTTAAAATGATACTCAGTCATCAAATTTGGTTAGGTATGAAGGACCAAATTGTTAAAAAAAAACACCATTTAGAATTACATATGAGGATAATCATAAATAAACACACATCAAAGTTGAGGGCTGCGAAGAGTGAATCACACTTCCCTTTTACATGTTATTTTCCCTATTCTTTGTTATTTGTATTAGCAACTTCACCCTCCATCCCTTCCAATCTTGTGCTAACACTGTTCATCTCTACATCCCTTATTATATAATAATAAGAAGAAAACTGCCAATTCATTTTTATGTATCTGCTAGGTTATCCTTTTGCATATATTTATGCAAGTTTAAGTAATTAAATGTGCTTCCCAGTTTGCCTACTTTTATATACCTAGAAAAGTTGTTTTCGCTTCCCTCATTTTTTTTAACAAGTATCCTCTCTGAAACTATTGTTTCCCATGTTCCTCAAGTTTAAAAGGCAAACTGGTAATTGGTAAGCACGTACTCTGCCATATTTCTATGCTATTGTGAATCATTGTACATTTATTTCTGATGCACGAATGAGTAAACTAAATGAATGGTATGTTTAACAGGTGTTGCTATGTTTCTAAAATCTGCTGGTATTTGTCATATTATGTAAATACATAAACAACATTTGTAAATCATTATTTTAATATACACTGAAAGAATATACATACATGAATCTGGGTGCTCACTTACATCTGCTTCCTCAGAGTTTGGCTCAACTTGCGTCTTGTAATTGGTGTTCCCTTTCTAGTAATTTTCTGATTCTTTGATATTTTGCCTCCCTGCATGTCTATACATAATGGAAAAACAGACCCCTATTGCTGATGTTGCAATTATATCTTCCAATTGTCAGAGACCTACACCACTTAAATGGGAATGAGTTAGATGCTTCAAAAATAACATTATATGCTCTTCATAACCCAAAACCAAATATATCTAAATTTTGTAAAATTATATTCAGTGGGTAGAGAAAATATATTTTTTTCTAACCCAACTTGAGATTTTACTGCTTGTGAAGTAGATAACTATATTTTTAAAAATACAAACCAAAAGCAGCAGTGGCATAAAAACATGTAAATTTTAGACCATTTTTGACATAGGACTATTATCTAGGATGTGAAACTTTTCCCAACATCAATCTTCTGTATTAAACAATAAATACTTATATCAATAATTTTCTACTTCAATATAAATAAGAAAAGAAAGGGAAATTAACCCACCACATACCAAAGTGGATGGATGCGATGAGAGGGAACACTTATGCTGACAAACAACTGCACAACATTTCGGCATCTGCCTTGTTCACAAGTAGAAAAACGGGCCATTAGGCTCGGAACGTGTATACACAATGAGTCATTAGGTAACGTTCGTTGTGTACACACGTTCCGAGCCTAATGGCCCGTTTTTCTACTTGTGAACAAGGCAGATGCCGAAATATTGTGCAGTTGTTTGTCAGCATAAGTGTTCCCTCTCATCGCATCCGTCCACTTTGGTATGTGGTGGGTTAATTTCCCTTTCTTTTCTTATTTATATTGAAGTAGAAAATATATTAGATATAAGTATTTATTGTTTAAATACAGGAAGATTGATGTTGGGAACAAGTTTCACATTCCTAGATAATAGTCCTATGTCAAAAATGGTCTAAAATTTACATGTTTTATGCCACTGCTGCTTTTGGTTTGTATTTTTAAAAATATAGTTATCTACTTCACAAGCAGTAAAATCTCAAGTTGGGTTAGAAAAAAATATATTTTCTCTACCCACTGAATATAATTTTACAAAATTTTAGATATATTTGGTTTTGGGTTAATGAAGAGCATATAATGTTATGTTTTGAAGCATCTAACTCATTCCCATTTAAGTGGTGTAGGTCTCTGACAATTGGGAAGATATAATTGCAACATCAGCAATAGGGGTCTGTTTTCCATTATGTATAGACATGCAGGGAGGCAAAAATATCAAAGAATCAGAAAATTACTAGGAAAGGGGAACACCAATTACAAGAAGCAAGTTGAGCCAAACTCTGAGGAAGCAGATGTAAGTGAGCACCCAGAGTCAATGTATGTATATTCTTTCAGTGTATATTAAAATAATGATTTACAAATGTTGTTTATGTATTTACATAAGATGACAAATACCAGCAGATTTTAGAAACATAGCAACACCTGTTAAACATACCATTCATTTAGTTTACTCATTCGTGCATCAGAAATAAATGTACAATGATTCACAATAGCATAGAAATATGGCAGAGTACGTGCTTACCAATTACCAGTTTGCCTTTTAAACTTGAGGAACATGGGAAACAATAGTTTCAGAGAGGATACTTGTTAAAAAAAATGAGGGAAGCGAAAACAACTTTTCTAGGTATATAAAAGTAGGCAAACTGGGAAGCACATTTAATTACTTAAACTTGCATAAAATATATGCAAAAGGATAACCTAGCAGATACATAAAAATGAATTGGCAGTTTTCTTCTTATTATTAATAATAAGGGATATGTAGAGATGAACAGGTTAGCACAAGATTGGAAGGGATGGAGGGTGAAGTTGCTAATACAAATAACAAAGAATAGGGAAAATAACATGTAAAAGGGAAGTGTGATTCACTCTTCGCAGCCCTCAACTTTGATGTGTGTTTATTTATGATTATCCTCATATGTAATTCTAAATGGTGTTTTTTTTTAACAATTTTGGTCCTTCATACCTAACCAGAATTTGATGACTGAGGTATCATTTTAAAGATTAAGGTATCTGCTATGACCACATCAAATTTTAAGAAAGGAATTTATGGGAATTCAGTCCTTAAAGGGCAAAAGTATTATTTTTTCTAAAACTTTTTTGTTTTTGTATGTGTCATTTATCTCCCTTTATATGTAACCAAAATAGATAAATGAGGTATCGTTTTAATGATTAATGTCTTCACTTTGGTAACATCATAAATTAATAATGAAATTTTTCAAAATTTGCCCCTTAAATGGAAAAAGTATTAACTATCATGGTCACACATATGAGACAGTTCAGAACCAAGCTGTTAGGCTTCATTGGCATTGCTAAGGATTGATCTCATTGGCAGTAGATAGCAGCACCACATATCACAGAGATATCAGTAAAGGATTGATCGCATTACTGCTAGATAACACCAGCATATATCACAGATATCAAGAAACTGCTCCAGTGGCGTCAACAACTAACCACAGTATTGCTAGATGACAGCACCATAATCACAGAGATAGTAATAAACAGTGCATTTTTTGTACAATAAGTAGCTTTTCATATATATTTTTTCTATTAGAGAAACATTTGTGTTGTTATAAAATGATACAAGGAGAAAAAAGATAAGTTAGAGGACATTCTACAGAAACAATTGCTTTGGGTGTATCACAAATGAATGCTACTGTTTAAATATCACTGAAAGGAAATAGGAAAGATGCTGAGAAATTTAAGTATTTAGGAAGTGTTATCACTATAGATTGCAGAGCAGAAGCAGTATTATACACAGGATTGCACAAGTGAAAGTTGGGTAAATACAATATTGAGATTTTTTAAGAACTGAGGTAATTAAACAGAGGAAACTTTTTAAAAATATTTTAATATTGAAAATTAAGTCAAAAGATGGTATTCGTTCTAAAATGGTGATTAGAAAATTTTTTGGAAAAGAAATGGATGCATGATATCAAGACTGAAATCATTCTGATCAAGACTGGAGAAGGCTTTGCATTTAACAAACAAACAAAAAATTAATAAAGCATATTTATGAATTTATTGGACATTATTGAGATGCAGTTGATGACTATAATATAAGGATGCATTGAAGTAAGTGATGTAAAGGACATCTAAGTCTCCAGTACCACAAAGAAATAATCAGTTACAAATAATGAAGGATAGGAAAGTAAACAAATCACTTACAAAGGGTGAAGGCAGGAGGGCAGTTACAAGCATACCAAGGCCAGCACACCTGACAATGTTGCAGTATAAAACTTAATTCATTTTTAAGGATGAGACATGGCCAGAGGATCAGATGCAGACATGTTGAAATCTCACTACATAATGCATGAGGCGTACGGAGAGTCTCAGTGTTTATAGTGTGCATTTGTATCTGCCCTCCTGCTTTCAACTGGGATAAGCACTGGGTTTACTGTACTTATTCTTTATTTTCATTGTGTATAAGCATTTTGATTATTATCTCAAATGATCAAGTATGTTATACATTGAAGAAATTGGATAAAGGAAACAAAGAAACTGCCGCGAGGCACTGAAAATAAGATAGGATAGGGAAAATAAACAGTTACCCGTCACTTACCACAGATGAAGGCAGGAGGGCGAGACACGTAAAAACACACAAAAAAAGAATTACACAATATTTCGACTTTAGTCTTAGTCATGTGGGAGGCGAGACATATGGCAGGGGGAAAGATGTGGTCACATCCTAACCCGCCACATGAATGAAGCTTCATCTGTGGTAAGTGACGGGTAACTGTTTATTTTCCCTATCCTATCTTATATACGAGGGCTGTCCAGAAAGTAACAGACGTTTTGACCTGGCGCAAGAATGGGTGCTCCTAGCGCCCCAATCTTGGCGTCAGACTGTTCATACATTCAGTACGCAACCAGCCGTGGTAGTTTGCACATCGTTCCTATCGTACTTTGAATACAGTAGAGTGTTAAAATGAGCGCTGCAATTAAAAATCCCGCCAGTTGTGAAGTGCGAGCTGTAATACGGTTTTTGTTCGTGAAAAATCACAAACCAATTGAAATTTATCGCCAGATTTGTGATGTGTATGGCCAAGGAATAATCAGTGAAAGCCGAGTGAGGCAATGGTGCATTGATTTTAAAAATGGTCGAACCAATGTTCACGATGAGGACCGCATGGGTAGGCCTAGTGTTGTGAGTGATGAACTGGTGGTGAAAATCAACGAAAAAATCTGTGAAAATCGTCGTGTCACGATTACGGAGCTTTCAGAACATTTCCCCCAAATTTCACGGAGTTTAGTTCATGAGATTATGGTTGGTAAACTTGGTTACCACAAATTTTGTGCCAGGTGGATTCCGAAAATCTTAACAGAAGACCACAAAAAACAGACTTGCTGCAGCACTGACGTTTCTGGAAGACTACGCCAAAACTGGAAACCAAGTTATCGATCATATCGTAACTGGTGACAAGACTTGGGTAAAGCACGTCACCTGTGAAACAAAACGGCAGTCTATGGAATGGGGACACACGCATTCGCCCAAGAAACCGAGGAAATGTCTGCAAACGCTGTCAGCAGGAAAAATTATGGCTACTGTGTTTTGGGATGCTAAGGGTGTGATTCTTGTTGAATTTCTTGAACGTGGCCAAACAATCACTTCAGAAAGGTATTGCGAAACACTCGGAACATTAAGACGCGCGGTACAAAACAAGTGTCGGGGAAAACTCAGTGAGAAAGTTTTGTTTCTCCACGACAATGCTCGTCCACACACGGCCAATCGTACCCAACAGCTCTTGGATGGTTTTGGATGGGAAGTTTTCAATCACCCGCCGTACAGCCCGGATTTTGCACCGAGCGACTACTACCTGTTCCCGGCGTTGAAGACGTGGCTCGCAACACAGCGGTTTGAAACTGACGCTTAACTGCATGCCGGTGTAAACCAGTGGTTGAAGTCTCAGGCGGAAAATTTCTACAGAGAGGGTATCGAAAAGCTTGTACCACGTTATGATAAGTGCCTTAATTTAAATGGCGATTATGTTGAAAAATAGCCTAAGAGTTTACCTCTAAAATGTATCATATATATTATTTCTATAAGGTATTTTTTTGTCACAAGCCGGTATCTTCTGTCATACTTCACCGAAATCAATGAATGAGGTGTCATTTTAAAGCTTATGGTCTTCCCTTTGGTCACATCATATTTTAAGAAATGAAGTTTTCGGAATTTGGCCCTTAAAGGGCGAAAATGTCAATATTTCTAAAATGCTGTTTTCTGTGTTATGAGTCAAATACCTCCCAGATACTTATCTGAGATCGTTTAATGAAGTATCATTTTAAAGATTAAGATATTCGCTTTAGTGACGTCATATATTAAGACAGAAATTTTTCGGAATTCAACCCTTAAAGGGCAAAAGTATCAATATTTTTGAAATTCGTTTTTGTCTCGAGAGCCATTTGTCTCCCTTAATATCTAACTGATATAGATATATGAGGTATCATATTAAATATTAAGGTCTCCGCTGGGGTAACATTATATTTTAAGAAAGGAATTTTCCGTAATTCGACCCTTAAAGGGCAAAAATGTCAATTTTTCTAAAATGGGTTTTTTGTATCTTGAGCCATTTATCTCCCAGGATATCTAACCAAAAAGAATAAATGAGGTAGGATTATGAGGAGTATTGTCTCAGCTCTGTGACATCATATTTTAAGAAAGAATGTTTTTGGAATTCTACCCTTAATGGGAAAAAGTATAAATTTTTCTATAACGCATTTTTGTGTCACGAGCGATATATCTCCCTTAATATCTAACCGATACAGATAAATGAGGTATCATATTAAAGAATAAGGTCTGCGCCGTGGTAACATTATATTTTAAGAAAGAAATTTTTCGTAATTCGACCCTTAAAAGGCAAAAATGTCAATTTTTCTAAAATGCGTTTTTTGTATCTCGAGCCATTTATCTCCCAGGATATGTAACCAAAATTGATAAATGAAGTAGAATTATAAGAAGTAATGTATCAGCTTTGTGAAATCATATTTTAAGAAAGAATGTTTCTGGGATTCAAACCTTAAAGGAAAAAAGTATAAATTTTTCTATTACCGATTTTTGTGTCACGGGCGATTTATCTCCCTTGATATCTAACTGATATAGATAAATGAGGTATCATATTAAATAATAAGGTCTCCGCCGTGGTAACATTATATTTTAACAAAGTAATTTTTCGTAATTCGACCCATAAAAGGCAAAAAAGTCAATTTTTCTAAAATGCGTTTTTTGTGTCTCGAGCCACTTATCTCCCTTGATATCTATCCAAAATCGATAAATCAAGTACAATTGTGAGGAATAATGTCTCAGCTTTGCTGACATCATATTTTAAGAAAGAAGTGTTTGGAATTCAACTATTAAAGGGAAAAAGTATAAATTGTTCTACAACGTATTTTTGTGTGACGAGCCTTATATTTCCCTTGATATCTAATCGATATAGATAAATGAGGTATCATATTAAAGAATAAGGTCTCTGATGTGGTAACATTATATTCTAAGAAAGGAATTTTTCGTAATTCGACCCATAAAAGGCAAAAAAGTCAATTTTTCTAAAATACGTTTTTTGTGTTTCGAGACATTTATCTCCCTGGATTTCTAACCAAAATCGATAAATGAAGTAGGAGTATGAAGAGTAATGACTGAACTTGGTGACATTATATTCAACCTCACTATTCATCGCCTTTTATTCGCGAAATTTTCGCACGGGTCGTCTAGTATAATAAAAATTGTTTTTTTCACTTTGTTTATTTTTTATTACAAAACGTCTGTTGCTTTCTGGACAGCCCTCGTACATTGAAGAAATAATGAGGAATGCAGAATGGAAACTTACTTAGTACCACATATCAGGTTTCTGCACACCCATCTATGTATTGACATGGAAAGAAAATGGAGCTAAAGTATAATTTTTTAAAAATCTTTCAGTTAGAGATGCTCAGTTGTGTAAATTTATCAGTTCAAATAATTCCCAAATCTTGGTATTTGAAATATTGTATGATTGGGTCCATTATTATTTATCTTTCTGTACTTGTATCTTTTAGAATGATCATTGTGTCCAACAACAAACCTAAAATGTTACAGTGCCTTCTGGGATCCTGAAATCTGAAAATTTATATGTCAGGTGCATTATCATTTATAAAGAATTAAAAATAAATTAATGATATTAGTTCATTATTTGTCAATTTCCCTCTGTTATGAATTCATAAATTATCTTGTGGCACCACCTGTCAGTAATGTTGCTACATTCATGACTGCACATAATTTAGCTGATATTTTTGGTGACTTAAAGCTGTTATTTCTGCAGTAAGCATCTGATGTCCCTTGATATTATTTAATTTAATTTAATTTAATTTAATTTAATTGCAATGGAGCACAGGCTCCGGTGGCAATTTCCCTACACAGCTATCTTCCCCCTATCCTGCACCCACCTACATTTGCCCTCTACAAATTTTTTCTTTAAATTCCTTCAAAGTTTTCGGTAAATTATTCATCGTTTCTCTTGGTAACTCATTCCAATCCCTGACACCCTTACCTAAAAAAGAGAATCTTCCTACACCCTTGTGCCTGAAATCGAGTGCCAGCTTGTGGTCATGGTCATCTTTTCCCTTCCATGCACTACTTTTCATACCTACTGCAATATCTTTCCATGCCTCATCACCAGTATATGCCCTGTACACTCCCATGACCCTCCTCATCCTCCTCCTGTCTTGCAATGAATCCCATTCCAGCTCCTTTATCATATCCGTCACTGATTGCATTCTGCGATAATTTCCAGAAACAAATCTAGCAGCCCTTCTTTGCACCCTCTCCAACTCCTGTATTTGATACGTAAAATGAGGGTCCCATACTACACTACCATATTCGAGCAATGGTCTGACCAAAGTTTTGTAACCCAATTCCTTGACTTCTCTCGTACATCCCCTCATAACTCTCTCCAACAAGTGCAGAACTCTGAAACCTTTTCCTACCACCTGTCCTATGTGTCCTGCCCAGTTAAGTTTGTTATCAAAAGTAATTCCAAGATATTTGCATTTCAAGTCTTCAGCAAGCAATTCTTTCCCCACCTTATATTCATAATTAACCTTTTGTTTTTTATTTGTGTATCTAATAAGCTGACTCTTCTTTGCATTTATCTTCATTCCATGTTTACTAACCCAATTAGATATCCTGTCCAGATCACCCTGCAACTGTTTACAATCCTCTATCGTTTTGATTCTTTTATACAGCATTATGTCATCTGCAAACAATCTAATTTCAGATAGTAAACAGGCAACACAATTATTCATTAGAATAATGAATAGCAATGGTCCCAATACGCTAGACAGATTTTATTTTTTATATGTTTTTGGATGCTATAATAGTTACAGTATAAAATTCATGAATCTTTATAGTTGTTTATTTAAAGAAGAACATCTGAAACAGTTCTTATAATTTCAGAATTCATCCAAGGAGTTTCCCAGTTCAGTGTCAAAGGTGATAAAGAATCAAAACTAAGGTTTGCCTTTAGAATCTATGACATGGATAACGATGGATACATATCAAATGGTGAACTGTTTCAGGTAAAATAAAGCCATAAGGTAAAACTAACTTCTGGCATATAAAAATTAAGAATTAAAATTATAGCCTTTTACAGGTCTTGAAAATGATGGTGGGAAATAATTTGAAAGATACACAACTTCAACAAATCGTGGACAAGACTATACTCTTTGCTGACAAAGATGAAGACGGTAAAATAAATTTTGAGGAGTTCTGTTCTGTGAGTAGTTTTTTAATTCCATATTTCACAAAATTGCTGAATATCATGAAAAATTTTACAAATCAAAGTTTATATTGCATTTAGGCAGTAATAACTAATGTTCCAGGTTGTCGGCAATACAGATATCCACAAGAAAATGGTGGTTGATGTTTAACTTCTACTGTTCCCACAGTCAGCCTTGAAACCAATAAGAGAAGTTGTACCTCATACTGTGGAAAAAATGTTTAATTTCTCCTGCCGTTCTTCCTTCTACAGACTTTGAAGTAACATTTAATCAAGTGTGTTTGTTTTAAAGATCCCGTACAAACTTTGAAATAACACTTCAGTACGAGTGTATATTCCATATACTATTACCAGTTCAAAGTTTGTAACATTTTGCAAATGTGATTAACACAAGAATTTCTTTTTGTGTGGTTTTATGGTTATTACCTTCTCTAAACTTATCATTACAGATCTGTGAATGTTTCTTGAAGTATTTTGTATATTGAAAAATTGTTGCATGTTTATGATATTGGTGTTCAGTCACACTCATTAATTCATTAGACTCACCAGGCACATTTAACTGTGATCTTTCATAAAATTTACTATGTATAAATATGTATAAAAAAAGACTATGAAGTCATTGTTATATGTTGAAGATAATTTCTCTATTGAAAGTAGACAAGTGTTAAATATATGTGTTGTTGCCAGGTAGTATTCCTAGTCACGCTTAATCGCTCAATATCTTTCAAGCATTATACAAGCAGTTTTACATCTTTTATAGCCAAGCCATGTTTATGATATTGTTTGGATCATGGTACAGCTCTTTTCTATCTTCTTATTTGGAGAAAATTTCTGTGAACAGTGTTTCATTTGAAGGTGATGATATAGCATTACAGAATTAGTAATAGTGTATATCTGACTCAAAATTTAACTTTTGTTATCTGCTGACAGTACAACAAAACACACAGTAAGTAAGTAAATATAAAAGCACTACATTCTTATAAATAAGTCTTATTCCAAGCTCCTAGTATAACATAAACATAATTTTTTTTAACTAAAATGTAATCTTTACTTCGTGGTTAATAAAGTGACATATTTAAGCTCCATTAAGATTTACAAAAAGATAATATCTATTAACAATACTGGAGTGGCAGTCCCAGAAAATGATCTGTAGTTTTTTAATTATCTTCTTCCTCTCAAGACCACATTGTTACAGATAAAATCATATTTATTAAGTTAACATTGTGGTCTTTGTATTAAAATTTGTGTGTGTTTAAATAAAATTAATTTTATTATGTTGTATCAATTTTTGCCCCTTTAAGAAAGCCTTCCAAGCAATAAATAAAATATTAGATAAATTTATAAATTTTAATAAATGCTAAGATCATGTTCAGTTAATAGTAACCATGTATTCAACCTTTCTTCCCTCAAATATTTGTTTTCCATACTCAATTATATGAGTTTATTTAAAAGTATGTTTTAGTTTTCAAGAACCCTTTACTCCTGTTCACCAGAGCTAGGACAAATATAATAATATATTAAACTAATTTAGAAATGTGTATAAAATTGAATAGGTGTTCCATTTGGATTTCCATTTTATACTGAAATCTGATAATTAAACCTTTGTTGCTTCCTAGTTTTTACATATTGTGATATCCCTAAATCATCTTAATAACTATGCATTAAAACATAATGATGATAAAGATTAAGCGTGGCGGGTGAGCAGTAACTCTTTGGCTCTTATTCACGACTCTCTTCCCTATCTGGGCATCCAGGTTTGGGTTTTACATGGTTTCCCCAAATCACTCCAGGTGAATGCTGGGATGCTTCCTTCAAAAGTCAAGGCTTCCCATTCCTTGCCTCCACTCCTTTCCTGCCTCTAATGACCTTGAAATTGACAAGGCATAAAGCCATTACAAATATATAAATGTGTGTGTGTGTCTGTGCAGGAAAATGCTTTAAGTCAATAAAATTAAAGATGGATAGGGAAGTAGGACCCAACACTTACCAAAGATGAAGGTGGCTGGGACGACGAACACAAAAAAAAAAAAATGCAATATTTCGGCAATAGCCTTATTTGTGCGGAAGCAAGAAGTGAGACACCAGGCGGAGTCAGATGTGTACACAGCGACTGCCGTCTGGTGAATGGCATTACCGGCACTGATAATAGTATGGGAGGGGGGAAGCTCAAATATTGGATCGATAATCGATATTGTAGATGACTTGGGACTCCGCTTAAAACTACCACACTGTTTTGTACATGATTTATGAAGTTTTGGTGAAAGTCTTTAAGGAATTAAAACGACATGCTATCACCCATTTTCTATCATACTGTAGGTTATATGATGAAATTAGTGGAATAACGCAGAATCTCCTCTGAGATAGACTGGACGTGGTTGGAGCTTTCTCTGCACTTGGATAGTAATCTGGTTGTGTTTGAATTCCAGTCGCTAGCATAAGGGGCATATTTCCATCTATTATTAGGTGATTTCTGACAAAAGTGTTGGTAATATATATGTTCAATAAAAAAAATTTATTTTAGACAGATAACTGCCAGAACTATTGCAAATTTGCTACCTCAAAAAATAATAGTATCAAAATATGAACACTTACATTATCCCTTAAAGTAGGCATTGACAGGATAATTCAAACTTAGTTAGAACTTTATCTCTTTAGGTTAGATGACATGACGAGTAATTACATGGGAGAAAGATCCCAACCTCAAAGACGATCCCTATTTAACAATAATAAAGGCATTTATATATATATATATATATAAAACTACTAGAGTGATTAACTATGGATATTGAATAAGTGCCCTATTTGCAAAAAATCTTATGTAATGAGTTGAGTTAATTATTTAATGAAAACTATTCATGAGTTTTGTTCTATGATAAAAATTATTTCCTATGTAAACATGAACAAACAATAGCATGAACACATCTCAAGGTATTGGTTTATTTGTGTTTGCAAGTAAAAAATTCCATCATTTATTGATTGAAAAGTGATTCATTTTAACAGACCTTTAGTTGAACTTTTGAGGAAAAGAGAATTTATCATTGTAAATTTTGGCACTTGTCAGTCACTGTCTAGCAGTTGTTTACTTGGGACTTTTTACCACAGTGATGCGAGGTAAGACGTGTTACGACACCGATATGGCAGGTGGGTTCTGTCACTTCAAGCGATCCTCTCGATATACAGTGCCCCTGCAGAGAAAAAAATGTTGTGTAGTGCTGCCTCAGGCAGTATGTCATGCAACTTGTAAACTGGATGGGAGGTTTTGGCCAACACTGCTAGACATGCTGTCAGAAACAGAATGTTTTTCACATAACTCTCATTTCTTAACTTGATTCTTATTGTTCTCTCCTCCCTGGGGACATTCTTGTTTCTCCAATTCATTGCCACGTAAAACAGATATACTTACAGGATTGAGTTTCATTTATTCAAGAGAAGTCCTGCCATTGCAGAAGTAGCCTTCATTCTGTGAAACTGTAATGGTTCTCTGTCACTTGATTTGAGAATGTACAACTAGCAATAAATGTTCAAATGATAGGCCCATGACATGTACCCTTTTGGACAGGTACTCACACCCAGAAACATGGTTTGTGGTGGGGGTCACAAGTTGGCACTTTCAGGATCTGGACTTCTGAGGAAAAAATAAAACAGTTTTGCAGGAAGCTTACCTTGTAATTGACACCATGTATTAATATTTTCTCGCCTTACAATCGCACATCATGGTGGTGAAAGCCTCTGTCTGCCCTGTATCCTTTATTACGTAAAAGCAGTTTAAGGTCTGGTCACAACAATTTTGATGATGAATCATTTTCTTAAGGCTCCTGTATGAATGAGTTGTCACCGTCATTGCCTCGGAATTCGAGAATCCTAAGCAACACTTGTTTTTTAAATCATAATTGCTGCAATTTTCACATTAAGCCCATGTCACTCAAAATCCTATTTAGTCCATTAAAAATTCTTGCAAATTATAAATCGTTGGGTTAACATAAAAAAAATTCCTTGGTCACAAAAATGTGCCCCACAGTATGAAAATATAACTAACCACTTAAATATAAAATAACACAACGGAAATATTTGAAGTGAGTGGTGAGAATTACAAAGTTCATCAGCAGTTAATTGCAACAGTATATTTCAGATTAGTTAAGGGCAAGGTAGCACAGTAGCTTAAGAGATTTTAAAAAGTTATTAAACATTGTGTCAGGCTTGAAACTAATTAATTTAATTGAATAGAGCTAACACTCTAGTGGCAAATTCCCCAGTCATCCATATACCCCTATTTTATATCATTTTTTAAATTTTATTTTACAATTGGAATGTTAAATTCCTCCCCCATTTCCTGTTATGATTTACAAATTTTAATTCTAAATTCCTTAAGCATTTTGGGAAATTATTCATCATTATACTTTGTAATTTGTTCCAATCCCTGACACCCTTTCCAACAAAGGAAATCCCACTTCCTTATGCATGAAATCAAGTGGAAGCTTGTGGCCATGGTCACCTTTCCCCTTCAATTTACACTCTGCATAGTATTTCCATATGAACTGAATTGATTTATTTCAAATTTTCTTTCTCCTTGTCTTGGTAGTTTCAGCTTTTAGGACAGATGATTAGAGTATGTAAATTTGAACACAAATATTTCCTATAGAAACAGGGTATGTAATGAAAAGAGACTTGTAATTACACTTTATTGTTTTATAGGTATTATTACTGTACAAATAGTTATAATACAAATCTATTGCACTTTTATGTGTGAACTGAATCTGCAACTATATGCTGTAAACATCGAATAATAATGCATGATTTTAATCCTAATTTTAAGAATTTAAAAATGAATGGGTCCAGTAAACCTGAAAGAAATGGAAATAGCTCGTTACACTTAACTACAAAAGAAAATAAGTCCCTACAGTAGTAGCTGATAATTAAAACGGCAAAGTGTAGGAACCCAAAAAAGAAGAGGTAGGTGTATAATTTGACACATCCTGTGCAAAAAATTTTGCATTCAGTGTAAACGTTTAGGTTCATATCTGTCGGTTACTGTAATATATTCACAAAATAAAATAAAAGTAAAAAGTTCCAATTTAAACTAACAGCAAAAAGGGAGGTGCTTACAGGCAAGAAGAATATGGATTAAGTATCTGTAACTAGATGAAGATGGTGGGTTGAGAATCCTTAATCATTTAGGAGGCTAATGAAATGGTGAGTTGATGGGTGTACATATGTAAAAAAAATTTATACAAGAGTGGTAGAAATAATCAATCGAGATTAAGCAAGAGTGAGGATAGGAGGATGCAAAAAAAGGTAACTGTGAAGAAAACATATCACTGAAATTAGTGATGATAATGAAAGAAAAATAAATTAGAAATGAAATTATAAAGAAAGACTTGTGATGGATTGACTAATAAGACAACTAGGTGGATGTCTAAGATATGATGGTAAGTGAGTTCATAACTGAGAAATCCTAACTAATATAAGGGGGAAGCAATATTGTAGGACACGAGTTACTAATGTAAAACATTCATTTCATCCTAGTGGACTAATGGTTGAGATGGGCCTGTATACAAACTGGAGCTGAATGCAGTCGAGTTGATTTGTTTTTTGTGTTACACATGGCATGGGTAAGGTGTCACCTGTAGCACTATAGGTTCTGCAGCTTAGTCCATGGACCAAGACGTTTATTCGTAAATACCTACTTCCTGATTTTAGAAAGTCATCATACTTTAAGCCCAAGTGGATGTCTGGTATCAATGAGATGTGATTAGACTGGTTCCCATGTAAGAGTTCTTAAGGAGGAATAATATTGAGAAAAATCCTGTTAACTTTCACAGTAAGACAGTTTTTGAGGTTGTTAGAGTTTCAAGCACTGACATGGATTGCCACTGGTCTAGGTAGTTAGAATAAACTGCCTGTTGCATTTTCATTGTTACATGCACATATACTGATTATGAATAAGAAATTAAAATAGGGAAAGCTGCTTTCGTAAACTCTGAATGTGGAAGCGTGGTACAAACTAGGTAAACTCCTGGTCTCAATTTAAGATAATAGCCAGTCATTGCTTTAACTTTTCCTTCTATCATCTCTTCTCTTCTTCCCCCACTACATAAATTGAACTGCGGCTAACCAGAGGTGATGTGGAACTTCATATTTACGTATTTAAGTTTATACATTATTTTGCTACCATTTTTTATTTTATTTTTCTGTGCCCACCTGTGATTAGTTTTGAAATTTCATAATGCTCAGATTTTAGCTTCAAATCACTTCCCCCTGTACTATGTTTAATTTTATCCCCACCGTGGACATTCCTTGCTCAACAGTCACTGTGTGAAGCAGTCTCCTGCGCACTGCAGGTTTAATGAAGGGTAAGACCCGAAAATTCCAATATCTTTTATACTCGTGTCCCTTGCGTTTGTTCACGCCCCATGACCATCATTTGAAGTAAACAGTGGTTCATTTCCCTTTCCTTGTTTGTAATACATTTTGCTACTTACTGCCCATTATTTCATTACATATGGTACCAGGTTGATGGATTTTTTATTTCTGTTCAATATGCAAGATTTTGAGGAAAGTGTGATTAAAGTAAAACTTTTTTCTTGAAGGCTTCTTAGGCATTTTGTGGTGCACAGTTCCTTACTCTAACAGAAGAGAAACTTAATTAATATGCTTACTGGTACCTGAAACTTCTACGATATGGATTAGAAGAACTGTTTTCAAGATGCCAAATACAAGAATTGCTCTCCATTTTATTTTGTGTGTGTGTGTAAAATCGTGTTTAAAACTTTAAGAGCTAAATGTTATCTACATATGAAATGTCATCCAAATCGCTAGAGCCATTTCAGGGATCGTCTGGTTTACCACCTAATTAATTGCTTAACAAATAATGCTGTTATGTTTAATTCAATGAATTAAAGTGCAAGATTTGTGGTAATTCATTTACTCCCATAAAACTATGCTCATTCCTCGAATTAACCTCACATCTTCTGATCAACAGTGCCTTTCCAAATGATAGAAAACAAATCCCAATATAAGTATCCTTCATTATGAACATTAATAAAGCACAAGGTCAGACACTTCAAACGGCAGGATTGTAGTTATCAGATTTTTTTTTTTTTTTTTTCATATGACACCCATACGTGGTCTTTTCACGAGTTTGAAGATTTATTCATACTTTTTGTTTTGTTTTAAAGACACGTGCAGTCAAAAAGTCAATGATCACATTATAACTACTTATATTGTTTTCAGAGAAGCTTTGTAAAATAAAGAAGATTGAAAAAAAGGATATCTAACAAAGCCAATAATTTTTAAATATATACTTTTTAAATGTTTTACTATTAAACATGTAGTATTTAATTATAACAACTTATTACAGTAAAAGTGATATTTATTACTACTATTCAAAATAAAATATCTTTTATTGATAAATACTTGCATTAACTTATTTCCACAGTATTATACCGAGTGTTACAGAAAAATGTATACACACTTCAGGAGAAGAAAAAACATATGGAAACGTTTTCATACAAAATGTTTATTAGCCTGAAAGTAAGATTATAAGTCTGTTTGAAGTTTCCAATACACTTTCTGGGGTAAATGTTTATGTTAAGTGTTCAAAGTGATGGCCTTCTACATCAATGCATTTCTGAACACGGGTTGCGACTGATTCGGTAACTACCGCTAAAGTTTCCAGTGGGATATCTGCGCACACTGTTCTAATCTCATCCCAAAGTTCGTTCAGGTTATCTGGTCTTTCACTGATCCCCATAAGTAAAAGTCCAACGGTGTTAGATCTGGAGAACGCGCAGGAAACTCAATTGGAACCCTGCGTCCTATCCAATTCTCTGGAAAATTTAGATCAAGGTATGCTCTTACGTCCCTATGGTAGTGCGCAGGGGCGCCATCTTGTTGATAATAAATCCTCTCATTACTGTACAGTTCATGAATGGCAGGTAAAAATTGAATCGTTAAGCATTCTCAGATAAAGTTCACCGATTAAAGTACCTTCATAACGGAAAGAACCAATTAGTCCCCTACGAGTCAATCCGCACCACACATTTACACCAGGCAAATTCACAACCGTTTCCACTGTGATGTGGGGATTATTGTCAGCCCAGTACACACAATTGTATCTGTTGACAGTTCCATTGAGCTTGAACTGTGCTTCATCTGACCAAACCACATTCCCCACAAATCCCGGAACATTGTTAACCATGTCCCGAAACCATTCACAAAATTGTAACCTACAATCTGAGTCGTCGTCATTTAACTGTTGCACCAGTTTGGGAATGTACACTTTAAACTTGCCTTTCTTCAGAATGCGTAGCACGCTGACATGACTTACACCACTCTCATGCGCACATTGCCTTGTAGATTTTTGTGGCGACTGCTGAAAGCGTTCCAGCTCCGCAGCCGAGGACTCGTCACTCGTAGCTGTGCGAGGTCGCCCTGATCGGCCTTTGTGTACATCACACACTGTTCCATGCAGCTCGAATTTGTCACGTATACGGGTAATTGTTAACCGTGTAGGTGGATTTGTACCAAACTCATGTCTCCACTGTCTCTGGACAGCAGCCACATTCTCAAATTTCCGGTACCACTTCAACAATTGCTTACGCTCTTCAAAGTTCAACCGTACTTCCGCCATGTTGATATCAGTTAAGCACCGCTGCCTGCGTCACGGCCCTAGCTTGCTGCCACCTATTGAGCAAACATCACACTACGTTTTTACCAAATTTCATTCTCTCAAGCATGAAAACGAACCCTCTGTGACCTTTAAAAGTGTGTATACATTTTTTTGTAACACTCGGTATTACTATTTGGTGACTGACCATGATATAATTTGCACAGGTCATCTAGTGTTCAAAAATTATTTAAATATACGAGTTCCTTGCTGTAACCAAGGAGAACTTGACTATTATCAGTCACCTTACTGAAACCTGAAATGTCTACCAGATGGCTTTAGAGCCATTTCCGACATCCCAAATATGTACACAAGCAAGGATAAAGATAAAAGATAGTGAAACTCCTGTTAGGAAATGAAAAAAAAGAAGCCCTTAGTTATGTTTGAGGTGAGACAAATTTTGAGGTGAAAGATGATTACGATCATGTGATAGGTCTGGATGCGAACACATCTTTCCTCTTGTTGTATGTCTCGCATCATAAGGGTAGGTCTGGATGTGAACACATCTTCTTTCCCCTTGCCATATGTCTCTCCTCTAACATCACCAAACTTTTTTTACCAAAATATTGTGAAATGTGATGGGGTTTTTGTGTTCATCCTGGCCCCTTGTCTTCAGTAGTAAATTATTTTCCCTATCCTTCCTTGTGTGTGTGAGGCAGTGTTGAACACAAAATAAGACAAGCATAAAAAATGCAGTATTTTGGTGGTCAGTCTTTGAGGCACATGGCCAGGAGATCAGATGTGATTAAATCAATGCCCATCTTGTGATCCTATCTGATATCCTGGATGTTTTCTGCATGTAAGATTCACCACCAAAATAAAATATTTTGGTGTATGTCTTTTTTTGTCTTAACGTATATAGGGAAGGAAAGGAAAAATAACCTCTCAATTAATATATATGAAGGGAGGAGGTCCAGGACAAATACACTTTACACAAAAACCTTAATCATGTCTGAGGTAAAACATATGGTGAGGGGGAAAGATGTTACACAAGATGTGGTAGGTCTGAATGGGTACACATCTTTTTCCTAACATGACTAAGGTTTTTTAACTAAGAATTTCATAGTGTGTTCATGTTTCCGTGTTTGCTGTGATAACAGATTGAAAATATATTTATTTTACTTTGACTGGTTGTCGCAGAGTTTATACTTTCCCACAATTACCATTGGTCGACATTCTTTTCCCTCCCTACATTTCACTGTTGCAATCTGCACCCTACATTTTGGTCCATTTTTGGCTCATTCATATGCTAGGTCTGGATATGTCTTTCTGTGAGGCAGTCCCCCACCTCCCCTATTGTTCTCCTGTTGACAAAGGGCTTGTTCTAAAAATTTCTGTGTCATTTGTATTTTTATCTTTTCTGTGTGTACGCGCCCCACATTCATCATCTAAAGGTAAGTGGTGGCTCATTTCCCTATCCTAATTTAATTCCTTTTCACTACTTAGTGCCTTTGATTTCTTTGTTTACTATATATATTTCAGTAGTGAATCTTACTGATGGGAGCAGATGTGATCAAATCAGTGCCCATCATGTTGTGGGCATCAATGTGACCACATCTGATCCTGCCACATGCCTTGCCTCATATACTCCCAAGACTAAGAAACACCACTGAAATATTGTTTTTTTGGTATGTCTTTCTTTTCCATTTATTGCTGCCGTCATCTGCAGTAAGTTTAGGATTTTCTTTCTCCAGCCATTTTTTAATTCAACTGCTTGAAAGCATTTTCCTTCTCAAATATAACATTTGTATAGGAGAATAACCACCAGGTAACACAGCTGAATGCAGGAACAGCGACAAAAAACAGACAGCAATGCACATTCATTGAGGATTGTAATTTTTGGGTTTATGTGTCTTCATCTAACAGGTTTGCCACCATCATGGAGTGGCCATCTCATTCTAATGTAGATCCAGAATTTACAACACTGAATGTAGGTGGATGTCCATTATTTGACATCATTTCTACATTCAACTGATATATATGGTGGTTACTCTTCTGTCTAGAGGTTCAATTTATCCCACTTTATAGTGCCTTCATTTTCTAACTATATATATATGTCAATGTAGGGTTTCCCGGCGAATAAATAAAAACAAATCTTCTCGGGTTTACAGCCGGATTTGATTAAAAGCGACAAGCTTTCGGAAACTAGCTCAGTAGCCATCATCAGGTCAATAATGTACCGGCAATCTTGCCGTTACAAATACCAGGTATTCACTGGTGTCACTTAGCAACCTCATGACGCTAGCACTTCTGCTTCACTGTGATTGGTTGTAGGCAGCGGTCACCTGTCCAAGTGCTAACCAAGCTCCGGCGTTGCTTGACTGCCGGAGCCTATCTATGGTCGGTCGCTCCTGCAAGCCCCCATAGACGGTATAGGCAGCGGCCACCCAAACAAAGTGCTAGCCACACACTGCAGTGCTTAACTGCCGGAGCATAAGTCATCGAGACTATGCCCTGATTGGTCGATTGGCTCCCCCTCACTTGTCTGTCCACACTCCACCGGATTGCCGTCAATCAGGGAACGTGGCCCGCACAGTATAGATAACCCTGGTTTCCAAGCATTGCTCGGAAAATTACCCATGTCACGGTTAACTAGGTTGTCATGTAACCGTATTTCTATTGCTTCTTTAACCACCAACTCCCAAAAGATCGCCGGTACATAATTGACCTGATGATGGCTGCTGAGCTAGTTGCCGAAGGCTTGTCGCTTTTTAATAAAATCTGGCTGCAAATCCGAGAAGATTTGTTGTTCACATATATATGTATATACCACAGATGAAGGCGGCTGGGACGACGAACAAAAAAACAAACTGTTGGGTCATATTTCCCTATCCTTCCTTAGTTTTATTGCCTTAACGCTTTTTCCTGCTCATTGTTATTATATATATATATATATATATATATATATATATATATATAGTCACAGCGAAACTGCTGTTAGGTGGTGAAATATGTATATTGTAAGGTAGGATAAAGTTGACCAAGTATTCACCAAGTTGAAGAGAAGAGGGAAGCAACAATAAAAACACTCAAACAATATTTCAGGCTATGCCCTTAATCTTGAAAACGGATATGTAGCAGACTTCTCACAGCCACACTTATAGTAAAATAAGGGGTGTTAGCAAAGATTAAAGCTAGGAGGATGCTGGATATCCCCCTAAAACAGAGTTCATAAGGAGTCAGAATTTCGAGAAAGACTCTGACCACCCTTACTGTGGAACAGAGAATTGTGAGTCCTGCATGGGCTGCCACAACTGGATGGTATAGGTAACTAGTATAAGCTATTTGCCTGGCAGATCATGCTGGTGGATAATTGGTTTTTGTTGTGGACATCTATCACAACCTTTTGTCGTGAGGCAGTGAAGGTGTGTGTTGCACTTGACAAGCTCTCCTTTGATGGGTATTATAACTTTATAGGCAATGTGCTGTATACAAATTCTTTTAAATCCAAATAATTTATTCCACAACCCAAATGTTGGTTTTATCAACCTGAAGGAGACACAAGGCTTTTGTGTCATAGGTAGGACAGCCAGTTCCTTCCCTCTGGGACCTACAATTTAACATGGAATCTGAACCACAGAATGTCCTGATATAGCTCATATGATCAATCACAATTCTTAAAAATTTTAACCCAGGACTGGAATCCAACTTTTAAAAGTGGACACCTTAACTACTAAGTTACCAGACTGCTCTTTAAAATATGTAAAGTTATTTCATAAAAATGGCGACCACCTTCATGCTGAAGGAAATGATTGTAAAAAGGTTCGGTTGAATCACTAGCTACCAAATAATAAGAGTAAATATTTAGTAGTTTGTTGGATTTAATAACTTAAGCACAAAAAACTTGACCAGCCTGCACCAGTGAATTAAAAATTCTATTTAACCAAGTAAACAATTTTGAATCAAGACTTCCTCTCCAGAAGGGCTACAAGTTGTTAGAAGCATATGCTGAACACTCAGTGCCGTAGCAGGTCTGTAACTATTGCAAAATCCAGTAAAATTTGTTTAAATGTCAAAACATCCTCTAGAAAATATCTAATCCCTAGAATTGTTTCGCAAATCATCTTCTGTACCATACAAATGCTTTCATTTACTTTTAACACATTTTAACTAAATTTTGTCCCAACCCATAAATCAAACTTGCATAGACTTACTTGGAAAAAATTTCTGAGTGAGCTGGCTGGCTAGATACTGACAATAGGTTTTATTCAACCAATCGAACCTGTCTCCCAATCACCACCCATTGTGATCTCAATTAGCCAAAACTGTCCCTCCAAAATTACATACAAAATCTTTTCTTACCACGCTTTTGAGGATTTACTTCTTTATCTTTATTTACATGCTTATGAACTCCTAAAAACCTTTTAACTGTAACCCATAATTACAGATTTTGATCACACCAACCCTTTCATATGCTCGTTTCCATGAAAACATGCATTTATGGCCTCATAGGAGCCTTGTAACCCTGCACTGAAAGCAGATGATTTGGGAGATAAATAGTTTTGCAAGTGGCATGTTTAATAAGAGGAAAAGTGTCCTTATGGTGGAATTGGAAATTGTAGTTGCAGTCAGATGCATACTACAAATTTTATATCAAGATATATTTTATGGTAAAGATCAAAGTAACAGTTTTGAAGAATCTGAAGGTGTATGTGGACCATGAGATTTGTGAGATTGCATAATCTGCTGAAACTCAGGATTTTGGGACGAGGGTTGTGCATTTCAGAGAAGGGAAGTACACAATCATGCCCACAACAATGGATTTGGTGAATGGACTTAAGACTAGGAGAGAGCTAGTTGATGAATATGGAGGTGTGATGAGTTTTTGAAAGTGCAACATGGGAGTTGTGGTAATGGTGAATGCTAAATGAGATATAATTTTGTCGCAAGATCAGTGGGGTAGCTGCAGTTACTGTAAGGTTTCAAGTGTACCTTCCTGATCTTACACAAAAATAAATCTCTTCTTCACCCACTGTTCCCTCAACTTCCAATATGTTTCTTCAAAAACTGTCTGCAGTTCCTTACTCATCACCAAATTCTCTCCTGATCTCAAAGTTTATTAATAGAATCCCTCACTGTGGATATGGGATATGACTTTCTTCATTCCTCCCCTGAAAAGTGGACCCTTGTCTATATCCTACCCACTCCCCTCTTATTGCACATGATTCTTACACAACTACAAACCTTGTTTTATCAACCTATCTGTCTCAATTGCAGTGGGAAACTTTTTGTCTTTTCTTGTATTATTTTTCCTTCCTGGTTTATGATTTCAAGTAGGTGATTAATTTTAACTTAATTGTGAAGAAGTGCTTGCTCGGTGGCAATTTAGCCTCTGCTGCTATTAATTCCTACTTTAGTTCTTTCACATGTTTCTTACTGCTTTGCTGTCTCCTAACTGTGCCATTTTCTCTTCTGTCACAGCCTCCAAACATTCCTTAGGTAATATGTAAGTTCCATTCTTTTCTTTGCTTTCTGTTTTGCTAATGACATTTCTTCTCTCACTGAACCTTTCCCTGAATTATCTCTTCAGTTATGAAATATATGCAGTTTTATAATTACAGCTATTACCACCTTCTATTTTGGCCAGTGGTTAACTGAACCCTCTAATAGCCATCAGAACTTCTTCAAGCTCATTTATTCCTTCAGTCACTTGAGATCCCAGAAGGTTATCATGAGGATTTACTAGGAATATACCCAACGTGTTTGGTCCTCCTGTACTCTGCTCTACCACTTATGTGAAGCTTTATTAATAAGATATTTGCAAATTTCTGTTTGAATTAGTAATCTTATTTCAGTCCCAGTTAACTCTTGGTAAATGACCATTATACATTCAAAACTGAATATGTTTTTAGTTTCTCCACAAGACATTCATCTTCATCATCCATTCATCCATGGCAATAAGCAGCAAACATTCCATTTTTTTCTTTTATACCTACCCAGAAAGCTAACCCTAGTAACTTATGGCTATGATTCCCAGAAACCTCTTAAAAGTCTTTTGTAACCAATATGAATACCTCTCCACCAATTACTCATTTATCTCTGAGGTACATTTCATAATTGGGGCAAACCTCAATAAAAAAAAAAGACTCTACCTACCCCTGTAACGACTTGTAGTTTGTGCATCTGTATTAAGTTATCAAAGTCAATTGCTTTTTTCATAATACTACTACAATTCACAAGTAACCGTCTTATAACTGGCTTTGGATATTTTTAGCATTACTGTCCCCATCTCTTATTTTTTCCTCAGTTTCAACTTTAGCATTTATGATTCTTCCCATCATGCATTTGCATTCACTATCCTTTGGGTCACCAATTTTTATTCCCCCCCCCCCCCCCAAAAGCAGTTTATAACTTAAAAAAGGCAACTCAGTATCAACCCTGTCGTAATGGGAAGTGATCTCCCTTACAGCTATCCTTACTACTTCTACCAAGATGTAGGCCATGCCTAGTGAAACCTCACCTACAAGAGGTGTCCACAGTCAAAACTACCTTTCCTAAGCAGTTCCTCTGTCTCCACATTAACCTGCATCTAAGTGTGATTCAACTGTGGCTGATCATGGAGACTTAAGACCTGCATGAGTTCTACTCTTCTTCACTACCTTCATCAGATCATTCTGTATACTATAACTCGCATTTCTTGAGTAGTTCACTAGCCTTTGTTGGCTCTTGTGTCTTATACCCATGAAACAGAAAACATTATTGGTAGCTATTACTTCCAATATTTTTCCAGTCTCTTGTGATACTGTTGATGTGAATAGTCCCATTAGCCAGCATTTGCAAAACTCGTGGAGTTGCACAAAGGAGATAAAGTTCACCATCCACAATTGTGAGGTCTCATAACTATATTTTCTGACAGTGTTTACTCTCTCAGCCAGAAACCCTCCCAGAACTGGCCACAACAGAGTGATACAGCATTTTGTCCACTGTGGGTCTATTTTCTTCCTTTCTATTTCTTATTTGGACGTGGATGGCAACATAAATATACCACAAAATCTATGATTTCTGTATCTGATAGAATTTTAAATTATAAATGTTTAAACAATACAAACCATGGAAGTACTTGATTTATATTACAAACTTTTTACTTCTAATACTCTGAGGAGTATGTTTTTTGTACAGAGAAATCATTATTTAATTTAACTGTGATAGAGCACATGCTCCGAATGCAATTTCCGTACACCCTCATTTGTCCCATTTCCTGTACCCCTGCCTTTGGTTGATGCTGATAAAACACAGTAAAATGTTTAGACTGTTTTTTTTTTTTTTTTAATTATGTACAGTAGACCAGAACTCTTTATTCTCAGTAAATTTCATTATTGTCCAGAAGTAAATGCTTCCATGTAAGAAAAATTAGGCCTTGTTAAAAGAAAGCCTCATGCTGAGGTGGGCATAATTATTTTTAAACTCTAACTATGAACCGGTGCCTAAACATTTTTGTCTTCTTGGTCGCCAATCCCTTGTTATACCCTAGAGATAAAGTATTGTTCACAAATAATGTTTATTGTATACTTGTATTGAGATTTTAAACTGTTATATTATTGTGAGAATTAAGTTTTTCCCGGCATATAGATGAAACAAATTCTTCACGGGTTTTCTGCCATGTAATTACATTATATTATTCTTCTAAAGTTTGTTACAATAATCTGTACCAGTTAAGGATAAGACATTGGACTACTCTCTGAAAATATGGTTGATTGCAGATTAAACCATTCAGACACACTGCAAACAGTTTTCCAATGATACCCCAAAAATTATGAAAAGGTTTATACAGTCATCACAAGCTAAACATCACTACAAACCAGCGTCAACAACACAAAGGATTCCTCTACATCATGGTATGCCCTAGCTTACTAGGTTGCTGCTGTTTCACTTCATTAAAAGTGGTGAAAATTTTACTTACAGAGACATTGCTCACCGTTTGTCACGACCTGAACTTCATGATCAGTGAGTGAAGTCGAACTAATTGATGCAGAGCAACTTGCCGCAGCCTAGCCTCTCTAAGAACCAGTGAAAGACTAACGAATTTTCAACATGGCTGGCCTCTATCAATTCATTCAGACCTCTGATGTCAGCTTATAATTACAAAATTCAATGTCTGACTATTCACCTTGTACTTTGAGCTGCAATTAACCCATGTTTCTTTGTGCAATCTGTTCTCAATATTTTGACTTAAATTGTTCGAGATGTTTCTTCTACTGGACAAAAATTTAATTCTGTGACATCACTGCCTTTGGAGATGTCCAATAATGCTTCTAATACTGCAATTCAGAAAATCTTATTGAAATTCTAACCTTTTCATGCAACCAATAACATAATTTTAATCAGCTTTATTTCGTCTATCTCTTGACTCTAATTTTCTTTTATTCTTGATTTTGGTTATCTTCCCCTAATTAAAAATTGTATTTATAATTTACTTAATTGGTCAAAATTATGTTTAAGACATCCTTGTTGATGCTGATCACAACTTCTAATATAACTCTTCACACTAATTGACAATTCCAAATATTTCATTTTGCCTTCCTCGAGCACATGTTCTTACGACATAACTTTAAAAAGAAATTTTCCTGACCCTATAAAATACACTTTAAAGTGAAAGAAGAAGAGCAGTTTGGATCCAAGAATATTACTGAATGGGCTCTAGTGAACATGTTGCAAGAGGATTAAATAACACAATGTAAACTATCGAGAACTGTGTAAAAACACTATGACTGACAATGGCAAAAAACACAAATAGATGCATATATCTACAATACTAAAGGACCTTAAAGAAATAAACATCCAGGTAATAAATAAATAATGAGTATGTAGAACATATGCCTTGACTTGGGGAATGGCTAAAACAAATGTTCCAACTATTAATGAAGAAATAATTAACCTTGTGCCTTCTGGTACCTACAATCTTTTATAACATGGCTGCCACAACATTGATACACCCTCAAATGTGAGAGTGAAATTAGAATGAGTTCATGGTACACAATTTCAAAGTCACAAGATGTTTATATTCTTCCAAAATTCCCTCGTTTACAAAGTTCAGTAACAGATTTCGATAAAATAATCAGACTTCTTCCCCATCAAAGATTTGCAGGTAAAGTGCATTCACACGAGAGGACAAACTCTCATCATGCCCCCTAACTTATATGAAAGTACGCCTGCTACATTATTGAGACATGCTACCACCACGTGAAGCCATTTGATCAGTGAGTCACACATGGGCCTACCCCATCCAAATCTGCTTGTAGACTGATTGCAAAACCAGTATGGCTGCTCTTTTGCACAATGAACTCGTCTACTTTGGACATTAACAAATACCTTCAAAAAATATCTTAAAGAGTATTTAATAGTTTGACTCGTAACCAGTACCTGGGCTTCATGATATCTTATCCCATCTGTCTCAACTTAGTTTAGTCTTCATAAAGGTGCCTTGATGCACTTTTCCTAACAATTACGGCAATTCGTTTCCAAAATCTTGTAGATGCTTTACACTTTCTACAGGAATCTATATATATTTTGTAACCTCTTAATTAGATCTACCCTCTGATAAAAATTTCTTGTTTTTTATCTCTTTTAGTTTGAATTTCGAGTTTTTCTCTTAATTAAAAATCTTACTTATACTTTGACTGATTACTTGATTTTATATTCAAAATATGTTAGAAGGTGCTGACTATAACTGGTGATAAAAGATCAGCTGTAACCTTATGTGTTCATTAGTTATTTCAACTTTTAGGTTTTAGTCCTCACTGAATGCATGGCTTACGAATGTAAACAAATCAAATTATCTCTTAAACTAAATTTTCCCATGTTTAATGAATACACTTTAAAATGATTCTTATTATGAGTTTTAAAAGTGGAAATGAATGCAAGAAAATCCTTGTAGGTTGAAAACTACTTTATCTAAAATTTCTATGTTCCACTAAACCGACTTTGAAACTGAACTATAAAGCATGTTACTACTGGAGCTAGCTTATAGATACATTTCAAGTGATGGGTTTACTGATAGGATCTTGTTGGAGGTTTGTCAGATATCTTATAAATTTTATAAATGCGTGACAAAATTTGTTCTCAGAACGACAAGTTAAATTGAATATTATTGCATATCATTTTTAAAAGCCCGTTACGATGTTTATTCAAGCTAGGAATCAGATTTTTACAGTTTTGAAATAGTAATTTCAATTGTAACATCAAGTGTTTTCCTGGAGTAGTTGATATTTACAATAATTCTCAATAAATCGAAGAAGGCAGTTAGAAACTCATGATTTGTTCAGCAACCATTTTTAAATATGTATATTTGATTTAAACCACTTTCAGATTGATAACTTCTGAAATATGAATTAGTTAGCATCTGTAATGAATTTTATTTCATCCTTTCGATAATAGTAAATATGCTTTTCTTGGTAGTAAATGAAAGAGTTGCCCTTTAGCAGTTGTAAGCACCTTAGAATTTTGGTACATTCTAGTTTCTTAGCTTCAAGGATAAGGGAGGAAGTAAATTTACAGTAAACATATAGTTTTCTTTGCATACACAGGTTATGGGAGGAACATTTTATGTAGAAGCTGATACCACAACATAACTTATTAAATAAACCATTTTAAAAGCAATAAAGTCACTCAACATTTAATAAAACTACTAAATAAACTTTTTATAAGAATAAAGAAACTTTTAAAACAACCTGGAATAGGATAATCCATTATTGTACCATCTGCAAACAATAGATTTTTGCTACGTGACCATTTCACTATTTCTGAACACTTTTAAGTGAAGTAAAGTAATTTTAAAATAATAATAATTCAAAAGAAAGTTAAATTCACTAAAATTTCATAGTTTCAGGCGTGTAAATAAGGTAAATAAATTTTTAAACATTTTGATAAATGCACTTCACTTTTAACATTTCTTATCATAGGTTCCTATTAATATCTAGATCTAAAAAGTAGATTTCCTGAAAGAACTAAAAATCTAATTTAACATATCCAAATTTCAGACCATTACATGCAGTTAAACAGAAGTTGTATAAGTTTTTAAAATTATTTCGTCACTTAACACATGTGGTACACTTAAGATTTATTTACAACTAAACCTAATCACTTTCAGAGATAAAATAACTTTTGAAACCCGTAATTAAATCCAAAGAAAACTCTGATAATTTTACCTTTTTGATATTAATAATACTTTAAGAGTTATTAACAAAAAACCATATGACTTCTAAACAGTTAATTTACCAAATCTTTTCTAAGCTGTAATTTCATTATCCTGCCACCAATCTCGATAAATTTTTTATCATTGAACTCAGGAATTTTACTGAACATTTTGACATTAATTTTATTCAGGTAATTTGCAATTCAGCAGGATGGTGGGAGACTACAAAATGAGAGAATAAGAATACTAGAAAAGTCAAATGAAAATAAATAATAAGTCAAAAAAATAATTTACCTGGTAAAATAATTAGTGATAGAAAATAATTATTTCGATGGATTTCCCATAGGTAAGATATGAGGGGGGATACAAGATGAAACCTTTATGTGTCAAAATCGGTCTACCAATGCCACCTAGATGCTAGGAATCCTGTAGATCCATTAATACCACCCTCTCTCCAATCACTGATTTCATCTAAGTGGCAAAGTTTACAATGGCTGCAAATATTGCCTAGTAATGTGTTTCATACCTTCATGTTTAAATAACATGTAATTTTTTTAAAAAATTGCTTTTTTGCTGTTTACACAGTCCCTATTTTCAACACTGGTAAATGATAAGAACAGATAAAGCAATTCTCTGTACTTGTGACATTAATAACACCTCATGGCCAGGCCCGCCGTAAACGGACAACGCGTGCACCACATGCAGGCAGTGCATTCAGGGGGATGGCAATTTATGTAGTGGCAACCTTTTTTTTTTAGTTCAGCTGCTGCTTCAGTGGCGATGACAGTTGGGGTAGTGGTAACATGGGGGCAGCAAAATAATGTTTGAAGGGGGGCAAGCTCATGACCCGGGTCATGGAAAATTCCAAGGTACAACACTGGCTGTAGTTAGACAGGGGGCGACATAATTGGTATTGCACAAGAGTGTTCAAACAGCTAGCGGGGGGCCTGCTCACGGCATTACTGAATAGAGTGATATGATATAAAGCAAGGGTACAAGTGAAACACTTATTATTATTTCATTCAGTACACAGGTGGCAGCCGAGCTTTGCATCTGAAAGAACTTAATATACAGAACATAGTTTAGCCATGTTAATCTCTATTAAAAGTAATAATCATAACCAAGGCAGGACTTTGTCAAGTGCAACATGTCCATGTGTCTCACAACATATTGTTTATGGTTAGATTTTGTTCCCAACCACTGTAACCAGAGTAATTCAATTAAGGGGAAGCTAAAGTTTTCAGAGTAGAAGCTTTTTAATTATAATCACCATCATTTTGCAGGTCATCCAGCACATCCTCTTTCACATCTTGCAGTAACTCAAAGATTTTTCCTTGACCACTTGACCCAAACAACTACCTTTGTCTGTATTTCTTTCTTCACTTATTCCACCCATCTTCTGATTGGTCTCTTTCATTTCCAACTGTTCAAGAGTGTTAACATTGGCATTCTTCCCTCCTCTGTACTCATTACATGCCTCAATAACTGCAGTCTTAACAAATAATTAAATTGTCTTTTTATTTTACATTAATAATATAAATAGATGAAAATAGGCATTTAAATTTGGTAATATTCGTCATTTTCATTGAAACATATGCTTTAATTAATATACAAGAAAGGTGGATGCGGAAACGATAAAATTTATTGTAATAATCCACAATTGAATCTGATGCTGAGAAGCTAAGTTTAACGAAGTAAATTTTTGTAAACAAAAACTTAATAATTCTCTTTCCATGATACTACAATGAATTTACAGTTTGTGATAAAAGCATTTCTTGAATGATGGAAATCTTCATCTAGAATTAGTTTCTGAATGTCGGGACAAGTGAAAACACCCTCTTTCAACTTAGCATCTGACAGGTTGGGGAACTTGTTGCATAGATATTTGAAACATTTAGATAATGCCTCAACAAACTGCTTTATTATTCCCAGTTTGAGGTGCAGAGTTGGCAAGAGTATCGTCTCCTTCCACCAGTGACTGGAACCAATTACAACCTTCTAGGCCGCTTTTGCTCCCAATGTTTGACTTGAGCCTAACTGTCCCATACACAGATGAAGAGGGGGAACTTGGTATATCATGATTGTTGTGCTAGAAGTATACTCAACACTTTCAAATCAACACACACCATACAATTATGATCCTCATAGATCCTTCATGTTGTCATATTTTCATACAGGTGTGCAGAATGGCCAAAAGGTATGGATTCTTTTAGATGAATCATTAATAGTCTCCAGACACTGGGTGCATACAGAGTTTTGAATTGACCCGTCAAGCCTTGTATATCACTGCAGTACACTAACAAGTCATTTTGAGAATAATGTGTGAATAGCAAATACCTTTTTCTGTAAAATGTAAGGGACATACCGGTTTTTAGCAAATGTCTTCCAGGCAGTCTTGACCCTAGGAGCTCTGCTTTATCCTTTGTCAGCAACAGATCATGGACTAAATCATTTAGATCTGGCTGACTGAAGAAAAGAGGGCAGTCATTTGTGTCTTCAAACTCAGTATCAACCATCTCTTAGACAGTATCAATGTCATCACTGTTGTCCGTATTTGATGTCTGCAGAGGCTGTGGTATAGGTTTATACAGGTCACATAGAACAAATCGCTAGATGAATGTTGTACAGGTACTCAATAGTCTTCTTGTTGAAACCAGTTACCTTACAAGAGAAGAAGTAGCAGTCGTCAGTATGATTCTGTTGCTCCAGCCAGACCATAGGGATGTAAAATTGTAATGACCTCTTCTTTCCTGTGGAGTGCATAGCCTAGTTTCACTCCTAAATAAGCATGGTAGAACTTTTTCATGAAAGCAGTAATGTTTCTTCAGTCCTTTTTCACCATAAATATAACAAAGACTGTTAAGAGAGTTTACACAGCATCAAGTAGACATTGTACGCTGACTTCCTTCAACAAACACAACACAGTGATGGACAGGCAGTGTGATAGTTCGCTGTGTGACACTAGGGGACGCAAGCTTCTGAGTTTCATATGGTGTTTTCGTATATATACATTACATTATCATTAATTGAAAATGTATGCAATTTGTGAAAAACTGTGGGCGATACAATGTTTTGAGTATCATTTTCGAATTCAGGAGGTTGAAATACATAAAGAATGCCTACATTTAAAAAAAATAATAGTTTTTGTAATCTTGGAATCTGTTCCACAGTGTTATCTGTTGCAGTAACAGTAGTAATTTAATTGTAATTCAATGCATGCTCCGGTGGCAATTTCCCAACACACCCATTTTTCAAATTTCCTGTATCCACCTACTTTTGTCCTCAACAAATTTCAACTTTAAATTCTTTCAATGTTTTTGATAAATTATTCATCAATTCTCTTGGCACCTTATTACAATCCCTGACCACTCACCTACGAAAGAAAATCTTCCCACTTCCTTGTGCCTGAAGTCAAGTGCCAGCCTGTGGTCATGGTCATCTTTTTCCATACATGCATTACTTTTAATTCTTACACCAAAATTTTTCCACACATCATCATCAATATAAGCCTTCTATATTCCCATCACTCTCCTTCTATCTTCCAATGAATATCATTCCAGCTCTTTTTACTGATTGTGTCCTGCAGTAATTTGTAGAGAAAAATCTAGCAGCCCTTCTTTGCACCGCCTCCAACTTCTTTATATGATATCCAAAATGTGGGTCCCATACTACACCACCATATTCAAGCAATGGTCTGACCAAAGATTTGTTACCCAGTTAGTTCCTCTACTTCTCTTGTACATACCCTTATCACTCTCTCCAACAGGTGCAGGATCTTAAAACTTTTTCCACATGTCCAATGTGTTGAGACACAATGGAAATAATTTTTATGAAAGAAATATATTTTGTTCTTTGTGCATGGACCAAATTGAATAATTATTGCTCTAATAGAAAAAAAAAAAGAAAGCTGGGGTTACTATGGTGAATTAACAAGAGAGAATATAGCGGAAGTTTCCACAGCATAGATCAGAATGCGAGTTGCTATGAATATTAGTCATTGTGGAAAAAGAACCTTGCATTTTGTGGTACCTTGCATGAACTTCAATAGATATCATATATCAGCATCACATGCACAGTTATAGCTGACATCACAAGTATCACACAGCTTCTGGTCTTGTATGATTGTGTACAAAGCAGATATTGATATTTCTAGAAATTTTTCTGAAAATTTGGTTTCAAACCTTTGTTTTCCTATGACTGCCTGATCAACACACTGAACGAGGCCAACAGTAGCCCTTGTCCACCTTCATCATGGATGTTGATTTGCCTTTCTTTAAATTGTCTGCACCATTCCCCAAAAATAAAAATCGCCTCACTTAATGTACAATTTTTATAAAAATTGCTCTGCTTACTCAGAATCATCTGATCTACCTGCTAATAGCCTTCTTTCTTATCACAGATCCCTCCTTTTCACACTTGGTGTGTATTATCTATGACTTATTTCATGACATTGCCTACAAAGTCCTATACAAAAATCCCTTTTACATCGTTTAATGCTAATTTAAGTGTTAAGCTGGTATTATATTATTCAATCTTCACTAAATTTAGTCATTTTTGGCTTGCCAACTACTTTATTTACAAAATTGATTTTCTTTCTCCATCTAAAAAACATACTTCTACTTTCTTTAAAAACTCCGATTTTCGTCAGAATGTGTTCTTCGATGCACTTACATAATCAAATTTGTTTTATCTCCTAAAATAATGGACTTTTTACTGTCTAATGTGTTTTCTATTATCAGCTCACTGAGCACATGGTAAAACATACTTTCAAATTGCTCTATCTCGTGTAATAAAATGTTCTAATTATACATTCGTTACCTCAAAATGTTTGTTTCCATCAATACTACTAGTGAAAATGAATGTACCAATTTCAACGCTTAAGTTTTATGACTTTTATTTTTGACATATTTTTACAATCATATATATTATTTCTATAAGGTATTTTTTTGTCACAAGCCTCTATCTTCCTTTATATTCAACCGAAATCAAAGAATGAGGTGTCATTTTAAAGCTTATGGTCTCCACTTTGGTCACATCATATTTTAAGACAGGAAGTTTTCGGAATTCGACCCTTAAAGCTCAAAAATGTCAATTTTTCTAAAATGCTGATATCTGTGTTACAAGTCATTTATCTCCCTGGATACCTATCTGAAATCATTTAATGAAGTGTCATTTTAAATATTAAGATCTCTGCTTTAGTGACGTCATATACTAAGACAGAAATTTTTCGGAATTCATCCCTTAAAGGGCAAAAGTATCAATATTTTTGCAATGCGTTTTTGTGTCACGAGCTATTTATCTCCCTTGATAGCTAACCGATATAGATAAATGTTACATAACATTAAAGACTAAGGTCTCCGCCGTGGTAACAATATATTTTAAGAAAGGAATTTTTCGTAATTCGACCCTTAAAGGGCAAACATGTCAATTTTTCTAAAATGCATTTTTTGTGTCTCGAGCCATTTATCTCCCTGGATATCTAACTAAAATCGATAAATGAAGTAGGATTATGAGGAGTGATGTCTCAGTTTTGTGACATCATTTTTAAAGAAAGAATCTTTTTGGTATTCAACCCTTAAAGGGAAAAAGTATAAATTTTTCTACAACGGATTTTGTGTCACGAGCTATTTATCTCCCTTGATATCTAAACGATATAGATAAATGAGACATCAAATTAAAGACTAAGGTCTTCGCCGTGGTAACATTATATTTCAAGAAAGTAATTTTTCGTAATTCGACCCTTAAAGGGCAAAAATGTCAATTTTTCTAAAATGCGATTTTTGTCTCTCGAGCCATTTATCTCCCTGCATATCTAACCAAAATCGATAAATGAAGTAGGTTTATGAGGAGTAATATCTCAGCTTTGTGACATCATTTTTAAAGAAATAATGTTTTTGGTTTTCAACCCTTAAAGGGAAAAAGTATAAATTTTTCTACAACGGATTTTTGTGTCACGAGCCATTTATCTCCCTTGATATCTAACCGATATAGATAAATGAGACATCATAATAAAGACTAAGGTCTCCGCCATGGTAACATTATATTTTAAGAAAGTATTTTTTCGTAATTCGGCTCTTAATGGACAAAAATGTCAATTTTTCTAAAATGTGTTTTTTGTGTCTTGAGCCATTTATCTCCCTGGATATCTAACCAAAATCAGTAAATGAAGTATGATCATGAGGAGGATTGTATCAGCTTTGTGACATCAACTTTAAGAAAGAATGTTTTTGGTATTCAACCCTTAAAGGGAAAAGTATGAATTTTTCTACAACGGATTTTGTGTCACGAGCTATTTATCTCCCTTGATATGTAACCGATATAAATAAATGAGACATCATATTAAAGATTAAGGTCTCCACCATCGTTACATTATATTTTAAGAAATAAATTTTTCGGAATTCGACCCTTAAAGGCCATAAATATCAGTATTTTTTAAATGCGTTTATTCTGTCTCGAGTTATTTACCTCCCTTGATAATTAAAAATTGATAAACGAGGTATCATTTTAAAGATTGTGTTCTTTGTAAGGTCTACGGTTCCGTTAAAGCACATTTTAAGAAAGAAATTTTTCAAAATTCTAACCTTAGAGGGAAAAAGTATTAACATTTCTACAATGCATTTTTCTGTCGCGATCTATTTATTTCCCTTGATACCTAATCGAAAGGAATGAATGAGGTATCGTTTTAAATATTAAATTATCCGCTTTGGTCACATCATATTTTAAGAAAAAACTTTCTCCAAACTCAAAAATATCATCATATCTAAAACTTTTTTTTTTACCTCACTTGATAACTAGCCGAGATTGGGAAATGAGGTATCATTTTAAAGACTAAGGAGGCTGCTTTGGTCACACCATATTTTATAAAAGGAAGTTCTTGAAATTCAACCCTTAAAGAACAAAGGTATCTATATTATTTCTACAACCTTTTTTTTTTTTTTTTTATAAAAGCCATTTATTTTCTTCAATACCTAGCCGAAATCGATAAATATCATATCGTTTTAAAGATTAAGGTCTCCAGTTAGGTAAAATCATAAATTAAGAAAGAATTTTTCGGAATTTTGTGTTTAAAGTGGTAGCGCGTATGAGACAGTTCAGAGCCAAGTCCCTAGATTGCAGCAGCAGCTATCACAGAGATGTCAATAATAGCTTTTAGAATTTTTTTTCTATTGCGGAAACACATTCATTTTGCCATACAATTCCAATGTAAACATTTTATTGGCACAGCAACAAATATCACAGAGATGTTGCGTGAATTTTGTTGAAGTTGGTTGTATTCTGTTAACGTCAGTGACAGTTTTCGTAAATAAAGAGAGTTTTAAATTTTTTAAATTGTTTCGTAATATGATGTAAGTATTTCTATGCGTACCTAATACGCTAAAAAAAATATTTGCTACAAAAGTACGATTCTACTTTTCATTATATTACAAGCATTCAACCTCACTATTCATCGCATTTTAATCGCGAAATTTTCGCACGGGTCGTCTATTATTGGTTTAATTTTGATTGAAAACTTCTTTATTCCTAAGATTATGTTTATATTATTTGTTTACAATGTTAAAATCCTCCACTTTATCAGTACTGGAAAGCATATTCATCCATAAAAATGTGTGTGTATTTATGCTGACTATATGCAAACAGAAAAAGATCAATGAACTTACTTTAAATTAAAAAAAATAAATAAATAAAAATAAACCATATCATACTGAATTAGCATTATATTTCAACTTCAGGCAGTGAAATGCTTCTGAGACCTAAGAAAAATTAAAAGGTTTTTAGCTGTTATCAGAGGTAATATGGCCAATTCCTTTCCTCTGGGACCTGGAGTTTAAAGTGGAATCCAAACCTTGCAACAGCCTGGCATGTATCAGATTTAAAATGGACAAAATAACAAAGAGAAGACATAAAGGAAACAAGTGCTTTTCATGTTAATCTTATACATATAAAATTTTGAGCACTCCTTAACTCAGATGATAAAAGGATGGCAGATACACATGAAATGGACACAAATACATGAAACATTGCAATTATATGTCTTTAGCCCTTCTTCAACAGTAGAACATCACGAATGATAGAACTATAGTACACTGCCCCAAATAGTAAATGTTGAGCAAGGCATATGTGATGGGGAAAAGTTCAAACAGAGGAGAGGCAATAGGGGTACTGAACTGATTAGAATACTTGGGTGTTGTAAAATTAAGAAATAATCAAAAACAGTTATATGAGCAAAAAGAAAATATTAAATAAACAAAACATAAAAATAAATAAATATGAAAAGTAAAACAGAAAAATATGAAGTTAAACATCACTTACTGTTAGCAATGGTACATGATAGGTAGTGGGGATACAAGATAGAGAAGGGAGAAAGAAACAAAAATTGAAGCTTTCACTGAATATTATCTTAAGTTGCCTGTTTTTTGCTTGTAGCCCAATTAACACATTTTGAGTTCAGAGGTACTGCTGCCATTTGGGAGGTTCCTGGTAACTGACAGTGTAGTAAGAATTAAAGTTATTGGTGTAGTGAGAGGAGCCTTGAGAAACTAATGAGTAGGCTGTATCCTGGGTGGATATCATTTGCCTGTTTCCATTCACTCTTATGAAAAGTTGTATAGTGGTCAAACCTACATAGGCAGTCAGACAAAAGTTGCTGGTTAGGGAGCATCCATAAACTACTTGGCTTGGTCTAAAGGGAGGGGGGGGGGAGGAGTTGGCTGGAAAGCCATGCTGTACTATGTGGGGGAGGGGGGATGGCGGTGGATTTTCCAAGCCAGGCCATATAGCTTTCCATTCATATTATCTGTCGCAGTTAAAATGAAGTACAGAACATACAACAGCAAGTGAATATTTAATTCCATCATTTAATTATCTCCGTATGAAATGTATAATAGTCTGACAAGAGAAAACTGTACAAAATGTTTTCTGGAATCAATAGGGGAAAAAGCTACATACTACGTGGGGGGAGGGGTGGGGGAGAGGTAGAGGCAAAAGTCACGTCAGGCTACATGGGGGTTAGGGGAGGGGGGGAGAGGGGGGTACAAAGGAGAGCAATATGGATCTATGTGGTTTATGGATGCCCCCTTAACTGATATATTATATGGGAGGTTTCTTAGGTGTCCTGTCCTACGATGGGAAAGATATTTCAGGTGACGGGGCTGATAAAGGTGGTGGAAGCATGGTGAATATCACATACGAAAAGGGCTGCATTATAAAGTGAATTTTTCATTCTGACGCCATTCGAAGTTACTTAATCAACATTTTAACTTGTATTAATATTTTTATTAACAATAGCAAAAACAATAAAATATGAAAGGAGTAACAATAGAGCATACAAATAGATCCTCATTTTTAACAGTAGCCTGCAATTATTCAGTTTGGCAACTGCTTTAAAAATTATAAAAAGAACAATGCATTAACAAATTCTTCACACATTTTTTTCTTTGCTTATGTTGGATACACAGCAATTCACATTCACGCTATAAAAATGCAACATGTTATAAGTTTTCTTTATTTTTCTCTTAAGAAAGGTTAAATCAGTAATTACCATAAATCACAGTCAATGGCAAAAGCTTAAATCATAGAATGTGTATTAAATGAATTATGCTAAGTGACAGCCTTCTCAAAATAATGCAGGGTAGTAACTAACTTATGTGTTGTGAAAGGAAAGCGATGTTTGAACAGTACTTTCACTTTCGCTGCAGATGATGTCTAGAGACATCATGCTGATACTCTACCTCAGTGCTGATGATGTCTTCAGATGTCCACTACAAGTCTTGTCTGCAAGGGCCAGAATTAGTTAGGCTCAAAGCAGAAGTGGACATTGCTGTTTTTATCACTTTATTATAGTGTAAATAAGCCTATTTATAACATAAGTGCAGTTTTACAAGGTAATTGAACCTCTGTCCCAGCGCCAGCAATATGCCAGCAGTAACAGTGCACAAAACAGCCTGTGATGATGTTAGTGTGCTGTTGCAACAAATATTTAGGCCTACAGGTTCCAATAGTAATTCTGACCCAAGCAAATAAAGTTGCAAATCGGCATTGCGTGGTGTGTTACAAGAATGGAAGGCTCAGGGAAACAACATACTGTTATAAAACAAGTTCCAAATCACCAGCTTAATGTCCAGCAGGACTTTGCTTCTCACAGTTTCACAAAAACGTCTTACACTTTTTGTCTTATTGAAATCATTATTTTTGTATTTACAGGAGAATAAAATAGCCTGTTGTCAAAATCAGAATATGGGTCCGGTGTGCATGACAGTGATCAAAATGTACAATGTTGAATCAAATTGTTGTGCCTTTTGGCTTGGAATATATTTCAGTTTAGTTCTAAATATTACAATTGCATAAATTTCTGTAATGAAAAAAAATGATCCTACTTGCCTGTAGATGCTCTCTTATTCATTATGTAATATGTGAGGTCGACATATGTCATCAGCACTGTGTAATCTTAGATATATATAAAAATAGACATATGTTTTCCTACATTTCACTTTTCAGCCACCACTGGTCTTTGTGTGTGGAAGTAGCATGGAGTTTCCTGTCATGCACAACATTGGCCGAATGCTGATAGCTATGGGGATGTGGGAGATATGATGATTAAAGTTGGTCAATGCACGGTGTTTTCATATTTTGACAAAAAATTTGTGTCTCCTTATACTTCTCTTTCCTGCCACAACTACATAGCATAGACCATTTATGTTTGTGGGTGGTAGTAGAATCGTGTCGCCTGTCGTGCACTATGGTTGTTAGATGTCAGTAGCTATGGGGGTGTGGGAGATAAAGGGGTTGAAAGTGGTCGACCTGCGGCAATTTCATATTTCTGCCAAAGGCGCATGTGTCTTGGTGTATCACTTTTCAGTGAAAAATATCGATCACAGATCACTGGCGTTTGTGTGTGGTAATAACATAGTCTCCTTTCAATCACAACGTTGGCCAAATTTCAGTAACTGTGGGAGTGTGGGAGTTACGGTAGTTGAAAGTGGCTGATCAAAGATATTTTTGTATTTCGACGAAAGACATATGACTCCGCGTATGTCACTTTTCTGCCACAACTACATAGCATAGACCATTGGTGTTTGTGTGTGGTAGTAATATCATGTCTCCTATCATGCACAATGGTGGTTAGATGTCGGTAGTTATGAGAGTGTGGGAGATAAAGGGGTTGAAAGTGGTCGACCTGCGGCAATTTCATATTTCTGCCAAAGACGTATGTCTCTTGGTATATCACTTTTCACTCAAAACTATCTAGCGCAGTTCACTGGCGTTTGTGTGTGGTAGTAACACGGAGTCACCTTTCGATCACAACGTTGGCTGAATTTCAGTAACTTTGGGAGTGTGGGAGATATGCTGGTTGAAAGTGGCCGATCAGGGATATTTTCGTATTTCAACTAAAATGCGTGTCTCCACTTATGTCACTTTTCTGCCCCAACTACATAGTATTGACCATTGTTGTTTGTATGTGGCAGTAGTATCGTGTCTCCTGTCATGCACGATGGTTGTTAGATGTTGGTAGCTATGGGGGTGTGGGAGATATGGGGGTTGAAATTGGTCGAGCTGCGGCACTTTCAAATTTCTACCAAAGACGTTTGTGTCTTGTTGTATCAATTTTCAGCCAAAACTATGAAGCGCAGATCACTGGTCTTTGTGTGTGGTAGTAACACAGAGTCACCCATCGATCTCAACATTGGCCGAATTTCGGTAACTTTGGGAGTGTGGGAGATATGGTGGTTGAAATAGGTCGATCAAGGATTTTTTCGTATTTCGTATGTGTGTCCGTAGATTTTACTTTGCTGCCTGAACTACATAGCGCAGATGACTGGCATTTGTGTGTCGTAGTAGCATCGAGTCTCCAATTGTGCACTGTGGTTGTTACATGTCGGTAGCTGTCAATCAAAATTCTTTACAAACACGAACGAAGTTGTGGGTACCAGCTAGTATGTCTATAAACTTGTTAAAACCATTTAGGTATAGGTTTAATCCAAAGAACAAGTGCAGGAAAGCATTTCTACTAGCTATTACCAGCAGTGAAATACCTTGTAGTTCGATTTCAAGAATGCCTTTGTGAAAGATAGAATTTTAGTTCAAGTAGTTTTTCAAGTACAGTTTTTATTGTATTCATTTTCACTGCTAAAAATCACAATGGGGATCATTTTAAATTGTATTTATAACATTCAGAAAAAATTAGTTTGGAAGGTATTTTGATTTGTTGATGCTGTTAATCCACGAGGACAGAGGATATTTGAAATAACTAGTAAACACGAAAAGTCACAGCATAGCTTTTACCACCACTTGTAGTCAGCATCCTTTAGCATGTTTTAAGCACAAAATTAATTAATTGGGGAATGTAGGATTTTTAATTGAATGAAAAAAATCAAAATTTAAAATATGGAAGGCAGAAGCAGGAAATTAATTTTAGAAGAGAGACAAAATCAAGAGGGCTAGACTTATATATTGGGTTCATTACATAATTTAAGACTGTTTCAAGATAAATGAAATTTTCGAAATGCATTCTCATGAAATTATTGATGAGGCACCAAGATGAATGACGTGAAAGAATTTGTGATAAATTCAATAGAAGCCTCCTTGAATCTTAAGTTGGGTTACAACAGGTGTAATAAGCTACAATTATTTTTTGTTTTACACACCTTATTTAGATATTAATTTTGAAAGCAGAAAGCTGATTTGATAAATAGAGAGCATCTTGACTGGTGAGCAGTTTTTTGGCAGTTTTCACAGAGTTCAGCTCATGTGAGCATGTAGCTGGTGGAACCATGCCACCTCGAGTTAGGTAGTAACAGCAAGCTTCAGTATGCAATAGTTTCACCTTCACCCCAATAAAGGAGCTGGATAAGAGTATGTGTTGAACTTGAAATCATGTATGAAACTGTTAGTGTGATAGCCTTATCCGAAAATCTTGAATCTGGTACCTAACTTATGAAGAACTTTTTTTTTTTTTTGAAGATTATAATTTCTCTTGCTGTGTAACTTGTTTTAATTTCCACATACCGTTCACATTTGAGGTGTATTTCAAGCATGTGTTGATCGCATTGTTTGAATATAATTGGTACCAGATGGCAACGGTCATTCTTATTGTTAAAGAACAAACTGTGCGTTTGCTAATCCCCTGAAGCAGACAATTGTCTTACAACTGGAAATTAGTATGCTTGGTGTGCATGATGTCTTTAAACATCATTTGCTTTTTTGCTCGCTAATGTATTTTTAATAATAATAAAAAAATGTTACTGCTAACAAAAAGTAATGTACTGCATGCAAGTAAATGAAAAAAATCATTCAGCACTGTGGTCGAGTACCTTAATATTACTTCTGCAGTGAAAGTGTTACTATAAATCACAGTCAATGACAAGAGCTTAAACCTTGGAATGTGTAATAAATGAATTATGCTACGTGAGAGCTGTCTCAAAATTATGCAGAACAGTAACTAACTTATGGGTTGCAGAAGGAAAAAGAGCTTTGAACACTACTTTTATATATATTGTATCAAATCACAACCACATTTCTAGAATACTGAACAAGACACCGTATGGTCACAGTAAGGTTAACCGAGGCTCCCTGCAAAGTGATAGTATTTTTTTAAGTACAACACTTGTATCAGACCATCCATGCCACAACATTTTTAACAATTCTTAAACACAGGCATAAACTTAAATAATGTTTAAGATGACGATGTTGGTGAGGATGATGTAGTGCTGGAACACTTGTCAAAAAGTTGTTGAATGCGCTGAATACAAAGCATTGAACCACAGCGAGCCTCTTTACTCATCTGAAAATTACAGAATTACGTAGTAAGAAATCAAATAAAAAACAGAAGATTTGCACTTATGGACTTATACATTCACGCTTTTCAATATATACATCACTGTTTAGGTGTAAGTAAGGTATCATAGTAGGCCAAGAATAAGCTTCACACAGATATATATTATGTGCAACATCATTTAAAACGACCAGATCTCTTGGTGAACTATTGAAACTAGGTCTACGTAAAATATCAAGTGTGATTTTTTTTTTATTTTACTAGCAATGTATTTATACTAATGTAAGTAATATACTTCAGAATCATGTAATTTTCAGAACATTCACACTCAACAGAATTTTATTGTGAAACTAATTACTTGTATAATATTTGTTGAAAGACTAATACTAATACCACCAACAGATCCAGTGTTACATGATGACTGCTGCAATATATGTTTAAATTTTCATATGATCATCAATGAGAAATTTATCCCCATTTTTTTAATTAATTGTTAAACATAGTTTTATAATTACAGTAACTGTTGCTGACCTAACAAAAAAAAAAAGGCTGTGTCCAATTACATACTGGCTACCAACAATTAGCATCACATTAAATCTTCCTAATCTAAACAGTGGCTTCAATAAATTAATTAATTAGTGGCTAATTGCTTAATACTTATCAAAATAATCAATATATGGCATTACGGTAGAGTCACATTTTCTGTTATTGTTTTGATCAGATATTCATTTCTGCTCTGTCTCCAGTATTGAGAATGTGATGATAGATATTTCAAATTTTAGGCCAAACCCTAAGGTATGCAAATATGAAAAAGTAAGTAGAGAGATAATGTCACGTATGTGATGGTACAGAAAGATTAAACCATGAATATGAGAGAATATAGAAACTTTTAGAATTAAAGTATCAACCAGCAGCAGAACTTGAAGTTTGCAGGGTGAGAGTCAGATTTTAACTCTGGATTATAAATGTTCCAGCAAACACACATTTAGTCAAAGAATGTGAAACCAAAGTCAATTAAGTTTGCATCATCAATAGTATTAAGTCAATTCAATAGGGTAAATGAAATATTTCTCATTACACATACATTACAGTATAACAAACTTCCCCAGAATAAGTACAAGATGTTATTCAATATTTCATATCTATACATGTGACTGCCCAGTTTATGGCAGGCCTGGGAGAAGCCAGTTTGAACAAGCTATTGGTGTTAGTCTTGAAGTGAAATTTTGAGGCCACAGTGAACAGTGATTATTTTATCAGGCAAATTCTAACACCAGTCTACCCTCCACTGGCTTAGAAAGCAACTGCCACTATTTCAGACCTTGGATTTTTTGTTGTTGACAAATCCACTGTTGATACTGCTGCTAAATCTGCCATCTTTGCAGTGGTTTTAGCAGGCAGTATTTCTGCTTCTGGCAGAACTTCTGAACTGACTGCCACCTTGTTTGAGGTTGCAGTTATCTTTCTTCCAACATCAATTGTCTAAACCTCTGTTACCTTAGCTGATTTTGCATTACTCTTTCACTAACTCGAACATGTCGTCCTTGTGCCCACATCAGTGACAAATGTATGAAGCATCCACCAATGGGGGAAAATTTGAACAAAAAATGGGAGAGACTTGGGCAGCAACTTACTTTTTCATTTCACTGGCCGGTATATGCTTCATGGTTTTTGAGTCCTATCTCTAGCACTTTTCAAGATACATTCAATACTCCTTACATTAGGCAAAGCGTGTACCACAACAGTTGTTGCACACCTGTGATAGAGTGCATTCATGACAACTCACTTAACCCCATTTCTCACAGATTGAGTTATATTAGCAAGATGCTGTTGTATGAATTAATCTCTGGTACTGAAAGCAGCACACTGGGTTGTAAACATTCAAGTGTACAGTGACTTTTATAGGACATGATTTTAAGTTGTTAGTAACATTGGTGTGTTTGTCACATGGTGAAGGTGGCCATCTTATATCCTTCATGTGATCTGTCATACTTTGAGCACTTTTTCCGCTCCTCATTTTTAATAAATTACTCTCAGCTTCTATATCAATTTCATGTCATGTGATGACACACTTGCTTCTGTTTAGAGATCTGTGAAGATGGTATTTTACTGTAACTGTAGGCTTCCACAGCCAGAGTCAGTTGTTTCTTGGATGTTCGGGTGACGCTGCGTCATGATGCGTACAGCCGACATTTCGGCCAAAAGAAGTCCACAGAAGGATGGTCGAAATGTCATTTGCACACATCATGACACGGCAACACCAAGACAGCCAAGAAAGATGGTACTTTACTGTTAACTTCCTGAGCGTCTCACTGTTAAAAAGGAGAGAAATTCTATGTACTGACAGGTGTTTCTAAAAGCAATGTTCCTCACTGGAAGACCCTATATATTCTTTGGAATGTAGAAGGAAATAACTTTTCAAAAGTACCATTCATTTTAGGAATAGTTACAAAAATATCTCCAAAGAAAATTGTTTTACTGCACAAATCTTCAGTCATGTGAGAAGGGCTGTTAACCCTTGCTGCATCTTTGACAGGTGGTAGACTGAAGATACTTGTAGTCCACCAGAGTGAAAGGAGGGTTTTTACTTATGGGATTTAAAGAGAGAGAAAGAGATTTGTTTCCCTCTCATTACCAAAGCAATTAAGCCAAAATGACTGTTATCAATGACAAACAATGTTCCGCCACTGCACCATATGTTGGTGACTTAAGCATGCAAAGAGTTTAAAATATCATAAATTTGTTTCCATATCACATGTAGCATGGATGTACCAGATTTGTACCTAACCAATGTGGTCTAGTACCCTACAGGATTTAGATTACAAGTTCTCAATCTTGTTACACTCTGGCTTTTTCCACTTAAAATTCGGGACAACGTAAGTAATTAAGACAAATGTTAGCAGTAAAGAGTATAAAACCAGAATGAATTTATGTAGCAAGATTAAGGGCAACTATCTAAATTAAAATAAGGTGTGTAAAACAAAAAATAATTGTAGCAAGTTTAATAACAACTGGTTAAATGGGAGTTAGGGTTTTCTGCTATATACAATGGTATCATATCATGAATTTCACAACTTAGATAACAGCAAGAAAATTAAAGCTGCCAATTTCTAGAAGATTTCCTCAACTAACTGTTTTAAATACTTACATGGTTAAACAATTCTGTAAGTAGCAAGTTCAAGTGGTGTTAATGGCTAGGTGGCAGTTTCACGTTATCATTCATATCAAATCAAGTTAGTATATTCATATAAAATTACTCCCTGATAAGGCTAAGCTCCACTATTTTCATAAATCAGGAAACTTTCTTCTTAGATTTTGGAGTAATGATTAGTGTTGTAACTAAACTACTTATACGAAATTTTGATACAATTTAGAAATAATGTTTGTCAATAAGCTATTCAAAACCTTGTGTAACATAGTTGGCTTTATAGGCAACTGAAAATCAGAAGGGGAGAATGATCAGCATCGATTTGGGTATGATATTCAAAGCGATACCACCCTTAATAGCTAACACCATCAGGTGTAGAAGGAAACATAACAATCACATCTCAATACCACGTAAAGTTTCTAAAGGGAGATATGTGAAATATTAGATTCAGAACAAAGGACCCATGTAGCCTTGAAGCTTGTGATGAAGGATTTACAATATGTATGAAAAAATAGTAGGCAACGAATTCTGATATGGGCATGAAAATAACAGATCTTGGTTTTTAAGTCCAAAAGACAGTTACAAACAAAGTTTAAAGTAAATATGACAAGTTTCAAGGTAGTTTTTAATTAAAGAAAAAATGACAATTCATTAATAAGACTGGAAACAAAATAAAATTACATTAGATTAAGGAGCTTTCTTTGCAGATAAGATGACAGTTGTTAGAGATTCTTGGGGTGAGTATTTTAAATATAATTTCAAAGCAAAAGTCTGGACTGCAGCATTACAAAACACCTCATGAGAAAATGCAAAGTGGTTATCGGAATGAAGACCAGAAAAGTCAAATCTAAATTAGGCTGAATGTTTGGGAAGGGCCCTGTTTTAATTAAAGCACAATTTTTTAAAGTAAGTTTGATATAAGTTTCAATAAAAACAATCCACTGCTAATATACGATATTTAATTTTGAAAAATAAGAATGGAATTTAATAATGGCAGACTCGAGCAAGGAAAATTATATCTCTTTAAATAAATGTATTTAGTTGGGAGTAGTATACATGAAACTAATCATAAAAATGTGTACAATTTTCTGACTATAGAACAATGTAAGGGTGAAAACTGATACTCGGGGAGTAGTATCAGTTTAGTTGCCTTAACTGACTTCTGACTTGCTGAAAGTTCTACTAAGTTTGCATTAATAAATTTGAATGACCATGTATCCGCCTGGATTATTCAACTGTAAGGCCTAGCGGTCGCCACATAGCTTGTTTAAACCAAAAGCTAGGGAAAGATTAATGTTCACTATGAAAGTATGTAAAAGTCCACTTGATGAAAAGTTTGAATTTATTTCACAGTCACATTTGAAAAACAGCAATTACAGTCGAATGGGCAATCGAACTAAACATCTCCAAAAATCACAAGTCATGAAGAGGAAGAAGTACCAGACTAAACCCTGTTTGAAAAATTATAAGTCAATACTTGCACCAATCACTGGCAGGAAATGTTAACATGGCGATGCATCATGCACATGTTGTATCTCAAAGTTCAAAACCTACCGGAAGTCATCTTGGTTGACCAACACACACAATACCCAACACACTAGCGCATGATTAACTCTAAAGGATAAAGGCCAAAAGATAAAGAGAAGACTCCGCAATACAAGACCAAAAGATAAAGACTCCCAGATACAAGACAACCTAGATGGTCACAGCACCTCCTATTTATACTCTCTGCCTTATGCTTACTGTGATCTACCGCTTGACAAAAATAGTTTCAAAAAATTTAATTAGAGTTAGTGTTCAAAATTTAACAGTGTGTAGCCTGGTCCTTAAGGTTTATTAAAAGTATGATGACTATAATTCTAAATTAACTCATTTTCTTGTAAATAATTAAAGTGTGTAGGTGTAATGGTAATGGACTTCCTAAGAACCGCTAAAAAATCTCCGGCCTATTCCTTGATTTGTGCAATTTTTGAAATTCCTGCTGGTTTACAAATTATCATGTTTGAATTAGCGTCAACGTGTTCTGTGTTTGCTCCTAATTTCAAAAATGTAACTTTTATTATTATCGGTGGTCTATTAGAGAAGTTATGTGTCTTACTAACTGCCTAGACGACATGATGGAAAAAATTCGGTTTCTCGTTAATAATTATTCAATTGTTGTTTATATCGAAAAAGTGTTGAATTTTCCTTTCATTTAGTTACGTGTTTTAAAAGTTGTTTTGTTTATGGAAATAGTCTTGTTTAGTCAATTTCGAAAACTACCACTTTTTTGTTTATGACATCATTACTTGAAAATTTATTTAATATCTGTTATACTGCCTGGAATGTTTTGAAACTTCAATGTGTTATACTAGATTCTTTACTCTTTCAGGAAATTTACTTTTTAGTTCGGGAAATTATCGAAAACGTGTTGTTATTCAACGCTGAAACTTCAAGTGTGTCTAACGAAGTGTTTAAAATTAGGTTTACTTTGTTTATACAGCCTGAAATTACTGATTTTTAGTGAATTTAGTTTTCTTTTGGGTTATCATTATTATGAAATTACTTTGCTGCAGTGAAAAGTGTTGAGAATTAGTGAAATTATCATGTAACCAAAATTGACTGTTTACAAATTGGATAATAATGGATTACACTGTTTCAGGTTAGTTTAAAGGTAATTTATTATTATAAATTGTTTATTTAGAACTTTTATTATATCTTGAGTGACTTAACTGTTTTTAAATCAGCTTATTTACTGAGTTAGGTTGCAGTATCGGCTTTTGCATGAAACATGTCTCTCATGTCCTGTAGTTGCAAACTGAAAAAATTTATGTTTAATGGAAAGCTTACTCCCTCCCTTATGCTCTATATCCAAGAAAACTAGAATTTACCCAAATTCTAAGGGGCTTACAACAAATACACTAGAACAAATAGTTTTGACAGTAAATCTGAAAGACAGGTTTTCAGACTTCAAAAATTTATAATGAGAAAGCAAAAACAGGTACGATAAAATTTATCAGCACATAAAGTACTTACAATAAAATGTTCTAAATTATTACAAAGTTTCAGGAAGATTGGAAAAACTTTGGGAAAAGCCTTTGAAAGTGAAGCAAGACATAGAGAGAGGATAGACACATAGTGAGAAATGGCAGGTGGGACACAGTGGAAATTTCTGTCAGAGTTTGCATCCTTTTGTTGCTAACCTATTAAAGAAACTCTCGAGAACAGACCTTGACCGCTTTTATTTTTCGACAGTTGTCAGGGTGAGGAATGTGTGTGATGGTTAAGGACAGTGCCAGGCTGTAGGCTAATCATGTTTAACTGAACTTTGAAGATTTGTACTAGAGTCATTTTAGTTTTGGAGTAGAATTCTAGAACATGAACATCTTTTCTGGAATTTCATTTATTAGCTATGGCAACCTTGTTTGGAGTAGGAGGTTTCAAGTGAAGATAGTGTATATAGTAATTGAATGGAGTGTATATGATTTTCCTGGCATTAAACCGCAGACATCAGAGAGAAGTCTAATTGGAATTATTTCTGTTGCCATGCTAGAGATGTCTTAGAAATTTGAAAATAAAATACTGGATTTTAATTTGAATTTGTGTTTTGAAATATCATTTAACATTTAACCCTCACTGGATGGTTCTACTATTAAATTATAGGGTTTGGTGACTGGTTAATTGTTGGTAATTATATATTTATATTGGCAACTCTGTAGGAATATATTATCTATGCATTCATTCGTTTGTATACTCTATGCTCTATTATACTATGGTTGACAGCAAGAAGACAAAAGATGTGTAAGCAAAAGTTGATTTAATTTCTTTAATAAAAGTGGTTACTAAATATAAAAACGAGTATTATTCTTAATATTAAAATGGTAGCAGAGCGTGGTTTTTAAAAGGACTAAAGTGAAAACAAGGATTTTTGTGTGCAAACAAGAAAAATATAAAAAGATCATCTACGTGAAAATGGCGGCGAAAAATAGTGATATTAACATTCCAATTTTCGATGGTTCAGACTATAGCAATTGGAAAATACGTATTCTCAAGTTCCTACAATTCAAAAAGTATAAAGATGTAGTAATGCGACCTAAAACATCTGCCGACGATGCCACATGGGACGATCGTGATATTCAAGCTACCAACTATATTTACAGCGCAATAACGAACAGACAATTGGAATTAGAGACGACCTACGAAATCATTCAAAAGTTTAATGAAATGTATCTGAAAAAGTCGACACCTTTGCAAATTGTATGCCGACATAACCTTGAAAATGTCAAATTGAAAAATTACGCAGAAGTGTCCTTGTTCTTCGACGACTTTGAAAAGTGTGTAAACGAACTGAAACAAGCTGGGGCGGTAATATCAGAACAAGAAAAACTGAATTATATGCTGAAATCTTTGCCGCAGAATTATAGTCATATTGGGGACTTGATTGACGTGCTCCCTGAAAAGGACAGAACAGTAGATTATTTGAAAAGTAAAATAAAATTGAAAAGGACCGAAGAAGAATCAAATGAGACATCACGTGACAGCTCTAATGCTTTTCGACCAGAAACTAAGACATCATCAGCGTCACACACAAACTGTTTTAAACCAGGTCAGTTTCAAAAGGAATGTCGTACTCGTACTGAATATACACAAAGAGGTCGAGGTCGTGGATATTCTATGAATAGAGGTCGCGGATATTTTGGAAGTAGAGGACATGGATATTCCGTCAGTGGAGGATGAGGTACATATAATGCAAGAAACTTTCATGAACGAGGACATTATAATAATGAGCGACCCAGAAATGATCATGACAATATGGGAATAGTTTTCATACAACTATCGCAAATAATACAACAACAAATGAAAATAATGAGACAAAAAAAGGAGAAATAGAATGGTTACTTGACAGCGGCTGTACAGATCATATTATTAACACGGATGAATACTTTGAATCTTGTGAGACATTAAAGAAACCTGTAAAAGTCAAAACTGATGATGGTAGAATACTACAAGCTGAAAAGATTTGAAATATAAAGGTAAATTTTATGGTTTATGGAAAAAAATCAGAAGTGATGTTGAAAAATGTGTTCTATGTTAAAGAAATGAAAGCGAACTTATTAAGTTACTCAAGAATTACAGACAAAAACTCAATTGTGTCAAAGGGGAGATTGGCAAAAATATATAACCCATATAGAAAGGTGATAGGGATTGCAATTAAAGATGAAAGATTATACAGGGCGTTCGCCGGGAAACGCAACCCACTGTTAGCGCTACAAGGAAGAAACTGCTCCCGGCGAGCGAGCGCTCAGTTTCCGGCATTGTTCGACCGTCGGCCGCGGACTATTTCATAATAATTACGCTTCATAAACTTCATAAACTTGTGTGCTAAGCATTTAAATGTGACGTAATTCATTAGCTTACCTTATAAAAGATGCTGGAAGTGTTGACCCTCTTGTGTAATGCACATTTCACATCTTCTGAACATATTTCGAGACACACGCTGCCCTAACTGACTTAATGATTTTTTGGGTGACTGTTCTAGTCGAAAAGCGATATCGTCAATTTTCTCCTCTGTGAGAATACGGTTGACCGACAGTCTCTTTTTGTTAAAAAATGAACCCGTTTCTCTTACTTTTTTAACCAGACGCAGAATTGTTGATTTAGCTGGCAGTAAAGCGCCAGGAAATTCGCGACGAAATATACTGCGACACTTTTTAAACGACTTCTTCTTCATATATGTATCATAGAGAAATATTCTTTGTTGCAAACTGTAACGTACCATAATTTTACTCACACTCAAACACGGTACAGATTAATAAGAGTATGAAGCCCCAAACCAGCCAAACCGCAAAGAAACGTTTATTCACAACACTGATTAATAAGAGACTGAAGTCACAAACTATCTACAATGCAAAGAAACCGTTCTTAACAATGTAAGGGTCACTGCACTGCACTGTTGGGGCAGCGGAGGTGTTAAACAGTGCGGTGATTCACGGTGCCGTTTGGCGGAAACAGCTGGCTCCAATGACCGAGCAAGTTGCCGACGGCAACAGACTGGGAGGGTAGCGTTTTCCGGCGAACGCCCTGTATAAGATGAGAAGCTATGTGAATGAAAATACCTTGGAAGCAAATTTAAGTAAAAGTAAAATGACTGTGAAAGAGAAATTACACCATACGCTGGGACATGTAAACTTCAATAATTTAGAAATGATGTGCAAGAATGAAACATTGGAAGGATTGCCTAAAGAGACTGAACAAGAATATTTTAGGTGTGTGACATGCATAGAAAATAAAATGCATAACTTACCTTTTCATAATAACAGAAGAAAAGGAGATGATATACTACAAATAGTTCATACAGATTTGAATGGTCCTCATCAAACAGTAGGAGACCATGGTGAAAAATACTTTTTAAGTTTTATAGATGACTACAGCAAACTGGTTAAAGTCTACTGTATCCGGACAAAAGATGAAGTATATGATTGCTTAGTGCAATATGTTAATGAAGTACAAAACCTCACTGATAAGACAATAAAAGAATTACGTTGTGACAATGGTACCGAATATATAAATTCAAGAGTTTTTCAGTTTGCAAGGGAGAAAGGAATCGTTATAAAACCTTGTCCAGCATATGTTCACGAATTAAATGGAACTGCAGAGAGGTATAACCGGTCTCTAATGGATATGGCAAGATGTCTCTTATCAGAAGCTAAAGTTGGAAGAAAATATTGGCCAGAAATAATTAAAACAGCTGCTTACCTCAAAAATAGAACCTTGACCAATACTATTGAAAAGAAAAGTCCGTATGAAATATTTTTCAAAAGGAAGCCTACAATGAAGTATCTGAAAATGTATGGCAGTAGAGTCTTTGTACGAATACCAGAAGAGAGAAGAAAATCTAAATGGGACAAGAAAGCAGAAACTGCAATTTTACTTGGCTATACAGACACTGGATATAGAGTATTAATTAACAACAAAGTAATAGTAGCCAGACATTGTGATATTGTAGAAGAAGATTTGACATTGTGTGGATTTCAAGATGAGAGAGACGAAAATTTGGAAGAAGGAAAAGGAATTAAAAAGGAAAATTTGGAAGAGGAAAAAGAAATTGAAAAGGATAATCCAGAATGTGTGGGAGGAAATGATACAGATACACCAAACAGTAACAATGATGTAGAAATTGATGAAGACATGAACAGAAAGAAATCAAAAAGACAAGTTAAACCTCCAACGCGATTTGCTGATGAGTTTGGCTATTATTGTATCAGTGTAAACTACTGTGATGCTATGACACCAGAGAACTTTCAGGAGGCGGTGAACTGCGATGATGCAAATGAATGAAAGGCAGCCATGGACCATGAGATGAACAGCCTAGTGAAAAACAATACTTGGACACTCGTTGACAAGCCAACCAAGGAATAAAAGGTGATTGATGTGAAATGGGTATACAAAAAGAAGAGTGAAAAATATATTGCCCTATCAGAAGCAGTAACTGAAATCAATTTCCTAAGAAGCCTAATTAATGATGTATTTATTAAAATTTGTAAACCAGTAAAAATGTATGAAGATAATTCAGGCACTGTAGCAGTAGCTAAATATGGAAATTTCACTAAGAACTCTAAACACATTGAGGTCCAATACCATTATATTCATGAAAATGTCAAAGAAAAGTTTATTGATGTTATTAAAATAGAGTCTGAAAATAATATTGCAGATGTATTAACTAAAGCTTTGGAAAGTGTCAAATTTCTTAAATTCAGAGAATCTTTAAACATTAAAAATTAGAGAATAGTATATTAGTAAGTTGTCTATATGAAACTATCAAGTTTTATGAACCTGTTCTTTAGTCTAATTTTATGATTCGGATTACTTGTGTTACCTATAGATTGCAATACAAATGTAAGGAGGCGTGTTGGTAATTATACATTTATATTGGCAACTCTGTAGGAATATATTATCTATGCATTCATTCGTTTGTATACTCTATGCTCTATTATACTATGGTTGACAGCAAGAAGACAAAAGATGTGTAAGCAAAAGTTGATTTAATTTCTTTAATAAAAGTGGTCACTAAATATAAAAACGAGTATTATTCTTAATATTAAAATTAATATAATACTGCAGATAAATAAAAAGGGATAAATCAAATTGCCCCCAGGAATATTTAATTATCCTTTTCATTGAAGACCAAGAAGAACCTTTTTTCCTTAACATTGGAAACAATTTTTGAAGAATTGGGAATTGAGGTCAAGGTGAATAAAAAGATAAAATACTTAAATGTTTATAGTACAATTTGATACACAAACATTTAATAGACTAATTACTCAGAAAACATTGAAGTGGCAGAGGTGTCAGGTTGTAGAATATTTAGGATTATTTAGATGTTTTAAATCAGGGGTGGATCCAGGATTTTGGTTTGGGGGGGGAGGGCTTGAGCAGATTTTGGTTTGGGGGGGGCTTGGCTTGAGTGAATTTTGGTTCAGAGTGCTTGCCTTCAGTGGATTTTCGTTTTGGGGGGGGGGGGCTTGAGCCCCCTAGCCCCCCTGAATCCGCCACTGTTTGAATGCTATTCATACAACCACAAAAATTAAAATTGTAGTAATGGTACCAAATGTGTGAAATGTGGAGAGATCTATTAAGATAAAGATTGTGGAAACAACAAATTAAAATGTAGTAACTGTATTGAGACAAATAACAAGCTAAAATTGAATTTAAATGTGAAGCATAGTGTAAACTAGGAGGAACCAGTGTACGAAATGAGAATAAATTTTACAAGGAGGTCAATCACACACGAGTGTTTATAGCAATAAAAAAAAATGCTGAGATGGTAGTAATAAATGTAAGTGGACTAATTGCGAAAAGAGACATGATTACCACATATACACATGAGACCTTACCAATTGTGATGACTGTAGTGGAATCACATGTGTCTGACTAGATACAGAAACATTAACCCTTTAACTGCTACGGTTCGCCCGGCCGAGCTCTCGCTGAGTGCGGCTTTGTTTACGCCTAAGCTGTTTACCTGCGCTGGACTGCCGCATTAGACCGGACCGCTGTGTGCTGAATACATCTGGAGCGTTGTGTGTGGTGTCCTGCTGTCGCTCTGCGATTTGAAACCGCAGATACAAAATAAATACAGTTAATATAACATCTAAAGTTTTTCAGTTTAAAACTCCTCTAAAAGTGAAAGTCTGCGTAATTAAACATGCCGGTACTTCATATACTAAATAGATATTACAGCAACTGAAATGTTTTTAGTTTGTGAGCGCAGTAAATGTAATATAATTATAACTCTGCAGTTAACCATGGTTAGTAATTCTTTTTGTGTGATAAGCCTTGAAAAATGGTGCAACACACAGTGATACATTACATGTTCTGCATTGGTTTCTCGACGCACTTTCTGTATCGAACATACAGCGCATTTACGCATTGGCGTGCTCTTCTTTGAATTTGCAATATGAATGAAATTTGTAAAAAAGGTCTCAAAAAGTTGCGAGGTCGATTTCTAGGGGGGGGGGGGGGTGGTCTCACGGACCTGATCTTACAAGACGGGGGGGGGGGGGGGGGGGGGGGTGTCAGGAAATCCTAAAAATACCTCACGAAATTTAAATTTATGGATGCAACAGACGAAACTCTGCAACTGGCATTTTTCGTCCGGTTACTACTCGGTGAAGAGCGTGAGCATTTAAAATGCAGTGTTCCAGAAAGTGGAAAAATAACTTTTTAAACCACTTCATAGTGAAAATATAGTGTGAATTGATTCTCGCGTGTCTGTTGGTCTCATCAGCAATAGATATCATATGATATTCTGTTAGAAATATCAGGAAAAAAGACAAACTGCTGGAATGTTAACGTAATCCACACTTCTGTCCTGCAGCTTAATCGACAAGCACATGCTGTCAAACGCGTCACTAAAGCTTTCTCTTTTTCCACACATTTCGCTCGCACAATCTGTAGCTTCAAACTCTGAAAAATGGTCATTTTCCACTAGCTGATGTACACAGCTTATGAAAATTACATCGAGATCCTGTCGAAGGGTTATCACTGTCATCCATATCAAAGTGATCATATTCACTGTTGCTTCTAGTAAGAATCTCCATGATTTCTTCCGCGGTACAAACACGACGGCGTATTCGGGAGGACGATGGTTCAAATCCCCGTCCAGGCATCCAGATTTGGGTTTTCCATGGTTTCCCCAAATCACTCCAGGTGAATGCCGGAATGTTTCCTTCAAAAGGCCATAGCCGAATTCCTTCCCATTCCTTGCCCCCCATTCTTTACCATCTCTAAAGACCTCGCTGTTAAGAGACGTTAAGCAGTTAAAAAAAATAATGACTGTATGCCATTTTCTCAGCGAAAACTAAAAGGAAAAGAGCAACAAAATTAGATCGCAGCTGCCAATCCTCAAGGGCCGAATAAGGAAAACAACTAACCACCCTGGGTGGAAATATGGCTTCATAGCCAGGCCGCTAAGAGGCTAGCGTGTTAACACGTCTGGAGTACAGACAGGGCGGCGAGGCGGCGCGTGTATACACGTCTGGAGCACAGACAGAGCGGCAAGGCGGCGCGTGTATACACGTCTGGAGCACCTGGGCGCAGTAGTACCCACGCGCGTTAACGCGTCTACAGCAGTCAAAGGGTTAATTGAAATTAAGGGGTATTACCATATAAGATGTAACTCAGAAAGTAAACACACTGGTGAAATAGCCATATTTTTTACTGAAAACTTTCATATGAGGTGGTTGGGACTGATGTTTCAACAAGTGGAATGTTGGATGGTAGCTGTCAAGTTCTACAGGGATTTCCATCTATGGTGGGCAATTGTGGGTGTTTATAGATCAGCTAGTAGTAGCAAAGAAATATTTATAGATAGGTTCTCAATGGAAATGGTGGAAATAGTAGAAATCAGTCAAAAGGATTTTATTATTGGTGGGATTTTAACATTGATAGGTCAATAAAAGATTAATTTTTGACCAGAAAGCTAGTAGCACATGTAACAGGTCTAAAAATGAAATTGTTAAAAAGATGACTAGGGTCACTCTCAATAGTGAAATATTAATCAATCTCATGATTACTGATAATTTAAATCTGAAATGTACAGAAGTGGACACACCTAGAATATCAGACCATAATCTGAAGATTATCACAGCGATGTTTAATAATATTAAAGGGAGAGGCAATGTACTAGCAAAAGTTGTGATGATATGAAGGTAGGGAGAAAATATATTGAATTAAAAGAGAATATAATTCAGAGTGTACAAGAAGCTAGAAAGTCAGACTTATTGTTGAGGAATTTTCCAAGTCCTTGGTTTTCAAAGAAAATGAAAGACGTCAGGATTCAAAGGGATATAGCTTATAAAAAGTTTCTCTTATTAAAAGAAATTGAAGGAGCAATGGTAGATAGAAATGAAGCATGGAGTGGGCATAAACAATATGGAAATAATTTTGTAAAGCTATGGAGGGAAAGTAAACAACAGTTTTATGAAGAAGAATTTACAAGATATAAGAGTGAACCCTCAAAATTATGGAAACGCTTAAAACCCAGGAATAGACATTAAAGTATGTAATACAATGTCAGTATTATGTATTTAATTTAAAAGAAATAGCAAATAGATTAAATGATTTCTATTTTGAAAGTACTGAAGAAATATTTTTTATTATTATTATTAACTGCTTAACGTCTCTTAACATCGAGGTCTTTAGAGATGGCAAAGGATGGGGGGCAAGGAATGGGAAGGAATTCAGCCAAGGCCTTTTGAAGGAAGCATTCCGACATTTGCCTGGAGTGATTTGGGACACCATGGAAAACCCAAATCTGGATGCCCGGACGGGGATTCGAACCGCCGTCCTCCCGAATGCGAGGCCAGAACGCTAACTGTTACACCACCACGCTCAGTAGGAATTAATAGAAACTATCCCCAAAACAGATGAGTAGGTAATGACACTCAAGATTGATACTCACCTTAGCAAAGTTCATGAAACTCCGGAGGAAAACATTGGTGTTACAGTTTGCGAATTAAGAAATACCATGGAGTCTCATGGAGTAAGCAGTGAGGTATTAAAAAAATATGACTTGGTGGGAAGTACAATAACTAGAACTGTTAATAAAGCATTAAAACAAAGACTGTTGCCAAATGCATTAAAAACGCATATTATTGTGCCAGTTCCTAAAATAAAGTGTAGTTCGAAGTGGGTAGATCTTAGACCAATATATAATTTGCCACTGATGGAAAAACTAATGAAACTATACCTTATGAGACTGTGCTAAGTTTTACAAAGGGAAATGAACTCATAATTGAATACCAATCAGGATTTATGGAACAGCACAGTGCAGAGCAGAGACAGCAATCCAGTTGATTCTAGAATATTGGTTAGAGGCAATAGATAAGGGAGAGGGAGTAAGCAGTGTTCACAGACTTTAGGCTAGAATTTGAAACTATAAACAGGGAACTGCTGTTAAAAAAATAATTAAAAAAATATAAGTAACATCTCCAATGAGATTTATACTTGGTTAGAAAATTATTTAAGAAATAGGTATCGGAGGGTTAGATTCAGTAAGGTTCTATCTGAAGAAAGAGAAGTGAAACATGGAGTTCCCCAAGGAAGTAAACTGGGTCCCTTATTATTTTATACTGAATACTAGCCTCAAAACTCATCAAAAATAATGGGTTTAACAGACTGTTTTGGTAATTAATTTCTTTGCTGTTGTTTACCTAAATAGAATTGTTATAAAATAAAGCTCAGTGTATTTTCTTGTAGCAAAAAGTTTCAGTTGTCAACTTGGTCCAAGTTGCATTTCAGCCTAACCACACTCTACACCAATATTGAGGCTAGAAAATACATTGAGCTTTATTTTATAACAATTCTATTTAGGTAAGCAACAACAAAGAAATTAATTGCCTAAATACTCTGTTAAACCCATTATTTTTTATGAGTTTGAGGCTAGTATACAGTATAAATAATAAGGGACCCAGTTTACTTCCTTGTGGATCACTGTGTTTCACTTCTCTTTCTTCAGATAGAACCTTACTGAATCTAACCCTCTGATACCTCTTTCTTAAATAATTTTCTAACCACGTTTAAACCTCAATGGTGATGTTATTCATACTTATTAATTATTTTTTTAGCAGCAATTCCCTTTTTACAGTTTCAAATCTCACCTAAAATCTAAGAACACTGCTTACTACCTTTCCCTTATCTATTGCCTCTAACCAATATTCTACAACCAACTGGATTGCTGTCTATGTACTGTGCTGTTCCATAAATCCTGATTGGTAATCCTGAGTAATCTCCATCAATACTGCCGCTAGAAAATCAAAGCTTCAATCACATGTGAATTAATACATTACCTGTATTGCATGTCACTCATCATGCATCACAAAATAAACTTGATCAAAAAACTTCACATCTTTCTTATTACCTATGCTGAAGATTGATGTTTTAATGGCCAACACAGCTTACATGCGGCTGAAATAATAACCCCAGTGGAAACAAAGGAAGCTAAAAATAAATCTTAACAACTTACCTTACGCAACATAATATTAGTGGTTTCGGCAGCATAGATTCCAATCAATTTGAAACTTCTTTCATTCATACCAAGTAATGATTTCAGTTATAAAAAAATATTGATAACTAATATGCCAATTTAAGTGAAATTCATATTTTTCTTTCAGTGTTCTGGCAATTCATTTCTTAGTAATTACTTAACTAAATATAATTGTTGTAAAATAAAGCTCAATGTAATTTCTCGCGACTTGCACTGTAGCAAAAGGTGTCGATTGCCATCCTGGTACATGTTACATTTCAACATAACCACATAATATGCTGAACTTGCCACCAGAAAAACAACACTTCAATCACACGCACATTAATACATGTACTGCGTCAAATTTTAGTGTCAATAATGCATTGCAATATAAACTTGATCAGAAAATTCATGCAGCCTTACATCTTTCTCTTTTATTATCCGTGATTCAGATCGATATTACAGAGTCTGAATGGTCATCAGCAAAAATAAGAAAATTAAAAATAAATCATAACTTACATCATGTCGCATTATATTAGTTTTAAGTCTAGGCTTCATTGATCGCAATCAGTGTGGAACTACTTTAATTCAAATGAAGTAATGATTTAACTTAAAGGACACCAATGAAAACAATTTAACACATTCGCTGCCAGTCACTTGAGGAGGTGGTAACAGCTAATGCCGCGTCATGGAAATGAGTTTTACTCAGGTGCCGATTTACTTTTTATAACTAATATAATTGAAAAGTGGTAACATAACATTATTAGGTCTATTAAACTAATTACTAATATTTGGGCCTTTTATGATGGAATATTTAGACCACGCGCCAGCACGTGATAGGCACTGGAGGTAAAATTATTTCCTAAATGCCACATCATGTGCAAGCGCGTGATGTTTCAAAATGGATCAAAATAATTAAAATATGTGACAAAATACTGTGATCTTGTATTATACTTTATTACTAACAAATATTAGTATAAAATTTATTACAAATTGATTACAATCGTATTATTATTGCAAGCAATATTTTAAAACTTTTTATTTGTGCGTCACTTTCGCACAATCTAAGAAATAACTGGGAGATCCGTCACGAACTGTGCAGATGTAAATAGTATCTTTACGTTTTCGCTGGGAAAAGGAACTTTTGCACTGCTTTCGCAAAATCTTCCCACCTTCCTTTTCTTCTCTCGGTTTGAGAAAATGTGCTGATTCAATAGATTCACACACAGGAGCGCGAGGAATCTGTTGTGGTTTCAATAAACTCCTTATAATGGATAAACGAAAGTCATACAGGGAGACGTTTTCAGTGGAATATTTCTTATATATAAAGTGAGAACTTGAGATCATTAATTGCAAGATTAATTGCAATATTTTGGTTGGCCATCTAATGGTTTTTGTTTAACATGGGTAATACGCAAGCATCTGATCTTGCTTATCAATGCCTGCCATAAATTTATTATATTGAATGACAGGAAATGGTTTTGATTTCATTTTGCCTCTTTTTGTTTGTCGTTTCTACAATATCATTTTTGTATTCGGTAGAAATGTAATTTACCCCTTCCAAGCATTAATTCTAGAATGTTGCTTTGTTGCACGGTAACAAAGTACTTTACCAGCATATTCATTTGTTTGAGCAACTACTTCATCCAAGATATCTTCGGTGAATAACTGTCGAAAGTAATCAATTGGATTGTCACCTGAAATAGTTTGCAACAAACACATTGATCTGCTGAAAGAAAATTGTTGCATTGTTGTAGGGTCATTTTCCCAAATTATATTTCCTACCACAGAGGAATTATGTTGAAGATTTGTTCCCTCATGCAAGTCTTCAAACTCTTCCTCTTCTGAAACTGAAATATCTTCAGCACTATGGGGAAGAGTGAAATCTTCATCACTGTCACAAGTAATATCGCTCGAGAACTCGACTAACAAATTCTCAATCTCATCATCTGTCAGAGGCTTATTACATTATGTATTTCTTCTTTTGGGGCCTGAAGGCCCAGCAGAACTATCATCTCGACAACTCATGTTGCAAGATTTTTTTTATAAGTAAAAAAAGTTTTAAATTTGAAACCACTTGCCTTTATGATGTGTTGATACCTTTCACTACACGCCAATACCAGCAGAGCCACTTGATATATAATGCCGACTGAAAGATGGCAAAAAATGTTGTGGTGCGGCTCTTCCCGCGCCAGCGCGTGACTGTCTACTGAGACAACATTCCACACTACGCACTAGCGCGTGATTGGCACATGAGAATAGACACTTCACCACGCACTGGTGTGTGATCAGCAGCGAACGGGTTAAATTATTTAAAAAGAAATTAATTTACTCATTCTCCCTCTGCTGTAATGTCAGGTTCCACTTGTAATAACAATCTAATTAAAACTGCTGCTAGCATTGCTAATCGAAAATTAAAGCTTTTATCTTATATATCTATTGCCAAATATTTTAACAATTACTTTTGCTATGAACGAATTCTAAAAAAAATTAAGCAACTAATTATTATTATGTTGTATTAAACGTAATATGCACTTATCTTTCAGTGTTCTGACAGTTAATTTATTCACAGTTATGTAGATAAATAGAAATGTTATTAAATAATGTGCATAACCTAGAACATCATCTTATGGTCATAAATTGTACTACAAAGTCGAAAAGCATGATGTCAAAGTGTGACATCATAGCGCAACATCATACTGTGATGTCACTGCATGACACAGCTATTACATGACCAAGACTTGCATTTTACAAGTATAGATAAATGTTATGGCATAAATACTAAACAATTGTAAAATTCACATTTTTGCAGATGATACACTAATATATTATGTCACATTACGATAGTTATCGCACCTGCCAATCTTGATGTAAAAGTCGATCAACGAGGGTGAAGTCGACTATTGACTACAACGATCGAGAGTAGTGTCAGTGTGTGTGCTATGGTGCGAGTGCGGGAGAACATGATTGTACTGAACAGTAAACATCCTTGTGTTAAGGAAAGTCTCCGGACGAGCTACCGCGTCGGTTAAGTGCTGAGTAATATTATGTACATTTAAAGACTGTTAATTGTGAATGTCGTCCACTACTGCAGGAAGAAATACAGTGTTGTTCCATTTGTGGAAGTTTAAAGATAGTTCACACTCGTGAAGAACAAGCAATCTTTGGGAATGATTATTCAGGGCAATCCTTGTTACCTGTTAAGTACAAGAGAAAAATAAATATGGTTTGGTGGTCGGGATGTAATTGCTGAAAATCTGTGCAATAAATAGTGTTTTGAGTTTGATATAATATGAGAGTGTTCGTGCAGTTAATTCCAACCCCACCTAACCAGGCGACCGTCTTAAAACTACCCCTGAATAATTTCCTGTAGTTTATGGAGTACCGATTGCTAGAAAACATGGTCAGAACAGAAGACAATAAGTGGTGATAGTGGAAAAATTCTAATCATCAGCTTATTACTATTATTCTAAATATTAAACAAAATTTCTACGATTATCATGGGAAAAATCTAGTAAAAATGATAAAGGTGATAAAAGATTAATTAAAATTAGTTAATAAATGGCTAAATAAAAACTTTCTGGATGTGACAAAAACAACATGTATGATCATGGGGAAAAAAATTTTCAGGGAACAGGGAGAGGCAATGCATTCTATTGTCATGAATGGAACTAAAATAAATTGAGTTCAAAATTATAAATATCTTGGCGTAGTTATAGGTAATAAGCTTAAGTATGTAGATTATATAAATAAAAAAGTAGCATAAAAGGTAAATTTAATATATACAAATTAAGAAAAGTGTTATCTTAACTAAGTAAAAAGCTATTGTTTAAAGCAATTGTGCTGCCTCAATAAGATATTGCTCCACATTATTAATCATGGAGAACAAAAAATAAATTATAAAATTAAAAAATAATTTTAATAAGGGAATGAGGACTATTCTAAATAAAAGACGAAATGAAAATGTCAGTAAAATGCTAAAAACTTACGATACCTATATACTGAAAAAGAAATAATTAGAGATGTATTGACTTTTGTATATAGGTTGAAAAGTGTATTGTTACTAATATATGTGTCTTGGTTAAAACAAAAGAATAATGATGAACAGAATTATAAGACAACACAGGCAAATGGACTCACTTGGCTTGTTACCCCACAGAATTTTCTCTAAACAGAAAGTTTTTAATACAAGTCTGAGACATATGATAATCCTCACATGTATAAAGCTCAGAAATCCATGAGGAAGACCAGGAAGAACATCCAGAGAAACAGGAACACTCAGCTGACGCAATTTTCGTGCAAACATCACACAATCATCAAGGCATGGGTCCATCTCCACAGACTGCAACATAGAACAGTAAATACATTAACAGAAACCACTTGCTACCAGTAATCATGGATAAATTACACAAGGGAATAGAGTGCAGTTTGCTCTAAAACACTGCAGACAACATGTTTTTTTTTTAGTCTGGGGTATGAGACAAATTGAACAATGTTCTACAAGGGTTAGCTCTGGTCGGTTTTGAATGGTATGTACAGACTGAAATATTGTTGAATGTGTTTTAAATTTAAAAGAGTATATTTTGTGACCTTTTTCAAAGCAGACATTCAGATAACAGTGAAATGGTGTAACCATATTTTGAGGTGAAAATACTTGAAATTCTATTCAGAAGGATAAAGTATTAAGTGATTTGAGGAATCTTATAATAAGAAAACATTACTAGAAAGTATAAAGTGAAGTTTCAATTAGCTTATTCAACATAAGGGATAATGATTGTCATCATCAATAATTAAAATAACTGTTCAAGTTGATTGATTGAGAAAGGAAATTTTTTAATGGTTAGTAAAGATTCAAAAGAGGCAATAGAATATAGTTTCATGCTGCAAAGTAGAAGGAAGAAATTAGTTCCAAATAATAAACACACATGATTTGGAGGGAAGACATAGATAGATTTGGAGTATTTTCACGATCAACAGGATTCCAGTAGAGCTTGCAAAACTCTGAAAAAGATAAGTGGCTAATTAATTAATAGCTGAAGTGTTTAATTAACATTATGACACCATGTGGAGAAGAGTAAACTTTGGGAAATTATGACGGGAAAATAACGCAATTATCATCATAACAAAAAAGTTTTAAAGTAATCAGGGCTGTCAAATGCAGAAATCTGAGACAAACCAAAAGATTTTTTTGATATTGACAAACATGAAAAAATTAAAGTACTGGTGGTCATATGAGATGTCACTTCACTGAATTTTTGCCTAAAAATACATAACACCATACTATTAGGCAAAGGTATAAATAAGAGTGGTGGACGATGGAGTCGAGCTTAATAGTTGCTGCATTTTCCAAAATGCGCATGTTATATGACAATTGTCTCATGTGATGGTGGAAGATGCAAGATAGCATGGAAAAAAATTAATAATAATAATTGAAAACATAGTGCCCAAAGAATGTTGGACTGTGGAAGTGAATACAAATTCATATTTTTGAGTGGTGGACTAAAAGAAAGTGTAATTTAACAAAAGAACTTTTTGGCTATTGTTAGAATTTTGGAGACAATGTTAGAGAATGACAGAGGACAAATTTTAGCTTGAGGCTCACAAATAGTGGTGCTATAGTTGTAGTGAGTTGACTGGAGGGGAATTTGAAATTAAAATTGGTGAGTTACGAAGCTTGGTAACAGTCAACTTTAAATTCAAAACATGTAACAATATTGTACTTTGATGAATTAATAAATTTCAGTAAACTTCCTTCCAGAACTTTCACTTGATCACTAAACTTTTTCCAATTAACCTGGAGTGGTGACTAAAAACTATATTCCACCAAGAGACATTTAGTTGCCACAAGTTATCCAACTTTATTATTAAAAGATTATATTGTGCCTAGGGGAAAAAAAAACCAAACAAAGAAAAAAAAACACACACTGATTTTTTTCCGTAAAAGCCATCTCGGAGCATTAAAATATATATATTTTTTTTAAATTCTCTTTCCAAAAATCTAACAAATTTTATTTTGGAATCTCGCACTGTCTCCTTGTTTTCTCATGGTAACCTGTATACTAATGTATGTGTAACTGTGTAATGATTTGCTAAAGTTTACTTCAACTTTACTGTTAGACAAATGGTTATTATGTGACAGAAAAGATAGGAATAATTGTTTTTTAGAAGTTACCAACACCCCGCTATCACGAATATAGACCTAGCTACAGGGCATCAGACAAACAGTCAGTTAAAATTTATCCCTACAGTGCCAAAAAATAAAAAGTAGCAGAGAAAGTAAACAATGACTCAACAAATTACAGAAATAAATTAAGGCAACAACATCACAATGCAAATGTTATTGGATTAAAACAGTTAGAATTAGGATGTAATAAACACCAATTTAGAATTCTTCATTTAAATATACAATATTTATTCAATAAAATAGAATTGCTTGAAACTTTTATGAATAGTGTCACTGCAGATATTGCTGTAATCACTGAGCATTGCCTAAAAATTATGTAAAATCAAAACCTACAAACTTATATACTACTTTAACCGGACAAAGCACAAACTGAAAGGTATTAGTAAATTTGTCTTTTGATATTGCAGGAATAACTGTGTCAAACAGCTCCAGGAAGCTAATTATAATAGGTGTATATAGATCTAGTTCTAAAATAACTGATTTTATTGACCAGATGAACCTGCTACTAAGAAACACTGACAAATGCAATATAGATATTGTTCTAGCTGGAGATTTCAATATAAACTTAGACAAAAATGATGTATATTACATAAAACTTACTGATATTTTAAACATGTACAATATTAGAGACACAATATTCTCCCCAACAAGAATAATTGTAAATACTTCTAAAACAATTGACCAAATTGCTACTAATCTAAATGGGAAATGTATTCTGACCAATGTAATAAATAGCTACTTGTCAGACCACCAGGCTCAGTATACAGATGTACTAAATTTTTCAGCCAAAAGTGAAATGTGTGAAAAAAAGAGAACTTAGAATAATAACTGACGATAACACCACTTAACTTAAGAATCACCTTGCAAATGGGTCATGGATCGATATATAAACTCCTGATAGTGTAAACTATAAATGGGATGCATTTTTCAGAATTTTTAATAAATTATACAATCATTTTTGCCAACTATCATAAAGAAAGTAAGGATAAACCAGGAAACCAAAATTAAGCTACTATCAAATGTCAAAGTAAAACGTCAAAAAATGAAAGATATATACCATAAGTACAAGTCCTCAGGTCTTAATTATTACAAAGATATCTATAAACTTTATAATAAAACATTTCAAGTACACCTACGGATGCTGAACGCTGAAGTGTATAGGAAGAAAATAATTAATTCCAATAACATTGGAAAGACTAGCTGGGGTCTAATGAACAACCTTAGAAAGGATTATAATGACATGGAAAACATAGAACTAAACTCAAATGGGAATGTGGAAATAGATCCCAGTAATATCAGCAACTTTTAATGAGTTTTTTCTCAATGTAGGTGGTGCCTTTGTAAAGTACCTTTTTGTTCACCAAAAGCACTCCCACTAGCTACCCACAGCAGTAAAATATTCTATAGATCGATCGTAAAGTTGCCGAGGTTGGACTTAGAAATTTCGAGAAGAATAGTTGTCAACTTTAAGGAATTTTCCTGTAATCCTTCCCACAGTGAGGATTCACCATAAAAATCATTTTAAAGTGTATTTATCATATCGTGAAACGTTAAGTTTAAGAGATATTCCCGTTTATTCACATTTTAAAACACGCGATCGGAAAAGTAGAAATCTAAGATTTGAAATATCTTTAAATCGAGTAAAGCTACAGCTGACCTTTTATCACCAGCTATAGTCAGCACTGTCCCTGATATTTTGGTAGTAAAATTAAATAATTTGGCAAAATTTAATTAGTAGTTTTAATTAAGAGAAAAAATGAACTTTTTAATTAAAAGGAATATTAATTTGAAATTTATATCAGTAGATAGCCCTAATTAAGATGATTACAAACATATAATGGTTTCAGTAAAAGTTTAAGCATTTGTCCGGTAATTAAGTTTTTGAAAAGTAGATTGTCGCGGATTGTTGTTGAAGCGCGTAAAAATTCCCCCAAGTTGGTCATGTGATGACTTTAGTTTTAAGACTTTAGAAACCCTTTGGAAAGTTAAATTAAGTTAAAACAGATAGAACATGACAATAGAAAGTCCCTGTAAAGATTCTAAGTTAAACCATTATGTACTTTTGGAGATATTAATTAAAGAAAGATTCGCCGAGGTCACAAGCTCGGATAAGTCTATAAAAGACCTTGCTGTAAGCTCACGTTGTCTCATTCTTACGACGGAAAGTGATCGCGCAACTTCGCGCTAGTTAGCGGCACAAATTAGTGTAGCGGTTTAGGCAAATTTCAACATGCCGTAGTACTCACTAATGTTAGGGGGGCTTTGTGAGTTTTTGTCTTCTTGTAGAATTGTATTTAATCTGCAATCTTCAATGAAACTGTGTCTGATGCTTTATTCAAGATTATGGTACCGACAATGTACGAGTGAACTATTATCAAGAATATAAGTACTGTGTTATTCTCAAACTGTGTTAAATGACTTTATCTTGTTTACCCTTCACATTTGGGGTTTATTAATACGGATGCGTGGCGGCCGATCTATTTAATATTATAGGTACCAGAGGGCTATACATGGTCACAAACTTAATTGTTCATAGTTCAGGTGAAGATGTTGCATAACCCCCGTGCAGCCTTTGGGCCTGACACCTTGAAGAAGAAAAATAAGACAGGAGGTCCAATTACCTAATTAATAAATAAATGTATCTATATGAAACTACAGAAGAAGAAATACTTAATACTATTAATATTCTAACTTGTGGATGGGATAGTATAACAGTATATGTATTGAAATAATGTAAGGAACTGCTGGTGAAACCACTGGTGTTTCTTATAAATGAATCCATTGTAAATGGAATATTTCCGGAATGCTTGAAAATTAGCTTAATTAGACCAGTTTTTAAAAAAAGGCAACGAGAGAGAAATTGTAAGAACCTTAGAATTTTAGCAAATTCTAGCTTCTCACCTTTAGGCATAAGGGGGGAAAGCTCACTCTTTAGTAACAGATAGTTTCGTGGCTTATATAGGTTAGGAGAGTGAAACTTTATATAGCATGCAGATACTGTAACCAAACAGACTAAATAAACCCTTTTAGGAGCAGTAAAGGTATTCAGAAGTTAATAAATGCCCTAAATAAACTTTCTATAACAGCAAGAAAACATTAGCTTGGGAGGAAATAGGTTAAATCACTCAAATTCAGTTTCAAATAATAAACTTTGCTATAGGTTAATTTCAACATTTTTAAACCAATTTAAACGCAGTAAAGACTGTCAGTATTTAATAAAAGCCGTATATTAACTTTTTATAATAGTAAACAAACTTTAAATCAACCGAAAATTAAATAATCATCAATAATTCAGTTTTGAACCTGTGAGCTTCTACTTTGGGAGCATTTCGTCATTTCTAAACCGATTTAAGAGCAATAAAGTAGCTCAACATTTAATAAACCAACCAAATTAACTTCCTATAATAATATAAAAACCTTTTACTAACCTGAAACGTGATAATCCATAATAATTCAGTTCACCACACAATAGATTTCTAATATTTGGTATTTCACTGTTTTTTGCACACTTTCCAACGGAATAGAGTAGTTTTAAAGAAATAATAACACAGTTAAAATATAAATTCACTAAAATTCCGTAGTTTCTGGACGTATAAATGACTTAAATCAATTTTTTAATACTTCGTTAGATGCACTTCACTTTTAACATTTTTTATCACAAAATCCTAGACAGTTTTCGGAATAAAAAGTAGATTTCGGAAAGACCCAAAAATCTAATATCACATATATTAATTTCGAGCAATTCCATGCAGTAGGAACGATTCTATAAAGATTTTAAAAATTATTTTACAATGAAAGCACGTGCCAAGTTAGGAATTTATTACAGCTGATCAAAATTAGATACAGAGATGAGACAACTTTCAGAATACGTAGTTCAATACAGAGAATCTTTTGGTAATTTTACATTTCGGATAAAAGTAATAGAAATAAAGTTATTAAATTAAAATACACATGGCATTTTTGGTAAATCTTGTCCACACTGTAATTACACTACCAGTGCATCAATCTTAATCAAAGTTACACCAAAAAACTCAGGAATTTTGGGAGAACACGCTGATGACAATATTATTTAGATAAATTATGGTTTAACTGAAATGACGAAATATTGAAACTTCGAGAATAATAGTAATTCCCCGGGGTAGAAAATAGTTCGGTCATACGCTTAGATCTTTAAAACTAAATGCTTAAAGTTACTCACTGTATATCCATTATTTCTCTACTGAAAAAGTCCAAGTACTGACAGCCTTAAAGTTTCTTATATTTGTTTGGTTACCGAGATATTTCAGACCTAAATTTTCAAAGTGTTAGCAGAAAGCTGTGTTTCGGCTGTGACGTCAGAGGGTCTATATAACCGACTGCTCAGAGGGTCGGCCATCTTTTCTAGTTTGGGCGCTGTGCTGATATGTGCGTCTAGGTGGTGTAAGCATCGGTGCTGTTGGTAGGAGATGGTCAGGGTTGGCACTACCGAGTCGGCCATTTTGCAACTTCGGCTTACGGCGGGTTTCAACGGTGACATGAACTGGTAGAATTTTACATCAGGGGTTCGGTCGGGTTTAACATCTCTCCACAACTTGCAAACTTTTGGAAACATATGTTCGATGAGCCAAATCAACTTTTAGAATGCTGTTTTGAACTTTTGGTTTTATTTGAATAAATTGGAAGAGTTTTGAAAATTGAACTGTCATTTCGTAGCTAAATAGTAACCCTTTTCAATATTTGTGGGTCAACAAATATTGTGGCGACCTGAAGCATTCGAGTTGAACTATCCAGGCTTCATGGTCAAATCAAAATTATTCCGTAAGTTTTACAGAGAACTTTGAGTCCACATCAAGAGTGTAAGTTAAGGCACTAAGGCTATACTCAACCCCAGTATCGGCTTTGGTTCCTTACAAAATTAGTAACTACAGGCCTATTACTCTAACCTCTGTTCTAAGTAAATTATTCAAAAAAATTATCTTAGTAAGAATAAATAGTTTCCTGTGCCAAAATAGCATTATTAACTCATGCCAATATGATTTTCAGAGAGGACTATCCACTACAACTGCTGTCACTCATTTTGTACATGAAATTCTTTATTTTATTTATTTTGTGTCAAAAATGCTGTTTACAAAATGTTAGAAACAATAATAACAAAACATAAATAAAATCATATCAATCAACAACAAAGAAGTTCATATGATGGATGACCAAATATCAGCAACTTGTATGGCATTGTCACTGACGCTAAGGATGTCTTGCAGAGAGCAGGTTCATGGGCAGTTGTATAAATGCTGAACGGTCTGTTCTGCCCCACACTCACATGCAGTATTAGGATCTTAAAGATAATGCCATCTTGACAGGTTAACTTTGGTCCTGCCCACTCCACTTCTCAGCCGATTTAGCGCTCTCCATGTTTTCCAGTTGAGGTTGCCACCTAGTAGTAGTGTCTCTGCGGTAGGTATCCAATGATTCACACAAGTCGTTCTGGCTCACTACAGATTGAGCCAGGCAACTTTTGGTGGTACATATAAAGCAGCTGTCCTAAGGAAGCTTTTTCTACATTTCAGCCTTTGTCTTGGAAGTTGATGCCCGAATAAGGGGTGAGCAGAATTTTGATTAACCTTCTGACATTGCAGCTACGTTCCATCTTATATCAGGGGGAGTGATTCCTGCCAGACCGTGTAGTTTTTCAATCAGCATGGCTCTGAGGCAACGCATTAGAATTCTGCAATTTTGATGTAATGCAAAATCTACTTGTTTGCATACGCAGAATTTTACCAAATGGGACATGCATATTCTGCAGCAGAATAACACAGTGCAAGAGCTGATGTTTGGAGCACTGTGGGATGTGCACCCCATATGTTTCCTTAGAGTTTCCGCAAGATATTGTTGCGGGCTGAAACTTTGCCTTTTTTGTTTAAGCAGTGCTTTTTGTAAGTGAGCGAGTGGTCTAGTGTAACTCCAAGATATTTTGGATTGAAATAGTGATCTAGTTCTATGCCCTCCCATTTGACTTTCAGTTTCCTGTTGACATGCCTGTTACGTAAATGGAAGGCTCATAGTTGAGATTTGAATGGATTCCGTTTCAAATGATTGTGTTCATAGTAGGTTGTGAAAGATTGTAAACCATTACTTAAATGTTCCTCCACTGTTTCAAAATCTCTGGCTTGTACTGCTAGTGCCAAGTCATATGCATAAACAAAACTTCAAATCATTGGCGGCTGGGGTTGATCGTGAGTGTAAATGTTGGCACCAGGACACTTTCTTGGGGAAGCACATTTTTTTGTGCTCCCCATCAACTTTTATTGCTCTGAAATTCAATGTAAAACCTTCGGTTCTGAAGTAAAATTCAGATGATTTCTGAAAATTCAAAATCATTTGTAAGATGATATAATTTATGAAACAGGATGTTACGCTGTACGGTGTCATACACTGCAGAGAGGTCTACAAAGGCAATTCCTATGATCAACCGTAACTCAAAACCATCCTCAATGTGCTGAGTCGGCTTGAGGACTTATGCAGTGCAGTCTTTGTTAGGTCTGAAACCCGCTTGCTGGTGAATCAGTTTCGGTTTGATTTTTTCGCTCAATCGATTAAGCAGCATCCTTTGAAATATATTGTAAAGGTGGCATAACAGAGAAATAGGGCGATAGTTTTTGGCGATAGAAGAGTCTTTCCCAGGTTTCAATATGGCAATAACTTTCATCTTTCTCCATATCTTTGGTATCTGTTTACAAAGGAGGCAGTTTTTGCAAAGATGAAAAAGCCATTTCATTTCAACAGCACCAAAATGTTTTTTTTGCTGCTCCACAGTTATTTCATCGAGCACTGTTGCTTTACCAGTTTTGCATATTTTAATAGCTTTCATCAACTCATTCATTTGAAATTCTGCAGAGAGATCTTTTGTTTCTACTTGTGATTATCTAACTATCTTAGTCGTGTCTTTTCTTCTGGGTCTTTCTTCTTTGCCATTCAGTAATAGCTGACGAGCTATTTGGTTGGGTGTTACGTTAGCATGTGTATTGGTTACATATGGGTCACTGCTAGGTCTTTTCAGAAGTTGCCATGCCTTTTGTCTATTTTTGTACAGGTACATGTTTACCACAGTCTCAATCAAACGTGAAATTCTAAAAAGCTAAATGAAAAAAAAAAAAGGTTGCTGGCTTATTTCTTGACCTTTCAAAAGATTTTGACTGTGTTGATAACCATCACTTGCTTGCCAAATTAGAAAATTATGGAATTAGGGGATTGGCAAATAAATTACTGTCTTCCTACCTCAAAAACAGACAAAAGTTTACTGAAATTCATTTTAAAAATGACGAATCTATAATAAAGAAAAAATCTAAAATTGGTATAGTAAGATGTAAAGTTCCTCAGGGATCTGTATTGGGTTCTATATTATTTGCTCTTTATATAAATGACATTTCTACACCAACGAACAGTGGAATTATAACATATGTAGGATGCCACTACAGCAGTATGTTGGGATAATGATGATTAATCATTATAAGAAACTACTGTTAATGTCACTAATGAATTAACAAATTATTTAGATAAAAATGAGCTAATTTGCAATAAAAGTAAAACAAATTTAATAAAATTTGAGCTTAGAAATCATAATATAGATAATAAGTTTAATCTGATTACAGATGAAGGAAACATTTATGAATTAATGAGCATAAGTTCCTTGGAATATACGTGGATAAGTTTCTAAATTGGAAAGCTCATGTTGATTTTGTTTGTAAAGAAGTAAGTAAAGGAATCTTTCTAATGAATCAGTTGTCTAAGGTTGTGGATAGAAGTGTTTTATAAATTGCATACTATGGAATAATCTTCCCACACATCCTGTATGGAATTGAAGTTTGGGTATCTTGTTGCCATTTCAACATGAATAAATTGTTAGTGCTCCAGAAAAGATGTATTAGGATAGTATTCAAGTTGAATACGAATACACCCTGTAAAGAAATATTTAGACAAGAAAATATTCTTACTATATTTTCTCTCTCTCTCTCTCTCTCTCTCTCTCTCTCTCTCACACACACACACACACACACACACACACACATATATATAGCATTTTGTTACCGATTAGATGAAATCCAAAATTTAATAAATTCATAAATATGACACTCGAATCAAAACTAATTTACATATCAAAAGATATAACTCCAAGGCAACAGATAAAAGTGCATTTGAAATGGGAGCGAGACAATATAATAAGCTACCAAAACATTTAAAGTCATTGACTGGAAATGAATTTAAAACTGAAGTAAAACATTATCTATGTAATAAGGCTTTATATAATCGTAATGAGTTGTGAACTGTATGTACTAGCATTTCTGTATTGAATTATTGTAACATAATTTTAATTTACTTACTCGAAGTTCCTGGCCTTGCTATGGAATTCATTTATATTGGAATACATTATATTATAAGGTATTCTTGTGTAAGATGTATTGGTCCCAGCTAGAAAACTTGTGTACACAAGTATATTGGCAATAAACAATATAAATGAAAATATAAGCTTTCTGTCAAATTGTATTCAGCCCACATGAAAATGGCCAATTACTATCCGGTTGGTAAAGATTTTCTAAGTAAAAACACAATTGCAATGAAATCCTCTCGGGTGTCCAGCCGGATGGTGTTTTATAACACCATTCAGCTGGACACCCGTAAGGAGTAGTAGATGAAAATATAATTCATATCCCTATGCTTTAACAGGGAATTAAAACAGCACACCACACCTTAAATCTATCCACTTCTGCTGTTGTCTTTTTCAGATCTCTTGAAATGGCACTATTATAATTTTACTTCAACATTCCCACTTATGAAAGTAAAAAAAAATATGAAAAGAAGAAAATAATAAATACTGAAAATACAATATGATATGAAAAATCTTCAGGCAGTGAAGAGAGAGAGAGATTTTGTGGTCAAATAATCCAACCTCAGTCTTTCCACATGTAGTTAAAAGATTGTTTCAGAACAACAAGTTCATTAATAACAGAAAGTTTGTATGCAAAAAGAGAAAGAAGAGTTTGCCACTTTCTTATAACAGTTTTTATTTTATTTTAAATATCTCATCAGATCCTAAATTTAAACTATATTCATTAAAGAAAAAGAAAATGCTGAACCAAAAAACTATTAATAAACCTATGAAATGAAGCAATGGTTACTAAGCAGTGACAAGTTTTATTCTGGCATGTCAGGGAACCATGAAACAGCTCAAGGGTAGAAGGGGTAATTAGATAACAGGGAATTGCCATAAGAGCATGTGCTCCATTGCAATTAAATTAATAGTAGTAGTAATCTTATATCTATATATATATATATATATATAGACGTGTGTTTTCATATATTGCACTTTTCAGCCACCACTACCTAGCACAGACCACTGGTCTTTGTGTGTGGAAGTAGCATGGAGTTTCCTGTCGTGCACAACGTTGGTCGAATGTCGATAGCTGTGGGGATGTGGGAGATATGATGATTAAAGTTGGCCAATGCAGGGCGTTTTCATATTTCGACCAAAAATTTGTGTCTTCTTATACTTCTCTTTTCTGCCACAACTACATAGCATAGACCATTGGTGTTTGTGTGTGGCAGTAGAATCATGTCTCCTGTCGTGCACTATGGTTGTTAGATGTCGGTAGCTATGGGGGTGTGTGAGATATGGGGGTTGAAAGTGGGCGACCTGCGGCAATTTCATATTTCTGCCAAAGACGCACGTGTCATGGTGTATCACTTTTCAGCGAAAATGAAAGTAGCCGATCAAGGATATTTTCGTATTTCGACGAAAGACATGTGTCTCCGCATATGTCACTTTTCTGCCATAACTACCTAGCATAGAGCATTTGTGTTTGTGTGGTAGTAGAATCATATCTCCTGTCATGCACTATGGTTGTTAGATGTCGGTAGCTATGGGGGTTGAAAGTGGTTGACCTGCGGCAATTTCATATTTTTGCCAAAGATGCATGTTTCATGGTGTATCACTTTTCAGCAAAAACTATCACAGATCATTGGCGTTTGTGTGTGTTAGTAACACAGAGTCACCTTTTGATCACAACGTCGGCCAAATTTCAGTAACTGTGATAGTGTGGGAGATATGGTGTTTGAAATTGGCCGATCAAAGATATTTTCGTATTTCGACGAAAAACATGTGTCTACGCATGTCACTTTTCTGCCACATTTACATAGCATAGAGCATCGGTGTTTGTGTGTGGTAGTATAATCGTGTATCCTGTCATGGACTATGGTTGTTAGATGTCGGTAGCTATGGGGGTGTGGGAGATGTGAGGGTTGAAAGTGGTCGACCTGCGGCAATTTCATATTTCTGCCAAAGACGCATGTGTCGTGGTGTATCACTTTTCAGCGAAAACTATCTATCGCAGATCACTGGCGTTTGTGTGTGGTAGTAATTGTCAGGGGTTTAGCTGATAGTGGGGTTGGTATCGGCTTCTTCACCTGAACCAGTCGTCTTTCAAAATATTCTGAGTCCAAAAAAGTTCTGTTACCGTGTTGAAATATTTATGCTAACTGTTAAAATTGACCACAGTCGCCACTTACAGTTTTAACCTACTGCAAGAAAGGTACTATTGTAGAAATGAAAGTCACAAGTTGAATCACTGGATTATATTCTCAAAATTTTTCACGTAAATAATACAGGTTCACAGTTAGCAAGGCAATCAGATATATCGTTCAACAAAAATCACAGGTTGAGAATCAGAGCAAAGACCGCACGAAACCCCCAAAACTGAGTTGAAAATTAGTCACATTGCCAACACTATTCGTCTGAATGTTAATGATGTCGAATTTCCAACATGGCTGCCGTTAAGCGTGCCTGTCCCTTGTAGACCCGCTTCCTGCCTAACACCAGCCCGCGCTGGCCGAGCCTAGCACGAGACGTGTTCACGCCTGCAAGTTTGAACCGAGACTGAAAAACCAAGTTTGACCACATGCTCACTCTAGAGCTATATAGCCGTGCATCACGTGATGCCGTACCACCGCTGTGCGCATGCACTCTGCTAAACGTTCCCTTATGATTGATTTAATAACTTCTTTATTATATGTTTAATTTAAACACGGGAATGGGAAAGTTATGTGAGTTTATGGTTACGGTGTTTTATGTCAGAATATAGCTTTAATTGTGTCTCTCCGAAGATTACCAAATATGGTCACACCTTGATCCTCGGACGTTATTTCGTAATCACCAGATTTTACAACATTTTTTAAATCGGCTTTAATTAAAAACGTGAAATTAGGCTCAAACTGTTGGCCTCATTTTTAGCCTCACAAAAATGTAAACTTTATTTAAATCGGTTATGTGGTCATTGAGTTACTGCAAAAACAATGATTTCTAACAATCCGACATGATTATTATTTTAAGTTTTTAGGTATAACTCTGAAGATATAAGGATTATTAAGCCGAAAAAATTACCAATGTGTAGCCTGAATTAAGCTGCTTATTTTGAATGTTATTACATCTCTGTAGCTATTATATTATGGACACAATAAAATCGTTTGTTTATTCCACGTGGATTTGATGTCGAGTGAATTTAGAAAAACTATAACATCGGTTCTATGGCTTTAAATGGCATGAAATTAATATGTACGAAACTAGAAGAATGGATTTTTACGACAAACTACTTTTTAACCCGGAATCTAAGTAGGTTTTTAAATGAAAAAATGTTAAAGTCGAGTGGTTTATTTTACGTGTTCAGATCCTGTTTAAAAATACTTAAACGGTTGGAAACTACAAGATTGAGATGAATTTAATTCTCTTTAGGACTGTTTTAATTTATTATTTACTTTATATTGTATGACAGTGTTTAAAATCAGTGAAAAAGCATGTAATGTGTGCAGTGTCTATAGAAAGTTACTTCAAAATTGGATTACCAGACAGAAGGTCAGAAAAATGTCTTGTAATGGTTTTAGAAAATTAATTATGTGTGTTTACTATCATTTACATGTTCTTAGCGCTTTTGAAATGGTTTAATTTTTATCGGAATTAATTCTGAAAGTCTCGAAAATTCAGTGGATTTACCGGCTTTCTGTTCTTACTAATATTTCATATTTTATGGATTGAAACTACTTGCAATCTATTAAAACTGAAAGATTAGATTATTTACTGCTTGTTTATCTACTTTTTAAATCCTGAAATTACTTAAAAGACCTAAAATTGTTTATGTGAACTGTTTAGGAAAATGAGTGATCAAATTTCTTCATAATTACTTCTTGTGAGTATTAAATGCTTGAAAACTATCAGAAACCTGTTAATTATCCTACTAAACTGTCTCAGGCATTATTCTATCTACTTCTAGAACTTTAAACTGGTCAAATCCATCACAATGTGATATCTTCATTCTGCTTCAGTTTACTATTCAATCATCTTGTTTATTTCTTTAAAATACTTGCTAAACTCTATTTAACTGTGAAGTTATGGTTATTGTGAGTCTAGGCTTGGCTATTATTAGTTCTTTACACTCTTTACTGTATGCAAATCACATTAGAAATACCAAATCTGGTATATGCCAAAATTTATGGTTAGGTTTGATTTATATTGGAATTATCTGTTTATCTTTGGAATAATGCTTATTAATAAGCCCCGGATTCTTAGGTTCGAACCTATTTTGTACCCAACCTAATATTCTCGAAATTTTAACTTTCTTTTTCATCTTTTGTATAAGCTAATAATATTCATAAATTTTATAGGACCTAAAATAACCTATTTTGTATGTTATGACCTAAAATGACCTAATTCGGTTTTTAGAACCTAAAAGGACCTAATTCGATGTACTGATCCAGTCCGACTGTAATTTTGTTACTTAAATAAAACAAATGACCGACCGGATTAGCTCAGTGGTACGGGCCGCGGGCTAGTAATCAGGACGCGGAAGATGCCATGGATTCAAACCCCACCGTCGGCTGTTCTGAAATGGTATTCCATGGTTTTCCTTTTCCCCTCCATGCAAATTCCGGAACAATGTCTTATTGACAGGCTACAACTGCAGTGGCTTAGCTAGGTAAACAAGGACCCCGGTGCAAAAAAATTTTGGGTCCTCAGGCCAGATGGACGACTTTTTTTTAGCTCTGCCAAGTTGCTGGTGGGGGCTCTCTGAGCAGTAGCGTATATAGGTTCACAAGGCCCTCAGAGCTTAAAAAAAAGGGTCGCCCATTTGCCCTGAAGGCCCATGGGCCCCTGTGAGCTGCACTTGGGGTCCCCCTCAGCTGTGCTCGGGGGCCCCGGTGCACTACACCGCCTAGCCATATGGTAGCTACTGCCCCTGTACGGCTGCTTCCTTTTACCACTTCCTTGTCAAAAATTTCGTTTTCTTCTTCTACATCCATCCAAGTTAATGTCACCGGGGCGATTTGGACTGTCACTATCCCTAGCTGTATCTATAACTACGTGAATCCTAAGATCCAAGAAGGATCCCTTGTAGAGTCCGAGGGTGAAGCCGAACTTGGAGGGTAAATGGACTACGTTTACGTGTAAAACAAATGGATTTATTTTAAAATTTGAATAACTATTCACCACAATATTAAATGATGTGTTGTAACCCCATTGTTGATGGTAACATTGAGAAAAGCTTTAACAATGTGGTGTGGAAACTTCACATTATTATAAAGGTTTACATTCAGTAGAAACAAATCGACAAAGCAAGTTTCAAACATGGCATATTAAACATTAAAAATCTCAGGAACGCAAACACTTTCTGAGAAATTAACAGTTGTATACCGTCATCGTTCAGTGGTAACACGGAAATTAAAACATTGTGTAGGCCTACATACTTTTAGTTCCTTCTTTAAAGGTAATCATGCCTAAACAGAAATCCTCAGAAGTAGTCTCCTGCGAGAGTGGATTGGAACGGATAATAACTTTTCTGCAGATGGGAAAATTATATATTGTTAAGAATGTGTAAAATCAGTAAGTTTAATTTGTTTAATATATGTATAATTTTATAATTTAAAAAAAATAAAATAAATTTATTTGTTTTCATTTCTAAAGTAACATAAAGTGACAGAGTCTAGACTGTTGGATGAAATTTTGTAATATTTACTGGGTATTATCAGGGGTGTTATATTCAGGTGGACTATTTTTATTTTTGCCTTCAATATAGGTGACTGCAGAAAAACAATCCCACATACTACAGTATCAGAATTCAGCTACTCATTTGGCAAATGTTACCAGGAGAAATGCTTTCGAACAGAAGCAGAGTTTCATTACAAGTTCAAAGCTGGGGGCAGTTGAATCATTTAACCTGTGTCTCTGTAAAGCCTCACTGCCGCTAATATACCAGTTTCAACAATCCAGAACGCAGTCCTGAAAACCTTTTTGGAAGAATTTTGTAACAGAAAAATATGAGATGAATCTACTTTAAGAAAGAATTAATTGCCTCAGATGTATGAGAAAACCATTGAAGAAATACTGGTGGACATTGCTGACCATTTCATTTGGTTAAGTATAAATGATACGACAAATGCCTACGGCAGATACACAGCCAGCGCTGTAATGGGCAAGCTCACATTTGAGGAACCTAGTATACCCCATGTCATGTGTAGAGAACTTCCAACGACAAACCAGTCTACTGTGGCAATTTCTGTAAGGGATGCATTAAAGGTGTTGGGGCCAGATCCAAAACACTAGGATAAGTTGCGTTTGTTTGTGACAGACAGTGCAGCTTATATGATCAAAACAGGGGAGCGTTTGAAGGCATTCCATCCCCGAATGGCGCATGTCACCTGACTAACTCATGGGCTCCACCGGGTAGCTGAAAAAATTCGGGAACAGCACCCTGTAGTTAATGAGATAATTTCTTCAGTGAAGAAAATATTCCTGAAAGCGCTAAGTCGAGTCGTTACTTTTAGGGAAAAGCTTCCATTAATACCCCTCCTTCCCGAGCCAGTAGTGACACGATGGAATACCTTGCATCTCAGCCTCAATTTATTATGCAGAAAACTATGAAAGAATCATGGAGATCATCAAATCATTAGATGAAAGTGAAGCTATTGCTATAGTAAATGCAAAGATAGTGTTGCACTCAGTACCAGCTGTACAGGAGTTGACATATACAAAGGCAAATTTTTACAACTTACAATTTCCAATCAAGAATTTGGAAGCAGGTACTCTACCGTTGATGAAAGCACTTCATATCATCCAAGAAGTGAGGGCCAAAGTGGCTCCTGGACCAGTTGGGGTGTCTATAGAAGCAGGAATTGTTTTAGCTTGCAGTATAGATTTCAAGAGGATGGAACACATAGGCCGTGTCCTCTAAGTAAATCGCTGATATGAAGTTCGCCCCTCTTACCTCACGTGACGTAGAGCGTAGTTTTTCTGAATTCAAGAGAATTTTAACGGAAGAGAGAGAAGGGTTTACTCCTGAAAATCTATCAAAATATTTCATTGTTCCGTGTCATATTTGAAGTTTTAAATGAGTTGTTTACCATACACAATAAAGACGAAATGTTTTGAACATAATAGTGGTTTATTTCGCATGTTATAATGTGATCGAGCAATGCCATGTTAGAAGTTTTTAAGGACTACTTGACATTTTACTATAAAGTCACAATGTTTTTAACACTATGGCAGTATATATAGCGTGTTTTAAATTTTATTTCCCTTAAAAAGTGTAAGTTCCTAAATCAGAATTTTAAAAACCTATAAAAGCCTAAAACGTGAGTTGAATAAACCTAAATTTGGTTTTTTAGAACCTAAAAATCCGGGGCTTACTTATTAATCATGACAAAAGGTTTATTTAGGCAATATATTTACAATTATTTAATATTTACTTTTTTTAAATCTGTTTAGAATATCTTTCTGATTAATGTTAGGATCTGTTATTCTACTCCTGCACCACTCCAATGATCTCCGCCCGCCCCCCTCCCCCACTATCCATTTACTGATAAAGGAAACTTTATCAAAAACCTATGAATTGTCAATGAGAATGAATAAATAAAGATAAATTCAAAAAACACAGATTACTTAGGACTTAACTTACCATGCTACAAACTTATAACAGTACAAGGGAACTAAGCCAAAGATATGGAAAGTAAAACCATCACATATGAAATCTGAAGCCAGTAAGATTGCGACAGCAGCTCCTTTGTCAGCTGCTTGTGTAAAATATTGCAAGCTGTGAAAGCCATTCAAGTGTGTAAGGATAGTAGTGTGAAAGAGGAAGTGGTAACACAACTTGATGCCTATAATATTTCAATGTAAAGAGTGAGTGGTAAGAAAGAAGTTCAATTTGGCAACTGGTAGGATGGTGTATAGTCAGCAGTCTAAGTAACAATTTATAAACAAGTAAATGAAAATTATTAAAATAATCAAACAAAAGAAATAGAAAGGAACAATTTCTTACGACTTATGTTTGTGTGGCAGCATAAATATACAAAATTAAAGAACGTACAACTATAATTTAATTAGTCTCTAACTCTCAACATGTGCACTGCATTTTCTATTGTTGATGAAAGGGATTTTAACCTGAATATATGATATGAAAGAAAATCCCATTGCCCAAGAGGTGGTAAGTGGTTGCAGGTCAGAAGTACCCAAGGGTTTGCACAAAATGACTGAGATGTTCGTACTGTCTGGAAGTCTGCTTAACCATGATTAAGGGTAGTACAAAATATTTTTGGAAGGAGTTGTATTTCTGTGGAATAATGTGGGTCATCACATTCACAATAAATCAGTTGTTTAGAAAACCACAATCAGAACTAAAATGAGTGTGGAACAACACTTGCCTTTTTATATAGTGTGAGAAGGGAGAGCAAGTGTTTCATAGATAAAGCAGTTGAAATTTTTAGACCACTTTAGGATTGTTGTGTGGTATTAATTGTTTTTGCTGGATGGTAGGAATATTGCTGTTTTTCTGGCAATTACGGAAGTGAGATATAGTACAAAGTATTCCTTACTTTCAACAATTTAAGTCAGAGATTATTTTTCTGTTGTGATCAAAGTCTGTGCCTTTTTTTCCAATTATCTTCATTCCTTCCTACTGTTAATTCCTATTCTCTCTTGCTACCCAATTGTATTCTCTGCATTCTTGTAAGATCCTGTACCGATAACACAAAATTTTGGCTTAAGTGGCAGTCTCCACTACAGGTAATCAAACAAAATTTAACATTTAAAAGGTATCAAAAGGTGATAGGTTTACTTTCTTTATCTTTTTTGATTGCTTAATAGTATTATTTACTTTTACCATTATTACATAACACTGTCACACTGAAGCATTTTCATAAATTAAAGTGTTACAAATCAATGACAAAAATTTTGTTCTATATATAGACATATACCTACCAAAATACTGACAGGAGGAAATCTCTGCAGAATGTTACTGTCAGCTAGGTATGGAGAAAGTAATGGGTTGGGAGGTACAGTGAAACACAGTTCTGCTGATGGGCTTCTCTGCATCATTGAGTCAAGTGTGGCACTGTTTGGTTTTGTTTCCAGGCAAGATTTTACCTTCGCTTGGCTGCAACAAGTTTGAAATAAATTCTGTAAATCTTCAGATTTATTTTTTCGAGTTACTTTTCTACTATACATACTTCGATGGATAGCAATATTATAGGTTTCAACAAAGCAAAAGTTAATTTAAAATTAAGTATTTTCATTAAAAAAATATGTATACATAATAGTGAAGTCCAGATATTGTTTTACATCATTTTCCATGCAGTTGCAGAGTATCATAATTGCCAAATTAGTCTTTCCAGCCCTACTTAATTCAGTTTGTATCTGTGAATACTCAATATGGTATTCTGTACACTCGAAACCTGGGATACCTATGGATAAACTATGTGAACAAATACCTATATACAGTTTTCACTAATGTATACAGGGTGGAGAGGAATAGCATGCATGTGAGTAAGGATTAGGATGTTTTGAAAGAACTTCATTGAAACAGTAATTAATAATGAAGAAAGGGAAGAGGCAAAAATTAATATACAGTTCTATCTGGCAAAATAAAATTTGGTAAGAAATCCACACCACTCTCTTTCTGCATGCAACATCTAGTGAACCCTATCAGCACATCCTGAACTCTTTCAAAAAATCAGACATAAAAAAAAACCATGAGATGACTCCAAACAGCTTCCAAAGTTTTTATGTTATTCTTCATGTTAATCTGGTGTCCTCATGATGTGACCAAGGAAAGAAATTCTCTTCTCATGTATAGTATCTGAGATGAGCTCCAGTTCCCCATACATCATCTCATACTGTCCCTCTTTTAAGGTATTTCTTATTTATGCATGTTCCAGCTATACTTCCCTCCACTTTGTAATTCTGTTTTCTTTCGCAGAGTGATTTTAAAAAGAGTTTCGAATCCTTATGTTACCTCTGGATGAAACACCACCTTGTAGTGTTTTAATTTTGTTTTGATTGAGAGACTTTTTTACTGTATGTAGACAACATTAGCTTTTAAGCTTTTATCACTTTAGATCTTTCTTGCCAGACAGGTTTTTCATTCAAGTTGTATGTTATAATTTCACCCACATATTTAAATTTCTCTACTGTTTTTCTTTTTCTTTTGTCCAGTGTTAAGTGGTTTATTACTAGAGGGTCTGTTTGTACAATTTCAGTCTTTTCAAAAGATATCTGGAGTCCTATTTTTTTAGCTATATTTTGTAGACTGATTGATGGCTTCTTGTATGTTATTAGATAGTAATGCTAAATCGTGTGCGATTCCCAAACAATTTAAGTTTATTTGATCATTCTTGGTTCCACTTTTTATGTTTTTAAGATTTTCCTTGTACCATTCTCTCATCACATATTCCAGCGGGCAGTTGAAGAGAAGTGGTGATAGACCACCTCCCTATCTTAGCTCTGTTTTAATTATAAATGGTTCAGTTAGTCTTCCTCTGAAATTTACTTTAGTTTTGGTATTTGTGAGGGTTAATTTGATCATTCTTATTAATTAAGTCCAAAATTCCTTATTATAATCTTGGATATAATAATGGGATTTTTTGAAGTCTACAAGGTAATGACTTGTTATTTTTGTCTTTTTTTGTAGGGATCCATTATTAGTTTTAAGGTGATTATCTGTTTTGGGCATCTTCTTCATGGTCTATATCCTCCTTGATATTCTCCTAGTTGCTGTTCAAGGTGATCTTTCAGTGATTGTAGAGTATTCTTGAAAAGACTTTGTATGTGCAATCCAAGAGGGAAACCCCTGTGAAATTGTATGGGTTTGATTTTTGTCCTTTTTTCTATATTGGATGTTCTGTTAGCTCTTCTCTGTTCCAGATTTTCACTATGTAATAGTGTAATGATACCTTAACTTGTTCTGAAGCTTATTTCCAGAGTTCCACAAATGTTTGATATTTTCCATTTGATTTCTTGAACTCTCTTAAAGATATATATATATATATTATTTTTGGTCACAAGCTATTACCTCCGTTCATACTGAGCCGAACCAAAATTGATAAATGAGATATCATTTTAAAGCTTAAAATATCCGCTTTTATGACATCCTATTTTAAGAAACTATTATTTCCAAATTTGACTCTTAAAGGGCAAAAATGTTAATTTTTCTAAAATGTGTTTTTTGTGTCTTGAGCCATTTATCTCTGTGGATATCTAACGTAAATTGATAAATGAAGTAGGATTGTGAAGAGTAACGTCTCAGCTTTGGTGACATCATATATTAAGTATCAACACATTTTTGTGACACGAGCCATTTAACTCCATTAATATCTAACCCAAATAGATAAATGATGTATCATTCTAACGATTAAGGTCTCCGCTGTGGTCTCATCATATTAAGTGTCAATATTATTTCTACATTTTTTTTTTTTTTTTGGTTAGGAACCATTTATCTCCTTTGATACCCAATCGAAATCAATAAATGACATAGCGTTTTAAAGATTACAGCACTATGTTTGTAGCTGCGAGGCAGCAACAGGAATTATGGCAGCAGGTAGATGCCGAGAACAGAGTGTTGGGTGGGTCATTGACCCCGTGCCCGCTAAGTGTTTAACTCAGCAGGGGATCCTTCTGTGTATTTCTTGGACGCAGCTATTGTATGCAATTGTGGGTCAGCATGTTTAGCCAAGTAACACTTTTGTGAGGTGAATCAAGCAATGGAAAGTTTTGTGTGGCTGTTTTTTTTTTTTTTTTTATTCTGCCAACTGACAGCGAGCTGGAAGGCATCTTGGGGGAGGTGGATGAGGGCTGCGACTATGAGCTTATGCGGCAAGAGTGTGCAGCCTACAGCCTGGGCCTACAACATGAGTGAGTACGCATGAAGTTATTGTGTAATGGTACTGCGCAGGGCTCAGCAGATGACTGAGCTGGCATGTTGAGAGGTGGATAGACTTGCCAACTGCAACATCCAGTCTGGTAATGGCAAAATTGTGTGTCAGTGTTTGGTGGTAAAGTTACCATCTGGTATAGGAGGATGGTGAATGGAGGAACCTGTGCTGCTAAGTAAAAATCCTATAAAAACTGCATTGTACGTAGATTTCGAATGAATTGAACATGCTCTGGCAGGTTGCTCTGTAAAGATTAAGAGATTCTCAATGTTTGAATACTCAATGCTAGATGGAAAATTTTATGGTGCCCTTTTTAATTTCAATGTTGAATGCAATGTTTGTTTGTTTTTTTTTAAACTGTCACTTAAAAAAATGATAAATTGTGAAACAGTAAACTTTTGGTGTTTGTAAATGCAAAGAAATCCCAGAAATGTGACTTAATGGATGTAAGTAATGGACTTCTACTAAGCCAGTCTAGGCAATGATTTCTAGCTTCCAACACCTGAAGCTTTCCAGAGAACTGAATGCTCATGCAGCGCAAGTTGCAGCCGGATGATGTAAAAAAAATTAAAAAGTCATACACATATGAGGAGTACCGTATGGGACTCCTCATTATGGCTGCAAAGCTAATAATAGCAATTGCGAAAAGGGTAACACTTAAAACTGACCCTTGAGGGACACCGTTTTCCTGCATAAAATGATCTGACACTTCACTACCGACTTCGTACCGGAAGTAACGTACTAATAAAAATGATTAAAAAAAACAGGGAAGATTTCCCCTAAATCACCATTCATGTAAATTGTTTTAAAATTGTATTTCGCCAGGTAGTATCGTAATACTTTTCGATGTCAAAGAACACGCCAACAAGATGCTGGCTGCAGATAAAAGAATCTTGTATTGCTGCTTCCAGCAGGATTAGGTTGTCCAAGGTGGAACGAACTTCCTAAATCCACACTGAACGGGGCTCAGAAAATTACAGGACTCAAGACACCAGACAAGGCAGTGGTTCACTATCCGCTATAGTGTCTTCTCCACACAGCTTGTAAGGGCGATACTATGATAGCTACCTCGCAACAACTTGTTCTTTCCAGGCTTCAAAACAGGGATAAGCGTTGCTTTTTTTCCACAAGTCAGGGAAGTGTCCTTCGGTCCAAATGTCAATAAAAACATCTAGAAGGTACTCTTTAGCATCTTCAGTAAGATGCCTCAGCATCTGGTACTGTATCATGTCAGGCTCTGGAGTGGTGTCATTGGTGCTGGTTAATGCTGACCCCAGCTCCCAAGATGTAATTTAGCAGAAACAAGTAATATTTAAAAAAAAAAAAAAAAAAACTAATTCAGAGTGATAATAAGAACAGCCTCTAGGTTTGTTCTTTCAAGGCATCATTTTTGATAAACAGAAGAAATATTTATATCCCCCAATATATTTCTCAACGGTGGAAACAAGTTAATTGACTACGAAAATCAAGATATATAAGCTCAACCAGTGGACACACATAGGCACAACAACAGGGCTACCAGAAATTAGGCTTTCAGAAGTGAAGTTCACCTTTGTGAAACTGTGCTTGGTAGCCATTCCTAGTTTGATTATAAACTTAATAAACATATATGTACAGCAATTACACTATTATAGTATTATTAATATGGTGAGAACTGTTCAACACACTGTTACATTTTACTCACCTATTTGTTGCACATTTCATAACATATAATGTTAGAAAATGGAAAATCTTTTAATCCATTGCCTAGTTAAAAATGATTTGGGGATCGGTACCTAGGGAATACTGATGCTTTACAAGAACACACGTCTCACTGCAGCCTCTGTGCAAACAAGGACCTAGTGACAGTGAACCTGTAGACATTCAATTGAATTGTTGCAAATAAATACTTAAGAAATTATTTGTCTCTTTCTGATTTTAAAACTTTTAATATTCTAAAGGAAAATATGTAAAATAGGAGAAAATATGTCCTAATTACAATTTAGGCATATTTCAGAACTAAAAACCACAAATAATGGGCACAAATGTCCATAAATCACATATATGTTATTTTTATCTATTTTTTGTCTTAAATCTGAGGTCTAAACATTTAGGCTCAGCCTATGGAGGCTCATGCTATAGAAGCAGAAAGTAAAGATAGTGGGTTGGAGGAAGTTAGTAAGGATGGGTGGGTGGGTGCTGGTAACAGGTCGTAGGAGAAATATTGTTAATAGCATGAAGTAGCCATACACTTCAAATGTGTGGAAAAAAATAGGTTTGACCTGTTGGCAGAGTCAGGTGGAGTATATGTAGGAGAAGGTAATATGCAACAGGCTTTTAGGAATAAGAGTGTACAAGGAAAGAATAGGGAAAAAGGGGTTCTGCTGCTATGTAGTAGCCATGGGAGAGGTGTATGCCCTCTTCTGCAGGATCAGTTAGGCACAGTTTCCAGGTCACATGATTTTTCGAGCCTAGTGGAACATTAGGTCAGGTTTTAGAGGATATAGGTTCATTTTGTAGGAGTTACACTAAGGACATAGGGCAGTGATAGTGGGAGGGTCAGGGATTAGTGTTGATAGAAATGTGAGTTACACTATAGAGAGTGATGTGAGGAAGATGGCAAACAAGGCACAGCATAACAGGGTTGAGCTCATTGCAGGTCCTAAGTCGCTATGATCAGCCACAATTGATCTAAGCTGTGAGGCAGGCAAATGTGGAAACAGAAGTGCTACTTGGGAAAGACAATAGTTCTGTCTTGGGGGTTTTGCCTGTGAACACCATTGGTAGGTGTGGTTTCACTAGGTATGGCCTACACCTTAATAGAAGGGGCAAGGGTTTACTTCCTGAGTTGTTAGCTTAAGCTGTAAGGGAGCCCATTTCAAGTGATGAGGTCAGGACTGTGCCATTTTTTTAAGGTTTGCGGCTGCTGGTGAAGGGATAGAAATAGATGGTCAAAGTGATACTGACTGTAGATGCACGATGGGAAAAAATCACAGATGTTAAAGAAAGAGATGAAGTTGCTGAAACAATAACTGTCTAATATAAAGTCTAAGGTAGAACTGGGAAGGAGGTGGTTAATGCTGAAAATATTACAAAGCCAGTAATAAGTGTATTACTGGTGAAATGCAGAAGTACAATGAGCAAAGTAACAGAATTAGCAAACTTAATAGAGATACACAAACCACAAGTAATTATAGGAGTGCAGTCTTGGTTAAAAGAAGAAATACTAGGCACTGATGTTTTTCCTGATGGTTACAGAATGTACAGCAGAGACAGAGGAGCAATTGGTAAAGGAGTTTTCATGCTAGTTAGCAAAAACTACCACAGTTCACTGGTATTCAAAGATCGTGACCATGAGGTACCTGGGGTTGATTTCTGGGGTACTAAAAAGAAAAAAAATCAGGGTGTTGGCTGCTTACAGCAGTTGAAGAATGACTGATAATGGGCAGAAATTAAATTCATACTCAGATTTCAGAAGTGGGAATAGAATGGTCATTATTGGTGGAGGTTTAAATTTACCAATGTAAACAGGGTAGGAAATAGAATTAATAACACAAGGGAAAGAGATTTGAAAATATCTTTATAAGGGAAGGAGAAATTACACAAATGGTAGAGCAGAACACTAGGGGACAAAATATGTTGGATATATTCCTAATAAAGCCTGATGATAACCTTGTGGGGTGTCAAGTAACTATAGGAAGCAGTTCTGATGGCTATTAAAGGATTCCGTGAACCAGCAACTAAAATTGAAGGAAGGTACAGATTTCGAATTTGAAGAGATATTTTGGAGAACGTTTCAGCAAATGGAAGGAAGGCACAAGTACAGTAGAATCAAGGTGGGATGAGTTCAAGGAGATGTTAAGAAAAGGTGAAGAAATATTTACTCAAAAACAGAAAATAAAGAGAAGTAGAGAACCTGTGTACTATAATAGAGAGGTAAGAAGGCTACAGAGGTTGGTAAGAAGGGAACATCAAAAGATTAAGAGACAGCAGGGAAGTAGGGAATATTTAAAACAACCAAACAAGGACATAATAATGGCAAATAAGGTGGCTAAAAATGGATTTATGAGTATGAGTCATGAAGGAATTAAGAAATCTGAGTAAACATAAAGGGTATAGTGTATATAATATTACTACAGTTGTCATAAATATAGAAGGTTGTGACATTTACCATACATTGAAATTTTATTTAAATTTAGTCTGGATACTTGCTGTTTACCAGAGGACTGGAAAAGTGAGATAGTAGTGCCGGTACATATAGGTGGGGTGAGAAATATAGTCGAAATTTATGGGCCAATCAGTTTGACATCAGTAAAGTAAATAAATAGAAAGATTTATATGTAACCACATCAGAAAAATATGTGAAGAGCGTAAGTGGTTTTTTTAAGTCGGCAAGGATATATGCGAATCTCAGTTGGTGGGATATATGCAAGAGACTTCAGATTAAGTGGGCAAGGGAGGCCAAATTGATAGTGTAGCACCAGATCTTTCAGAGGCTTTTAATGGAGTGAGCTGTAAAATGGTAGTAAATAAGGTAAAAATTATTGGAGTGGATGAGATAGCGATTTGATGGATAGAAGAAATTTTAAAAGGTAGAAAAGTTAAGGTAGGAAATGCAGTATCAAAAGAAGTGGAAGTAAAAATGGGAGTACCACAAGACAGCATATTGGACCATTGCTATTTATTATTCTAATGAATGATTGTTTCGATGGATTACTATCAGAAATTAGATTTTTTGCGGATGGCATGAGGCTGTAAAAAGGATCAAAACAGTAGAGGAATGTAAACAGCTGCAGGGTGATCTGGACAGGATATCTATTTGTGTTTGTAAACATGGAATAAAAATAAATGCAAAGAAGAGTCAGCATATTAGATATACACATAAAAAACTATAGGTTGATTGTGGTTATAATGTTGGGAAAGAATTACTTGTTGAAGACTTGAAATATAAATATCTTGGCATTACATTTGATAATGAGCTTAACTGGGCAGGACACATTGGACAGGTAGTAGGAAAAGGATTTAAAATTCTGCACTTGGAATACAGGAATTGGAGAGAGTACAAAGAAGGGCTGCTGGATTTGTTTCTGGAAATTACCACAGAATGAAATCAGTAACAGATATAATAAAAGAGCTGGAATGGGATTCAATGGTATACAGGATTAGTGTGAAGAGTGTCATGGGAGCGTACAAGGTGTATATTGGTGATGAGACATGGAGTGATATTGGTTTAAGAATTAAAAGTAATGCATGAAAGGGAAAAGATGGCCGACCACAAGCTGGTACTCAACAACAAGCACAAAGGAGTGGGAAGATTTTCTTTCTTAGGTAAGTGGTCAGGAATTGGAATATGTTACTACAGAAATGATGAATAATTTACCAAAAATGTTGAAAGAATTTTAAGTTGAAATTTGAAGAGGGCAAATGTAGATGGGTACAGGAAAGGGGAAAAGATGTTTAGGGAAATTGCCACCAGAGCATGCACTCCACTGCAATTAAATTAATTCATAATTAATAACATGCAAAAATCTAAACATTATTGTATGTACAGAAAGCAGGAGAGTATAACTCTTTATGGGAAAGTATAAAAACGAGGAGGACAACATTAATTGGACATATCTTAAGACATGAGACCTTATTAAAAACAATACTGGAGGGAATGATAGAAGGAAAGAGATATCGAGGAAGACCACATTTAAAATTCATCCGGCAGATTGTAAAGTACCTTTTAGTTCACCAAAAGCACTCCCACTAGCTATCCCCAGTAGAAAAATATTCCATAGATCGATTGTAAAGTTGCTTATGTTGGACTTAGAAATTTCGAGAAGGGTAATTGTCAACTTGAAGGAATTTTCCTGTAATCTTTCCCACAGTGAGAATTCCCCATAAAAATTATTTTAAAGTGTATTTATCATATCACAAAATGTTTATTTTAAGAGATATTCCTGTTTGTTCACGTTTTGAAACACGCGATCGGAAAAGTAAAAATCTAAGATTTGAAATATCTTTGGATCACGTAAAGCTACAGCTGAACTTTTATCACCAGCTATAGTCAGCATTGTTCCCGATATTTTGGTAGTAAAATTAAATAATTTGGCAAAGTTTAATTAGCAGTTTTAATTAAGAGAAACAAATGAACTTTTTAACTAAAAGAAATATTAATTGGAAATTTATATCAATAGATAGCCCAAATTAAGGCGATTACGAACATATAGTGGTTTCGGTAAAAAGTTTAAGCATTTGTCTGGTAATTAAGTTTTTGAAGATAGATTGTCGTTGATTTTTGATGGAGCACGTAAAAATTCTGCCAAGTTGGTCATGTGATGACTTCAATTTTAAGATTATAGAAACCCTTTTGAATGTCAAATTAAATTAAAACAAATAGAACAGGACTATAGAAAGTCCCTGTAAAAATTTCAAGTTAAACTATTTAGTACTTTTGGAGATATTAATTAAAGAAAAATTTGCTGACATCATAGTCTCTGAGAAGTCTATAAAAGATCTTGCAGCAAGCACAGATTGTCTCACCCCGCACTAGATTTTCAAAGTAGTAGCTTCGTAATATGTAGTCCCACTCTGGTCTCATTCTTTCGCCGGAAAGTGATCGCGCAACTCCGCGCTAGTTAGAGGAGCAAATTGTTCCAGGCGGTAGCGGTTTCGGCAAATTACAACATGCCGTAATACTCACTAATGTTAGGGGGACTTTGTGAGTTTTTGTCTTCTTGTAGAATTGTACTTAATCTTCAAAGAAACTGTTGTTCGATGCTTTATTCACGTATCTGGTACCGACAATGTACAAGTGAACTATTATCAAGAATATAAGTATTTTGTTATTCTCAAGCTGTGTTAAGTGACTTTATTTAAATTACCCTTCACATTTGGGGTTTAATACGAATGCATGGTGACCAGGTCATTTAATATTATAGGTACCAGAAGTCTACACATGGTCATGAACTTAATTGTTCACAGTTCAGGTGAAGGTGTTGCATAATCCCCGTGCAACCTAGTGGCCTGACAAGATAATGGAAGATGTTGGCTGCAGGAGATATGTAGATATGAAGAGGAGGGCAGAGAATAGAGCTGAATGGAAGACTGCTGCACAACAATCCGAGGATTGACTACCGCAGAAAGAAGAAGAAGTAAAACACGTTTTAAATGGTTTACTAACCAATTTAGGTACCTGTGCAGGAGTGCCTTGAGTGCCATTGTTTAGTATTTTTAACACACTTTTGTTTGCTTTGCTTATATGTAAAGTGATAGTTACATACAAGTCAAACTAAAACTAATTTTGCAGCAAATCTGGAAACTCAGTTTTAACCCACTTCTAAATGTTGAATCAGGCTAAAAATTTGGAACCTTGTACGAGTCTGATGTGAAGTTGGATTTATAAAAACCATCGAAATCTGACTTGGAACCTTAACGGTTTGGATAGACTATTGGAGATAGAAAGTAGTTACTGGGAACAAAGGTTGCTCAGAATCCTGGGAAATTGCTAAAAAAAAAGGGGGGGGGATAAAAATCCAAAGCATATAGCCCTAACCGAAGTTTTATGTGGTTCACTGTCATGGAGGACGGGACACCCCCCTTTATTATTTGAAAAGCAAACTGTAATTTTTTGTTTATTTATTTCAGGTCATTTCGAAGCCTGGACTCACTTTGCAATAATACCAACACAATATGAAATGATTGTTTTGAAAGAAAAAAAAAAGTGTGTAAGGTGATGGGTGGAAAAAATGAAAATTCCGGGAGGAAGTATGACAAAAACCCAGTAATTATTTTTTTTAAATAGCTTGATATGTCTGCTACTTTAAGTTCGACATATTTGAAGGAATTGCCTAAATCGACATGTACAATACAATCCAAAGTAGCCAACATAATTCAGCACATGATGAGGAGGATATAATTTTAGATAATTCTGAGTGTGATGTGATTAAGAGCTGTGAGGCTATGAGTTCTAAGGCTATTGAAGAATTTGAAGAAAACATTAGTATTTTATTAGGAGAAAAAAATTGGTGGGGGGTGATATGGTGGATGATATAGGAAACCCACTTATTGTCATACCAGAAGTAATTAAACAGCATGATATTGGACTTCTGCACTTTGATAAGATAACTAGGAAATCAATTCTGTCAGATAGTTTGAAAACAGAAATAATAAAAATAGGTTCAAAATATTTTTGAAATACTGAGGGTCCTTTCCTAACGACAAATTACCATAGTATGAACAAAAGTTGGTTTAAGAAGAAACTGGGAAATTGCAATGGAGAAGTGACTCGATCATGGCTTGTCTATACCCTGTCTAAAATATCTGCTTATAGCATCTGTTGTTCATGGTTAAATAATCAATCTTCATTAGAGCATGAAGATGTATTTACCCACTGGAAAGCACTTAAAAGGTTCACTGCCCATGAAAATGCAAAGAATTATCATAAGTGCTTCACCCAGTGGAAACAAAATTTTGCAGCAAATAAAGGGATTACTGACACTGAACTTCAAACCCAGATGAAGACAGACTTTGACGCCATCTTAAAAAAAACCATCTCACTAAGAAAGAAAATCATCCTGGAACCACAAATTATTTTTAACCTCGTGTTCAAAATGAGTTCATTCATCTGATGGCAAACACTGTTCACCACTATTTATTGCAAAATATTCACAAATCAAAATACTATGGTCCCATGTTTGACTACTTCTAACCATGTACATCATGAGCAAAAGACAAATGTAGTGAGACGTGGGAGTTGATTTTTAGAGGAAATCAGTCCATGTTAAAGAGTCCTTTCTTGGTTTCATCCAGATGATTCAAAAGAATGCTGGAAGTTTAGTTCATTAAATCCTTAAACACCCAGAGAAAGATGGTATGGATAGATAGCACTGTCGTTCAAAATGTTATGACCACGGTTCCGCCATGGCTGTGCACCGAACTGGTGTTCACAAAAGAATAAGGGACTATAATAATCTGGAAACATTTATGAATTGTGATAATCATTTACTCAATTTGGTTGGTGTACATACAGCCAACAGGATACTATAATGGTCATGTTTTTCGGAACTATTGAAGCTATTAATGTATTCTTTTCTCGTTTCATTCTGCATTGAGAAAAACTCAGGCACTCTGTTGTAAGCATCTTAGAATTTTAGTTAAATTCTAGCCTCTCACCTTTAGACATTAGAGGGAAAGTTACTCTGTAGTAAAAGATAGCTTTCATTTCATGTTTAGGTTATGGGAGTGAAGCTTTGTATAGCATAGAGATACCGTAACCAAACACACTAAATAAAACCCTTTAGGAATAATAAAGACACCCATAATTAAATAAATGCTCTAAATAAACCTTTGATAACAAAAAGAAAACATCAGTTTGGGAGGGAATAGCTTAAATCTCTCAAGTTCAGTTTCAAATAATAGTTTTTGATATAGGTTAACTTTGCAGTTTATAAACCAATTTGAATGCAGTAAAGACTGTCAGTAGTTGTTAAATGCCGGATATAAACTTTGTATAATAATAAACAAACTTTTAATCAACTGAAAATTAAATAATCAGTAATAATATTACCTTGGACTTAGGAATTTCTACTTTGGAAGTATTTTGACATTTTTAAACCGATTAACGAGCAAGAAAGCAACTCAATAGTAAATAGGCCAACTAAATCAATTTTCTGCAATAATATTAACACCTTTTACTAACCTTTAATATGATAATCCATAATAATCCAGTTCAGTGCACAAGAAATTTCTAATATTTGGCATTTCACTGTTTTCACACACTTTTGAACAAAATAAAGTAATTGTAGGGAAGTAATCATGCGATTAAAAGATAAATTCACTAAAATTTCGTAGTTTCAGAACGTTTAAATAACTTAAATCAATTTTTAATACTTCGTCAGTTGCACTTCACTTTTAATAATTTTTATCTCAAAATCCTAGAGAACATTCGAAATAAAAAGTAGATTTCCGGAAAGAACTAAAAATCTAATATAACATATAATTATTTCAAGTAATTCCAGTCAACAGAACCGATTTTATAGAGATCTTAAAATTTATTTTTCATGCAGCCATGAGGTCGATTTAGAAATATTTTTCAACCGATCTAAAGTAGATACAGAGATGAGACAACTTCCAGAATACGTGATTTAATTCAGAGAATCTCATGGTAATTTTAGATTTGCGATAAAACTAATGGAAATAAAGTTATAAAATTAAAACTGAAATCACACTTTGGTTACGTCGTAGTTAAACTTTCCCTGCACCAATTTTAATAAAAGTTACACCAATAAACTCGGGAATTTTTGTAGAACACAGTGACAGTAATAACATTTATGTAAATTGTGGCGTTAATAAAATGACGAAATGTAGAAGTTTCGAGAACAATAGTAGTTCCCCAGAGTAGAGAAATAGTTCACTCCTACACTTACAACTTTTAAACCAGTTGCTTAAAGTTAGTCACTAAATATCCATTATTTCACAATTAAATATGTAGAAATACTGCCACACTTAAAGTCTTGGATAACAGTTTAGTTACTGAGATATTTCAGGCCTAGATCGCCTAGGCGCCAGTAGAAACTTGTATTTTGGCTCTGACGTCAGCGAGGGTATAAATTGGGAAGCCATTTTGACTCTGGGTCTTTTCCGGGTTTGAACTTGTGCTGATAAGATGTTATAAGCGTGTGCGCTGGTAGGTTGGCAACTCCGACTTTAGGTTGGTAGTTCAGTTCTTAGGTTGGTACTACCGGATTCAGCCATGATGGTTTTGGTCATGGGGGGCGTGGCAAGTATGTTGAGATGAACTTGTAAACATTTCAAAAGGGGTCGGTCGGCAGTTTCTCTTCACAATCTGCAAACTTGTGGAACGAGTGTTCGATATGCCTGCTCAACTGTAAAATGCAATTTTGAACTTTTGATTTTGAAGAATAAAACCTTGAAGTTTTCTAAAAGTGACTTTGTGTGCTTCAGTTGTTAGCATAGAACCCTTTTCTATATTCGTGGGTAACGAATATAGTGGCGACCTGAGCATTCAGTTGAGTTACCTTGGCTACATGGTCAAATCCAAATTATTTTACCGAGTTTTTAAGAGAACTGTTAGTCGACAAGAGTGTAAGTTAAGGCACTTAGGCGATACTACAACCCCGGTATCGGTCTAGTTCCTTACACTGTGCCTGTGGTTGTAAAATCATGGTTTGAAACAAAATGGAGTTCAAGGGTTTAAACAGTTGGGCCAGTTAACAAATATCTAGAAGATATGCTGAATGTTCTCCAACACACAACAGACAATGGCAATAAAACTAGTAAAACAAGATGTGTGGAAAAACTTTTATATAATCGCATATTGTCCTATGATTTTCTGACCTTGTTAGGATTTTGGAATAATGTACTCGTTTGTATTGACAGTGTTAAAAAGTGGCTCCAGGATCATAGCATGAATTTTTTTGATGGTGTGTTAGAAATGAAATCCCTGCGAGACCATTTTACTAAAAAAAAGAGAGAGGTTGGTTAATGATGCACTCGAGAAAGATTTCAATCTTTGCAAGGAATGAGAAATAATGATTGAATGATGTCAAAGGTTAAAAATTGTACATTATTAGAGAATATTAAGTACACTGGATTGACTGCTAAGGAAGAATTAGAACAAGTTATGAAGGGATCACTGGATTGTATTGTTTGTGCGTAATGAGTGAAAGGTTCAGTCATCTGAATGAAACAGGTGCCAGATTTGTATTTTTTCTAGATATTAAATACTGTGTTACAGCACTGACAATTGCAACTATTAAAAAAAGAATAAGGAATTTGGATATTTCTATGGTTATGATGTTAATAGAAAACATTTGCACCAAAAAATATTGGATGCTTGAATACTAAAATTCACAAGAAAAAAATGTAAACATAAAACGATCTGAAGCGCTTCCTGAATTCGTTATTCAGTACAGAGTTGAGCACATCTTTTCAAATCAGTGCATTTCAATTCAGATTATGCATGCGAATACAACATCCATTGCATGTTGCGAGCGATCTTTTAGTAAGGTAAAACTAATACTTTTGTATTTGAGGGCTACAATGGGTCAAGAAAGATTATGTGACATAGCTTTGCTCAGTGTGGAGCAAAAAGAAACTGAAGAAACACATTTCGAAAATGTTATTAATCTATTTGTGTCGCAGAAGGCAAGGTAGGTGAAATTTGAAGTTTTAAGACTATCAAATAATTTTGTCCTACAACAGAAAATAAAATTTTGTAAGAATTACGATTGTTTTATTTAGTGTATCTGTTTATTTTATATTTAGATTATACTTGCAAAAGGGCACAACATTGATGCTTGCTATAGGCGCCATTTCTAATCCTGCTACCACTGTCCCATAATTACTGCTAAAATGATTTCATAGAAGTTTGGGAAGACCAAAAATATTTCTGTACCAATACACAATCTTTATCTTTTATCAGGTATTACAAACAGCATTAGCACCCAGCAGATAATGCAGGCTAATATTGTTACTTTAAGAAAAAGAGCTTTTCCTATACTGCAGTGTCTGAAGTCTCAGCAAATGTAACCATATCTCATAAGCTACCTTTGTCAATTTTTTGGGTTTTTTACCCAACAGGAAACATGTCTCTGCTTCTGACACTCACTCCATTCATCCATCCATCCATCTATCCATCACAGGATTCTAGCATTTAAACAGAAAAATTTAGACTTCAAATTTACACGCATGAAAAATGTGTTTTCCATCCTCGGACAGAAGCGCAAGTTTAAAGATCAACAATGGTAATCACCACAGGCATGGCCACATAGCACAATGGAGTGGCTCTCCTATAGAGCCTTGCTAGCTGGTAGATGACGAGACAGCAAGAATTTATATGAACCCCTCCACCCACTGCTAAGTATACTTCTGGATTCTCAAAAGCAAGATACCTAATGAAGACAACGGAGAGTGTTGTTGAAACAGCTTCTTTTATTGGCACAATCTGCCTGCAAATGGGAAGACTATATTGCACTTACGTGCAATGGAAATCTCCATTCACATTTAAAATTTTCACATTATTTGTGTTTTGTTGATCTAACACTAAATATCATATTTAGAGCATATTAAAAAGATAACTAATATATTTATTTTATTTTTTTAATTGCAATTCTTTTTATTTCACAATAAGTTATCAATTTTAGATCGTATTTGTTACTGTGTCTATGTCAAAAACACTATTACCTTGGAACTTTAAATTTCTCAAACGTCAGTCGTATTCAGTATTTAAATGACAAATACTAAAAGTACTTACATTTAACATAGTTACCATTTTTTTTTTAGCAAAAGAGCAACAAAAAATAAAATAAAAAATAATTCTGTTACTTATTTAAAAATGCATATCAAAACGCCTACATTAAATTTTATTGGAACTGTGTGATTGCACAAGTGGTTTGATAAGCAATGAAGTGAGGCATTGGACACCATAAAGTGGAGTTCACTCTCTAATCTAAAATCATGACAAGTGACCAAGTGACTACCTACTTACCCACCACATACAAGATCTCGAGTAAACAATTCCACAAAGCTTGACTTTACCTTGCCCAGTTATTTAATGACCAAGACGTTCCAATTTATCATTAAAAAAATATTAAAATTCTGGAATAAATTTCAGTTTACACAGATTGATGAAAAATGCAATATAACATTAGATTACCTGTTTTGAGGTGGTAAGTGTCCCTGTTGCAGAGGGATTCGTGGAATAGGACTGTTTGCTGTCAGAATTGTTTCGCTAGTGACATATCGCTCCAGGAACTCTGACACATATCTGGAACTTAACCAAAATTAAATCCCTTTATTTTCAAGATGATGTTCATCACTGCCAACTAGCTAATTTATCTTGGAAAAGAAATATAAGCATTAGATATTTAAACTTCAGAACACTGCCAAGAAATATGAAAATGGATGTCAAACACCAAGAAGTTTTTACTGAAAGTACTGATGTTAAGTTCAATGTCAATAGCAACTACACATTTACAAACTATCATTTTGTATTGACAAGTCAAGAACTGTTTTAATGAAAGTTTGTTCATAGGTATTTATTTCGCAATCAAGCTATTAATTTGAACATCTGAAAGTGAGTCATCAATGTATAGCTGGTAAAGTGGATTCCCGAATTTACAGTATTCTTCCATGTTATGATTTACTCTACCAACCACGAAGCACCCAAGACTTTTTTTAAAAAATAGTATCAAGACAATAAGGTTCAAATAACAATGAATTAAAACTTTTGTGGATAATGTTGGTGTGTGTGAAAGAATAGCTAAATCGGGTTAAATTAAGGGCACAAAGAAAAAACCAAACTTTTGACATAAGATTGTAATTTTTCACAGCGTTGTATATTAATAAATTTTTCTCGGGCTTCCAGCCGTGTTAAGATGTTACATTTGTGGGACGTTTTGAAGGCGTCCTTCTCTGCCTTCATTCTGAACCAAATGTCAATGATTAACTATTTGTTTATTCAGCCGCTGCCACGGAAACAGTGGAAGACAAAAACCAACACAACTCAATTACGTGTGAATGTGGCCGCGATTACATCGGACAGACCCAGCGATGCATTGTGCAGCGATGTGCTGAGCACGCCAGAAATGTTCGTCTTGGGCAAGAAGAGAAATCTGTGGTGGCCGAACATAGTGTGCAAGAGGGTCACACATTTGAATTTGAAAAAACAACAATTTTAGCCCGGGTCAAAGATTTTTGGGCCGGCGTTATTACAGAAGCTGTAGAAATAAGATCAACTGATTTATTAGTCAACAGGGACACTGGTTATCAACTCAGTGCAGTCTGGAACCCGGCTATTAAAATTCTGAAACAGTTTCGTGTCGGTAACGAGCAGAAGAGTGGATGATGTAATCGAGTTGTGTTGGTTTTGGTCTTCCACCGTTTCCGTGGCAGCAGCTGAATAAACAAATAGTTATTGACATTTTGTTGAGAATGAAGGCAGAGAAGGACGCCTTCGAAATGTCCCACAAATGTAAAATCTTAACATGGCTGGAAGCCCGAGAGAAATTTATTAACCACACTTTTATTACTAAACTGTGATGGATCGTATGCTCCAACTGGCAATTTCTCTCAATACAGAATGTGCAGTTTTGCTTTGAATTGTTTCACTACTTGAGATAACTGTTCAGAATCTTCTATAATAAGATATTATAGTCTCCTACGTCCTTAATGAAAACTTCCCACTTTTTTATGCCCACGGTTATTTATGGTCAAGATACTCTCTTCCTTTCCACATGCTGCTCATAATACCCATAAAAGTATGTATTCCTTATAGATTTAACTTTTCTCCTACTTGATTTCTGCCTTACATGCCTCCCAACCCAACTATTTTATCACATCAATAACTGTCGTATGATAATTTCCACTAATTCTCCAGCTCTCCTTTGCACATCTCTGACTCCTGTATCTGATACCCAAAAAGTGACTCATATTATTCTATCACACTCAAGGTTTTAGTTCCCCCTTCCCTTGCTTCAGGGGGCATGTCTCCTTATCACCCTTCCTAAGAAATGTTTCTGGCAAAACAAATTTATTAGCAAAGTGTATTTCCATTTTTCTTGGAAACTATTTTCATTTCATTCTAACCTAGTCAACTAGATGCCAAATCCACTTCTCTTTCCTTTTATGGAGAATCATATTATGTGCAAACTTACTACTAAATTCAAACCAACAATCATTCACTGTAATAATGGACAGCACAGGTCCCATTACTCATTTTCTTACAATTTTGACACCACATTACCTTCCCCAAGTAACTACTTCCTACCTCTTAAAAATTACTCCACCCAATCATATTAACTTTATTCACCACCAGATTCAGACTTACTCTCTCTTGTGATCTGGAGAGAGAGATAGAGAGAGAAAAAGGGAGATATTCACACTGCCAACATGGCCTCCCATGTCCATTTCATCTCAAATACTCTTAAGGCTCTATGTTCTGATCTTTACAGATGTTTACTCCAAATAGTTCAATTATATCATGTAGGAACACTAACAAACAGCAGCGGTCATTTTAACCAATCCCTCCTCTATTTCTTTGAGACACACTCTTTTCTTTAATAGTTAGGGTAAAACCTCATCCCACAAAAACAATTCCTGTAAACTTAGGCAAGTCATGTGGTTGTTTAATGATTAAAAGTTATCAGAACTTGTTCTGAACCAAGTCTACATTTCACAGAGTATATTCACTTCACTTGGCGATGTGACTATGATGCGTGTCATAATTTTTACTGAAATGATCACAGCTGAGCAGAAAATCGTTAATAATTAATTAATGAAATTAACAAAATTGCAAAAGTGTAACTTTTAAGTTAACCTAAAAATTATTAACATTCTTCTTAAATTCCATTAAACTGAACTTCAGCCCATTCCACTGGTTGTTGATGCCGTTTGGCTGGTACGTTCGGCAAATAGAATAGTGAACAAACTAGGTAATGGCAAGCAGAAGTACGAGTGTGATGCATATGTGGGTGTGAGCAAGAATGCTGGAGTGAAGAGTTTGTATCATATGTCTACAAACTGGCGCTCACTACACATTTACAATTCAATCAGTAAGTAATTACGATTTTTTTATAACTTAACTTTTTTATTATAGTGCGACTTTTGAGCTTGTGTTGATTTGGAATTTCATATTGAAAAAATTAAAGTCATATTCGTTACATGAATTAAACATGGAAGCTGAAGATCTAGAATCTATTAGTGATATCAGAAACCCTAGCAATAGCCACATTTATATGATTATATGATTATATTGCATTTAAATGAAGATTTAGGGAACAATTTTCTATAATCAAGACTCTCATTTCTAGCCTTAATAATCTTAAACAACACATACAAGGGGTGATCAAATGAAAAGGGATGAAACGACTTAAAAACGTAACAGTTAAATATTTGCATATTCCGCTATGGGAGAACGTAGCGAGACATCTCGGGATGCGATTGGAGTCTCTGACTGCGATCGGAGCATGAGCGGGTGTCCGCATGCTCAGTAAAGAGCAGAGGCTCTTATCAAAAGCAGCGTCCAAATGATGCGGCAGTCCATATGAGGACAGGATGGCGTGCAGGTGAGGGATGTGTACTTTGAGACACTCCGACGCCTACGCAGGTCCATCAAGAAGACCAGGGCTGCTCACGGAGGGTGTGGTTCTGCTCCATGATAACGCACGTCCACACGTCTCCAGAGTCAGACACATGGCACTGGCCAAGTTCAAGTGGGAGACGTTGGACAATCCACCCTACAGTCCAGACATGTCGCCCTGCAATTTCCATGTGTTTGGTCCACTGAAGAAACACCTGAAAGGGAAGCGCTTCAACTCTGATGACGTACTCAAGGACGCTGTGAAGGACTGGGTCTCGTCACAGCCACAGGAAGTTTGGGAACAAGGAATCCTGCGGCTTGTTCATCAGTGGGATCGTTGTGCTCAGGCCTATGGTGTATATTATGAATAGTCTACTTTTGTACCGACTGTGTTGTTTCGTACCTTTTCATTTGATCAACCCTTGTAAAAAGGATGCATAAAATCAAATATTTACAGTTTGAAGAAAAAGCAGAAGCAGGGTAAAATAAAGGATAAGGAAAAACAATTCAGTCTTCAATTGCTGTGGGTTTTGGTGTAGATAGCAGCGAAAGTATAATTTTTTAAATCTCTATCTGCTAATAAAAGTTTGTGTCAACAAAGTATTTGTGAATTTTTTGGCATTGCAGTCATAGACAGTGGTTTATCTCAAGCTGGTGTGGACCAATCCATTGTAAACTTTTTCGCTGCCAACATAATTCCACTACATGTTGTGGCATGCAATATGTCTGAGAAGCTGATTAAAATGTTGTACCTCGGTAAAAACCCAATTTCCAGAGAGTCATTGGATAGACGTATTGTTGATGGTTAACTTTTAACAGATAACTGTAACTTACGTTGAATTTGCAAAAAAATGTAATGCTTTAACAATTATCGAAGTTACCTTTTCAAGTAGCCGCTTAACGGTTAACGAAGTTATCTTTTTGATTAACTGTGCCCAGCTATGGAAATGATATATATAATTTTCTAAGACTTGCCAAAACTGAAACACATGAAAGGGAAATCTAAACTTTTGTGTATTTGTAAGTTGGATACAGCAACACAATTAAGGTATTCATATACATCTACAGAAACCTGGTTTGCATAATAGCCAAGTCACCAGAGTTATTCTATTCTAAATAAACGATATATAACACTGACAGAAACCATTCTGTTTCAGAAAGTGAAGTTAATATACACTGTAAGGTGTAGAACAAGATCTCATAACTTTTTGTCACTAAACAACTATGAGACTGGGCCTATTTTTACAAGAATTGTTGTAAGTGTATTCTGAGTTGTAAGTAACACTGTTAGGGTAAATGCAATTTCATGTTTTGTGTAGATAAGGGGAAAACATGGAAATTTTATAATTTTTAACTTTTCTTATAATCTGCAGATAAGAATTAATCTGCATACAAAATTTCAGCTTTCTACATCTACAAGAAGCACCTTACAGATTTGATGATCATCAGCCCATTAGTCAGTCACTGAGTGAGTGAGTGACAAAAACGGTGAAATTTGCATATGAATAACATTCAAACAAAGCACAAGAATAAAACAAAATTTTGTGTGTTTGCCAAGATTGCTGGTATCTATGTATTATAGAAATATGAAGCATGTAGTATCAAAAAAACTGAAGAAATTAAGTCACAAAAATGGTCTTAATTACTTCGAGAGAAGGGTAGACAGGGTCGTCACCAATGACTCGACTTGGCAGATTGTGAAGCAACCCTCCACGATTTTTAATCTTGACTCAAAGACCATTAACTTCCTGCACTTTTTCCATATCCACTACATTACTTAACTCCACAATGTTGTTTATTTTATTCCTAGAGTTAAATAGTAGTAATCTGATACCTGTGTTTGGTGTGCTGTGATCCTTACCTTTAATCTTCCACACTCCAATTACTCCTTTTACCAAGTTCCATCAATTTGTTTTGTAGCAAAAACTACACCATAATGGTTCCTTTAAGCAGTTACCTTGGGTCGCCTACTGGTATGTGGCAACAGAAATAACTAATCCAAAACATACACTAGCCTAAACCTCATAACTAAAAATGGATTCCCTTATTGTTTAAGATAACAAATAAAATAGGACTACCTTCGCTATTCTGTTTAAGTATAGACCACACAAGATGTAACCACAGGCACAACAGTCATTTCAGACTCGTACGTCTCTCAACCCCCAGATTTACCAACCTCATGGATAGTGTTAATTTAGTCAATAATGGCAATTTAGATACTGCTATAACTTCAAAAGACATCATGGTCAGACTATCCACTTTTGAAGATGAAACAGAAATAATCATCGGTCATGAATTCTATTATACCTCTCATTTGTTGGATCTTCTACTTCAGGTTGCAGTGACCCAAGTGATTCAGCTGTGAGTGTATCTGTTTCCTCTCCTGAGACAGAACCAGCAGATTCTCGAGTGGCAACATCACTAACATCATAATGTGGAGACTCAGCATCTCCTTCTGATCCAGTATTACTCAAAACTATGTCATCATCCCCACATGTATAAGCTGTTGGAAGCAAATCGTATTTAGAAGAGACACAAAGCAGAAGCATTACCAATTCAGCATTAAAAAGAAAATTAATTTTATTAATGTCGGCAAAACCAAAAGCCAACCATGCAGAAAACACAAGTTTATGATTACTCACACTAACTTATACGCCTATTAAAAATGAATGGTTGAATGCAGAGTTCCAGCAATACATTTCATTGAGCTATACAACAGCATCAGAGAATATAGCAAAAACATCTACATTGAATATACATAGCTTGTAAGCCCATAAAAGATAACAGGTTGCATACAGCATTTCGACAGTTCATTTCCTTAAAGTTGTTAAACTAAATATAGTTTAATTAAACAATGCTCATTAACCTTAAAAATGGTATAATGTGGTATACATTTCTTCGTTTACTGTAGCAGCACAATCTCTTGATAGAGTGTTTATTTATTTATTTATTTATCTTATGGCCATAATCAATAATACAATTATATACAACTGTTTCACATAATAAAATTTTACATCAAGTTATAGTTAAAATTCAAATTGACATAGCAAAGCCAATGTAATGCCTCATTTGAAATATCTATGAATTCTTTCAGTGATACCCTGAAGGCTTGAAGTGGACAATCAAAGGCCATGTGATGAATAGTTTGTTCTACCTCACCACAGTCACAACTTGGTGAATCTCTCATTCCCTATGTGTAAAGAGATAAAGCAGGTCTGCCATGACCAAATCCAACTCTGTTTAGAGCTGTCCAGTTCTTAAATGGGAGGTTGAGTCCCTTTGTTACCTGTTGAGTATCAAACAAGGAGTGCCATTCTGGTGGGGCCAATGCTACCCACTCCATACCCCCCCCCCCCCATTAAAATTGTTAGACATAAATTGTTTTGCAGTTTTTGTGCTAGGTCTTCTCGATTTAAGTCTCTGAAATTTCGTTTCCATGTCGTCGTGGATGGGGAGGTACCAGTTATGACAGATCTTATTACATTGGGCAATTAGGTCATTTCGTCTACTCAAAACGGGTTGCCGGTAAATATGCATTTATTTATTAAGTAGTGGATGTTTCAAGTCCACACCACTGAACCGACAACCCGTTTTGGTCTGGTTCAAAACCAGTAAGCAGAATTTGTTAAATTTTAATCTTTCGCTAAGGTATATGGGAAACGGGCATCATGCAGAAGATGATACCAATGCCAATAGTCACTTAAAAGGTGATTTAAAATCTAAAAACCAACTAAACACATAATTTCAGCCTTAAATAGACCTTCAATAAGAAAAAATGGTGTTTAAAATCACCTAAATCACAGCAATAAAGAATAATCCAGCTTGTTAGGCACTTAACTTTGTTACAAGACAATAGCACCATTTTACAACACTTTTTGATGCAGTAAAAAACGTGTAGAGTATTAATCAAACAGGAGAAACTAAATTTTGCAGTAAATAACACATGATCAATAGTTTCAGGCAGTTTAAAAATAAGAAAACACAAGTTTTAAATCCAGTTAAATAAACCGGCAGTTTCAAACACTAATAACAACACATTTAGAGCAGTTTCTGATATCAGCTGATATTGTAATCAAAACTTAAATTTTTCCTGTACATCGTGCTGAAATTTCAAGCAGTTCTGTACAGTTAATCAAGCCAAAGATGAATTTCTAAACAAATTGCATCTAATTTGGCATGATGCTGGCTTACATTAATCATCACAGTCAAACCAATCACAGTAAGGGGATAAAAACACTTTTAATACATGTAATAAGAATAGCAGTAAACGATGCCAAAAGCTGTTTTTCGAGACAGGCTTTCCTTTCAGAGTAATTCATTGTAAGCTTTTTGAAATTTGAATTTTGCAAATGGCACTTGGCTCAAAAGGCACCGGTACTTTAGAAATTTGATTATTACACAAGTACACCAGCTAAAGAGAAGATGGGCACACTGTTGTATAACTGAGAGAATACAGAACAAGATTAAATATATTTAAAGTCCAAAACACCACATTTTCACTGTGCATTGATATGCTAACACACACGTTTAGAGCAATGATGTGAGGCATTCTACGCAAGCAACAGGTGGGAATTTATTACAGCTAAACGATTGAGTTTACGACAAAAGTTGAAAGGGATTAAATTAATTGTTATGCCTATCTCTAAATACGAGGCGTATTCCAAAAGTAAGGTCCGGGGTGCAAGATGTCACAGATGATAGGCCTGAATGACGTTTCCCACCTGCAGCACCATCTACCAACTCCTGGTAAATATGCAGTATTGTTGGCGTGCCGCAGTAGCCGTATATCTATTGTTGAGAGCAGTTCGAAATGGCCGCGACAATTGTAGCTCCCGCTAGTTGTGAAGTGCGCGGTGTGATTAGATTTTTGTTGGCAAAAGGATCGTCAGCTGCGGACATCCATCGCGAATTGTGTGTAGTGTATGGACCAAACATAATGAGTGAGAAACAAGTTCGACACTGGTGTCGAGAATTTCAATGTGGTCGCACAGATGTGCACAATCAACAGCGGAGTGGCAGGCCCGGTATTCGGACCGACGACATCATCGAGCAAGTTAACCAAAAACTGCGAAGTGATCGGCGTTTGACGATTAGTGGTCTGGCTATGGAATTCCCAAATGTTGCTAGAACCTCAATTTACAGGATTGTCACTGAAGAGCTTGGATATCGGAAGCTTTGAGCGCGGTGGGTGCCAAAACTGCTCACCGCTCAGCACAAAGAGCAACGAATGCATAGCGCACGACAATTTTTGGAGCGCTATAGACAAGATGGAGACAGTTTGTTTTACCAAATTGTTACGGGAGACGAGACGTGGATAGCGTACACCAACGCAGAATCAAAACAACAATCAATGCAGTGGCGCCATTCCGGTTCACCCAAACCAAAAAAGTGTAACCAATCGCCGTACACGAATCGCAAAATGATGGCTTCCGTGTTTTGGGACGAAAAGGGCGTCCTTTTGATCGAATTCATGGACCGTGGGACAACCATTACAGCTGACGTGTACTGTGCAACGCTCACCAAACTGAGACGTGCCATCCAAAATCGACGCCGCGGGAAACTGTCGTCTGGCATCATCCTCCTGCACGACAACGCACGCCCGCATACCGCTTCCAAAACCAAAGAGAAGATTCAAGAGTTTCGTTGGGAAATCCTAGACCACCCTGCTTACAGTCCAGATCTTGCACCAAGCGACTATTTTCTCTTCCTGCATTTGAAACGGTGGCTTGGTGGACAACGATTTCAAACCGATGAAGAACTCAAGACGAGCGTTACCAACTGGTTCAGGTCCCAGGCGGCAGACTTTTATGCCGAGGGGTTAAAGAAACTGGTACAGCGTTACAGAAAGTGTATAGATATGAACGGCGATTATGTGGAAAAGTGAACTAAATATGTAGTTACATACTGACGTTAATAAAAACCTTGTATCCTGAACGATGTTTTTATTATGATCAAACGGACCTTACTTTTGGAATACGCCTCGTAATATAAAATTCTGAGAGTCCTATGTTACGTATCTTCACTGCACTATATTCTGGGTGTTACATGATTTGGTGGATTATATTAGGGAATTTTACCATATTCCCGCAGTCAAACATGGGTTTTAGTAGCGAATAGTCCTGCTGTCCGACTCGGCGTGAGCCACCCCAGGGCCTGCCTGCCTTGCAAATAGTTCTTACTGCCACGATTTCTGGCAGCCATCTTAGATTCCGTTGGGAAAGTAGTTAATTTTTAAATAGTCATTATGTAAATTCTCAAAATCATTTAAGGGTATTCTGGAGGTTGGTCTCACTTCACGAATTGCTTTCTTTTGTTAAAAGATTTGTCTCATTGCCTTTTTCATCTGTAATGTGAAACTTTAAAATTTTGGAAGAATAAACTTATGTGTTAAAACTGAACAGTGCTTTTATTGTTGTAGCTACAACCATACCTTTCCTTTCCTGACGTTAATTGTGGAAAGGTGGCGGCCGTTGTTACATTGCAGTTGATTTATCAAAGGTATTTTTCATGGTCTAGAAAATTTTGATAGAACTTTATCCGAGTGTGAAGTAAGTTAAGGAGATGAAGACTTACTACTAGACCGGTAGTAGGCTTGCTCCTTACAAATTATGTCAATATTTTTGGTGTTGGTGCTATTTATCCAGACACTTGGGGTGGACCTCCTCTTACTTTGCTTATCTTATTATCTGAGACAACCTGTGAAGTTTTGAAGTTAGCATGGTACTGATAAGACGAGTTTGCAATTTAGGATGTTTAGCAGTTTGTACACCACAATCTCTCGCTGCACTGTGTCGTAAGCTGCAGTAAGGTTAATAAGTACTGCCTCAGACTTCAAACGTCTCTCAATTCTTGCTTCTATGTGGGTTGCCTGATCCTCATAGTTTCTTGTAGGTCTAAAACCTGCCTGTTCAACTGGGAGGTTTTCGAAAATAATCAGGCTGATTCTATTGTAGATGATCCTTTCAAACAACTTGTTACTGGTACTCAGCAATTAAATACGTCAAAAATTCTCTGGAACATCAGGGTTTTTCCAGGCTTGAGAATTGCTATGATCTTCACCCGTTTAAATTCCAGAGGGATGGCACTTGTCTGTAGTAAGTTAGTAAAGAAGTGGGCCAACGATTTTTTGGTATTTTTTCCACAGTGGGTTGGGAAATCCAGGTGAACTTTTTCAAAATCATGAGCATTCCGATTCTTCATTTGTTTGATGGCCTTTGCCACCTCTACATCAGTGACAAGCAATGAGAGGTTTGTAGGAGCACAGTACATTCTTTTTGAATGGGACAATTTTTTTCCTTCACTTTTCAAGTATGATCTTTATCGGCACTCACTACAGACAGATTAGTAAGTTGGCTAGCTATTTGATCTGGAGTGACCTGATTCTTTGCTTGAGGGTTATTACTAGCTTTTTAAGGAGGATCCACATTTTCTGGCTAGACTTCTTGAAATTCAAGGTTTACACTGTGTCATTCCATTTGAGTTTATGGGCATTGTCCAGGTTCTGCAGCTGTTTGTTGACTACTTCTGTACACCCTTTCTGTTGAAATCCTCATATAGCATTTCACATGTTTCGTTCCAGCCTGGAATATACTCTTTTCTTAAAGTTTCTAGGAATAGACTTTTTAACTGAGTATATGAAAATGTCTACATCAACTAAAATAAATAAACAAAATGATTAATATGTTGATTTAAATCAAATGCACACTTTTTAGTGTTCCATCAATTTATTTCTTCACAGTTAATTAGCTAAATAGAATTGTCAATAAATAATTCTCATAGTCACAATTTTGCAGTAACACCTCTGACTGTTGTTAGGTTGGCAACAAAGGCCAAAGCATTATGTACACGATGACACAGAGACCATACTTAAATTTTTGTTTGTATTGATTGACTTTCAAGCTAAAAATGCATTAATTTTCAAAGGCTACTCTTTGAAATATTAGTATGCTAAATGTACATCGTTAATTAAATACGTATCCTTATGTGGTAATCATATCATGAAGTTAGGAAGTTTCACCAGCTAACACAAGAACTTGTTTTATTAAAAATATGATGAAAATCAACAAAAGAAATTCAATAATGACATTCAAAGTAATTTTTCCCTATAGTACTATTTCAGTTATTACATTTCATTTTTGAAACATATTGACTCCTTGATCAATTTCTGAATAGCAAATGTACCCATCAGTGCTGACTGCTGATCACACTGATTTACCTCTAGCTTCAACATTAATAAAATAATAAATTTACTGTTGTTAGACATAGCAGATATGTTCAGAAATAAAACTATAACTTAACAAAGGTTAAACTTTAACTGCTACACCAAAGCCAGAAAATTAGCTACAAATACTGTAGTTCATACTCTTCACCCTATCTACATCACTTACAATTAGAACAAATATACCATTTTATCAGACCGGGTACTTGAATGAAAAACATTATCTGACCATCACTGTTTCAACTAGTATTCCAAATCCTCAAGTACATACATCCTCAAATAATCAACTTGATCTAGACTCAGGAGGGAAAGAGTCTCATGTAGACGGTGGAGTTGGTAAGGAGCATCATGCCTTTAGGCATACGGGCATGCAAGGAATAAAATAAGAGGGCAAGGGTTCTGCTGCTAGGCATTAGCCATAGAAGAGGTATAGGCTCTGCTATGTAAGTTCATGTAAAGACACAGGCTACCAGAAAAAAAAAATTTTTTTTTCAAGTAGTGCAACATTAGGTCATATAATAGAGGATATAGGTTCACTTTGTTGGAGTTTCACTTAGTAGAAGTTTCGCTGAGGAGGATAAAGTAGTGATTGTATGGGGTGCAAAGAATACTAATGACAGAATGTGAATTGAGAGTAACCTGAAGAAAGCATTAAAGGAGATGCAGCATACCAGGATTGAGCTCATGCAGGTCCTGGGTCGCCATGACCAGTTGCAGGTGAATCTCACTGTGAGGAAGATAAACATGGAAGTGAAGATGTTACCTGAGAAATGCATTAGTTCAGGATTGGAGGTTGTACATGTGGGTACCATTGACACGTGGAATTTCACTAGACATGGCCTACGCCTAAATAGAAGGAGAAATAACATATTTGTTGATTAAAGCTGTGAAGGAGCCTGCTTCCTACGATGATGTGTCAGTACGGTTATTTTGTTATAGGCTGATGGTGAGTGGATAAAATTAGGTGAAGGTAAAGGTGCATTGGAAAAAACCATAAATGCTAAAGAAATAGTTAATGCCTATAAAACTGGGGTGCAAACTGGGAAGATGAAAGTTAATGCTGGAAGTATCGCAAATCCAACTATATGACTCTTCCTTGTTAACTGTAGAAGTATAATGAACAGTGTAATACAGTTTGGTAACACAAACCATAAGTAGTTATAGGAGTGAAGTAGGAAGGAGTGGTAGAAAATAAGGTTTTCCCCAATGGTTGTAGAGCATACTGCAGAGATAGCAAAACAATTGGTGGAGGGGTATTTATATTTATTAGTTAAGACTACTATAATCACTGGTATTTGTAGACCATAGCCATGAGTTGCTGGGAATAGATTTCTGGGGTGTTATAAAAGAAAAATGTTAGGTTGCTAGCTGCCTTCCATAGTGGAAGAATGAAGGAGGAAGAGAAGCCTCTTAGGGATAAAGTAAATAAATACTCCAAGTTTAGCAGTGAGCATAGAATGATGAGCTTCGCAGAGGATTTAAATATACTAGGTGTCAACTGGATAGGAAGTAACATTACTAACATAAGGGAAAAGAAATTTGTGAATACCTTAGTAAGAAAGGAGGCTTTACACAAGAGCAGAAAAGATATTTTGGTGGAAAGTTCAATATACTGGGATGAAGGCACAAGTACAGTGGAGTTTAACTGGAAGCACTTATAGGAGATAGTAAGAATGGGAGAAGAAATGTTTATACCAAAACAAAAACAAAACAAAAAAAGAACTGTATGGATCCTAAATATTATAATAGGTAAGTTAGGAGGTTAAAGAGGCTGGTAAGAAGAGAACAGAACAGAGTTAAGAGACAATAAAGCAGTAGGGAACTCTTGGGGGAGGGAGAGGGGGGGGGGAAGAATTAATAGCAGCAAAGAAGGAAGCTAAAGGTAGGGTCATGAAGAATATTACAGGTGCAGGGGGGCACTGAATCGTGCATCTAGACTGTTCTATGGCTATGTTAGTAAAGTGAGTGGAAGTGGAGGTGTTTAGACCATTAGAGATAAGGCTGGAGAAGAAGTTACTGAAGATTTGAAAAGGGCACAGATAATAAGTAACTGATTTGATGTGATCTGTATGGACTACGAGTCAGAAATGGGAGAATGTAAATGAGAGAATAAGCTTGTCAGCACATTTAGAAATAATCAGACTAAAAAATCCTGAGGATATTATGAAGGAACTAAGAAAGCTAGAAAAGTGTAAAGTGGTTGATGAAGACAATTTTAACACAGACGTTGTGACGATACCATCGAACTAACACAGATCGAGAGGAGTATCTGTGAGTGGGGATATCTTTGAGGGAGTATAACCAATATGGTGGCAGTCGAGAGTACGCGGCAATACCGTGTGGACCTAATGGCGGGAGTTGCCGACTGTTGAGGACAATACTGCGGGAACGATAACCTAAAAGTGTTTGAAACGGTGCAACTAACGTGTACTGTAATTTCAAGTGTTATGCGGAGTGTTCAGTGTACACGGACGAGGATAGTACTCCGAATTTTCTAATTACTGTGATAGTGGCACCGCATAATATTTTCGCCTACTCGGTTCGAATCCTGCAAACTTTGGTGATAGAAGTTCGATTACACGGGTCACTGTAACTGGTGGATACTTCGGCGGTGTATTTTCGTGTTTCTCCAGATAATAAAGTTGTGTGTTGAATGCAAACTTTTGTGATTTGTGTGGTAGTAATTGCTACTCATTTTAGTAGTATAGTTGCTGTCACAAGCTGCTTCAAGTGATTAGTTTTGTGAATAACTTTAAGTATTAGTATTAGTTGTGGAATCCCCACTGGCGACCGGACAAAATTGAACCTGTAGTAATAGAAACATTTAATCACGAACTTAAACACGCCACATTGAATCGTTCCACCAGGACTTAGAATTATCGCTAATACGCGAGGTGCCTTGCATGGCTTTGCCGCGACAGGACAGTATAAGTGGAAACGGAGGTAGTAAATGACACTGGTCAACTCCGAAGTGGATTTTATGCTGTAAAAAACCGAGTAGGAAAATTGACAATTGACGACAATCGGAACAGCAGACCTCGCCATATCCAGTAAGCAGCGACAATATATACCGCAAGACGGTGCAATCAGAGACCGTGTTCAACAGTCTGCGGGCTAGTAACATCGCAGAAGCTTCGTGTTGTACAGAGTGAGAAGAAAAGCAGCTTCGACGACGATCTACGGAACATCTGAGGGGTTGGAGCCTTGCGAGAGCCGGTAGCAGTCTGAGAAAACACGGCGATTTCTTCTCATAGCAAGGGAAGTGCAAATTTCAAATTTTTAATGTAAGAGGCACAAACTGACAGGAGTAGTTTTTCATTTTCAAACGGAATTTTGTTAATTTCATGTGAACTGGTTGGAGTAAATTTCTTTCGACCTTTATTGAATTTTTAAATAGCCAAATGAGTGGGAAAATCTCGGAGCAATTTGTTTAGAATAGCAACTTGTCAGTTTGAGTCAGTAGTTGGTTTTCGTTTTAATGGAAATTTTTTCCTGTGGATTCACTGGGGTGAATTTTTCTTTTTTCGACTTCTATTAAATTTTAAGGAATCACATGAGTGGAAAATTTAATTTTTGATGAGACGGGAATCAACTAATTATTTTTGTAATGCTTTGGTTATAAAGTGTCAACTAGTTCCCGAGTGTTTTTAATTTTTTGGAGCAAAGTAATTTCTGGAACTAAGGCGTGTACCTTGTCTAAGAGGGAAGTATTGGTGACTGAAGTATTTTGTGATCCTAGTTTCTTTCAAGAGTAACTTGGTAAATGTTAGTTAAGGTTGGGTTGTGCCATGGCGTCCGAGAGTGATGTGGGTGATGGGGAGCTGGTGGTGCCGAACCGCGAGCCTTTGGATGATACTTTTGATGGGCACACCGATCAGTTGACATCCGCTTCTGTGGTACCCGAGCTGTCACTGGCCACTATGTTTGAATACTTAAAGTCCTTGGGAGCCAAGATGGATTCAAATATTAAAAACTTGCAATCAAATATTAATGACCTGCGGTCTGATTTTCAAGGGGAGTTGCATGCTATTAATAATTCTTTGCAATCAAATATGGATAGCTTGCGGGCTGATTTTCATAACCAATTGCAGCTAAAGTTTGAGGAGCTTAAGGAGGATAACTGTGACTTGAGAAATTATATACGCTCTCTTGATGATTCACTGGGCATACTAAGGGAGTCAGTAGTGGGCCATTCTCAACAAATATCCGAACTTAAGGTTGGGTTGGAGAAAAACAAGTCGAAATGTGAGAAATGGGTTTCGATTCTAACTGATGGTCTGGACAAGCTAGAACAGAATCTAGGGAAGGAGACGGTGTGTCTGCGTCGTGATGTCGGGGTGCTCGATAAAAGAGTGGACATGGTTGAGCAGATTGGGACTGGCAACACAAAGCGGCTGGATGAGGTGGAAACTCACTTTGTCCTCCTGAATAAGAAGATGAAGGTAGGAGAAGAGAAGGTAAGTGAATTGGCTTCTGATGTCAAGTTGGTTTTCCAAGATGTCAAGAGATGTTCTGCGTTGATAGAGGAGGTAACGGTTGGAGAAGTTTCGATGTTTGTTGGAGGAGGAGACGATGTTGGAGAGGGAGAGCCAATGGAAGTAGAAATGGTCAGTTTTGGGAGACAGATGACAATAGAGGATCATGGGGGGAAGATCGTGGAGGTCATACCATATGTGGTACCTAACCTTAACGTGGAACTCATTCTGGGGGCTGATTGGCTGAAACTTGTGGGTGCAGTAATAGATTGGGTAGAAGATACGTTGGAATTCACGAGCGATGAGGGAAGGGTCAAGGTTGACTTAAGGAAAACAAAAAGTAATGCACTAGGGGAACATGGGAAGATTAAGGTAATAACTTGGGGGGCATGCTAGGACCATCCGCCATTGGAAGGAGTGCCTGGTGGGCATGAGTAGGAGGAGTGACTGTGGAGTGGTGATGGAACGAGAGGTAGAGACTGGAGTGGATGATATTTTGGAAGAGTTCTCGGATGTGTTCTCAGAAATTCCTGGACGAATAGTTGGTTACGAATGCGGAGACACAAGGTGGTGGGGGGAGTCAAACAATAGAGTAAAAGGGCTCGCCTCTTGGTACCACCATGCTGCCCGCATTTGCACATTTTCGGGTTAGTGTTGTCTATGGGGCATGATTGATTTTTTTGGTTAATTTAGCTTGCTTCTTTCTCAAAATGAAGAAGGTTTCACAAAAGGGGAAGGTGAACATGGAGAGGATTTTCCTACTGATTTGACTGACTTCGAGTGGGAGAGCGATTTCAGTACTGTCAGTTTGTGAATCATAGAAGTGTGGTCCCGAGGCGGGAAATTGTAATCAATGTATCCTGTGTGATTTGTGAGAAGGAAAGTGACTGCACGGTGTTTCCTGAGGAAACTGGTTGACTTCCTAATAATTTCCAAATTTGTCTTCATTTATGTTTATTGTCATATCCTAGTTGTGTATACTCAAAGAGACTGGTGTGTTTTGGTGAGGTTTAACCTTGTGTTTGATGTTTTCTTCAATGTTATATTTGGTCTGATGGTTTTGTTCTAATGATGTACCCATTTTTGTAAATGAATTAGCCGAGTACCACCAGATTTTTTAGGGTTTGGAAAATTCTCAAATGTCAGTAAGGTTGAGTCTGGCGAAAGGATAGGCGTTTGTCAACCGTACGTTGCGCCATAAAAGTCAACGAGGGGGGTGTGACGATACCATCGAACTAACACAGATCGAGAGGAGTATCTGTGAGTGGGGATATCTTTGAGGGATTTTAAACAATATGGCGGCAGTCGAGAGTACGCGGCAATACCGTGTAGACCTAATGGCGGGAGTTGCCGACTGTTGAGGACAATACTGCGGGAACGATAACCTAAAAGTGTTTGTAACGGTGCAACTAACGTGTACTGTAATTTCAAGTGTTATGCGGAGTGTTCAGTGTACACGGACGAGGATAGTACTCCGAACTTTCTAATTACTGTGATAGTGGCACCGCATAATATTTTCGCCTACTCGGTTCGAATCCTACAAACTTTGGTGATAGAAGTTCGATTACACGGGTCACTGTAACTGGTGGATACTTCGGGGTGTATTTTCGTGTTTCTCCAGATAATAAAGTTGTGTGTTGAATGCAAACTTTTGTGATTTGTGTGGTAGTAATTGCTACTCATTTTAGTAGTATAGTTGCTGTCACAAGCTGCTTCAAGTGATTAGTTTTGTGAATAACTTTAAGTATTAGTATTAGTTGTGGAATCCCCACTGGCGACCAGACGAAATTGAACCTGTAGTAATAGGAACATTTAATCACGAACTTAAACACGCCACATTGAATCGTTCCACCAGGACTTAGAATTATCGCTAATACGCGAGGTGCCTTGCAACGTCTTAAAGATGGCAGGATGTGACATTGTACCTTACCTTGTAATTTTATTTAGATTACGTCTGGATACATGCTGCTTACCAGAGAACCATAATGATACTAGTCCATAATGGATAGGTGCCAAATAGTGTCGAAAATTATAGACCAATTAGTTTGATGTCAGTGGCATGTAAAATAATGAACAGACTGATATGCAAGAACACCATAAATGACTGAGGAATGAAACTGGTTTTCAATACAACAATATGGCTTTAAGCAAGGATATTCATGTGAATCTCAGTGGATGGGTTGTATTTTAAGAGGTTTCGAATGAAATTAACAAGGGAGGTTTCGAATGAAATTAACAAGGGAGACCAAATTGAGAGTGTAGCACTAGATCTTTTAATGGCATTTGACATGGAGGTAAGCAAGGTAAAAGTCATTGGAGCGGATGAAAAAGTGATTTGCTGGAAACCATAATTCTTAAAATGTAAAACACAATACGTTGGAGAGGAAATGTTGTATCAAAAGAAGTGGAAGTGAAAATGGGAGTGCCACAGGGTATTGATTAGGACCATTGCTATTCATTATACCAATGAATGATTGTGATAGTGATTTACTGTCAGAAGTTGGTTGTTTTCAGATAACATAATGTTATATAATAAGATCAAAATGGTAGAAGACTTTAAACAGCTTCAGGGAGAACTGGACACAATCTTTATATGGGTAAGTTAACACGGGATGAAGAGAAGTGCATAGAAGAGCCAAAAAGAGAGAGAGAGAGAGACAGAGAGGGAGAGACACAGAACTTAAGGCTGACTACTGTAACAGCCCTTAGACCCAGCACTTATATGAAATTGTACTTTCGGAATTATGTCTAGCAAGATGGGAGTTGATTACATGTGGATTTGTATATTTTTTGTGAGATTAATTGTGAACTTTTGTATATTCATCATGAATTAACATTGTTTTATGGAGAAAAACTGTGCAAATGAAATGTAATAAAATCAAGGACAGTATAATGAATGAAACATTAATTAAAAGTTTGTAACTGTAAGAGTTGATGTAAGCCACGATGTTTGAGGGATAAGTCTTAATGGTTCTGATTGGTTTACGTTGGTAATTTTGTGTGTAAATGCATATAAACAGTATTACCTTTCATTTTAAGGTATTTTCTAAAGATTGTGAGTGAGTTTGTACAATTTATAATTATTTTTTTATGGCTTTTATTGTGAACGTATTGATACTCGAGAAATGTCTGTTGGCATTCTTTGTGAAGCTCTAGATGTTTCTATGGAACTATTTAATCCATTCAAAGCAATAGTCATTTAACGCTTGGGGCAAGGTAAAACACTCTGGTGACCAACAACAGTGAACTGTGAATTGGAGGACAAAGCAATTAAAGATAATCATCATTAATTTTTAACAGGACAAATTAGTTAATTACCAAAGAGCGTATGATGTGTACCATGGATGGACGTGGTATTCTAGGACTTCTGTAAATTAACAGATGTGATAACACCAAAAGAACCTGTGACTATAGTGGAATACGTAAAATTTTTCAGAGTTGTAAACTTGGTGGTGGACACGAACTGCTGACGTAGAATGAGTTGATAGATGTAACACAGTTTGAAAAATCTGCAGGAGGGATTCAACCAGCGATTGCTGGGAACCACTTTGAAGTGATGACGAGAACAGGAACCGACCGAGATGTCCCGATGACAAGTGGCAAAATTTTCAGGTCCAGAACACCAGTGCTCATTGGAATTCAAGACTGGATACTTTGACAACCAGAGCAGGAAGCAAAGTGTTTTTGCTCATGCAGAGTTTTGAAAAGTGTCGAGAGAAAGTGTTCCAGTGAGCAGTAAACAGTGAGAACTAAGTAATTGAATATTTGCTTTTGTATGTTGGTTTGTGGTGTTGTCAAATTAATTTAGTAATTGGTGGAATACAGCTACATGGACATTTATATAATTCTTTAAAACTAATTTTAATGAAAAATTTTCTGAGCTTGATAGCAAATTTTCTGAAATTCGTAACAAATTTTCTGAGTTCAAAAATCAGTTGAAGCAAGATAATTATAGTAAATTTTCTGAAATTAAGATCTTCCTGTATGTCACTTCCAACTTCTCAATCAGACCTTTCCTACTTATCACAAGGTATTATGAAGTGTACAGAATCACAGGTTGTAACAAACTGTTGAAGATGTGTTTGGTTAGTTGATATGTCATTCATTTTGCTTGCTCGTGACACAAAGGCTTCTCTCACAGATACTGGGTTCTATTCACTGAACTAGATATTTAAGCTTATCCTCTCAATTTTTGACTATCCCACATCTAGCTCTTAGGTTTCTAGCTTAATATTCGTAATGAATTCCTTTATCAGATCTGTAGGCTAGCCTGTATTGCTTGTTTTGTAAGATGGTTGATTTGTTTTGTGAGTGTGATTAGGGAACCCAAAAACAGTGCAAGGTTTCTTGTGAAAGTTAGACACTCAATTGAACATTTGTATTCATACATTCATACAGCCCAGTCTAACACCATTTATTGACCTATCTCCTAAGCTTTTTTTTTTTTTTTTTTTTTTTAAGTGCTTTATGCCTCATCGACGGCTAAGATCTTTAGAGGCGGGATGGGACTGGGGACAAGGAACGGGAAAGAATTCGGCCATGGCCTTTTTGAAGGAAGCATCCCAGCTCTCCTAACCTAACCACTGGCTTATTTTGAAGGACCATGTAATCTCTCCACTAAATTTGGAGGTGTCAGTGAGGATCTACTGAATGTTTGTTCTTGGTTTAGGTCTAGTTATTTCTGGATATAGACTAAGTCGATATGATCATTGGAGTCGTAAACCTCCTTGAAATCAACAAACACCATCACAAATTTCTTGTTTTTTAGTATCAGATGTGAAAGGATTGACTGAGTGATATATTTATACTCTAGTCTTGTTGGCTGGGTAGAACTTAGATTAAGATATGAATTGTCTGTAAACAAAATAATGGATTTTGAAGTCTTGCAATTAATAGAGACCTGAAACATTTCTCTAGAACCTGAGAGCCATCCTCATCATTGTGGATGATTTTTTGTTGGTATCCACGAATACTGACTCATGGGGTAGTATTTGGTAAGGTTGTATTTAAAGCCACTATAAAATTTCAGGAGTAGTTGTTCTTAAAATTTTACCCAACCAGTATGAACTGGTTTTGGTCAAAGGCACATTTTACTCTGCAGATGACATTTAAAGCACAGTTTTTCACCTCCATCTAGTTCATTCTATTATTGTAGTTTATGTAAATTCCATCCATGCAAGGCAAGGTTTCTTTACTTTATCGCTGCAAAGCATACAATGTTCCACCAAGCATGCTTCCTCAATTTAGTAAGTGGAACTGTTTGCTTTGCCATTCTGACCAGAGCATCATGCAGTTGTACCCAATACTTTGGCTCTATGGACATCAATTCCTGTGATAACTATTGGATGGACCTCAGCTTTCCTGTATAATGTTTCACTGAGGAAGTTACCTGCTGTATATCAGATTGTGATCTGAATCAAGGTTTACACTTCTTAGAACATTCTGTATTTCTCATTGTGCTTTCCATACAATCGCAACATGATTAATTTGGAATCCATCTAGGTTGGGGTTTGGGAACATCCAAGTCTTCTGTTTCCTAGTAAAACATTTGAAAGCCAACGATTTGAACCAGGTTGTTTGCCAGACAATTTTATGGAATTTTCTTTGCCCAGGTGAGCACCAAAGTTTTCAAGCGGGATGATATGTTTATCAGAATTTTTCAAGTTCTTTCCAGAATTTCTCTGTTCCTTCTGGATGTTTTTTATTCACCTAATTTGTTGGTTCATATGTAATTACTCTGGAGCAGTCTGTTCAAGCTGAGGGTAAACAGTCAAAATTTAAATGTTAAGGAAGATGAAATCCATTACTGAATTTAGAATCTTCTTGTTTTCAATAAATCCATGTCAAAGGTGAGGGAAATTTTTTATAACATATTTACCAACTTCACCATTATGACTCAAATCTGTGCTCACCTGTAAATGATTTCTCCTGAATAGCTGTAATCAAGATTTGATGTTGAAATAGGCAATCACTGAGACATTTAAGTTCACTGAACTTCAGAGGCAAGTTGCAAAGAAGTTACTGCATTTCTAGTTGATCTTTCCAAGAGTTACATCCAAACACATTGGTGCAGGTTCCACTGAATCCAAATGCCTGCATGTACATTGTAATGGAACCCTTTTGCCATTTGGGAGAGTACAGCATGTAAAGATTATAGAATTCCAATTAAATTGTATCAAGTGAAGTTTGGTACTGACGCAGTTTACAAGCTAAAATCTGATCCATATTAGTTGATGCATGATAACCTAAAGTTTAATGCCAAAGTCACAAACATTCACATTAATATTAAAAATAAAGATTACTATTTTGATGTAAGGTTTATATGCTCAGGAATATTGATTTACTGCTATAATTCAGTTTACAAAAGCCTGGAGCACACGAGGTTTGTTTGTTGTGTGATGTTAGTAATTCACAGTGTTCTCAGCACATAAATGGATTTTAGTAAGAAATTTCAAGTCAAAAGACCAATTTAATGAAAAATATAAATGTTTAAAATTATTCTGACTTTTAAATAATAACGCTGAATGAGATGAGTTCAGCTCTAAAGAAAGTGGTGATATAAAACAATAAAATAAAAAACAATAAACAAATAATATTTTGCACAGTGAAAAGGCAAATTTTAGATGTTGCACAACAGTGTGGAGAAGCAGTACTTCCACACACCTGAATCAGATTGGTATTGCATGATGCAGGACAGCTGAAAGTTTAAGTGTTACAAACATTCAGGGAGCTACTAAAAATAAAAACAATCATTTTGATGTAAGGTTGATGTAGGTGGTTTAGTTTAATTCCACCGACTGTAGTTTGTTTAGTAATCAGGGTAGGATCGTGTTATTTTCTTTAGGTAATAGTGTAACAACCTTCTGTCTGGTCACCTGAGTTGAGCTGGCAGCATTCAGTGCTCGTTTGCTGTCTGTGTTGGGCAGGGCATGAAGTGGGTGTTAAGCTCGTTTGCTGCCTGTGTTGGGCAGGGCATGAAGTGGGTGTTAAACTCCGAACTGTACACATTACAGAGAGTAATGTTAAGTGAAACATGTATTTTTTTATAGTAAGTGTGTAGGCACCTAAAGTATCATGGGCGTGTAAATTTTAATGCAAGTAACTGCGAATAAATTTAATGGTATTTCATTCAGAGCCACTTCAATCAGCTCTTTAATTAATGGTAACACTTTACAATTTTCTGGTGACAATAAGTTCTTTATTATATTCAATTAAACTAAAATGAGAGTGCAGCTGATATATGTTGAGAGATGTAAATTGGGCCGTTTCTGTCCATAAACACGCTGCTAAATCCATTAGTGTGGAAAAATATAAACAAGTTACATGTTTTGTCAGAAACTTTTTGTTAATTTTGGCAGCTAATTAATCCTCACTAATTGGGTGGTTAGCTCAAAAGCTCAGAATATTCTACCATGTCATATTCAAACCAAATCATCACTTCCCTCCTCTCATTTAGAAGGCTTTTTTTTGTTTTATTGATGAATTTGCTCTTCTGGATGTTGTTACTACAGAAACCGACAACTTCTTACACACTAACATTGCTGCCAGGTCTTCAACGGTTTTGTGAAACTTTCCCAGGAGCATTCGTTGAAGGTTGTGTTTACTTTCTTCCAAGTTTTTAAGATTAACTTTGATCTTGTTATTTTTATGAGATTATTGCTTTCTGCCTTTACATATATTTCATTTTATGCTCTTACAAGTCCGCGGTCACTGCCAGTGTTAAACTTGTTCAGAACTGAGATATCTTTAACAATGTGAGAAGTATTCAAGAGAATGAAATCTATCTCATTTTTAAAGCTGAAGTTTGGACTTCTCCATGTCCACTTTCTGGAAGGATGCTTCTTGAAAAATGTGTTCACGATAGACATTTGTGTATTTAGTGAATACTTTGTCATTTTTCTCACAAATTCCATAATTGCCCAACATCAAGTCACCCTGTTTCCAAATGCTGACCTTGGCATTAAAGTCACCAACAACCAGTTTGAAGTGACAGTCTCTTCCTTTCTCACAAGTTTCTTTTAGATTCTCATAAAAGTCCTCAGTTTGTTGATCTGAGTTGCCTGAAGTGGGAGGTATTCATAGAATGAAATTATTTCAGTCACTGAACACCCAGAACAAAGACTTAAAATCATGACTCTTCAGTTGTACTCCACACCTGTTTGTAACATATGAGTCATTTTTTCATGAACACCAACAAGGGCTTAATACATGGTCGGAAAATCAAATTTGTCTAGATGTAATTGCCACACATAGTATATACAGAAGTTTTGCATTACACCATGTTTTGCACTAATGGTGGAATGATTGGTCTTGGCACAGATTCCGCAAGATTGGTACATCATGTTCAAATATGACCCCTCAACAATCTCCCACAGTTAATGAAGATATAATGGAGGCAGTTAGAAGCTTGAACATCTCTTTTGATGGTGTCCTAGTGTCTCAATGGGCTTGAGATCGGATGACTTTCCTGGCCAGGGAAGCATGTTCAAGTCTGTGGAATGTTCATCCAACCATTCAGATTTAATTTGGCAATGAACGTAAACTGTCTTGCTGAAGGAAGAAGCCTAAAGTGTCATGTTGCAGACAAACATATGGGAATGCATGGTCATCAAGAATATATGACATGTGACATGTACCAGAAATCTGATTTCAGTCTATGTTAACAGTTTCTAGATGAGAATGCCACAATGACCAGCTTGTAGAGTACCCTGTGGGCAAGAACACTTCATGGTGTTTGCACCACACCTGTACCCTGCCACTGATATATACCAATGTGAATCTTGACTCATCGGTCCAGGCAACATTCACTCAAATTTCTGAGGTTCAGTGGCAATGCTCCTATGCTAATGTTAATCTTGGCATGCTGTGATGTGAGTTCAATAGAGGTATCCTGTTGGACAAAGGCACTGGTCCCAGATGTTGTGACTGCTTCCACACTGTGTACCACAATTTAAATGCTGACTACTGAATTCCACTGTGACTCAACTCTCTCAACAATGTAAGCTAGCTACCAATTACTGTGCTCAGAACACACCGTTTGCTCTGGCGTGGTGATATTAATTGAACTGAAGTACCAACAGTATACCCGTGACAAGGTGACTTGTTAAAATCCCAGTGCCTGCACAACTTCACAGATGTAGTGTCTTCTTTGCCAGGCCCCAAAAATTTGTACATACTGAAATGCACTTAAATTATTTGTTCTACACATACTGTGTTCACCTATTACTGATACCATGATCATCATTCCTTACATGTCACATCTCTGCTAATGTCTCTTACATGGCTGCCTACAGTCCCACATTTTCATATCTGTCTCTAATTCAACTGCTACTTTCACAACTATTTTGTTACAATACTTACTTGCATTATTATATGATGTAATTATTCTTTAAAAGAATAGCATCAGTGATCATGAAATTTTTTTGTAAACACTATTTTAAAGGAAAAAATTAGAACATTTTTTTAACATTTATCAGATAAACTCCATACCAAATATCTTTTTTAATATTAATGCTTTTTGCTCATTGATGTAGAGGTGAGAAAGGAATGGAGGCATGAAACCGGAAGGAATTTGCCCATGGTCCTATGAAGGACACATCCTTGCATTCACCTGGAATGATTTTGAGGACGCATGAAAAATATAAAATTATCAAATGGGGATTTGAACTGATGTCCACTTGAATGTAAATCCTGAGTGTTACTTCTCACCCACCACTTCGGTAAGCAAATTCCATCATCATACTTCTTATTGCACCTATTGTTATTCACAAGGTCTCACTATGTGATAGCTTTCTTCTTATCTGCTTACTTCATCATTTGTTCCCTTGCCTTTCCTGCCCATTCACCTTACTCCCTCCACAGTTTTTATTTATTCCCTTCGTATTGGAAGAACCAACATTTATCAAGTTTTGTTTTTGATTTTCATTTCATATTAAATCAATTTTTAAATGTATTTATATAATTTTTAAGTGTGTTATTTTTCATTGATTTAGGTCTAGTCTCTTCTATGTTTGATGTCACCTTCATCCACCCTGCTGACCTTAATTTGAAACTTCTGTTACTCCTGTGTTCCCACCTTTAACAAAGTCACCAGCTGTTAAACAATTAATTATTTAGTTGCTATTTGACTTACATCCTGTGCAATTCAAACTTTACTGCTGACAAAGGGTTGATATTTTGAAAAATATTTTGTGACCATGCTTTTTGTGTTCCCGACCTGTACTTAGAGGCAGGATGGGACTGGGGACAATGATTGGGAAGGAATTTTGCCATGGCCTTTTGAAGGAAACATCCTGGCATTCGCCTGGAATGATTTGGAGAAACCATGGAAAACCCAAATCTGGATGCCTGGATGGGAATTCGAACTGCCATCTTTCCACATGCGAGGCCAGAGTGCTAACCGCTCACCCACCATGCTCGCTCCTTGACCTGTACTGCTGTTATCTGATCCTTCCTCTATTCACACACAATTAAATCTCATTCAAGAGATTTTCTCTTTGCCATCTTCAATTCACATTTTACTAAATTAATAGTAGAAATGTCAGCTGTGCAATTAGCTCTCATACATGACAATCCGTATTTGGTCAACAAACTTTTGAGGTTTACCATCTTTTGACTCATTTCTTTTACACACACATAAACAAAACAAAAAACAAAACAAAACAAAAAAATTGGTGAGGAAAGGTTATATAGCACAGAAGAGTAACGTAGGATTCCATCTGAAAAATAAACACTTTTCATGTATGTGAACAATACTTTAGAGAGCTAGAAAATAATTTAAAATAATTTACTAGAATGTTTTGTACCACATTTGTCCACTACGCAAAGTTTGGCTGGATACTCCAGTAGGATAAATACTCATGCAGTGTGTTAGAGGTAGTAAGCTCAGTTCTTTGCCTGCTTTGTATTTCATAAGACTTGTCTTAGTTCACAACCCAGTGGTTGTTTAAATTCTCCTGATGGATGTATACTAATACGGCTTGTCAAATGTAGGATGGTCAGTTCATTTCCTACAGTTTAATATAATCTGGGCTACACAATCATCCCAGAGTATTTCATATAAACAAAGCAACAACTGACAGAAGTAAATATCAGCACAGAGGGCCATACTGGGAATCTATAAGTGGACCTTAACTCTGAAAAATAAAATACACTATAAATGATCTTACAGGGCACTCAGCTCATAACACAACATGAGAAAGAAAAACGACATTCTAATAATGCTGGGCCTTCATTGCCTGAAGTCAGTAATACTACAGTTGACTATGGACCAATGTTGGAGGGCCATGATGAACACAACAGGAACTCACTTTAAAATATTTTAGTCTAAACTTTTTTTTTGCTTATGGCTTTACACCAATAAGGTTATTAAGAGACAGGAAAGGACTGGAGCAAGGAATTGGAATGAATTCGGCAATGGCCTTGTGAGGGAACCACCACAGCAATCGCCTGGAGTGATTTCAGATAATGGTGCAAAACTGGTATCAGATCTGTACATTTACAGTATTTTCACTGTTGTAACTTCAGCTGGATATGACATAACTTAGGTTCTACCAGTCTCAAGGGATACTTAACTGCAAGCTGTCAAAATTCCAGCACTAGAAACTAAATACAAAGCTATAACAAAATATACAAACCAGAATTTTGTGTGCTTCCTATACTTTTGTACCTGCAGGTAGTAAAAAATGTCAGAAATCAACTATACTAGTGATTAGGAATGAAAGTGCAAATTAATCTATCACCTATCACTGTTGAACGCAAGAGAGCTGTAGAGACGAAAAAAAATAAAGCATAAAACCACGCAAAAATGCAGTATTGTAGCCATGGTTTTACTCATGTTCACAGAAATAGATACATATGGCTAGGTTAGCACATTACACATACACCCATGGTAAACTCACTTGCATGAATCTTTATGTGTATGAATTTCTATTTGCATGCATTACCTCTTCCTCCACCAAATTTAAATTGCTTCTTGTATGCCTCTAGAAATCATTTCTACAACAAATAACAATCAAATTGCAGAAAACAGCTTAAAACTTCAGGAAGTGGTTTGAATAGGGGACATCCTCAAGTTCAGTATGGCAGGTGTAATATGAGTAGCCATACTGTCAGTTGGCATCAACAGAAGAACACAGCAGCAGATGCAATCAAGTTTTAGTAGCTCTAATTGATCTTTATTCTATTCCCTTGAGGTATCACTACTAGTCACTAGATACAAAATACATTAAAAAGTAAAAGTAAGTAACTGTGACATGTAAGCAGAATTCAAGAAACCATCTTCTAAATCCTTTGTATTAAAAATTTTATGGCTGAGGAAAAATCTTTAAAAACATGCCACATCAAAGGCTTCTAATGCTTTATAATTTTAATAACTGCAGAAAAAGTGTAGAAATTAATAACTATATCATAAAATACTGAAGCCAAAATATCATGAAATTGTTGGAAAAGACATTATAACCAGCAGCATAAACTGACTCCGTAGATCAATCACCAGGAAAAGAGAATCTGCAATCAGGGAAAGAAATCCATAAACAAAACCTAGAATTTAATTGATAAGTGACTGAAGGAAATAAGTTCATTCATAAAATTAATGCATTACTCCCAGCAATCCAAAAATTATAGAATTATCTAATAGCATTTAGTGATTAAACATCAAATTAATAGTTCCTGTAATTGATATTGTTATTTATTCGAGAATGACTAAACAGAATAGAACATGATTTTAAGAATTTATGCTTGTATCAAGCATTCATTGCCCCACTGACACTTGAAAGTTGAGAACTAAAAATACTAATACTGTAAATACTAATGTCACTATTACAACATAATTCACATTTTTAGCCAAATGGTTCTCAGTGTCTCTTAAATATTTAAGAGACACTGAGAAACATTTTACTTACTGTGACTTACCCTTCAGACATCTCATCATAAAACCAAAAGGTAGCAGAGGATCAACAAGGCATAGCAGACGTGATGGAGATGGAACAAAAGAAACCAAAACTGGTACATATGCCAAAAATAAACTGTCTGGAGGTGGTATCCCCATTTCCAGACAACGTAAAGTAACACCAAGGCATAAATTGCCACCAGCTGAATCTCCTGCAAAAAACAAGCAAAAATTGTTTATAATTTTTGACTAGCACAAATAAGAGTTTTCACATAATTCAGTTACAAAATATTAAAATTTATTTAATCAATGGGACACAAAGGCAATGGATTTTTTTTTTTTTTTACTTCAGCTTCTTTTTCTTCACTTTCAAGAGATAAATTACAGCTACTGAAATTAATAATGTATTGGTTGAGATATGGCAGAAAACAAATGGTGATTATTTTATGCAACAACCTACTACTAACGTTGTCTTCTGGCAGCATATTGGTTCAAATAATTCAAAAGCAAAAATATGGATACATTGATTATATTAAATATCAACAGTTACACTTGGGGAAAATGTTCAAGCCCAAATTACTGTCAAGAACATCAAAACTCAAAATATATAAGAGTATTTATACAGCCAGTAAGTACCTTTTGGTCGCGAACTAATTAATTTGACAAAAGGAACTGAGGATATAAATAAACAAAAATTAAATTCTGCTCATTGGTAAGTGCATCACTTGAGGATGGCTAGACAGATTTGGCTAATTTTTTTAAAAAAATATTCATAGCTAGCAGTTACTCGCAACTTCGTCTGCCAAAAAGTGTGTTACAGTATAAGAGATTTGTTAATGTTAAAAGTATGACCAGCAGAAAAAATTTTTCTTTGCAGTTGTAAATATGGTTAACTGCTTCCTAGTCTTTTACTCTTCAAAGAAAAGTGTACCTCAGAGCCAGCAAATAGGTAAAAGCTGTAACATGTGCCGAAATATACGAATGTGCACATTACTCATTTAGTGGCAATCAATTTCTTGAGCCAATTCTGACGTCATTATAGTAAGAATTCAGCATGGCACCTACCTTCTTCACTCCAAATCCACTATGCGCCATGGAATATTAGTAGTAATTATGATTAAGGTTTCATTTCAACCTAACCACAAACTTTGTTAATACAGCTCCTTGAAAACCAGCACTTATTTTTTAAATTTAGGTTTTTCACAAATATTACAAACAAAATTACGGAGAGGTGTCATAATATTTCATGTCAGCCAGTGGAAACATCTCCTTGTGAGCTTGCCAACACCATGAATTCAAAAAATGTTAACGTTAATAACGATTTATATTTCCTTCTCTGGAACTATTGTTATAGATCTAATTATGACACAACATGATACAATGTTACAAAAATGGCTCTCCTGAAAGCAGCTTAAATTACTAATCAAGTTGCAGTTGTCATTATGGTTCTGGCTGCATTTAAACCAAGCCACAACCTCCATTAATATTGTCACTAGAAAATCAAAGTTTTTATCACACGCACATTAATACATTAACTATATTTCATATGAGTGATGTCATGAATGACCAATAATTTTAGATTGTGTTACCAAACCAACAACTAAAATCAGCTGAATAATGATGCTGGCAATGTGGGTCTCGTAAAAGTGAAGTAAATTGAATACTGAACACATGCCAAACAATATTTAGCCACATGAAGTATGGCTTCAACTTCACCATAATCATGAAAGCAACATAATTTAAAAATATAAAGTAATATGTTCACAAATTAAACAGTGCAACAGTAAGTCCAGAATTAATTACAGTTCATAACACAACTTACCTTAATATTGTGGGTCAAGTTTAAATTGTGATATAGTGACTGTGTTATTGATTGTGCTTTAGACCAGTAGCAGTTCATACTAAACGCGAATGATAAAATTAATTGTGATAATATTTGCTTCCCTAATTATGAATCATGATGTAGAAAATGTTGCTACTACGCAAAATGTAATTCCAATGTATTTAATGTATTAAATTGTGTCCGTATCGTTTGATTTTATAGCGGCAATATTAGCAGAGATAGCAGTTAGGTTTAAATGCTGCGTGGACTAGAATATTCTTGTTGCAGCATAAGACAGGAGGAATTTAGTTATTATTATTATTAAATATGCTGTTTTCATAAACACCATGTTAGTGATGACATGTATTGTGATGTGAACTATTTCAAATATTGTTTCTTGAAACAAAAAGTTTCTATCTTAGGCCATTGAATGCATTTGTTTTAAGTGAAGGATATAATAGGAATTAGGTAAAGCAGGAATTAGGTCAACTTAATAGGTATTAGAATGTAACAGGTAATGGGTAGAATATTGAACAGTAAGTAAAAAACACTGTTTTGTCAATTATAGGCAACTATTTGTACCAATTACTACAGTTAAGTTTTAAATTCTGCTAAAAATAATTTGTAACATTACAGAGTGTGTATAGTAGAGTAAAACAAAAAGTATTCAGAAAATAAATTGAACTGAGATGGAAACATGAACACAGAAAACACGATAACATTTCACGCACTACGATTTTTTCACTTTTAATTAACTGACTTTTGTATTCTTAGCTCAGTGCTTAAGGCACTTGCTTTCAAAACATTCGCTGCTCCGGTCCCGGGTTCAAATCCTGGCAGACACAGGAATTTTGAGACTTGTGTTTGATCATATGAGCTATACCAGGACGCTCCGTGGTTCAGATTCCACATTAAAATGTAGGTTCCAGAGGAAAGGAAATGGCCGTCCTACCTCTGACAAAATGGCTTAGTAGTATGCCTCGGGTTGTGGACTAAGTTAAGTTTTTTAAACTATTATCATTTTATTTATTTATTTATTTTACGATTTGATTTTACACATTGTTATGAACGTAAAAAAAGGTTGAATAAAGATTTATATTTCCTACTTCTAAACTATTATTTGTCAAGTGCATCAGTTTTTGCACTTTTAAACTAAACACACACATGCATTAACCACAAGGTTCTAGCTTTATTTCTGAAAAGCGTTTTTTTGCAACTCGTAGGCCTACATAAAAATCAAAGAGTAAATGTTTCACTGCCATCTACAAAGTAGGAAATTCTTTGGTGTTTGTGAATTTATAATGACAGTTTCTAAAGGCACTATTTGTTTTTGTGGGGTAAAAACTATCCTATGTCACTTCGTACACAATTTGCTAACTCTGTTCCAAATTTCATTTAAATCTGTTGAGCAATTAAGGCATGACTGAAGCAGATAGTACATCCAAATGTACATCCAAACATACATCCAAACTTTCTCATTTATACTGTTTGATAGCCCAAATACGATTTTTGGAGAAACGACAATTCGAAAAGCTGCCCGGAAAATTGGAAAAGTAACCAAAAAACTGAAAGTACCGATTTGGATAATTATTTTTCTTTAAATATTGACAATAGTCCGAAAAAGATGTTTAGAGAAAGAAAAAATGGAAGATTGACTGAAAAATTGGAAAAGTGGCCTACAAAATACAGGAAACAAAGTTTTTTTTTCTAAGGACCATTTTTTTTTTTTTTAATTTTAATATCAGTCCAAATAAGGTTTTTAAAGAAAGAAAAAATTGAAGGTTTCCAGGAAAATTAAAAAATTCAGGAAAAACTGAAAGTGCTTTTTCTATGAGATTCTGTAAGTACTCAAGACCATAACTCATTATTCAAATGATGGATATATGCAAGTCTTTTTTTTTTATCCTTATGCTCTGAAAGTCTTCTATTAGAAGAAAAACCCTGAAAGATCTGGAGAAAAATCTGAAAAAAAACAACGCATTCCAGCTTAAATTAAAATAAAAGTACCTGTGTTTTTTTTTTCATTGTTTCACAATCTGTGTAACTAATGTAGTTATTTTATTTCCATTCCATTGATATTAATTGAGGATATGTGCTCGATAATATCGAACAAGGCATTACCTCAGTTAGTCATGACAGTGCCCAACAATTCGATGCATAACGCATTTAATCAAGAGTTTAAACATGAAAACAATGTAAGTGTGATGTACATGAGAGAATGAGTATGAACAAATGTTCCAGTGTTGAATCGGCAACAAAAATATGTGTATGATACTCTCATGAACATTGTAAACGATGGAACTATAAGTAATTTCTTCTTGGACGCTCCTGGTGTATTTTCTTCTCGGAACTCCCAGAAAAAGGGCCATCCATAAATTATGTCACACCTTGAGGGGGGGGGGAGGGGTCAACAAAGTGTGACATCATGTGACAAGGGGGAAGGGGGGGGAGGTGTCATAAACTTAGTGACATCACATGCATAATTTGTATCACTTTTTGGCACGTGGCGGAAGATGAAGATGATGTTGACCCACCGAATGTTCCCAACACTATCGAAATCAAGAATGAAGTGACTATTATGCCAACAATAAACAGTATCAAGGAATGGGTTCAAAATCCATGGACACATGATGACTCACTTGTATCATTAATTCGATTTTACATGTTTGTTTTATATTTTCTTAAATGTTTGATTTATTGTTGATATAATTTTTTAACTAGAAAATTATAAATCATTTTGGAAGTACAGTTTTAATTTATAAATTATAAATTGCAAAATATGTGATGCCACACCAGGGGAGGGGGGGGGGGCCACAAATGTAACAACCTGTCCAAAAATCATGAAATTCATGTGACGTAATATGTGGATGGCCCCAAACAAGAAACTTTTTTTGATCTCATTGATTTTGGCAACGATTTGCTTGCAGAATGACATTGCACTTGCACCTGCTTCATCATGAATTGCAGCTATGTTTCGTAAGGCAGTCAAACAGCTTATTCAGCATTCGAGTTGCCATTCAATACGCAAATAAATGAAACTCCAATGTGTAACCTTTTGAAGAATTGTGTGATAGCTAAAGTTTTGCAACAATGTAAATTGATTGTTTGGGGTGAATGTACAATAGCACAAGTCTTTGGAGGTATTACACCAAACAATGCAAGATCTGTGAACAAAGCTGATTTGGTGGTGCAATGATCAAAATTGAAATGTAAACAAAACACCTTGAGATTTCAGATTAAATGGAAGAAAATAAATCATTTAGTTAACATCAAATTCTGACTCAGTTCAATTGTGACTTAACTTTTGGAACAAAACTGTTTGGTTCAAATCACATTACAGGCTCATCCAGGGGTGGATCCAGGATTTTGGTTTGGGAGGGGGCTTGAGTGGACTTTGGTTTTTGGGGCGGGGTGGGGGGAGGGGGCTTGGCCTGAGAGGATTTTGGTTGGGGGGTGCTTGCCTTCAGTGGATTTTTTTGGAAAGGGGGGGGGGCTTGAGTCGGGCAAGGAGTAGTCTTCATAGTCTTCTCGGGCCTCGAATCCGTAGAGTTAAAATAAAAAAAAAAAGTCTCCAATATTTCAATGTTGTGGGTGGACCTAGACACTTTGGGGGGGGGGGAGGCTTGAACCCCCCTGGTCCCCCCTCTGGGTTCATCACACATTTACAGAATTTCAGTGGTGAACTGCCAATATAATTCATCCATATGTAAAGTTCTCCATTGGCATACTACTAAATGTTCTTCTCCTCAACCTCAATATCCATGGAGACCATCATTAATCAACACTATGATCACTCAGAATTACATTTTTTTCTCATTTTTACATTGTTTGCACATTTTCAATAGTTTTTCATAAATTCACAAAATGATCATAAACAAGTTTATTGAAATTTGGACAGGACAACCTCTCAGGTCAGCTAGTAGTTTAACAACTTTCAAAAATGGGTTTTCCAGACAGATTTTTGGCCCATTTAAAGAGTGAGAAGAAGAAAAAAATAGAGCTAAGGAACCAGCTATCTGATATTGTAAGGGATAAATCTGCATACCAGGGTACATATCAGCCTCACACTCCTTAACTAGTAACTTGCACTTCCAAATAAATTTTGTTAAAATAAGTTCCATATGTTCAAAAAGTTGTAGACCGTGAACACACCTTTGGAATTTAAATCAACTGCAGATTAACATGGTCACCACTCTCTATTTAACCTTCAGAGAGAAAAGGGGTTTAGTTCAAACTACACAAATAAAATTGTTATTAAAGTTTCACCATTTCTATATTCTGTTAGAAAATAAAACACAAAAGTTCACAAATACAGTTGATTAGGCAAACGGATGTTCTTTTCTAAAGTTTGCAAGTTATGAACCGCAGAAGACAGACACCACAGAACCCCTGAAAATTTGTTATTTTACATATTTATTGTCCCAACCTCGCGGAATTATTTCAAAAAACCATTATGGCATCCACCAACGCACAAGACTGGCTACTGGCAGGTATGCCAACCTCCAGTTCTCACACCCCAGCGATGTAGGTCTTACACAGATTTCCAAGGCAGACTGAGCCATCTTGTCTCAGAAAGGCCCTATATAGGGCACCAAAATTGCCCAAACCACGTGACATCTGGAATATAGTGCACCCAAAATATTGGCAATAGGGATTTCAGATTTTAGTATTATTTAGAAACAATGATTATAATTATTTTACCTCTCTTCAACTTTTGTCAAAAACTTAATGGTTTAATTTCCACCTACTGCTGCACAGTAGCCTTGATTTCAAGGGTCTACCAGCATGTTCGTACGCGAAAGTAGTCCCTGTTTAGCATGCCATGTTAAAAATCCAAATTAAAGAAAAATAAAAGAAATCCATCATAAGGCTTGTCTCAAATATTGAATTTTAGTATGGTATTTCTTGATTTTGAATACATCTTTTAAAAGTAATTTTATTCCCTGACTGTGCTTAGTTTAGCTGTAAGAAATTTATATACACTGGCAACGTGTGAATTTAGATGCAGTATCTTTTAAAAATTCCTATCAAACTTTATTTACTGTACAGAACTTCTCAAAAAGTTTAACACAATGTTCAGAAAGAATATAAGTTTTCAGAATTGTATCGTTTGGTATCCAAAATGCTTTAAATGTTTTGTATTTAATTTTTGAAAGTGCCAGTTGATTAAAAACTTGTTTTTTCTTACTTTAAATGGCTTTAACCTATGTATTACGAGTTAAATATTGCAAAATTTAGTTTATTCTACTGTATTTAATTATTATTATAAATACACTTCACTGTGACGAAGTGTTGAAAAGAGACGATATGGTCTCGTAACAAAAATCGAGTGTTTACTAGCCGAACTATTGAGGATTGCAATCATTCAGGCGAGTTTAAAGGTTGTTTTTTTATTATTAACTGTTTGTTTAAGTAAGTTATTACACGTTGAGTTACTTTTCTGATTTTAAATCGCCCTACATTCGGATATAAGATGCAGTATAGGCTTCTATTGTTCCCGTCTCCCATATCATGTAGTGACGAGGTGAAGAATTTAACAAATTCTAAGATGCTTACACAATAATAAAAGGACAAAGGTTAAGGTGATAAGGCCATTTAATCAGAAGGATTGAGAATCTCATCAAAGACATGATAGAAGAATGCTTTACAGGGAAGAGACCATGCAGATTCAAGTGGCTGAACACAATAAAGGAAGATACAATAAATGTAGACACCCCAGAGGAGGAGGAGGAGTGGAGAGATAGAATGGTAAGAAGACTGGTTGGTTGACACAATGGGTCTGCTACAGTCTGTGTTGCCACTGCAGTAAATAAGCATACTTGGAAGGTGGCATAGCAGATGGTTGGGCAATCCAATTTTATTTCTAATGCTCGGAGTGATGACACAGATTTTATACTACTTTCTATTACAAAGAAATGACTACGAGAAAATTTGTGAATTTGTGGGAGTTGTTTATTACAGACAAACTACCATTTGTGGATAGGATTACCAGAGAAATTAAGAAGTTTTATTTTTAGGATAAAGCCATAGAATGATAAAATGAGGTTGACAAATTTTGTTTCAGCTACTGGTCATTTTATTAATTTTTATACAACAAGTTTCAAACAAGGAAAGGAATTTTTTGGGGGGATTTGGGAGGTACAACAGGACCAAGACACTCATATCAGCCATCCTGATTTTGAGTTTTAGGTGGTTTCCCACAATCATCTAGTTGAATGCTGAGATGATCCCAAATCCCACCATATAAACTACACATTTTACAAACAAAAAATACAGTTATCATACAAAACACACAAAGCTACATTTTTCACAGACAGATGACAACACAAGACTACCCTCCAACAGATCAGGTATTCTATTAGACCCAGTTAGTGTTATAAATACAACATTTTTACAGTTAGTAGTAACTAACACATAATTAATTTAAAACATTCTTTCTTGCTCACTATATATCATATCACCATAATATACAATGAGAAAAGCAGATGGTTGCTGTAGGAAAAACAATGTAATAATGTAATTCTACAGGACAAAATCAGCAACTTTTTATACACAAATACACAAAAATTGTGTTAAAGGTTTGAAATAAAGTACTACACATACCTGCCATAGTGATACGAGCATCATCAGATGCACCAAGAATGCGTAAATGTGTGCGAGCCCAGCAATATGCATACACAGCTTCCTCCAGGGCACGAGGAAATGGTGCACCCGGTGCAAGGGAGTAATCAATAGAAAGTAAAGGAGCATCAAGCTGGACTACCCACTCTCTTAGATACATTTCGTGTGAGCGTGAGCTTTGTGCCACAAATCCACCACCATGAAGATGAACAATAAGATTTTTGCTGGGCAGTGCTCCTCCATTACCACTGCCAACCTAGAAAATGATAAAAATTAGCAAACACCTGATACCAAAAACCATCAATGTCTAGTTATTCAGAGTTCACTTGTGTAATAATACTCAGAAACAATCATTTGATATACTGATATGTTAGTTTAGTGTTGTTCTCAATTGCTAACAAGATGCATGGATTCTTTATTTAGAAATGCTGAATGTCTTTCTTGCATGTCAAGTAAATACCATTAACTTACTTTTGTAACCTACTGATACCAGACTATGAGAGATTCAACTGGGAATAACTAAAAGCAAAAACAGCAAGCTAAAAATTTGAGATGACTTTCAGACAAGAACTTGTTTTAATCGTCATCTCAATGCGCACATCAGATGCAAAAGAAGTGAACTACGATATTTTCATAACATTTCTTGTGTGTTCATTGCACCACAAAATAATCAATGGATCCCAACAGTTACTAAGCTCTAGCCTGGTGCCCTTGTTTAAATCAATTATCCCCTGCATGATTTCAATTGTTTCTTTAACAACAATTACCCTGAAGCTACTTCCAACGGATATGATATCTATAGCTTCAATTCTTACTTCATGTCTCAATGTCAAATTTTGCTATGCAAAAATAAACTTTTACAGTTATCTGTCATGAAGGTATCACTTGAGATCCTCTTCAGCTAAGCAAACAGCTTCTATAATGAATTTGGAACTACAGTCAAAAGGTATTCTGTAGCCTCCAGGGATGCATAGAACAGTTCACTGGATGAAGAGGGACATGTATGTGATGGTCAGCAAGTGGACAAAAAGGAAGGTGCTGCATGTAGTAATATTTAGCACTTCAACATGTCACAAAGATTGCAGTGAGCTTAGGTGGGTACAGAAAAGGGGAAAAAAGGAAGTGTAGGAAAATTGTCACTGGAGCATGTGCTCCATTGCAATTAAATTAAATTACTAGCCATAGCTGGGACAGTCTCATAGTTTACATATTGATCCCAAATGTCTTCTTACAAAACTAACAGATGAGATTCTAAGTGGCGCTCATTGATGTATTATTTTTATGAACCTCAGCCTGCTAAAAGCAGCAAACAAAAGAATCCAAAAGGAAACATTTCAAGAGTTGATTTACTCGAGGAATACAAACAGCAGAAGAATGGACCAGATTTAGAGATAGCAGAAACAACATGCAAAATAAAATCAAACAAAAGAAAGGAGAAGTAAACTGCTTCATGGAAATGAGCATATAACAGAAACATCTAAATTGTAGAATAGAGCATGGATAGAATGGTTTCAAGGCAGAATAGAAGAAAAGAATTAAATGACAATGAATAACTAAATATTCAGAAAAAATTGTAAAAAGTATGTAAGAAAAAATATTGTAAAGACTTTACAGACACACTGAAGATGAGCTGCAAGGGAAATAAGAAAATATTCTATGTGGTTATGTGTGGTTAGCAATAAAATAAAACCGAGAGATATGCTGACCAAAGTACTGGGAACTTGTGTAAACATGCAATGGAAGGAAGAAGATGTAGTAAGGACATGGAAAGAGCAATGCAAAGACTTGTTGGAAAGAACTGCAGAAATTATAAAAAGAACAGAGTAAAACAGCAGCTGTAGAAAAAATGCTGAAGCTAGAGGTGGCAACAAAAGAACTACGGTATGGGAAAACACCAGGAATACAAAGACAGACTGAAAATTGTAAAAGCAGCTGGAGCAATGCAAGTACAGTAGTTGTATAGAGTTATAAGAGTAGTATTGAAAGATAGGTACCTACCAGAGGACTGAAAGGAGGAGGTCTTAATGCCAATCCATAAAAAATGGAGTAAATCAAAATTTGATAACTACAGGGTTTAGCCACTGCCCTTAAATATATGAAAATAATATCCTACATAAAATACAACAGACTATAGGAAACAAGACAGAATTAGGAGAAAGATTCTTGGTAGACGATTTTTACTATTTACTCACACAGACAGAAGTGAGAATATGGCAAGGACACCAAATAGCTTTCATGGACATTGAAAAGGTCTATTATAAAATAAAAAAAAGAAAGCATATGGAAAAGACAAAAAAATAAAATAAAAAAAGAGAGAGAGGACTAAATGAAGGAGCTGTGAAATAAATGAGGCACATTTATGAAAAGTGTGAGAACTGTACTTAGAAGGATACTAGACACTAGGACTGATTTCAGATGGAAAGGAGGATAAGAAAAGGCAGTGAATTATCACACATTTTGTTTAATGTTGTTTTCACTGAAGTCATTGAAAAAGATAAGGTATTCAGAAGTCCAGCAGAGCTACAGATGACAATATGTGTAGATGATTTGGGAGGAGACAGAACAGAATCTGAAAACAGAAATGGAAAAATCTGTAACTGTAATGAGTAAACATGACTGAGACAAATGTGGAAAAATCAAAATAATGAAAGTATCAAGAAACCTGGCCTTTCACAACAGGTGATGCTAGATGGTAAAAACTTGTAATGGTTCATTTACTTATGAAGCAAAGTGGTCACCAATGAAAAGCTGGAGAAGGCAATGGAACAGGGAATAAAAAAGAGTGGGCAGTTTTATCACTCAACTAGCTGGTGCCCACAACTTTGTTCCTGTTTGTCAAGAATTTTGAAGGCTTTTATATTTGCTTGGAACCTTAAATATTTCCTGGATGAAAATTAGCCTATGTTACTCCCCGACAAATCAGTAATCCGACATTGAAAGTCCCATCAAAATCGGTTTAAATGCTAAATATATTTCTCATAAATTATTTATTTTTGTTGATAGCTGAAAAATGTGTTGTATTCTAGAACATTATTCAAGAATATTCTAGAATATTTTAGTACATTCAAGAACATTCTTCTATATTCAAGAGGATTCCAAAGATTTTTTAGAACACTTTGATGGAGATGCTCTGGATTGAGCACTTTCAACGATACTTCTACCACATCCCCACAGCTACCAATATGCAACCATCATAGTGCACAATGGGAGACTTGGGGCTACCATCACACACCAACACCAGTGGTCTGCACAAGGCAGTTGTGGTTGCAAAGTGAAATATAGGGACACACATATCACTGGTTGAAATATGAAGATGGTGTAGGTCAACCACTTTCAACCACCATACATCCCACACCCCCACAGCTACCAACATTCAAGCACCATAGCGCAATATGGGAGATTTGGAGCTACTAGCACACAAACACACCTAGTGGCCTGCCTTGGGTAGTTGTGGCTGCAAAGTGAAATACAGGGACACACCCATGTTTGGTCAAAATATGAAAGTGCCCCAGGCCGAACACTTTCAACCACCATATCCCCACACCCCCAACTTACAACCACCATAATGCACCATGAGAGACTTGAGGCTAACACCAGTGGTCTGCACTAGGTAGTTGTGGCTACAAAGTACGGTTGTAATAGAAGTCATATTTAAGAATACAGATGCTGATATTCAGCGGTTGACATCCGCACATGTGGATATTTTGTGGAAGTGGATGCGGATAAATAAATTTTACAATTATTTAGATTTAATAAACATAAAATCAAAATAAGTATATTTTTTATGTCAAATTCTACATTTTTTCATAAGTAACATCTAATTGTTTATAATACTATGACACTGATTTTTTTTAAAATCTTTCAACAACAAAAAATGTGGGATGATTTCACAAAAGAATTAAATTATTTACATAACTATGCAGGTATCTAAAAAAACAATCTTTGTCCTGTCAACTTTGCGACTTGACTAATTCAAGCATCAAACACAAGGCCACACCATCGCAAATCTCCATGCTCACCACCCGCCTTACCACCGCTCTAGCGACCCTTTCACAGTACAACTTGTAGGTCCTATGTTGATCCGATGCCGTAAAAGGAGTTAGAGAACTACGTGCAGGATGTGTTGGATGTTGTTGTACTTCTAACCAACCAACAGGGGTCCAACCTGTCCAACAAGCTATGGCATTGGATCATGATTGGAGGAAACATCCTGTGAGTGTGCAATAAGGACACATGGTGTGCTGCGAGAAAGTATGAGTGGAAAGTTTTGATTGGAACATTTTGTTGGGCCCTTTTATTAGCGTGAATGGGTAGGTGCATCCTATGGCATCTACACTGATGTCCATTAAGTTGGACTGTGAATAAGCTGCTTTACTTTACATGCAAGTTCAAACTCGTAAATTTGACATTTAGGTAATAACACTGTTCCATCCATTGTTAATTTTATTGCAAGATCATCAGAAGATAAAAAAAGTGTTGTTAGCTAAGTGACGATGGGCAGAATCTCGTATAAAGAGAAAAAATTAATATATACTGCAATGTAAATGAAATATCTTGTAATCTAACATAAAATTTCGCAAACTACGTAATGAAATTTATTTACAGACTAGCGGGTTCAATTGAATAGCACGGTACATCAGTTAAAGAATCAGTTACTTAGGAAATTCAAGTTATAAATCAAGTTAAACAGCTATAGAAAGTCAGAACATCAGATCAGCATAGAATATTTCATAAAAATACACATTGCATTCATTTTTAAAGACATTTTGAATACTAACTAGTAAAAAGACAATAGAAATTCCATAGCTAGAAAGTCATATTAAAGAGTTTGAATACATTAAACGTTAAAAGCTGGTATGAAGCCTTAAGACGCAATTGTGTACTTTCAATGATAGAAGTCGTATTTTGAGAGAGATAAGTCAGTTTACAGTTAGAAAAAAGTGTAATTTTGGTTACACAACAGATTAAAGTTTGGAAAAGCTCAATACAGTATAAAGGTTGATTTTCGATCAATAACTTGTATAAAAACTTGGAACACATGGGAAAAGGTAAAATTAATCAGCGGACCGCGTATGAAGCCACCGCTTCCGGCCAATCAGAGCGGGTCTTCCACCATTCCGACAGAATACAAGGAGGTTTGATGGGAGGGGGCGCCGCAGCGGACAGCGTTTGGAGCCGCCGCTTCCAACCAACCAACGGGTCTTTCCGAAGCCACCGTTCCGACCAATCAGAGTGGATCCTCTACCTCACCGACAGGTATATAAGGAGGTCCGTCTGGGTGGCCATCCCAGTCCACGCGGTGACTGCCAGCTTTCGTCAGCCTGTAGACACCGGACACCTGATGAAGACAGCCGAGCTGGTTGTCGAAACGTTGTGTTTCCAAAACACCATCCGGCTGCACACCCGTGAAGACTACATTGCTTCAGTACGCCACGAAAGTCTCCACGCACACATTTTATGTGACTTTCATTCAGCAATGGGGTTTGGTCTGGTCTGATTACTTATCACAACTTGTAGTCAAATTATTTGGTGAAGATTTTCGATTGCCTATAGATTGTTTGGACTTGCTAAACAAATTTCTCAAGAATACAGTGATTCTTTGAACTTTAACTGAGAAGGAGTGAATTTTATTTATTTGATGAACCTAACATTAACATTTTGAGGGTATCAAGATGGTGGTGTCCGAGAACTTTAGAACAATCTAATATCCAATGCACAATACACGGTTATAGTTGAGGAGATGACTCTTTATCCTAACCCCAGTAAATGTTTCTTCCTCACAATCTGCTATGCATCTGCAATAGATATTGTGGATTTCATGCTAAAGTTCAACACTTGAGGATGTGGAGCTCCGTTACATCCCTAATACAAGTGAAATATGGGGACACACAAGTCTTTGGTCAAAATATGAAAATGCTATAGGTTGACTATTCTCAATTACCATATCACCTACATCCCCACAGCCAGCAATATGCAACCACTATAGTGCATGATAAGAGACATGACCTACTACCACACACAAACACTAGTGCCCCAAATCAACCACTTTCATCCACCATATCTCCTACACTCCCCTGCTACCGATATTCAACAACCATAATACTTGATGGGAGATTTGCAGCTACTACACACACAAACACCAGTGGTCTGTGCTAGGTAGTTGAGGCTACAAAGTGAAGAGACACGTCTTTGATCGAAATATGAACATGCCACAGGTAGACCATTTTCAACTGCCATATCTCCCAAAACCCACAGCTACCAACATGCAACCACCATAATGCATGATGGGAGACTTAACAATGCTACCACACACTAATCCAGTGGTCTGCACTAGGTAGTTGTGGCTGCAAAGTGAAATACAGGGAGACACACGTCCATTTTTATATAGGACTGGCTGATGCCCACAACTTCGATTGTGTTTTTAAAGAATTTTGATTGACAGTTGCCAACATGCAACCAATTGTAGATTTGAGGCTAATACCATATACAGTCACAAGTGATCTGTGCAGAGTATTTATGGCTGTAAAGTGAAATATAGGGACGAAATATGAAATATCCTTGGTCGACTAATTCAAACCTTCATACCTCCCACACCCCCACAGCAACCACCATAATACCTGAATGGAGACTCGAGGCTACTACAACACACAAACACCAGTGATCTGTGCTAAATAGTTGTGTCTACAAAGTGAAATAGAGGGACACACGTTTTTGGTGGAAATATGAAAGAGCCTCAGGTCAACCACTTTGAACCACCGTATCTCCCACACCCTCATAGCTACTGACATGCTACCACCAATGTCCATGATGGTAGATTCAATACTACTACCACACAAACACCAGTGGTCTGCACAATGTAGTTGTTGTAGCAAAGAGAAATATAGGAACACATGATTTGATTGAAATATGAAAATGTCCCAGATCAACAACTTTCAACCACCATATCTCCCACTCTCCTACAGCTGCTGATATACAACCACCATAGGGCATGAAGAGAAACTTGATACTACAAGCACACACAATCTGCACTATGTAGGTATGGCAGTAAAGAGAAGTATAGGGACACACGTATTTGGTCAAAATACGGAATGTCCTTGATCAGCCTCTTTCAACCCTAACAGCTATTGACTTTTGGCCAACGTTGTGCATCTACATCTACATCCATACTCTGCAAATCACAAACATTGTGGGTGGCAGAGGGTGCTAAGCACCAATCCTAAACCCGCCCATTCCAATCCCGAATAGTGCGAGGAAAGAAGGAATACATATAAGTATCAGTACGGCATCTTATTTCTCTAATCTTATCCCTCCGGTCATTGCGACCTAAATAGGTTGGCGGAAGAAGTATTTCATTGCACTCGAAATTCAAATTTTTTTGCATATTCTCCAATAAATTCGAACGCAAGCTACGTCGTCTGTCTTCCAAACTATCCCAGCCCAATCTATGTATCAATTCTGTGAAGCTTTCATAAGGGCAGTAACAACAAGTCACGAATCTAGCGGCTCTCCTCTGCACCCTCTCAACTGAGTCAATCAAAACCTTGCGATACGGATCCCAAACCCCACAACAGTAATCCAGATGCGGACGCACTAGTGTTTTATACGCTATCTCCTTTGTTTGAGCATTACAATTCCTCAAAATACGACCTATGAATCATAATTTAGAATTTGCCTTGCCTACGACGGAAGTTATGTGCATGTCCCATTTCATGTTGCTTTGTACTATCACCCCCAGATACTTCACGGAATCAACCGTGCCAACAGGTGAATTGTTTAATTTGTACTCGTGAACAACCTGATTCTTCTTGTTACTTATCCGCATTGCCTTGCACTTTTTGCAATTAAGTGTAAGCTGCCATTTACGGCACCAGTCGAAAATAGCATCCAAATCACGCTGAATTTCTAAGCAATCGTCGGAGCACCTTATTTCCCTATAGATAACCGCATCGTCGGCAAACAATTGCAACCAGCATTTGACGTTGTCACCTAGATCGTTTATAAATATTAAGAAAAGAAGTGGACCTATTACACTTCCTTGAGGAACGCCCGAAGTAACATTTATCTTAGAAGAGGCTTCCCCGTCAACAACGACATATTGTGATCGACCAGTTAGAAAATCACGTATCCACTCGCAAATCTGAGCTGAAATACCGTAAGCTCGAATCTTCGCTAAAAGTCGGTTGTGTGGCACAGAATCAAAAGCTTTCTGAAAATCCAAAAAGACCACATCAACTTGCGAACCTGCATCGATAACTTTCATTATGTCGTGGGAAAATAGGGCCAATTGTGTTTCACACGATCTCTTCTTCCGAAATCCGTGTTGACATGGTGTAAGTAACTCGTTCTCATCTAGAAACTTCATTACGTTCGAGCATATGACATGTTCCAGAATTCTGCTGCAGACCGATGTTAGAGATATGGTGCATGATGGGTGACTACATGCTATCATCATACACAATCACCAGTTGTCTACACTATGGAATCATGGCAGCAAAGGGAAAAATAGGGACACACATATTTGGTCAAAATATGAAAATGTCCCAGATTGACCAATTTCATTGGCCAATGTTGTACATGATGGGAAACTCATGCTTCTACTACATACGAACATCAGTGGTCTGTGCTAGGCAGTGGTGGCTGTAGGGTGAAATATAGACATATATTATTCTACAAAGTGTACTACCAACAAATAATGACATATGGCTCTGTAACCTGGATAATGAATGAATTGAGTCCTCAGTAGCCTGCACAGCTTAGATTGCTGAAAGCATAGAAAATGTCAAAAGGAAGGCAAGAGTCGGGAATGAAAATTACAGGGAGGAATTAAGGGTGACATAGCAAAAGAGATGCCAACTAAGAAATTATTACAGTGGCTGAGGCATGCAATGTGAATGGAGTAGGTTAGAATGCTGCTGTTTGCTATCCTGAACATTGGAAATGAAAGAAGACCAGGGATAAAATTGTTGTTGGGTCAAATAGTTTGTGAATATTATTTTTTAAATTTAATTTAATTTAACTGTGATGGAGTGCAAACTTCCCAAAAAAACCCATTTTTCCCCGCTTTCCTGTATCCTGCACAAATCTCAAGGTTTATGGTAAATTATTCATCAGTTCTCTTGGTAACCTATTCCAATCCCTGATTCCCTTTGTAAGGTACCAGTACCCTTCAGTTGGCCAAAATCATTCCCAATAGCTATCCCCAGCAGTAATATATTCTACAGATCGATTTTGAAGTCACTTATGCAGAATAAAGAAATTTTGTGTAATGTACTTTTCAATTTGAATGGATCTTTCTGCATTCCTTTCCACAGTGAAAACTCATTATAAGAATCATTTTTAAGTGTATTTATTATGTCTGGAAAAGATTAATTTAAGAGATAATTAGGTTTGTTTACATTTTGAAACATGCAATCAGGAAAGCTGGGTTAAAACCCAGATTTGAAATAGTTTTGAATTGAGTAAAGTCACAGCTGATTTTTTATCGTCAGCTAACTTCTTAAAGTTTAATTAGTGGTTTTAATTAACAGAAAAAATAAAGTTTTTAACTAAAAGGAATATAATTGAGAAATTTATATCAGTAGATAGTCTAAATTGAGAGGACCACGAATATATTGTTTAATCAGTAGTAAGATAAATAAGATTTTGAAGATAGATTGTCGCTAATTGTTATTGGAGTGCGTCAAATTCCGCCAAGCTCGTGACGTAAGAGGCTTCAAGTTTAAGTTTATAGAAATACTTTTAAATGTTAATTTAAATTAAATCAGATAGAATATGATCATAGGAAGCTCTTGTATTAATTGCAAGTTAAACCATTTAGTATATTGGGAGATATTAATGTCTGAAATAATTTGCTGACGTTATGGGAGTTGAAATGCTTAAAAAAAAGTCCCTGCAGATCTCTTGAATTCGTCCAGTCTTTCAGTAGAAATCAAACAGTCAACTTTGCCGCAGTTCACAGAGCGAACTGCTCCACGTGGTAGTTGTTACAGCTCGTTGTAACATGCCATAATCGTTTCTCAGTAATGTTAGGGGGACTTAGTGAGTTTGTCTTCTTGCATGAATGTGCTTAGCCTGTCAATCTTCAGTGGAACTGTCATCTGATGTCTTATCCAAGATTCTGGTAACTACCAGGTATGAGTGAACTTTATCAAGAATATGAGTATTTTGTGGTCTTAAGACTGTGTCAAGTGTCATGTTTGGGGTAATAATACAAAACTATGATGAGCACATTATTAAATACTAGCTGGTACCCACGACTTCGTTCGTGATTGTAAAGAATTCATATTGACAGCTATAGACATCTAACCATCATAGTACACGATGGGAGACTCGATACTATTACCACACACAAATACCAGTGTTCTGCGCTATGTAGTTCTGGCAGCAAAGTAAAATTTACTGATACACACAAGTCTTTGGATGAAATACGAAAATATTCATGATCGACCAAGTTCAAACACCATATCTCACACACTCCCATGGTTACCAAATTTCGGCCAACGTTGTGATCGATGGGAGACTCTGTGTTACTACCACACACAAACGCCAGTGATCTGCGATTCATAGTTTTCACTTAAAAGCGATACACCGTGAAACATGCGTCTTTGGTAGAAATATGAAATTGCCGCAGGTCGACCATTTTCACCCCCTATATCTTCCACACCCCCATAGCTACAGACATCTAACAACCATAGTGCATGACAACAGACACGATTCTACTACCACACATAAACACCATTGCTCTATGCTATGTAGTTGTGGCAGAAAAGTGAAATCTGCGGAGACACATGCATTTCGTCGAAATACGAAAATATCCTTGGTCGGCCACTTACAACCACCATATCTACCACAGTACCACAGTTTCTGAAATTCTGCCGCTATTGTGATCGAAAGGTAACTCTGTGCTACTACTACACACAAACGCCAGTTATCTGTGATCTATAGTTTTCGCTGAAAAGTGATACACCATGACACTTTTGTCTTTGGCAGAAGTATGAAATTGCCACAGATTGACCACTTTCAACCCCCATTTCTCCCACACCCCCATAGCTACCGACTTCTAACAACCATAGTGCACTACATGAGATACGATTCTACTACCAAACACAAACACCAATTCTCTATGCTATGTAGTTGTGGCAGAAAAGTGACATATGCGGAGACAGTAGAAAAACGAAAATATCCTTGGTAGGCCACTTACAACCACCATATCTACCACAGTACCACAGTTTCTGAAATTCGGCCGCTGTTGTGATCGAAAGGTGACTCTGTTCTACTACTACACACAAACGCCAGTTATCTGTGATCTATAGTTTTCGCTGAAAAGTGATACACCATGACACTTTTGTCTTTGGCAAAAGTATGAAATTGCCACAGGTCGACCACTTTCAAACCCCATTTCTCCCACACCCCCATAGCTACCGACATCTAACAACCATAGTGCACTACATGAGATACGATTCTACTACCAAACACAAACACCAATGCTCTATGCTATGTAGTTGTGGCAGAAAAGTGACATATGCGGAGACAGTCGAAATACGAAAATATCCTTGGTCGGCCACTTACAACCACCATATCTACCACAGTACCACAGTTTCTGAAATTCGGCCGCTGTTGTGATCGAAAGGTGAATCTGTGCTACTACTACACACAAACGCCAATTATCTGTGATCTATAGTTTTCGCTGAAAAGTGATACACCATGACACTTTTGTCTTTGGCAGAAGTATGAAATTGCCACAGGTCGACCGCTTTCAACCCCCATATCTCCCACACACCCATAGCTACCATCATCTAACAACCATAGTGCACGACAGGAAAGACGATTCTACTACCACACACAAACACCAAAGGTCTATGTTATGTAGTTGTGGCAGGAAAGAGAAGTATACGGAGATACGAATTTTTGGTCGAAATATGAAAACGCCCTGCACTGACCAACTTTAATCATTATATCTCCCACATCCCCACAGCTATCGGCATTCGGCCAACATTGTGCACCGCAGGATACTCGATGCTACTTCCACCCACAAACATCAGTGATCTGTGCTAGGTAGTGGTGGCTGAAAAGTGAAATATAGGAAAAAACACGTCTATTTTTATATATATATAAGATTAAGGTACCAGAAGGCTACACAGGTCATGAACTTTATGTTCACAGTTTAGGCAAAGTGTTGCTAACCCCCGAGCATCCTTTCCGCCTGACACCTTATATATGAAATAAAATTTTCCCACAGCCTTGTGCCTGAAATTGACTGACAGATTGTCATCATAGTCATCTATTACTTTCCATGCATCACTTTTAGGTCTTACACCAATATCTTTCCACACCTCATCACCAATAAACACCATGTACACTCCCATGGCTCTTTTCACACTCCTGACCTCTACTGAACCCTATTCCATTTCTTTTGCCATATCGGTTACAAATTGTGTTCTGCGGTGATTTCCTTCTTTGCAACCCCTCCAAGTACTGTATTTGATACCCAAAATGTGAGTCCCATACTACACTACAATATTCTAGTCAAGATCTGACCAAAGATTCTTAAATTCTCTTATGCATGCCTCTCCCCGTCCCCAATCAGTCTCTCCAAAAAGGATTTTGAAACCGTTCCCTACTACCGGTCCAATGAGTCCTGCCCAGCTGAGCTTCTTATGAAATGTTATACCATAATATTTTTTGTTTCAAGTCTTCAACAAGCAATTCTTTCTCCACCTTATAATCATAATCAACCTTTAGTTTTTAATAATCTGTGTATCTAATATCCTGTCTAGATCTTCATGCAGCTGTTCACAGTATTCTAACATTTTGATTCTTTAATATAGCATTATGTCATCTGCAAACAATGTAACTTCTGATAGTATACCATCAACACAATCATTCATTAAAATAATAGATAGCAATGGCACCAATACCCTACCCTCTGGCAAACCCATTTTTACTTCCAGTTCTTTATATTGCATTTTCTACCCTAAGGTTTTGCTTTCTACCTTATAAAAATTATTCTACCCAACAAATCACTTTCTCATCCACTCCAATAGTTTTTATCTTATTTACTATCATTTTATGGATCACTCTGTCAAAGGACTTTGAAAAGTTTAGTGCAACAAAGTCAATTTGGCCTTCCTTGTCCATTTCATCCAAAATATCTTGCATTTATCAAATTGAGATTCATATGAATATCCTTGCCTAAAAGCATGTTGCTGACTTGAAAACCACTTACGCTCCTCACATATATTTCTCACGTGGTTATATACATCAATCTCTTCATTAATTGATCTACCACTGATGTCAAAGTGAATAGCTTATAATTTTTGACTATTTCTTATCCCTCCTTTATGTTTGGATATTACTATCACACTTTTCCATTCCTCTGGTAAGCAGCAAGTATCCAGTCTCAATTTAAACTACATTTCAAAATAAGATATGATATCACATGCTGATATCTTTAAGACATCTGTAGTAATATTATCTACACCAGCACCTTTATGTTTTTTTCCCCAGCTTTCTTAGTTCTTCCATGGTATCCTCAGGATGAGTTTTCAAATTTTTCGGCCTGTTCATTTAATTTCTAATCACATTGTTAAGCTCATTCTTCCAATTATATCCTCCCACTTCTGGTTCAATGTCCCTAATGGTCATACTAAACCAGTTACTTAAAATCTCTGCCTTATTCAAATACTTTGTAACTTCTTGATCCTTATCTATAATTGTCTCAACACCCTCCCTTCCCCTCACATTTTTAACATTCCTGAGAAATTTCTAGATGCATCAGTCAGTGGTTTACCTGCACCAATAATACTCTTTATAAACCCATCTTTAACCACCTCCATTGCTATAATTAATTCCTTTTTCAGCTGCTTCAAATATTCCTTACTACCCTGCAGTCTCTTAACTCTATTATGTTCTCTTCTTACCAGCCCATTTAACCTCCCTATTATAGTATGTAGGATCTGTACTTTTCTTTATTTTCGGATTTGAAATAAATATTTCTTCACCATTTTTATTACAGCAGAAATCTGATTATCCGAGGTAAACGGGACCGGGACCACCTCATATAACGAAAAACTCGGATGTCAAGGAAAGAGGTTACAATGAATCAAAAAACGTATTGAAACTAAAATAATACAATTCATTTATAGTGTAAAATTAATTTGTGAAGAAATAAAGTTTTTTTGTACATTAATACGCCAAAGTTTTTGAAGGCAACATTCTAAAATTGAGCTCTGTTTTATCACAATTAAAAGGCTGTTCTGATGTTAGTCCCAATTTTAAAACAACATCAGCAAGTTTTCTCTGAATTCATAAGCTTCACTGGAATCTGCAGAAAGCTTTTCACCTGATATGTTCAACTGTCTCACACCATATTTACTTTTCCAATGATTTGTCCATCGCTAACATATTTAAAAAAAATTGCCTCAGTTAACCCGGCGGCTCGGATAATCAGAACTTGGATAACTGGACTTTTACTGTATCTCCTTGAGCTCTTTCCACCATGACTACTGTACTTGTGTCATCCTTGCATTTGTTGAAACTTTACATGAAACATCCCTTCAAGTTCAAAATCTGTGCTTTTTTATAATTGTACTTATTTCCCGCTTCAATATTGGCTACTGGTTTACTGAATTCTCTAACATCCAATCAAAACTGCATCATGATAATTTTTTATTACCTCCTTCAAAAAAGAAGGTTCTCCATTCGTCTGTATTTTTTTTTTTTAATGAAATTTGTATAGTGGATACGGTATACCACCAAAGTGGTCCCATATGAATTTAATTGAGATACCACCCCTTTACACCCCTTAATTTTTATAAAAACCCACATTTATTATCCGATTTCGACGGAACTTTGGATATGTATAGTCAAAAATAAACAGAAAAATACTGTCAACTTTTGGTTTGAAAAAACTGAACCCCTCTCCCCCTATCCACCCCTCAATTTTTGCCAATGTTCTTTATACAAAGTTACAGTTGACTCCATTTAACTGAACTCCATTAAAGTTGGCATATACATATAATTTTTCATGGAGAAGGTTTCTGGCCCAAAAAAACACCCCTCTCTCCCTTCACACCCCTTAATTTTTATACAAACCCACATTTTTTATCCGATTTCGATGGAACTTAGGACAAGTATAGTCAAAAATAAACAGAAAAATACAGTAAAATTTTGGTTTGAAAAACTAAACCCCTCCCTCCCTATCCACCCCCTTCATTTTTGCCAATGTTTTTTATACAAAACTACAGTCAAAACCATTCAACTGATCTCCATTAAAGTTGGCATATACCTGTAATTTTTCATGGAGAAGGTTTCTGACAAAAATAAATAAATAAACCAACCCATCTCCCCCTTTACACCACTTAATTTTATAGAAACCTACATTACTTATCTGTTTTTGATTGAACTATGCACATTTATACTTTAAAACAAACAGAAAAATCTTGTCAACATTTGGTCTGCCAAAGCTCAACCCTTCTCCCTCGTTCCAACCCCTTAATTTTTATCAATGTTCTTTATAAAAAGCTACAGTCGCCACCATTTGACCGCTTACCATGAAAATTGGCCCTTATATGTATTTTTTATTGAAGAAACTATCGGACCAAAAATCCAAAAACCACCCCCACTCCCCATTAAGCCGGTAATTTTTATACAAATCCACAGTTTTTATCCAGTTCTATCTAAATAGAACTTAGCAAACTTTTACTATAAAACAAAACATAAAAATAATGCCAACTTTTGGTTTGCAAAAACTGAACCCCTCTTCCCATATCCACCACTTGTCAATTTTCTTTTTAAGAAGCTATAATCGACACCATTTGAACGATCTTTATGAAAGTTATCACATATATGTATTTTTTTATGGAGAAAATTTCTGACCAAAAATTCAAAAGCTACCCTATCTCCCCTTTAACATCCCTTAATTTTGGTACAAACCCACATTTTATTCCGATTTCGGAGGAGCTTCGCATGTGTATACTTTAAAACAAATGGAAAAAGAAAAATACTACTCACATTACTTTCACAAAAACATAAACCCTATCCCCCTTTCTACCCCTTTAATTACTGTCGATTTTCACTATATAAATCTATTGTTTCTATCTGATTTTGAAGGAAGTATGCACATGCATACTTCAAAACTAACAGAAAAATACTGCATACTTTTTGTTTAGAGAACCTCTCTCCCCATCCGCTTAATTTACACAAAGCAAAGTTTCTATCAGATTCTGAAGGAAATTTGCACACGTATACTTTAAACAAATGCAGAACAATTGTGTTTAAATTATGTTGCAGAAGCCCAACCCCTCTTCCCTTCTATCGCCACCCCTCCTAATTTCCAATGTTCTTTATAGATACCTACCATTGTTATCAGATTTCGATGGAACACTGCACATGTATAGTTAAAAACAAAGAGAAACATTCTGTTTACAAAACCCAACCGCTCACTCGCTTACCCCATTTAATTTTTGCAAATGTTCTTTAAACAAAGCTACAGTTTTTATCTGGTTTCGATGGAACTTTTTACATGTACACTTTATAACAAAGAGGAAAACACTGTCCAAACTAGCTTCACAAAAACCAAACTACTCTTCACCTCCAAACCACCTACTTGTTTTTTTATACATACCGACAATTTTTATATGATATTAATACAGATTTACAAATGTATGCTTTAAATTAATCTGATCTACATTTGGTATACAGAAGCCCAATTCCTTACCCCCATCGTTTACAATTTCCAATGTTCTTTACAAAAATCCACAGTTTTAAATCCCGTCAAAAACAATTAAGCTATTTTTAAGTCATGGCAGAATATTTATAAAATATGTCCTACTGTCTCAACATGTACTTCAGATTTCAACTTGGACGCCAAGCTCTTAAGTTGTGAAAACCAATGAAATATCTATATTTCTGTGTGATGCCGGAACAAACAGATATATTCCGGAGAAAGATTTGTGTATGTGGTATGTAATAATGTCCACATGTTACATGTTTCGGTATCGGGCAGCAGCTTTAACGGATGTTTTGATTAGATCGAAACACAGCCGGGACCAAAATTTAAAGACATTCCTTAACACAGCATCCAATTCACCCCATTCTGAAAGTTGCTAGGGTATATAAGGGTAGAATGTTTTTTGAAAGCATTTGCTTTAACCACAGAGCTACCAGGAAGTTCGCAAAATGAGAACTGCTGCAGTATATTTAAAATACAAGATAAACTGTAATACCACTAAAAAATTTAAAATAAAATAATTGTTTAAAAAACAGAAAAAACGACTTCAAAAAAGCACCCAATTTTATACCTTGCTTAGAAGAAAGTAAATCTCAATGTACAATATTTTACATTACTGCTACTGAAATTTTTACATTAATTAATTATTTTTGTAGTAGGTGCCAGCCAAAGCAAGAAAAACAAAAAGTTAAAAATAATAATAAATAACATTAATACATAAAAAATCATGTTACTACTTACCTACAATTAATTGTAGAAACATTTTTCAACAATACTGAAACATACAGATGATACACCGATATTATACTAACTATAAAGCGTTTACTGCATGATGCAGCCTACTAACTGACACTGTAGTGCCAGAAGTTTGCCTGGAGGACCAATGACGCCAAGCCACAGATTGAAATACCATTAATTTGCTTCCTTAAGTTGTCTCTCGCAATAACACTATGTGCCTCACGACATGCTGTAAAATATTTGGAATTTTTGTTCGTACTCTCAGTTCACCTTGAACACCAAATAAAGTTCAGTAATTCGATCTTCGCGATGTGACAGCTGTCACCGACACCAAAAATAATTAATTAATGTAAACATTTCAATAACAGTAATGTAAAATATTGTCGATTTAGATTTACTTTCTTCTAAGCAAGGTATAAAATTATTTTAAAATTTTTAGTGTGCTTTTTTGAAGGTGGTTTTTATGATTTTTAAACAATTATTTTATTCCTTTAGATACTTAATATGCCACAAGATTATCATCCGGCTTTTTTTTACGAAGATATTCAACATGTTTTGCCGCCTACTGTTTTGCTCTATGATTTGACAAATACTCCTTTCTTTATCATTGTATTTGCAAATCTCAGTTTCCTTGTGTTATCAATCTTATTTCCTACTCAGTTTACACCTGGTAAATTTAAATCCTCACCAATAATGACCATTCTATTCTCACCTCTGAATTCTGAGTATGAATTTAATTTCTCCCTAATAGCCTCATCTTCATCAGTAATTTTTCCACGGATTTTTTATTACCATTCAAATTTGAGGAATTAAAAAAAAAGTTTCCTTATGTAATTCACTTGCTGTCAAAAAAAAAACCTGACTATCAATATTTAAGTTCCAAAATAAAACCGACTGCAGATTTTCTTCAATGATTGGTTTTATTTTTGCACAAACAATCACTCATAAATACATTTGAAAGATTCACAGGACACACATTTTTTCTCATTAACAGTTTAAGTGTCTTTTCTTGCCAGAATTACATGATATTTAAAATTACTTTCCAAATTTCAAAGTCTGAAAATAAAGATTACCCAAATATGACTGTTGTTGTACCATAGATTTCTGCATACCAACATTTCATCTAACCCCTTCTCACTACTGACTAACACACCTTCCATCACTGCTGCAAGACAAAAGCTACCAGTGAGCAAATCTTGACTCTATTGAATTCATAATGTTTTATTGTGTAATCATGACTGTTTATGGTGCGACTATCATGTGACATCCTAGACTCAGTTTACCAAAATCCAAAATTCTAAAAGTCTTCCAATCTTTTCCAAATTTCTATACCCAAATAGCCCTGACTATTAAGCTCAACTTTTCCTTTTCTTAATCCTTTCCCGTCGAAAACCCTCTTAACACGCGCTCCCACTAATATATATATGTTCTCTTGTTGACGAAGGGTTTTTTTCCCGAAAATTTCTTTATTGTTTGTGTTTGTGTCTTTTATGTGTGTTCGCGCCCCACATCCATCATCTAAAGGTAAGTGGTGGCTCATTTCCCTATCCTAATTTGATTCCTATATATATATATATATATATATAACTTCCTCCTCTGTTTTAATTAAAATAACCCTGTCTGTTGTTTCATCAATTCTACCTTTTTATAATGTTACAATCTAAACAATGGCTCTTAATAACTTTCCATCTACAATTTCTATCCCTCCTCCCCTCCCATAATGAGCAATATGTGAAATTGATTATATTCTTCCCTGGAATGTGCGATATCATTAGTGGCAAATGGCATTCCCTACTTGGCTCTATTCCAAAACACGATACTACACTCACTTTCTGTCACTTCTATGTTGCAAAGTGTCTTATAGAAACAGTCACAAATGGAAATATGTTCACTTGTACAGATACTTAAAAACACTGTTAATTCAATGGGACAGTAGTGGGAAAAACAAATGTAATACTAGTTATTTACAGCCATAAACTCACCATGCCAGCTCTCTTTCGTGCCAGTAGCAATCTCACTGGAAGTGAGCGGGGACCCAGATGTGATTTGGGTACAGGTACAGCAACACCATCCACAATTAATGGCTCAGGAGGAAGGTGCATCACCTGATTTACTGCTATACTTGGTCCTATTACACCTGGCAGGAGACCCATGAGTTCTGCAACAGTAAGTTCAATATTCAAGAGGAAAAAATTAAATAAGTATTTCATTTAACTGCAAGTGATCCATGGAGCGGGGAAGAGTTGAAATTCGTACTTGAATACAATAAATCAAAGAAAGCAATAGTTGTTAATCAGAAAAAGAGTCATTAATAGGAAATAAATTAATATATTGCAGTCTTCATACTCCACATTTATTCCAAGGCATATCATACAATTTACCTTTGTTGTGTGAAATTACAAACTACCACAAAAGTAAGAATTTGAGTACAAAATTTTGTTCTAATATTTCACAAACACCTTAAGGACGTAAAGCATAGTTTATTATTGGTTTAAAAAAGTACAACTTGCCTTGCATACAATACAGGACATAGCAAACAGATTTCTAAAGAAGCAAAGATAGGTAAAATAAGCCCAACATTTACCAACATTTACCACACATTTACCACAAATGATGGCAGGAGGCCAGCAACAAACACAAAAAAGACAAAATTGTACAAATTTTTGATAAAAAAGGTGTCATTAGATCATCATTTGCTAAGACTGTCATTTTTAGGAAAAACAATAACCGAGTCAGTAATGATCTAATATACATTAAGTTTCGTATTATTTCTCGGTATGATTGGATTATGCAACAAGGACACAGGCTGATGGGGTCAGTATGATGGTACAGAGGACATTCATATGTGCTTTCGCCTGTGGCATTAATAAAATTCATGATGACAGCTGTGGACTACGTGAAAATAATTGTGAGCCACCTGCATTACTACATGCTTCTTATCTTCAATTATGGCATCTCCTGTGGGATAACTGTAGAAACCATAAGGCCAAAATCATGCTACAGTGGTTTGAGAAGCATGATAGTGAACTCACATTAATGTTTTGTCATCAAATTCGCCTGATCTGAACCCAATAGAATACACCAAGGATATTATCAGGTGACAACTTCGTATCAAAAAACCATCAACCTTTCATATGAGAGAATTTCATAACCTGTGCATAGATATTTGGGGCAAGATAACTCCAGAAACCTACCATGGAGTTGTTGAATCCATTCCAAACTGAATCACTGCTGTATTGCATTCCAGTGATGGACCAACCTGCTGTTAAGCAGATGGTCATAATGTTTTGGCTCATCAGTGTAATTGTAATTGAAAAGACAATACCAGAAGGCAGGTGTAATAGAATTACATAATATGTTGATAGGTAACTTTCAAATTACTATTTCTCATTAATCTCCTGTCACAGAAGCCACAATAAGCATTTGGTTGCTTGAAATAACAACTCCAAAAATTTCTTTTCCATTAATGTTTATTTTCCGAGCGCTCTACAGTAACATTACGAAACTGGCCTTGCATTCGGGAGGACAGTAGGTTGAAGCCCCGCCCATGCATCCAGATTTGGGTTTTCCATTATTTCCCCGAATCACTCCAGGTGAAAGGCAGGATGCTTCCTTCAAAAGGCCATGGCTGAATTACTTCATGTTCCTTGTTTCCAGTCCTTTCCTGCCTCTAATGACCTCAACATCAATGAGGTGTAAAGCCATATGTTTTAAAAAAACTATACAAGGCAACATGTTGACCCAAAGATACTAAGTACAATAATACACAAATGTTCTAGTGATTAAACTCGCACATTTCCAAAAAAACTACTGAATTATAACCTCAGCTTGCCATCTCTGCATGCAAAAATACACACTTTAGAAACATCCCGAAAATTCAAAGAGTTCCAACTGATGTTTCCCAAATTGAAACAATACTTTAACTATTAAATCCATACAAAAATAATTACAAATTGTACAAAATCTCACTCAATCATTAAAAAAACTTTAAAAAATTCAGTACACCATTTCAATTTATAATGATAGTTCGAGTTGATAGCAATCATTGGTTCAGTTTAATAATAGAGCAAATACTAGATACTCCATCATCTTTAAATCTGTCAGGTTCTATTATCTGTTTGTCTGAAAAAATGAAAAAAATATGGAAAGTACAGTAAAACAATTGTTTTCAGCTGAAACACAGTGCAGCAATCAATTTCAGTTTTGTGTCTGAAGTGACATGTGTTATACCATTTTGTTGTCTGTTACCTTTTGTTATTGTTTGAGTTTTCTAATTTTTTAATGTAACAATTGTTACTACTTGTCAGCTATTTTCAATTAAGATCTGCTAAGACCTCTTAGAGCCACAAGTACTGATTATCATGAATCTCTAAAGATGTGAAGCATAATCACCACACCTGTTTCAGTGGTGGATTAGTGACCCTCCCACTTGCCGGAAGGAATTTATTCCTATTGCAGAACCTAAAGTGTTGCTACTTGTCTGCAATCTGTGTAACTTATGTTATCTATGACAAGTGTATTTTTATTTCTGAAATGTGTAGTTTATAAGGTAGGAATTTGGGACCCATTAATAATGATGAAAGCTGTTGATTTGAACAATAAACTTCATGATGATCAATCATTTAAAGCTAGCATAGGCTGGCTTCGCAAATGTAAGATTTGACACACCATTTGACAATTAGACATTACAGTGCAGTGGTTGTTGAATAAAGAACTGGCAACAAAAAAAAAAAAAAATTAACAACTGGACACAAGTTAGTTAGGGTCAAAATTAGCAGCTGTTATAAAACTAGCATGGAAGGAACTTTTTTAGAAAAAGGAAAAAAAATAAAATAAAAGCTGCCACAATGGAGAAAAGTATACCAGTCTTCATACTAGAAAAATATCACATCACTGTTATGATTAGCCATAACACAATTGGGAGTAACAGGTTTTACTTGTTTTTGTTTGTTTAAAAATCTTAATTTATACACTATGTAAAAAAAGTGAGCAAGATATATTTTAGGGCTGGTTTTATATACACTACTGTTCGTGAAAATTGTAACACCCAGAAGGATCATTCTATAATCAGAGGATGTGTAAAATAGTGGAACTATACCAAGTGATTAAGATTGCAGGGAGATGCTGAGCATGTTACCCTCTATTTTGCGACCAGATAGGCAAATTTTACACCATGCTCGGTCAGTGCAAAGCCATGAAACAAAGAGGAAACATATAAGAAGAGCCTTATCAACGTCATAGGGTGCAATTTCAGCATGTGAATGAGTTTGAATATGGCAGAATGATTGCTCTCTGAAAAATGAGTTTTTCATATATGGATGGCATGCTGCTATGATGATCCCTATTTTGTGTCAATGGCCGTAACTGATAGAACAGCTTCATCAATAGTGTTGGCTCAATGATGGATCACCACAGCCAGTGTGGAAATGAGTGAATCAATTGTTTGATGTTGTCTGCACAAGATTGGACTAGCAGTACACATGACATTGACTTTTGGTGATCTGGCGAATTTTTTGTTTGTTTTTGTTTTTTGTTTTTGTTACCGCTCTGTCACTTCCCAAGAGGTACACTAAATTGTGGGTAAGACTAAGTCATGTTAGTAGTAGAACACACAATTGATACTCCAGCAAGATATGTGCAGTATTCACGTTTATTTACAAAGGTAAATAGTCGCCGGTAGTACTTCAATTGATTCTTTCAGTTCCCTTTTATATTGCAAAGTCCATTATCTATTGCAACTAATGTCGGAGCACGTTATTCTCTTAACTGCCATAATTTGCAAGTCCCGTTCTACATTGTTAACTTAGTTATTTCCCACCTGCTATGCTAGAGTCATTCCCGTGATGATTAAGCTGCGACCATCTCCCTCCACCTGGCTGTCTCCAACTTCGCTCAACCCTAGGACCCGAGACACTCAGAAGATTCTAAGATAGCTTAGAATATTCTAGCACTGGCCGACCTCCTTCTGGCCCCTGCACTCGGGTTTTGTTCCTCATTCCCCCACTTCATCCTGAGGCTTTTCAACCAATAGCTGTCTCCCGTGTCCTCCCATCCTTCTGCCAAATGATGTCGTAGTTCTGCTTAATTCGCTGACTGTCTGACCTACTTGGTCTGTGTTGCATCCTACTCACCACATTCCTCTGACAGAGTTTGTTTCTTTTTATTGTTTCAACTGACCTGCTTGAAGCTCGCATTGCATGAAATCACAACTGCCTTAATATTTTACTAAAAACCCTGTGTGCCACTACAGATTTTTATTGACCAAAACCCAATATTTCTCACACTATAATTGACATGTGAATGCCATCACTGACAAACTGAGCAGCAAAGTGTAGTGTTTCTAGACAATTCTGTTTCAACTTATCCTACAATGATTGCTGCAATGGTGCTTCAGTGGTGAACACAATCAGGCAGACTACATTGTTGAGCAGCGCAGGAAACAAACACCTATTATGATTGTATGTGGCACGATTGGCTATATCATGTAATCTTATCTCTTACATGTTGCAATAAGAACATCAACAACTATGTATGGGAAGTTTTAGAGCCCAAGGCACTACCCCCCATGCTGGCAGCTCTACATGCTATATTTAACAGGACAACGCATGACCACATTTTGCAAGGAATGAGCAAGCCTTCTTTTTGAGAATGATTAGTGTCACTGCTTTCCTGGCCAGCACATTCAACTGACTTGTTGCCCATCAAAACAATTTTCGAATATGGTTGATTGACAACTCGTTCCTTCTGGTCCTCCTGCAAAAACTGTCGATATTTTGTGGGCACTCCTAGAAACTAAGTGGCTGAGTGTTCCACACTAGCACTACCTGGCTCTCTTTTACTCCACATCAGAGTCTCTAGAGCCTCTGATGCAGCACATGGTGGCTTCACACTATGCTGAATTCTCATCGCTAGAGGGCACCATTTGTTTACTGTCATATCCATAATATGTTTAACAAATTTCATTGTGCTCACATCTCTCTTTCTCGGTGCTGCAATGTCCACAAACAGTTGCACATTATCTGCCTCAAATGTAAAACTACATTTAGAAGAAATGGGTTTTCCAAAAGAAATGATGCTGTTAGTGGAGAATGAAAGCACTCATTATTTACGTGAATTTAAAAGTGACAATTGAAAAACAACTAGTCACATTCTGCCAGCACACTAACCCATACTATGAACCAAGGTTTTTTTTTTGCTATGGCTTTACGCCTTGTCGACATCGAGGACATTAGAATGGGACGGGGGTAAGGAACGGGAAGATATTCAATCCTGGCCTTTGGAAGGATTGGGGGAACAATGGAAAACTCAAAACTGGAAGCCCGGACAGGGATTCAAACCGGTGTCCTCCCGAATGCAGGACTGGAGCGTTAACCAAGGTATGTCATTAATAAATGCTTGTTGGGGGTTCAAACATTACTCTTAAACTTGATCATGATGGTACTTTAAATGGCGATTGCCACAGTTCGATAAGGTGGCTGCCAAACTATTGTAATATCCCCTCAATAGTTAAAAGGGGTAGTTGAAAAGTAAACAGTTCACACTGAGACAAAAGTTTATATCCTTGAAATAAGATTTATACAACATTTGGTACCACTATGTTAGCTAAGATAAGGCAGCAAAGCTATTGTATCCCGGAATTTTAGACTGCAGGTCGACGTTACACACTATCACTCACTGCTGGCAAATCTTTCATACGTAACCCCGAAATATGAAAGAGGCTTTAATCCATCGCGGAACAGAAACAAAGTCTGCTATCCTGACTGTTATTTAAATGCTAGTCACATCTTGAAATTTCTAAGTCCCTGAAGTATTCCTAATGTTCAAACTTTTGATAAGTATCCACAACCTACATTGCTCAAGACTTCCTATCACAAAGCTCCATAAGACATGCGTCCTCTTGCCTTGACTTGCAGTAAAAAATTGCTTACTTAGCATGGAAATCCCTGTCATTTATATTTGGATTGTCACAGTTGACCTTTGGACATTCCTTCTTTGTTTGTCAACTTGCTCCAATATCCCTGGAATTTTTATATCTTGTAACCCCTATTTTTCTGATCACTTTGTTCCATCATGATTTATGTCCAAAACTGCTTTGTTTAAAAGTTATAAAATTTTAAATAAAAAATCTTGAATTACTCCTATAGTTTGTAATGCCGTGTCTTAATGTCTAATTACTTCTTTAAAAAATTTTAATCTTTTGTAACATGTAAATTTACTGAAAATTTTGTCCTTGGGGAGAAATTCATGTAAACAAACTATGCAGAACTTCATAACTGCCAAAATGTTTTAGAATTTATTTCTCCTAAACTGCTGCCCTGTTCAAAATGGGATAAACACTACTTTCATTACGAAAAATTTACCTATTTCCTAGTATTTTTTCCTAATCCATAAAGTGCTTTTTTTTTATCATTTTCTTAATGACACTTGTTTTGAGTGTGCCATCCAATCCCACATTACACAACCTAGAAATTCTGACAAGGGAGCCTTTACAGTGAAAGCTGTAAATATACTTTTAGCCCTTAAATCTTTATCTAATAGGAAAACTTAAATAAAATTAGCAGTCAGTGAATTTTTTTCCTTTAATTTGAATATATTTTTAATCCTGATCTCAATTTTTTCCCCAAAATTAATATATATGAAAACATAAACAGAACCATGAGAACAAGCAACACAGGCCCCAATGTGTGAAATGCAAGTCAAGCTATCAAATGCAGACAATTTCCAAATACTATTATTATTATTATCATTATTGATAATAATGATATTATCAATAATTATCAATAGGTACGTGCTAATCTTTAAGGAGTATGCCACTGAAAAAGGTTGGGAAAGGCTGCTCTAAAGCATAGATTCCCAACCTTTTTTTAACCTATGGCCCCCTCTTTAAAAAAAAAAATACTAACTGTCCCCCTTTTTGAACAAAAAAACTACTCACCAACCCTTTTCAGAAAACACACACCCCAACTCCCCATCTTGTAATAAATAATGTAACTCATACTGCTCCAAATTTTTTGGCTCATAACCAAATTTTTGAAACAGAGATTCAATAGTTCTCCTCTTAGGTGAATTGAACAATACCATATACTGAAAAACAATGACAGATTTCTAAACTTTTTGTTGTACATCAATGACCTTCCTGGAAACTTATCTGACAAAGTTAAGAGTGTTTTATTTGCAGATGACACTAACCTGACTGCGAGAAAAACACCAAATAGCAATCTAGAATATAATGTAAATGAAGAACTTAGTGAAGTAGCAAATTGGTTTGAGGCAAATTCATTAAAATTAAATTTTGAAAAAACACATTCCATTAGGTTTAAAACAAAAAATAATGCACAGCCAGATTTACAAGTAGGCTATAAAAATTAACACAATATTAGAAACAAAGAGTATAAAATTCCTTGGTATTAAAATAGATGAGAAACTCTGTTGGCATGAATATATCACTTCACTACTGAAGAAGTTAAGTAGTGCCACCTTTGCAATATGAACACTTTCTCTAACCGCAGATCTGGAATTAACGAAACAGGTTTACTCCTCATATTTTCATTCAGTAATGTCATATGGCATAATTTTTTGGGGAAACTCTTCACAAAGTAAAAAAAGTTTTCATAGCACAGAAAAGAGCTATTAGGATGTTTTGTAGGGTAAAACCAAGAACTTCTTGCAGACAACTTTTTAAAAAACTCAATGTTCTTACAATGACTTCTCAGTATATATATTCTCCCATGTGCTTTGTCATAGATCATTTTAACCTGTTTACTTCTAATTCACAGGTACACAATTTCAATACAAGAAACAGAAATAACTTGCACAAACCACAAACATCTCTGTCATTAGTACATAGAGGAGTTAATTATTCTGGTATACATCTGTTTAATAAACTTCCCAAGGGTATAAAAAAGGTTGCAGAGAATAAAGATATATTTAAAGAAAAACCGAGAGACTATCTTATTGGCAACTCCTCCTACTTCATTCAAGAATTTGAACAAAATAATTAATTGTATTCAATATGACTTTTACAAAACTCAGTTGTAAAAATTTATGTTTATTTTATTCTCTTTATTTTTCTTTTTAACATATAATTGTTTTTAATATGATTATGACTCATATTGAATGTATGTATATTAATCATGACATGTTTCACATCCCAGAGGTGCTTCCTCAGCAGGGATCCACAAAACAAGATTGATAAATAAATAAATAAAATAAACTTACTTTATTAAAAGGGATTAACAACACTGATGTATTTGTTCACTTTGATTAACAAATATGTGTTATGGAAAAATATTACTACTTGAACAACTGAGCTAGGTGGAATGACACCAATTTTTCCATATCTTAAATCACCATGTTCCACAATCTATTTCTACTCTTAGCTAATAAATTGCTGACTATGTTAATTCCCCTTTTGGTAACATATGATCATGGGAATGCAATTAAAAAGCCTAACAGCCAGATATGGTACGGGAAAGCAGGGAAACAGCAGTTGTCCCCCCTTACCAGAAATGCTGCTTTGAACATTTCAACGACCACCAATACCAATGCTCTAAACTTTATTTCAACTGAACTGTGCAGTTCATTTTATTATGCTAACATCTAGTTACAAGGTATACCACACAATATGAAATATAAAAGAAAGGAGAAGTAAACCCATCACTTACCAAGTTGAAGTTGGGAGATACAAAAGATAAATAACCTGCTTGATATTTTGGGAGAAATCTTAAACCCAAAGACGAAATAGGTGAATATGTGCCAATGGTTCCTATGTGACTAGTTGAAAATAATTACTGGAAGTAAGGTGGTGGTGGGAATAATAGGAGATTGAAAAATAGTAGCTATGGAAACATTATATCATTGGAAATTTTTATAATTACCATTATCATCATTTACAATGACACAATATTTCAATAATTAATTTTCCACTTCTTCCACTACCAATGTTCTACTGCTGAAGAAGGATTTATGTTAAAAAATTGCATTAAGATTCCATGTTCATGACATTCTTTTGTTCCTGTGCTGATCTGCTGTCACCTATAGTAAGCAACGGTTCCTCCATCTTTCCTACCTCTTAAAACATTATATAAATGAGGTGTTTTCAAAAAATAACATAGGATTTTCATTTTTTTTGAAAGAATTTTATTTATCTGTCTACATTAAAATAGTCCCCATTCGATAAGATACACTTAGGCTAGCGCTTCTTCCAATCCTCAAAACACTTCTGGAACTTGATCTTACAGATAGCTTTGAGCTGTTTCAGTGATGCACTTTTAATCTCACCTATACTTGTAAAATTATGATCCTTCAAGGTTATGTTTATTTTTGGGAACAGAAAAAAATTACAGAGCCATGTCTGAAGAATATGGAGGCTGGGACATTATTTCAGTGTTGTATTTTTGCCAAAAATTCATGAACAAGCAATCACGTTTGAGAAGGTAGATTATCGTGATGCAAAAGCCATGAATAAGCTATTTGACTATTTTTTTAAAATGGTTTTAAATAGTTTATTGATACACGTTACTTACCGGGTCCTATTTAGTTTTTGACGAAAGTGCTTATTTTAGTAAAATTCAATGTTAAAATTTAGCGTATTTGAAAACCCGCCAAAATGCTCCTTTGCTGCCTGGTGTGAGCCAATGACACTCCTGACATCACGTGCCAACAAGCCCTCACTCTACATAAGTAACATCTGGTTTATTTCTCTGAATTTATGTATAAATTGTTGGAAATATGGTTTATAAATAGTGTGTAGTATGTCAATCTACAACCACAACAATAAAAACTATCAAAATAAACGTGTTACCGCATTAGCTGAAATAGGAAAAAAAGTTGCTTCTCGTAGAAACCCAGACAACTTTGCGACTAAGTAGCCTATCATTTGCTGTAAATATCATTTGCACCATCATTTCTTTGAGATAATGTAGTACACTACTTAAGGGGAGTATCAGAAAGGTTAGGGTTCTTAGGTTCGATCCTCGATTTGGAATATGTTTTGTTATTTGTGTGCATTTTCCTTAGATACTAGTTCATGATGGTAGCGCCGCATATTCTTTTTCTAAAATCCACCGAAACATTCTTTTTATCCTAATGTTTCACAAATGTTTGCATAGCGAGCATATTATAAACATTTGAAACATAACCAAAAAAGACTTCACAACTGAAACTGGACATTACTTGCACACTGATAAAAAGTTTTAAAAAAAACTGAAAATTACTTGCGTATTAAAAATAAATACCGACTAAATAGATTCATTTATGAAAGAAAGGCAACATGCAGTTGTATCGTCATGTAAAAATTCCAATAAAAGGTATTTCATAGCATTCCAATATTGTGAGATTAACATGAGATGTTATTGTTAAAATAAATTCTATTATTCACCACCGAGTACTTGGATTTTATTTTTTTGCAATGTATCTCTGGTATGCTTCAAAATTGAAAGCAGAAGGTTATCCTTTTATAAAAGTTTTTTGGTATGGCAGCAATTTATGTTCCAAACATTTGCATGATGTTTTATGACATCTTCAAATATAAACATGAGTCTGTAAAGCAACAAAAAGGAAAGAAAAGAAAAATGTACACACGAAAAAAAATATTTTCCTAATCAATGTTCGAACACAGGATCTTCAAACTCCTATAGCACTCTTTAACCATGCAGCTACCTGGACACCATGGCATCGTTACATATATTCTAATTAATAGTATATACTTAAACATCATAATTTCTATGTGTGGTGCAGTAAACGCGGTCGGTAAGTAAATAAACGATAAATTCAGTTTCGTTGGGAAAAAAAATGATAATTTATCTATAATTATTTATATGCAGTTAAGAAAAATTGTTCACAACATCAAGTTATTTAACTGTTGTGCTTACCTTATACTACACTTGCATTTTTCTCGTAAATATCTCCTAAAACTGTTAACATAATTTAAAATTTTAAACATTTTTATGAAGTATTTCTGTTAATTTCTAACTTCCAATTTAAATACAAATGATTCACGAATTCAAGTTATTACAATTTTAAGCTCCACAGAATAAAAGTAGTAGGTTGTTTCTATAGGTAGCCTGATAAATAATTTTCGGTATTTTTTCCACTGTAGGCTACTACAAATTATTCTTCATTTTATATTCAACACAAAATCTCAGTAGTACCAAGAAATAGCCAGCAACAAATAATAAAAATAGTTGAAAACGGATGATAAGAAACGCTCCATACACAGCCGCAGCGTCTTACAGGCAGGTGACGTCACTAAAGCAATCACCAATCCCAGATCGTTTTCTGTCACGTGACAAGTGGCAAGAAAAAATCTGTTTTTATTTAGTGTTTTTTTTATTATTATTATTATTAAAAACAATCCACCTTTCTTTTCAAATTTAACAAAAATAGCTTCCTTAAGCATTAATCTACGCGAATGACTACAATTTGTAATATATTTTCAATACTGTCAAATAGCCTACTGTTTTGCCACAGCTCTAGGCATTGAACTTTATTGATCATTTGACCTTGTAGTAACAATTCATGGCGCTCTATGACATTAAAATTGAAGATCACAGTGAGCATAGCCTTCACATTTGACCAAACATGTTGAGCTTTTTGGGTCTTGGCAATCCGGAATGCCTCCACTGGACAACTGAGCCTTAGATTCGATATCATACCCATGAACCCATAATTCATTACCTGTTATGACACGTTTCAATAGTTCTGCATTGTGGTTGACCTCATTTAGTGATTCCTGAGCAACTTTCATTACCCACTGCTTTTATTCAAAACTTAACACTTTTGGAAGAAATTTTGCTGCAACATGTTTCATACCCAAAACCAATTAAAAAAATTCATAGCATGAGCCAACTGATATCCCAACATCATCAGCAACTTCTCTAATTGTGATTTAACAATCATTCATAACCATTTCTTTCACTTTTTCCACATTTTCATTGGTTATTGATGTACTAGGACAATTCGTACGCTCATCATCTTCAATGTCTTCACGGCCATCTTGAAAACACGTATACCATTCATAAACACTTGTTTTACTCATAGTAGATTCATCAAAAACAATATTTAATATTTCTAAAACTTGCATTTAATTCCATTTTTATAGCAAAATTTAATGCAAATTATCTGATCAATGATTTACACAAGTGAAAAATCGCCGACTGTATCAAAAAACCTATTATCGTTTTAACATCTGGCAAGAGAATAAACATCCAATACAGCTGATAATGTAAGGATACTATTAAGGCATGTTTTCAAATAACACAATGGAAATATTGTGACTAATATAACCCATGAAATTTCAAAATTCCCCTTACTTTTTGAATGCACCTCGTATGTAACATCTCACTGATATATCAGCTTGGCATAATGTATTTAAAACTTTTTCTATTTCATTTTGAGTAACAATTATTATCCAAGAGAAAGAAAAATATCTAAATGTCATGTGGGAAGATTAGCTTCTTTTGGCCACTTTGTTATTCATGGTTTTCATCCAGCTACCTGAAAGTTTAGAAGTTAATTTTTTGTATATCTTAACATAATGTAATATATTTAATTGAAGAAATTAACTAACGAAATAAGCATGATTCCACAAGAAAATTAGTCATTTTAATATAAAGAAGAAATATTCTACATAAGCATTATCCTAAACCACAGAGAGCATAGTGTAACATAGAAAAAATATGAAACTAACTTTCCAAATGATTGCTAGGAGTGATGCAAGCGTGTAAGCTATCAAACATTTTTTACACGAATAATATTTACAGAACTTGTATTTTCTCTATGTTGCATGATTAATATATTGAATCTCACTAAAGGGCAATTCATAAGAATTGATGATGTGGAAGTATTCAATTTTAGAAACAAGAAGCAATAACGGCAACTGCCTAGCAAAAGAGCAGGAGTTTTTAGAATGTGTAAGAATGTGTACACTGTTGCAGATATGTGGACTGAGAGATGAATTAAAAATGGGGTTTAAACATTTTATTAATGGAGATAAGAGTGTTTCATATATGTATGAAAGTTAGAGGAAGACATTATAATCTTTCAGGCATAATGTTGAAGTTGGTTACCACATAGAAGCAAGGAAGGCAGTTGTATGTTAATCAACGTATTTGTGATACAAAAATATTATTGAAATAGGTTCAAGCTACTCATGAAAGAGAGAGAGAGACATATAATCAAACTGTGGAAATGATCAGAGTAGTGAAGCAATATTAATATTAGAAAAGTAATGTTTCTGTGGTTTTCTGCGGACTGTGTAATTTTTGGAAATTGTATACTGTTTAACATGGGTAAAAATTTAGTTGGTAGCACGGGCGAATCCAGGATTTTGGTTTGGGAGAGGCTTGAGCAAACTTTGGTTTGGGGGGGCTTGGCTTGAATGGATTTTGGCTTTGGGGGGGGGGGCGCATGAGTCGGGCAAAGGTTAGTATATAAGGTCTCCTCAAGCCTCGAATCCATAGAGCTAAAAAAAGTCTTCAAAATTACAATGTCGTAGGTGGACCTAGGTACTTGTTTTGGGAGAGGGGGGGGGGGAGGGCCTTGAGCCAACCCCGCTGGATCCACCCCTGGTTGGTAGGTAAACATTTTGTTGGATAGTTTGAACAAATTGAAGTTAATAACAGAGATAAATTGTTTTGTAGAAATTTAAACAGATAAAAAAGAAACTATGAAGATAAAATATTAGTCTTTGGCCAACTGATTTAACAATATTTTTTTTAGTAATATTTAGCCAGAAGATGAGATCTAAATAAATAGAGCACTAATATTATAGGAGATCGAACAAGTGTCCAAAGAGTGTAATGTTTATTTGTAATGCAGATTAATATCTGGTAGGTACTTTTGGGAATACATTGTGATCAGTGGCACCTGTCCCTTCTGGTTACAAACATCATTTGTTCCGTCTTCTCGTCACAGCAAGTAATAAAATATACTGCAGATATTAAGCTATATTACACACTCCTGGAAATTGAAATAAGAACACATTGACGCCGGTGTGTAAGACCCACCATACTTGCTCCGGACACTACGAGAGGGCTGTACAAGCAATGATCAAACGCACGGCACAGCGGACACACCAGAAACAGCAGTGTTGGCCGTCGAAGGGCGCTAGCTGTACAGCGGTTGGGCACCGCCGCAGTCAGTGTCAACCAGTTTGCCGTGGCATACGGAGCTCCATCTCAGTCTTTAACACTGGTAGGATGCCGCGACAGCGTGTACGTGAACCGTATGTGCAGTTGACAGACTTTGAGCGAAGGCGTATAGTGGGCATGCGGGAGGCCGGGTGGACATACCGCCGAATTGTTCAACATGTGGGGTGCGAGGTCTCCACAGTACATCGATGTTGTCGCCAGTGGTCGGCGGAAGGTGCACGTGCCCGTCGACCTGGGTCCGGACAGCAGCGACGCACGGACGCACGCCAAGACCGTCGCATCCTACGCAGTGCCGTAGGGGACCGCACCGCCACTTCCCGGCAAATTAGGGACACTGTTGCTCCCGGGGTATCAGAGAGGACCATTCGCAACCATCTCCATGAAGCTGGGCTACGGTCCCGCGCACTGTTAGGACATCTTCCGTTCATGCCCCAACATCGTGCAGCCCGCCTCCAGTAGTGTTGCGACAGGCGTGTATGGAGGGACGAATGGAGACGTGTCGTCTTCAGTGATGAGAGTCGCTTCTGCCTTGGTGCCAATGATGGTCGTATGCGTGTTTGGCGCCGTGCAGGTGAGCGCCACAATCAGGACTGCATACAACCAAGGCACACAGGGCCAACACCCGGCATCATGGTGTGGGGAGCGATCTCCTACACTGGCCGTACACCTCTGGTGATCATCGAGGGGACACTGAACAGTGCACGGTACATTCAAACCGTCATCAAACCTATCGTTCTACCATTCCTAGACCGGCAAGGGAACATGCTGTTCCAACAGGACAATGCACATCCACATGTATCCCGTGCCACCCAATGTGCTCTAGAAGGTGTAAGTCAACTACCCTGGCCAGCGAGATCTCCGGATCTGTCCCCCATTGAGCATGTTTGGGACTGGATGAAACGTCGTCTCACGCGGTCTGCACGTCCAGCACGAATGCTGGTCCAGCTGAGGCGCCAGGTGGAAATGGCTTGGCATGCCGTTCCACAGGATTACATCCAGCACCTCTACGATCGTCTCCATGGGAGAATTGCAGCCTGCATTGCTGCGAAAGGAGGATATACACGGTATTAGTGCCGACATTGTGCATGCTCTGTTGCCTGTGTCTATGTGCCTATGGTTCTGTCTGTGTGATCATGTGTTGTATCTGACCCCAGGAATGTGTATATAAAGTTTCCCATTCCTGAGACAATGAATTCACAGTATTCTTATTTCAATTTCCAGGAGTGTAGGTTTCAAACTTTGGAAACTTCATCCAAATCAGTTCAGTAGTTTTTGTATGATGCAGTAACAAAGTGAGAAGGCACCTTACAAATACAAACATGTAGATATTACAAAACTGAATATCTAAAATTACACACAAAAATCAGACACATATATTTAGATGTGGATATGAAAATTACCTCAGAGTAATCTACACTTCTAATAAAACTGTTACCGTAAGAAGATCTATACATTAAAGATATTTTTGAAACCATGAATTTGTGCTTTGTTAATGACCTACAGAAAAGGAACCAAAAGTTTTAAAATTTCTATGTATCTGTTTGGGTCACCGGGATTCATGCAATAACACTGGTTGGATTTTGTTAGGGGTTTGAATAATGTTCAGCCCCCAGTCCTAGGGATGAATAAATTGTTTCATTTTAAATCTGAGAATTTAAGATTAAATAGTCCCCAGATTAGTATCCATTTTTAGCTGAACATTGTTCATGCAAAAACAACCAACTGAATGGATTTTGATGGGGTTTCAAAATATGTAGCGCCACTGGTGCCAGGCATAAAATAAGAAATGTTTCATTTCGATGTGATGTCAAAATGAAGAACTTATTTTCTTTTTTGCCTAAGGCATCATGCATTGTCAAGTCACAAGAGGCAGGAAAGGACTGGGGGAAAGGAACGTGATAGAATTTGTCCATGACCTTTTGAAGGGACCATCCTGCACTTGTCAATGGAGTGATTTGAGAAAACCAACGAAAACTGAAATCTGAATGACTGAAGGGGATTCAAACCTGCGTCCTCCCGAATTCAAAACCAGAGCATTACCCCTCATCCACCACACTTGGTTAATGATGAGAAATTAAGAGAAAAGTCCTAGGAAAATAGTATCCATTTTTCTCAAGTAAGTTCCTGGAAAACTACAGGTAAAAATTCAACAAGGATTCAAACAATGTACATCCCATGATCCAAGTAGTAGAATGATGTTTGTTTTATTTTTAAGTAATGTAGAAAAGCCTGAGTGATAGATGAAAATGCAAAAGAAATAGATGAAGCTGATGAAATAATAATAGGTGAGGGTACAACTGAAAAGAGAAAGGTTATTACTGCAAATACCACAATGCCAATAGTAAATGTGGTTTTCATAAACTGTAGAAGTATAATCAACAAAGTGATAGAATTTGCAAACTTAAGAGAGATACAAGAACCACAAGTGATTATAGGGGTAGAATCTTGGTTAAAAGGAGTGTTAGACAGTGAAGTTTTCCCTAATCATTACAGAGTGTATCACAGAGGAAGAGGAGTAGCTGGTGGAGTGCTATCCATACTGATTAGCAAAGATTACTAAAGTTCTCTAGTGTTCGAGGGTAGATTTTTGGGGTGTTAAAAAAGAAAAAAAATCAGAGTGTTGGCTGCTTACTGTATGGAAGAATTAATGATGGAGATGAGGTTTAATTCAGTTTATTTAATTTAATTAATGCACACTCCGGTGGCAATTTCCTGCATCCACCTACATTTGGCTTCTGCAAATTTTAGCATTAAGTTCTTTCAAAACTTTTGGTAAATTATTCATCATTTCTCTTAGTAACTTATTCCAATCCCTGACACCCTTACCAAAAAAGAGAACCTTCCTACACCCTTGTGCCAGAAATCGAGTGCCAGCTTGTGGTCATCGTCATCTTTTCCCTTCCATGCATTACTTTTAATTCCTACACCAATATCTTTCAATGCCACATCACCAATATACGACTTGTACAGGGTGGCGCAAATGGATCGGGTGGTTTTAAAATACTTGTAAAACAATCAATTTTAAAGGTATTGGATTGAAATAAAGTTCAAAACGTGTAGATACAATGGAAGTTTATTAACAAAAAATTAGTAAAGTTAGTTTTTAAAAATTACATCCATCAAATGCCCTCCTTCTCGAGCGACGCATTCTTGGAGTCGGTCCTTAACGTTTCGCATTGCCCGCTCAAGCACATCACCAGGAATTGATGTGATTGTGTTGTGAATTTCTGCCTTCAACTCCTGAATGGTCTGGGGTTTGTTCATGTAGACCCTTGCTTTTAAATAGCCCCATAAGAAAAAGTCACATACCGTGAGGTCCAGTGAGCGAGGGGGCCAATGGACATCTCCATTACGGGAAATCAAACAGCCAGGGAACAGAGCGCGTACAGCTTGCATTGATATCCTAGCGGTATGTGCAGTTGTCCCGTCTTGTTGGAACCACATATTGTCCACGTCGTAATTGTTCTCTTCAAGTTGTGGGAGAAGAAATTCTTCAATCATGTTCACATAACGCTGCGAGTTAACAGTAACTGCCTGCTCCCTTTCATTTTCAAAAAAGTAAGGCCCAATTATCCATACCTTAGAAACCCCACACCAAACCATCACTTTGTCACTATGGAGAGGCGATTGGTGTAGGTCTCTTGGGTTAGTGTCGGCCCAGTAACAGCAATTTTGTTTGTTGACGTAGCCGTTAATGTGAAAGTGAGCCCCGTCAGACATCATGATAATCAGGTTTTCATCTTCCAATAACTCCAACATCACTTGGCTAAACTGAAGCCTTTGACGATGGTTTGTTGGGAGAATCTTCTGGACCACCATGATTTTATAGGGGTGGAATTTCAGTTCTTGGTTAAGAATCCTTTGAAGGCTCCGACGTGACATTCCAAGAGCTTGAGCACGACGTCTCGTTGATTGACGTGGGCTCGTAATGACATCGCGTCTCACACGCTCCACGTTCTCAGGCGTTATTGTTCGAGGTCTAGACATCCATTTTGGAGCACATGAACCAGTAGTGCAGAAATTATGCACCCAACTCAATATCGTTTCTCGCTTAGGAACACTACAGCGAGGTGGGATGTTGAAACGCCGGCGAAAGGCAAACTTCATTGTAACTACACGTTTTGAACTTTATTTCAATCCAATACCTTTAAAATTGATAGTTTGACAAGTATTTTAAAACCACCCGATCCATTTGCGCCACCCTGTATACTCCCATGACCCTCTTCACCATCCTCCTGTCTTCCAATGAATCCCATTCCACCTCTTTTATCATATCTATTACTGATTGCATTCTGCAGTAATTTCCAGAAACAAATCTAGGAGCCCATTTTTACACCCTCTCCAACTCCTGTATTTGATATGCAAAATGTGGATCCCATATTACACTGCCATATTGAAGTAATGGTCTGACAAAAATTTTGTAACCCAGTTCCTTTTCTTCTGTCATACATCCGCTCATCACTCTGTCCAACATGTGCAGAATTTTGAAACCTTTTCCTACTACCTGACCAATGTGCCCTACCAAGTTAAACTTGTTATCAAATGTAATACCAAGATATTTTCATTTCAAGTCTTCAACAAGTAACTCTTTCCCCACCTTATAATTGCAATCAACCTTTAGTTTCTTAGTTGTGTATCTAATAAGCTGACTCTTTTTTGCATTTATCTTCATCCCATGTTTACCAACGCACCTAGATATCCTTTCCATATCACCCTGCAGCCGTTTACAGCCCTCTATCCCTTTGATCCTTTTATATAGCATTATATCATCTGCAAATAATCTAATTTCAGATAGTAAACAATCAACACAATTATTCATTAGAATAATGAATAGCAATGGTCCCAATATGCTACCCTGTGGCATTCCCATTTTCACTTCCACTTCTTTTGATACTGCATTTCATACCATAACTTTCCATTTTCTACCTTTTAAAAATTCTTCTACCCAGTAAATCACTTTCTCATCCACTCAAATAGTTTTTACCTTATTTACTACCATTTTATGGCTCACTCTGTCAAAAGCCTTTGACAGATCTAGTGATACACTATCAATTTGGCCTCCCTGGTCCATTTAATCTGAAATATCTCGCATATATCCCACCAACTGAGATTCGCATGAATATCCTTGCCTAAAACCATGTTGTCTACTTTAAAACCACTTACGCTCCTCACATATATTCCTGATGTGGTTGCATATAAATCTCTCCATTAATTTACCCACCACTGATGTCAAACTGATCAGCCTGTAATTTTCGACTCTATTTCTCACTCCTCCTTTATGTACCAGCACTACTATCACACTTTTCCAGTTTTGTGGTAAGCAGCAAGTATCCAGAATCAATTTAAATAACATTTCAAGATAAGTTACAATGTTACATCCAGCTATATTTAATGTTGTTGTTGTTCTTTGGGGTTTAGGGTGCGTGAACATCGAGGTTATTAGCGCCTGGTGTGAAAATGTGGCAAAATTGCCGTCTCTGCAACCGGCTGTAGAAGGGTCAGCCACAGAGGCAGCACAATAAAATACTGACTAAAATACCGTCTGCATGGCCGACTGTAAAGAGATAGGCCACACAGCCGGCAGCATAAACTATAAAACTGAAACTATGGCTGTAAATGGACCATAAAATATAAAAATACATACATTGACTGGTTGGTTGTAAATTGGCCAACCAGTTTAAAACAATGAACTAACTGGCTGGCTGTAAAAGGGCCAGCCAAATAAACAGGATCACAACTAAGAACTGTACATGGATTGGTGTTTGTAAAAGGCCCTCAATCCAATATAAAACTTAGGCCGATCTGCCCAAAATTTTTAGGACAAGACCGGCCAAGATACAAAACTTTAAAACTTTAGCCACATTGTCACTGTCATCGTTTAAAATAAGAGACAGATTGTTGGCTAAGCCAACGTCTGCCCTTAAATCTAAAAACAGTACACATTTGGTTAAAATGTTGCGTACCGTTAACGGTACGCCACAAACATCACTTTCCGGAGGATCCTCTCAGCGGAGAAGGAAACTATGAGTTTGAGGACAGTACCCTATATGGAGACGAGTAAGGAGAACCTCATCCCTCCTCGCCCGCTGGAAGGAGCTGCTCCATGGCTGAACAGTCGGTTTGACCAGCCGGAGCTTATTATGTTCAACTTCCAGCCAATGCCTCTGCCAAACATCAAAAACAAATCTCTTCACCGCCAAGGCAAGGTCTGACTTTGGAACTGGATCAAAGTCAATTCTGACCTTATCACGGGCTAACTTGGCAGCTGGATCAGCTGCCTCATTCCCCGATTCCCACATGGCCGGGTACCCAGCAGAATAAAACCACATTTCCGAGAGATTGGAGGGCAAGGAGAGCATCCTTGATGTCCTGGATTATACGGTCTGCATGATACATATTTCCTATGGCCTGAATACAGCTGAGGGAATCACAGCATATTATGAACCAATTATCGCGCATAACTTTCATATGCTGGTGCAACTTTAACACGGCGTAGCACTCGGCGGTGTAAATGCTACACCTGTTGTCCAGTTCGAATGTGTAAGTTGCTCGAGGGAACACTACGAAGCAGCCAACTCCGATAGCCTGCTTAGACCCATCCGTATACACCGGGGTAAACGTGTGATACTGATATAAAATGTCTCTAAATATGTTAATAAAAACACTGTCAGCAGTACACAGTTTGTTATACCGAGACAGATCTAAAATTATTCTGGGTCTCTTTAAAAGCCAGGGAGGAGATTTACTCCAACCCTGGTGATAAAATGAGGGAAGCTCGAACCCATTTTCTTCTAAAACAGCCTTTGCACAGAAGCTAAAAGGTTTGGTGGCTCTAGTGTGGTTGGTATAAAGCTGCTCGAAATTTGGGTTTATGACGGGACTGCCAGGTGTTATGGCAACCTGCAGGTAGCATCGCACCATGAGGAGACGCCGGCTGATGGGAAGCGATGGCTCGCCAGACTCAGCACAAACGCTGACAATCTGGCTAGTGCGGTATGCACCTGTGGCGAGCCTAATCCCAGCATGGTGGACACTATCCAATATACACAGATAACTGTCCTGTGCCAAACCATACACGATACAACCGTATTCCAGCCACGACGGTACAAAGGCTCTGTAAAATTGTAGCAGGCAGGAGCGATCAGCGCCCCACGACTTGCCACACAGGCATTTTAAAATATTAAGAGCTTTTGAGGCCCTGGCTTTCACATCTTTAAGTTGCGCAAGCCAGCTGAGCCTTGTGTCTAAAATGAGGCCTAGGAACCGAACAGTATCAGTAAAACATAAAACCGAGTTCCTCAAGGTAAGGTGGGGCTCTGGTAAAAGAGTTCTACTACGAGTAAAAAGTACACACCGGGTTTGCTCAGAAGAGAAACGAAAACCGATGTGCACTTACCATTCATCCAGCCTGTTCAGCGTGAATTACAGCTGCCGCTTGGCACTTCTCAGGCTGGACGATGCACAAAACATTTAAAAAATCATCCACATCTAAGGAGTACCCTATAGGACTCATTATGGCTGCAGTGCTATTAATAGCAATCACGAAAAGAGTAAAACTTAAAACTGATCCTTGAGGAACACCGTTTTCCTGAATAAAAAGATCAGATACTTCACTGCCAACTCTGTACCTGAAGCAACGGCCTGATAAAAACGATTTTAAAAAATGGGGAAGATTTCCCCAAAATCCCCATTCATGCAGTTACCTTATAACAACATGCCACCAGGTAGTATCGTAGGCATTTTCTGTGTCGAAAAATACACCCACAAGGTGTTGGCTGCGGATGAATGGATCTTGTATGGCCGCTTCCAGCAGGATAAAGTTGTACAAGGTGGAATGGAACTCCTTGAATCCACACTGAAAGCGACTCAGAAGGTTTTGTAATTCTAGACACCAGATGAGGCGGCGATTCACCATCCTCTCCAGTGTCTTCCCCACGCAGCTTGTAAGGGCGATGCTACGATAACTACCTGGCAACAATTTATCCTTCCCATGTTTTAAAATAGGGGTGAGCGTTGCTTCTTTCCACGAGTCGGGGAAGTATCCCTCGGTCCATATACAGTTAAAAATATCCAGAACGTACTCTTTAGCATCTTTACTAAGATGCCTCAGCATCTGGTACTGGATCAGATCAGACCCTGGAGTTCAGCACTGACTCGAGCTCCCAAAATGTAAATGGCCTGTTGTAGGCCTCCGTATCCAACGAATCGAAGCACAGCACGCGCCACTCGGCAACAATCCTTCATTGCGGGAATCGAGGATCGAAACTGGCAGACCAAGTGATGGCAGCGAAATTCTCTGCCATCAGCCATCTGCTTATGGGTGTATGTTTCCAAAAGCAGAGTCCCGTTCCTCAGCTTTTTAACCGATCTGAGGGTACCTCCAATACCCTCTAACCCTTTATGGATGTAAAATGGAGAGATCTTTTCGAAAGATCCCTCCATCCATGTCATTATGATGAAGGCATTATCTATTTGACAGTCCTTCCTGCTACTGTTATCCTTTTCGGGGGAAGGGCTTTCTAACCTACTCTTTTCTTCCCTGTATGGGTGTTTGAAGACCCTTGTGGTCCACCCAAGCCACAAGAGGTTTTTTTTTTTGTTTGTTTATTTTTAATTTTGGTCCCACGAGTGGGGAGGAATAGTACGGGGAGCCTTACCTCCATAGCTCCCCCGGCTAATACAACAGGCATGAGCAGGTGCCCCTGAGTTTGCACGCTAGCGAGTGATCTGCCTCTCACCCATGCATCACCTCGGCAAATGTCTGGCCTTGAGGTTGAGGTTTTTTTTATAGAGGTTTGTACCGTCCTTGCGACCCGGGCGATTAAGCCAAGATCCCCATTCTCCTAGGCACACAACGTTCCACCGCCACGCCCTACAGTGGTCGTTGAAGCATGGTAGGAGTTTACGATGTGGGAAACTTGCGGCGCTCACAAGTTTCCAGCTTGGGCACCGGTGGTTCGCTAAACCCATACCTGGCACTTGCGTACCAGGCTCCTGCGGGGAGCTATCTTTATGCTGCCTGTAGTATTATTATCTACACAAGCCCCCTTATGTTTTTTCAGCTTTCATATTTCTTTCATGATATCTTCATGATGAATTTAAATTTTTTTTGTGTGTTCATTTCATTTCTAATTGTGTTGTTAAGCTCGTTCTCCAAGTTAGACCCTCCCATTTCTGATTCATTATCCCTAATGCTCTCACTAAATCAGTTACTTAAAATCCCTACCTTTATCAAATCCTCCGTAACTTCATCTCCATTTTTATCTATAAGCACCACAACACCCTCCCTTCAACTCATTTTTATAACATAGCCACAGAAATTTCTTGATTTATCAGCCAACGGCACTGACAATACTCTTCATAAGCCCATCCTTAGCCACTTCCTTAGCTATTATTAAGTCCTTGTTTAGTTGTTTTAAATATTCTCTTCTACCCTGCTGTCTCTTAACTCCATTATGTGCTCTTCTTACGAACCTCTTTAACCTCCTCTCCTCCCCATTACAGGACACGGGTTCTCTACTTCCCTTTATTTTATGTTTTGGAACAAATTTTTCTTCCCTCTTTCTTATTATCTCCTTGAACTCTTCCCACCTTGACTCTACTGTACTTGTACCTTCCTTCCATTTGCTGAAACATTCTCTGGAATATCACCGCAATTCGAAATTTGTGTCTTTTTATAATTGTACCTATTTTCCTATTCAATTTTGGCTGCTGGTTTAGAGAATCCTCTAATTTCCATCTGAACTGCTTCATGATCACTTATTTCTGCAGTTACTTGACACCCCACAAAATTATCATCAGGCTTTATTAGGAATATAATATCCAAAATATTTTGTTCCCTAGTGTTCTGTTCTACCACTTGTATAAATTCTCCTTCCCTTCTTAAGGTATTTGCAAATCACTGTTACCTTGTGTTATTAATCTTATTTCCTACCCTTTCATACCTGGTAAATTTAAATCCCCATCCCCTGAAATCTGTGTGCAAATTTAATTTCTTCCCAAGAGCCTCATCTTCATCTGTCATTCTTCCACTGCGGTAAGCAGCAAACAACCTGATTTTTTTTTCTTTTTTTAATTACCCCAGAAATCTACCAAGAAACTCACAGTCCTGAACAATGAACATCAGTGAACTGTGGTAGTTTTTTTTTAACTAGTATGAAAATTCCTCCACCAATTGCTCCTCTATCTCTGCAGTAGACTCTGTAACCATCGGGAAAAACATCACTGTCTAGTACTTCTACTTTTAACCAACTCCCTACCTCAATTATTTCTTGTGGTTCGTGTATCTCTATTAAGTTTGCAAATTCAATTACTTTGTTCATTATACTTCAACAGTTGACCAGTGATACCATTATTACTGGCTTTATATTTTCAGCATTAACCTGTTCCTTCCCAGTTTTACCCCAATCAGTTATTGTTTCAGCAACTTCATCTATTTGTGTAACATTTATGATTTTTCCATCGTGGATCTACAATCAGTATCACTTTGATCATCTATTTCCATCCCTTCACCAGCAGCCCTTATCCTAAAAAAAGAAAGGCACAGTCCTGATCCCATCATCACTGGAAATGGGCTTCCTTACCACTTTAGCTAACAACTCAGAAAGTACCCCCTAGCCCCTTCTATTTAGGTGTAGGCCATGCCTAGTGAAACCCCACCAACCAATGGTGTTCACAAGCACAACCACCATGATGGAACTAATGCCTTTCCCAAGTAGAACTTCTGTTTTCACATTTACCCGCCTAACAGCATAGTTAAATTGTGGCCGGTCATGGCGGCTTAGGACCTGCATGAGTTCCATCCTAGTATGCTGCGCCTCTTTCACCACCTTCCTCAGGTCACTCTCTATACTACAACTCGTGTTTCTATCAATACTATTCCCCGCACCTCCCACTATCACTACTCTATCATCCTCAGTGAAACTCCTACAAAGTCAACCTACATCCTCTATTACCTGACCTAATGTTGCATAAAGTTTGAAAAAAATGTTGTGACCTGGTAACCTGTACCTAATCCTGCAAAAGAGGGCCTACAACTCTTGCATTGCTACTACCTAGAAGCAGAACCCTTTTTTCCTTATTCTTACCTGCTGCATCTTACCTACTCCTGCATCTACATCAGGCTCTTCTCCTCCTGACTCTGGCAACAGGTCAAACCTATTTTTCTTGGAGAGAAGGGTATTTGAATTTACCAGGTGACAACTAGGTAGGAAATAAAATTAGTAACACAAGAGGAACATACACAGTCCAGTCACATTAATGTGACCACCACCTACTTTCGACGTCAACATGAAATAACCAACCACAGAAGGCAGGTGGCAGCACATTACACTGGAGTGTATATAAAGGATGTCCTAGGACATCGGAAAGCATTTCAATTGGTGGCGTAATGCAGAAATGTAGTGATTTATCTGGCGTCCAAAAGGACATGATTATTGGCTTTCGGGCCAAGGGCGGAAGCTTTTCCGAAATGGTTAATTTTGTGAACTATTCACGTCCTGCCATCGTGAAAGTATACCGTGCATGGAAAAATGGCACTATTCAAAATCAGCGGCGTCGAACATGTGGTGCACCACGGGCTATAGATGACAAAGGCGAACGAAGGCTATGGAGATGCGTTCGGGCAAATAGACGTGCAACTGTTGAGCAACTGACTGCCCGGATGAACCAAGGGGCTACCAAGAGTGTATCCTCAGCAACGGTTCAGTGAACATTGCAGTGCATGGGCATCCTCAGCAGATGCCTGGTTAATGAACCTATGCAGACTGCTGTTCATCGGCAACGAAGGCTGGAATTTGCACGCCAGTACTGCAACTGGATGTCCACAGAGTGGCGACAGGTGGCTTTTTCCGATGAATCATGTTTCATGCTCCATCGGACAGATGGAAGTTGGCGCATACGGCATGAAACATCTGAAAGCAAACACCCTGCAACAATTGCCAGAAGGATCCAGGGTGGAGGAGGGAGCATTATGGTTTGGGGAATGTTTTCCTGGCATTCACTGGGTGAACTCATCATTGTGGAAGGCACGATGGATCAGCACAAGTACGTATCTGTCCTTGTGTACCATGTCCACCCCTACATGCGAATACTTTTTCCTCAGAATGATGGCATCCACCAGCAGGACAATACGAGGTGTCATACAGCTCGCAGTGTATGTGCGTGGTTCGAAGAGCACCAGGATAAGTTTACCTTACTCTCCTGGCCAGCAAACTCACAGGATTTAAACTCAATCGGGAATCTGTGGGACCACCTCGATTGGGTTGTTCGCGCCATGGATCCTCAACCATGTAATCTAGCGCAGCTGGCCATGCCACTGGAGTCGGCTCAACATCCCAGTGAACACCTTCAGAAACCTAATTGACTCTCTTCCTGCACGCCTCGCAGCGGTCCGCTCTGCCAAAGGTGGTAATTCTGGTCACATTAATGTGACTTTACTGTGTATTTGCAAATACCTTATTAAAGAAAGGAGGCTCGCACAAGTGGTAGATCAGAACATGAGGAAACCAAACATGTTGGACACCTTTCTAATAAAGCCTGATGAAAATCTTGTGGGGTGTCAGGTAACTTATCACAATGATGGATATTAGCGGATTCAGTAAACCAGCAGCCAAAAGTGAAGGGGAAAATAGGTATAATCAGATGGGGAGACAGATTTGAGAACTGAATAGATATTTCAGAAAAAGGTTCAACAAATGGAAGGATGGTACAAGTACAGTGGAGATGAAGTGGGAAGAGTTTTAGGAGATAGTTAAAAAGGATGAGGAAATGTTTATTCAAAAGCAGAAAATAAAGGGAAGTACAGATCCTACATGCTACAATATGTAGCAGGTTAAAGATGCTAGTGAGACAGGAACACAACAGAGTTAAGAGGGAGGAAGGCAGTAGGAAATATTTAAGAAAACAAAAAAAACAATTATTAAGAGCAAAGAGAGAAGCAAAGGGAGAGTTTATCATAAATGTAATTGGTGCAGGGTGACCACTGAATGATGCATCTAGAAATTTATATAGCCATGTTGGAAAACTGAGGGGAAAAGAGGGTATTCAGACAATTTTTTATAAGATTTGAGTTGAAATCACAGAGGATTTTAAAATGGCAGAGATGTTGAGTGACTGGCTTGATTAGACCACTAGGGATTCTTATCCTGTGATGGAAGGGGGAATAAATCAGAGGAGAATCTCCCTAAAAGTAGAAACGAGAAAACTACAAGATTTGAAATAGAATTTCAGGAAATTATGAAGGAACTCAGAAAGCTAAAATAAAATTAAAGGGGCTGGTGTAGGTAATTTTGTTATAAATATATTAAAGACCAGCTTCAAGCCCATCAAAAATGATGGTTTAAATGCAATATTCTGGCAGTTCATTTTTTTTTTTTTTTTTTTTTTTTTTTTTGCAGTTGCTTAATTATATGGAATTGTTGTTATATAATGCTAATGGCCTTGATTTTGTAATGTTATACATATTTCATTCAAGGTTCACATAACAATACAGTAGTAACTTCTACGGAATTAATGATGGAAGTATAGAACCAATGAAATTAAAAACAAATTAGGACCACAAAAACTTTTGCTATCCATGTAATATCAGTTTTATTCTTGGTCCAGGCACTATTCAGCATGATAAATATGGAACTACTTTCACCCGCATTAATTAATACCTTTAGTAACTTGGCACTTATGAAACCAGTTTAAATGGTTTGTAAAACCGATTTCAGAGCGAATTGTGCTGTAACAAAATGTGTCAGTTGCGATTCTGGTCAACTTAACCACAATCTCCACTAATATTGCGTTCGAAAATCATAGCTCCTGTTACCCTCATATGAACAACAACGGGCATCACCTATGGTGGTAGTATGAATTTATTCAGGAAAAGCTTGTAAGGAAAAATGAATAATGATCGGGTCTACTGGAGATCGCGATTCTGCCAAAATGACATTGAGTAATGACACCGTAATATGAAAAAACGAAATAACTAAAAGCAAGCTTAATGCCTGCAGTATGGCAATTAATTTCATAGGATTTGATATGTTTTAAACTATGTAAATAATTTCCAATATCACTGCGCACTGCTATTTTGCGGCAATAATATCGTTGTTGAGTTGCGAGTGTAACATTGCTTATACAGTAAATAGTCATATCCTGGATGATTTAAATCTAATAAAAAGGTTATCTTAAGTATCATTTAATAGCTAACACATGTATCAAAAACTACGGGTATCATATATAATGGTAGACGGAAAAACGAATAAGTAATTTTTAATGATATATTTCATTATATGAATACGTTACTCTGGTTAAATTTTCAGAGTATTTGGTTAAGATTTTACATAAATAAATGCATTTTACTTTAGATGACAGAGACTATAATTTCGAAAACGGATAACTGTTATTTATTTGACTGAAACATAAGCGATTACTTACGTTTCTCACAGTTTTTAATAAACTTCATTGTTTCTTATCATCTGCCAAAAGAATTCTTAGGTTATGGTTTAACCTAGTCCTTATAACTGATACAGATAAAATAGCGTTAATATTGAATACCCTTCGCCTTACATGAATTTCTGCATCTAGTTGTCGTAAATAAATAAAAAGCAACATGAAGGAATGAATGTAATATGGTGGCTGTTGATTGGCGAGTGAAGGCTGGCACGTGACCGTTCTCTAGCCAATAGTTATAGACGACGTACACAGTCTCCAGATTAGCATTTTATATAAGAGGATTGTGGGAGATGATAATATATTTTATCTTGGAATTTTATTTAAAATGAGTCTAGATTCTTGCTTCTTACCAGAGGACCAGAAAAAAGCGACAGCAGTACCGGTTCATAAAGGAGGGATTACAAATAGGTTGGAAAATTATAGGCCGATTAGTCTAAAATCAGTAATAGGCAAAATGATGAAGAGACTGATATGTCTGTGAGGTAAGAAACTGGTTTGCATATCGACAACATGGCTTTGGGCAAGGATAGAATGTGAATATCAAAATGGCGAAATATTTCGAACGAACTGGACAAGGGAGGGCAAGTAGATAGTAGATCTTTCTCAGGCATTTGACAGAGTGAGTCATAAAATGATTTTAAATAAACTGAAAACTATTAGATTGGATGAAAAGGTTACTTGCTGGGTAGAGGAATTCTTAGAAGTCAGAAAGCAAAGTGTTAGAGTAAAACGTACACTGATCAGCCAACATATTATGACCACCTACTTACTAGCATATTGGTCCACCTTTCGAACGCAATACATCAGTTATTTGGTGTAGCATGGGTTCTAAAAGTCCTTGGTAGGCTTCCAGAGGTACCCGAAACCTAATTTCTATGCACAGGTCACAAAATTCCCTTAACTTATAGGCCAGCAGTTTGTGGGCACAGCCCCCTAGGAAAGAGCTTCCTGGAAACGGAGAGGCTGGTGGGCTGTTAGCGTACTACTGTAGTGAGCATCTGTGGAAAGTGTTTGAAAGACAGTGAAACCACGAGTAGGCAACAGTATGGTGGACAGCCACGCTAAATCACTGAACGTGGAGGTTGGAGGATTGCCAGCTCCCTAAAGCAGGATAGAGTAAAATCATGATTCTCGTGCTCTGAAACACTTCTGGAAGCACCAGAATCATACTATTCCCTAATATCTGCCACAGACCACCCCCTATCCTGCTTTACAGAGCGGGGAAGCCTCCGACCTCCACGTTCAGTGATGTGCCCACCAAATTGTCGCCTACTCGTGGATTCACCGTCCTTCAAACAATTTCCATAGATGCTCACTACAGTAGCACGCGAAAAACCCACCAGCAACTCCGGTTCTAAGATGCTCATTCCCATCCACCACACCCACAAACGGCAGGCCCATAATTTAAGGGAATTTTGTGATCTGTGCATAGAAATCTGGTGTCAGATACCTCTGGAACATTACAAAGGACTTCTAGAATACATGCTATGCCGAATCACTGCTGTATTGTGTTTGAAAGGTGTACCAATATGCTAGTAAGTAGGTGGTCAAAAATTTTTTCCTGATAAGTGTACATTATCAAAAGAGTTAGAATTAAATATGGGAGTGCCACTGGGTAGTGGCATCAGGACCATTGCTGTTCATTATTCTAATAAATGATTGTGTTGATGGTTGTTTGCAGATGACATTATGGTATATAAATAGGAGAGGACTGTAAACAGATGCAGGGTAATCTGGATATATCTCAATGAGTAGGTCAGCATGGAATGAAGATAAATGACAAGAAGCGTCAGCTTAATAGGTACGCAGATAAAAGAGACTAAAGGTTTATAAAGTGGGGTAAGAGTAAATGTCTAGGTACAAAATTTGATAATAAGCCAAACTGGGCAGAGCACATTGGGCAGGTAGTAGGAAAAGGTTTCAAAATCCTTCATTTACTGGAGAGGGTGATGAGAGGATGTACCAGAGAAGTTACGGAATTGGGTTACAAAACTTTGGTCAGACCATTGGTGTAGTTTGGGACCCACATACAAGAGTTGGAGAGGTGTGCAAGGAAGTGCAGCTAGATTTGTTTGTGGAAATTATCACAGGACCAGTCATTAACTGATTTGATAAAGGAGCTGGATTGCGAGTCACAGGAGGATGGTAAAGAGAATGCTGCGAATGCACGAGGCATATGTTGGTCATAGGACTTGGAGAGATATTGGTTGAAGAATTATGAATAGTGCATGGAAGGGTAAAGATGACCATGACCACAAGCTGGCACTCGATTTCATGCATAAGGTAGTGGGAAAATTTTCTTTTTTTGGTAAAGGTGTCACGTTGTTGTTGTTGTTGTTGCTGTTGTTGTGGTTTCAGGGCACATCGACAGTGAAGTAATTAACACCCTAACAATAACCAGCTAATACTGTGGCTTAAAAATATACTAAACTACTTTATGCATGATCAACTGTAAAGTGGTCAGCCATATAGACAGCATAATAAAATAAATCACAAAAAAGGATGTGACTAGAAATGGGCCACCAGGACCTAAGACTTTCAATGTGTGAATGGCTATAAAGGGGACAAAGAGGTTTAAAAAGGAATTAAAAACCCTACATGTCTCACTGGCTGTTTAATGGCCAGTCAGACAGGAATTATAAAAAATAAAGACAATGCATATGGATGGGTGGATGTCCATCTCAAAACTAGGCTGATCTACCTAAAATTTTAGGTACCAAACTAGCCAATACACAAAACTTTAAAACACTGGCCACATTGCTGGTCTCATTAGTCTGCCCTTAAGTCTAAAAGCAGTAAACAATCAGTTAAAATGTGGCACACCGTCAGAGGTACGCCACAAACATCACATTCCAGTGATTCCTCTCAACGGAGAAGGAAACTATGCGTCAGTAGACAGTGCCCTACATGGTCGCCTCCATTAACATTGGTAGCATATGGTAATGCTACTGGTGTGGTAGCACGTGGCGGTATTGGAGGTGCTGTTATTTTAACAGTTACTGCTGGTGGGTCCTATTTGACTACTGCTGGTGTGGTTGAAGCTGCAGACGTGTTGTTACCGACATCCACAGTCTTAGACGTTACGATCTTAGCAGCTTTTTGCACCATATTTTCATTGCATGAGCATGTTGTGTTTGTACTCATGTCTGCGATGGATGTCTGGGTAGCAACACATTCTTTCCCTGATGGGAGTTTAAACCATCCTATCAAAGCTAGTTCCAAAAATTGGAACTGAGAGCAACCTAGGCCTTCTTCTTTGCTTCTGTGTATGGAATCAGGCTCTTTGCTCTTCAGTTCCTGTATCTTTCGCTCTTCAGATACACCTGACACTCCATACTCCAGGCTGGGTGCAATCCGAAGGCAGATGACGCACACCTGTGGTAGTGTACCCGTTGCTCATGTGACTCCTTGCAGCACTTACAACAGAGGTGTCTGCCCTTACATGATGCCGTCTTATGTCCAAACCGCTGACACTGAAAACAGCGCATCAGGTCTGGCAACATATGGATGGACATTCAGGTTAAAGTAACCTGCTTTTATATTCCTTGGCAGTACACTGGAGTGGTCCAAACGTCATGACGAAGGTGGCAGTCTTTTCAAACTGCCATTTACCCTTCGTGTGATATGATATACCTCAACCACTTTCTGTTGGTTGTTGGTGCTTAAGGGCGCGTCAACGACGGGGTCACATTAGTGCCCAACCACTTTCTGATCTTCTCACTCCTTATCGAGTTGCTCAGTCCCTATATCAATATCATCATGGCAGGTGACAATGCCTTTGCTGCTGTTAAGGGATTTAGTGAAGTTCGCACAAACAGCAAACTCCCCGAGCTTCTCATAGCAAAGCAGTTGGGTAGCTTGCCTACTGGTATTTGTTTCCAGCTTCAGCTTTTTTTTTTTTTTTTTTTTTTTTTTTTTTTTTTTTTTTTTTTTTTTTTTTTACTGAATTCAGGATTCCAAACAGACCCTCTAATCCCTTAGAAATACAAAATGGCGTAACTTTTCAAAAGTTCCTCCCACCCTTTACATTACTATAAAAGCGTTCTCAAGCGAACAAACTTTCCTGTTACATTCAGTTTCAGAAGTAAGGGAGCTACCAACCTTCACCATCTCTTAGAACTGAATGTGTTTGTATTAGCCTGCGGCACACCCACACACAGGTATTAAAAGATATTGGAGGGTTTTTTTAAAAAAAAAAAAAATTTAGCTGAAAATTTTGGTCCCATGAGTAAGAAGGAAAAGGTCCAGGGGGCACATACCTCCATTGCAGATCCCCAGGCTAATACAACAGGGATGCGCAGGTGCCGCTGAGGTTGCATGCTAGCAAGTGATCTCTGTCATCATCCATCACTTCCTCGGCACATGTCAAACCATGAGGTTTGATGGGTTTTTTTTATAGAGGTTTGTTTCAGGTGATTAAAGCCAAGATCCCAGCTCTCCTAGATACACAACATTCCACCATCACACCCTACAGTGCTCATTGAAGCATGGTAGGAGTTTATGGTGTGGGAAAAATTGGAACATACTAAACTTTCCAGCTCGGGCACCAAGGGTTCATCTGGAACTTGCATACCAGGCTCCTCCAGGCACATATAGGGATTGGAACAAATTACGAAGTGAAGTGATTAATAATTTACAAAAAAAAAGGAATTTAAATTAGTAAATTTCAAAAGTAAATGAGGAAGATTATACAACAGTATCAAAAATAATTAAAAAATGGGTAATTAGATGACAGGAAACTGTCACCGGAGCATGTGCTCCATCGCAATTAAATTAATAGTAATAATAATTACGATAGATGAGCCACAAATTAGCATACAGTTACAGGGAAACTACTTCTCACTATTTATTGTCATTTCAGTAAATGACTGTCATCATATTATTCTAAGGAATTTAAATTACAGTTTAAGACAAATGATTCAAGAGACAGGTCTGTACATTAAGAATAAATAAAGTTGTGGGCAAGAAATAGTTTTGTAAATAACAGTTGTACTAACTTTAAATTAATTCCATTGTCTAACAACAGTTGCACATCCTTTCAATGAAGTACGTGAATTTTGAATAAAAAATGGTTTCTGGAACTAAGGAATTTGGTGTTATTACTGCTAGATCATTATTTGCACATTTTTTTTTACATTTTTTCAAGCAGCTATAGTACACATCACGAACGAAGGCGGGTCATGCAGAGATAGAAAGAAATAGGGTTGACACAGAATATCCGACGTTGCCGCATTTAACTATTCGCAGTTGTAAGGCTAGTATCACATGCTTTAGCAGTTTTCTCTTGAGTTTTGGCAACATATCAGATCGGCCCTCTCACGTCTGCTTCGTGCTTAAAATGCTTATATACTTTAAAATCTTGCTTTCTGCTTTGACTATGCAGAACCTCACGTTTATTTTGTTCATCTTCCATTATTTAGAATAGGAATTATTGCAATGCTCACTGATTTACAACTGTACAATTCACAAAATATATTGCATTCAACACTCGTGTTAACACGACAGGCTCTGGATTGTTACTGAATGTGATTGGCCCTGGCAGAGTGATGACGTACATGCGCATACCCTCGCTAAACTGGGCCGCCATCGTTCGTGATGCACACTACAGTACAGAAAACAAACCTTCGAATCCAAATGTAAAGGAGAAAAAAAGGGACTCAGGATTTATTTAGTTACTTATTTATTTTTTATTTCAACAAGATGTTACTGATAAAATTTGAAGATTATAAAATAATATTCATTTGCAATCAAAACTTCTAAACTAAAAAACAGCTAATCACAGTTCATGTGTTTCTGTACTATTTTTTATCAGCATACATAAAACAATACTCGGTTATAATTACTTTGAGTAAAGAAAGGTAGAGTTTTCAGCTGCTTTCATTTTTAAAAAAGTGTAAAGGACTGAGAAGTATTGGCCTACATCATCATCATAATGCTAAAAGAACAAAACATTCATACTTGCCTGTCTCTGCAAGCAACCAGAAAGATTTACAAAAATCAACAGAAGCGTACTGTGAAATGTTGACTATTCTTCTGGCCCTCAGATCTGGGTCCATAACATATTTTCCTCCTGCCATGACACAAAAAGCATGAAACAGTTACAAGTGCTCTCTCTTCAGAAATCTGGTAAACAATAATTTTGAAAACATATATACCATAACTAATATGAGAAGAAAAGATTCAGTAGAACCACCATTAAGGGAGTAGTGCTGCAGTGATGAAAAACACTACACAAACATAAAAAACAGAATATTTCAGGCTATTCCCTTAGCTATGAAAGTAGAAACATCTGATCAAGATTTCAAGGGCAAAGTGGTCGATCCAGCGATATTCATGATTAATATTTATTTCAAGATAGCACTTATTGGGAAACAAATCACCACGCAGTAAACACAAAAACCATTTGAAAAGTAGTACTGTTTACGCTGCTTAAAGCACTGCTGTTTCAATATTCATGGTACACTATTTTCAGACTTACCTGTAAGCATAGATTATATCTAGCTTAGAATCGAGCTGTGGTAAAGATCAAGATATGTTAAATAATATATCAAACTTCATATATAAAGCAGTCAAAATGTCAACTGAGAAAGTGGGTGTGAATTTCATCTAATAGATAAAGAAATGCTGCAAGAGACAAAACAGAAGAAAGAATTTTTGAATTGAAACTTCTTTGGCTGCAGTAAGGGATTAGTGCTACACACTACGAATTATGCATTATGAGTTATGTGATCAGTGCTCATGCAATGCAATGTTCTGCACACGAGTAGAACGTTGATAATCACGTGACAATGTAAAATAATATGTTTACATCAAAAGGAGTCACAATTATTAAATAGTGAGACATGCACCAGTATTTTTAATTATTAGTTGCGTTTTGTTTGTTTATATCATTTCATCATATTCTCTGATCACTGTTTTGATAAAAGCTCTTATTTTCATGCAGAAATATTAGCATTCGTCTTTACAACAGAGGAAATTCGTTATTCAAGTTTTTAAAAATTACTTTAGTTATGAGCCAGAATTCTGCGTTCAACTCATCATTATTAATAGGCTTAGAAGCTAGTTATTAACCTAATTTTTGTACAATGATACACACACCAGCATTTTTAGTTACTTTTTTTTTTAGTTATGAGTTAGAAAACCTACATTCAACCGGTCATTTTTATCAGACGTAGAACTAGTTGCTAATGAAAAATGGGTGCAAGAAATGGTTATCAGATAATTTTGTCCAAGATGTTCAGGAGTAGTTCATTAATTACTAATAATAACTAAAATTCCTCGTGACTTATGCTGTAACAAGAATATTCTAGTCCAGGCTCCATTTTAACCTAATCACAATCTTCACTAATACTGCCATTACAATATCATTGCAGACACACCTGCACACATGAAATTCATCACAAACTACATTTTGTGAAATAAGACATTTTCTACATGAGGATCCCCATCTTTCATAGCATAAATTATCACAATTTCATCACACTACGTCAGAGTGAACTGCAACTTGAATAAACTAGTGCAATAATACATTCACTGTATAACAGTGTTAACCTGACCCAGTTTTTTATCTGATATAAAAGTTCAAAACAAAGACTAATTTTAGATAAAATCCTCTATCATCTAGCAAAGCATGCTTTAAATTTTTAATAATTTTCATTTTTTTATGAGAATAACTTGGACAAAGATCCAATTTACAGTACAGATGCTATATAGCAGGGGTGGCAAACCCGCGGCCTGCATGTGGCCTGTCTTGAACATTTTGAAGGCTCGCGAGATTCATCACACCTTTACAAACATTTTTTGTATTTCATTTTTAGTGTTTTATATTTCTTTAGAATATGCATTTAGTATCATCATTTTTATATTATCTATGTTTACATGTAAGAATAATAGTAAACACAATAATAATAACTTATTATATTTCAAATTTTCACTACAAAAAAAGTTTATAGTGGGTTTAAATCTAATATGGGGATATATAATTTTATATGCTGCCCATGGTATTATGATGCATTTCCAAAGTGGCATCATATGGGTTGGCCACCCCTGCGATATAGTATCATTGTTCATCCACCCAAGTTCAAAAGAAACAAACAAAAAAATTACACTAAAAAAGGTACACAGGAAAAATAGATAGAAGTTTCACTTCTTGTGTGTGTACACAACAGACACATGCATCAGATTTTTATTCATGTTTTAGGATATATTTACATTAAGATCATTAGCACCCTTTTAGAAAGAAGGAGGTGATGAAAATGTATAAAATTATGATAAAGTTTGGGATGTAAACAGATGGACTACAGTAAATAGATGTAAAAATGGATAAAATTTCCTCCATTTCTGATTTGGCTTAGTGTGGGTGTCCATTAATTATATTAGGTGATCGTGAGGTGAGATCTTGAGGGACCCCCCCCCCTCCTCCACTTACAAGGTCACCGAGCCCTCAGAAAACACCCCTCCCCTTTTTTAGAGATGTGTGATGTCACAAATAGCTTGTAGATCTTTTCGTTACTTGTTCTGTGGAATTAAAAACATTACCTGAGATTTCTATTGATCCCCCACCCTTTTAGTGAGATTATGCTGAATTTAGCCCCTCTGCTCCCTACCGTCCCCTGTATTTCACCTCACATAATTGATGGTTGCCCCCTTATTGCCAGCATTTAGTTAGAGGTAACAGGCTCGGGTATTCTAAAGAAATGTGTGCCAGCTGAGTAAAAGATCCCAACTTGAAACTGAATCTCGATACTACAGAAATATACAAGAAAATATGCAGATTTTGAAGACATATTTTGGTTAACTAGACTCCAAGAAGTGCATAAACTTACACTTGCAGTTCAGAATTTTTAAGACTCTTTCATCCAGGTTGTAAAAACAATGTTCCCACAAATGGGAGGAGTTGAAATGATAGAACTGAAATTTCAAAATCTTCCAACAGATTCATCTCAATTCCTTATTCTTGTTTACAAGGTTTTTCAGAGAAGAGCAGATATGTGAGATCATGAAAAAATATACAAGTAGTTTGTCATGATCCATGGATGCATTCAGTTTGATATGGGACTATCTTGGCCCCAGAGCAATGTGCAAATAAGGCACCTGTAACTTACACATTTAAAGTTACTCAACTGGAAATTAAGAGAACTGTCATGGCAATACACAAAATTAGGAAGATGGCTGGGAGTTGAGATCAGATATTATTGTCTGATTCCTAGCCATATTCTTAGCAAATTAAAAGCCTGCATATACCCGTTATATTATGAATAATCACTCAAGGCTATGAATGGGTAGGAAGTTGGCCATGATCTTTTTATGGAACCATCCCAGCACTCACCTAGAGTGCTGGATGGCCAGATGGGTATTTGAAACTACGTTGACGCTAATGCAATGCCAGAGCATTACCGCTCACCCACCATGCTTGGTGGTGAAAACCAAATGGTAGCAATAACTATTTTAAACAAAAAAAAAAAAAAACAGATAACATTTACTAAACTTACACATTTATATGATGAACACACAGTATGTGTTGAGATAAGAACAGCATTGGGAAGCCTAATAATGGCAAGTACGTACCGTATTTCCAGTTCAGAAGACATCTATTCATATTTAGACAGAATACGGGAGATAGTGCAGCTCTGGGGAGTTGTCCAGTAGTGATTGCTTTGGACATCTGCTCTCTGGCTCAGCAAAAAGATTGATAGGAGAGGGGAATTACTAGAACAACTGATAAGCGAATTTGGAAATCTAGTACATAATCCTCCTACTTTCTGCAACAGCATTCGCATAAGCACAAATATTAAGGTATCAATTACAAAAATACATGCGGGAAAACTATTGTGGAACTGAAGAGTGTTTGATAACATGACAACAAGTGGTTACAATTTCATTGTTTTTTAATTTAAGAGAACATAGATAAATACAAATAGTTCAAAGAGAAGCATTTAAATAGTATGCAACATATGGAAAGGTTCATGGGAATAGCTGGGGAATGTGTTGCACTGGATCTGTTAGTAAACCACCTTGATGTAGACAGAGAAATACAAAGAGCCATGAAACTGGCAATACCACTGAAAAAAGTTGTATACACCACTGACAAAATATACATATAAAAAGTTCAGAAACTACTACTAAACATGGGAAGAGTGAAAATAACTTATCAACCTGGTGATGGCCAGAGAGAGGTATTCCAAGAATTAAATATAAAATTATCCCTGTCCTGTGTAGACCCCTTAATGAATGCCTATATCAGGGTACAATTCCAGAAACATGGAAATGCGGAGAGGTGGTAATTCTAAAGAAATGAGATGATACAGATCTTTTTCTCCCCAGATCTTAGCAGCTGGTTTGTTTACCAAATGTGCTTGCAAAGATCAAGAGAATATCCTTCGCAACAAACTACAAAACTATCAGGAATTTAAGGGAATTTCAAACTGGGAATCGACAGAGAATGGCATAAATCAGTCTATGGAAATAATTATTAACAATGCAAAAAAGGGTGTAGCAGGCATTTTTGTGGACATTTGTGTGGAATTTTACAATCTATGATGGGCCACTCTAATTACAAGGCTGACAGAGATTGGTTGTCCAGGAAGACTATTCTATACCTTAAGGGACAATTACAGATTTAGGATTGCTTCCTTGAGATGCAATAACTCATCCATCACAGTGACCCTGACTAAAGGGTGACTGCAAGGTTCAGTTTGCAGCAATCCAGTATGCCAGGATACAGGGATTGCACCAGTGATCAAATTATTACAAAGAATACTGGAAATGCTGGGTTGAACTATATTAGCTTGTGGGAAGAACCTCAATAGCAGAAATTGAGAACAACAGCAATATAGTAAACTTAATTGCCTTAGCAAATGGTGCAGTAATGCCAAGTTGAGTTTAGCAACTCATAAGACAAAATTTATTTTACTTAAGGGCAAGCTGTCTTGAAATCCCACAATGAAGATAGACTACAATTCAATTTGCAGAAACTCGGTGTGCAGGTACTTAGGCATTTAAGTGGATGAATGTTTAAATTTCAAAGCCTATTTAGACAAGACAATAGCATGAGCAGTGGCATCATCAGTATCAGCCAGCAAAAATTAACTGTCCCAGTCCAAGTAAGAAAACTATACCACGATTCATTTCATTCCTCTTTAATCAACAAGTACATGGTCAAAACATTTGAAAAATATAAAGCCAAAACAGTGATTCAGACATGTCCAACAAAGAATATTATTAAGTATGACAGGAGCATTCTAACCATGGCAGCCAGCATTTTAACCAATGTAACTGGTCTCCAGCCACTTGACCCAGAAGTGAGAAAATGGGATGCCTTGTACTGGCACAGAAAATGGAGACAAGAAAAGGTAGCAAAAATTATATGCAGTGAAAAAACATCTAAAATGGACATTTAGAAGCTACTTTTGGCTAAATGGCAACATGATTGGAATAACAGCGAATATGACATTTTTTCAACCATAGAAGAGAGAGAGTAAGAATGATGTAGTTTTAACCTTCTCAGTAATTAATACACTGCACTGCAGGTCATGGGCCATACAAAAGCTTCCTTCAAAATCGGAATACCGTGGGCTCTAGCAGGGGCAAAAACAATTAAGAGAATACCGGTACAACAGAACATGTGGTATGGCTAATGTGTAATAACAGCCAGTCTGAGCGTTCATTAACAACGTGGGCTGCAAGAGAGGAAAGTATTCGACATGATACACAATGAGAGCTTATGGCATTTGCTGGATGAGTCAGCCGATCTAGTCTCAAAATTTGCTGAGAAAAGTCAAAGACCTGAGAGAGCAGCAGAAGAGCACATAATTACCACCCATGAAAGAAATGAAGCTGGAAGTCTGGCCTACACAGCAACAAATTGATGAACGGTATCCTGCAACAACAAGCTACATCAATCATCAGAGGAACTTTGCAGTGCTCTGGAGGGACCATCTTTGTAGCAATTGGCAATTGGCCATCTTGGTGTTCTTGACGGCCAGGGCAGCTCACTGTATGGCCATTTCCAGGGGGGACTGCCACAGGAGATCAATCAACAATAAGAATGGAACCAAAGTGCAGATGTAACAACTAGTAGTGGTAATAGTAGTATTAGCAGTAATAGTGGCATTAAAAGTAATAATTTTATAGATCTCCCAAAGAAAAAGAAGACCTGGATCTCCCCTAAGCCACTGATAGCAGAATGTTGCAGTAACAACACAGAATAGAAAACAGATCATGCATGTCAAAGTTAGAAAGTGTTTAAATACTGACTCAGATCATTATCTCACTGAAATTAAGGTTAAATTTCAGCCTCATAGACTCTGATATAGTGTTAAGAAGAAATCAAAGATTGATACAGGAATTTTTACGGAGAATAGGAAAATTACCAGGAAAACTTATTAAAATTATAAATGAACACATGGGAAGAAATCAATTAATCACTTTTAAGAGCAGCTGAAAACTTGGGGGTACAGTAAAGGAAATGAAATCACAGATGGTGGAATAAGAAGGGTGATGACACTTTGGACGAGAGGCATGGAGCCTGGAAGAAATGATATTCCAATCAGACCATGTAAAAATGGAATGGCAAAGGAAAATTACTGCAAAGATCATCAGAGGAGAAAAGAGAAAATATGAGAAGGACCGGTTGGAAAATACCAATGAAGACTTCCGTAAATGTACAGGAATTCTATAGAGCTTTTAAGGAAGAATTACATCAATACCAATCTCCAAACCTTTGTTTTAAAAGGAAAGAAGGAACTCTAGCCCCAAATAATAAAGAGAATTGTCAACTATTTGTCAGTTATTTTGCAACCCTTCTAAACAGTGTGTAATTGATGGAGAGATTAAGTTTTGAACAATCACCTAAGGTGAACTCAGAGTCAAACTTCCAAGCCCACAAGAAATGAAACTAATCTTTAATGTGGCCAAAAACAACAAAGCATCCGGTGAAAATGGGATACTAGCAGAAATTAGGAAAATCAGAAGTGATAATTCAACTGAAAATTTTGCGACAACTGATGTGTGAAATCTGTGAAAAAGAAAAGACCCGAGAGACTTTAAATGCACCCTTATACATGCACTTCCTAAAAGTGGAGACCAAACTACTTAGAGGGATACTGTGACTACCTATTTCTTATAAGATACTTTCCAAGGCTATGCTTAAATTAGTGGAAAACCAGGCAGACCATCAAACAGGAGAAAACCAATGAAGTTTCTGGAAGGGAAGAACTTCCTCTACATCTATACTCTGCAATTCGGAAATATTGTGGGAGGCAGAGGGTGCTAAGCACTAATCCTAATTCTGTGCATGCTAATCCTCAACAGAACAAAGAAAGAAAGAATATATAAAAGCAACAGTACAGCATTTTATTTCTCTAATCTTATCCCGCCTGTCGTTGCGACCTAAATAGGTGTGGAACAAATCTTTAATCTTAAAAGTAGTCTGAGAATAAGAGCTCATGGTGTAAAATAAATGGGAGGCATATCTCTGATGCTATGCTGTAAATGTTTCTAATTGTTAGGTTGGCAGGTTCGACTCTGTCCTGAAATAATAACATGTATCACTCTAAAGTTCACATGGGTTTAATTAACACATAGCATACACATTCCCCATAACCACCACTAAATTAGTTTATTACTTTGATTGTGGATAGAACTATCAAAATTTCTTCACTTTCAGTTTGCAGATTCTAACCATACTATGGTCCGACAACGTTATACAATATGTGTCAACCACAAAATCCTACCGGCTCACAGTTCTCCATGAAACACGTGCAGTTTATACTAAAAAGACAGTACTAAATTGCTTTAGACCACTTTGTAATGAATAAGAGTAAGCATGGCCTTTGCTTTGTGGCATCATACTAAACCATTAACCCAGCTCAAGGGAGGTAGGGTACCCTACCCTACCCTATAATCCGCTTGAGTAATTCTTGTCTGGCGCATCCATGCTGCGGGGGTGGACATCCTAGCTCCAGTAGGCCGGAGTGACAGGGTGGCTAAGTACAGGCAAGGACCCAGTCCCACAGGGTATAATGTGGAACCCATGCCCAGAGATATGGCTGAAGTCCACAACGGCAGTTGGTGGCAGAGAAGCAGACCTTCAGATTGGCGAAAATGGCGGAAGGGACCACCTATCCTCTCCGGGGGTAAATTGGAAGGAAACACCACTGCCTTGTGGTAAAGAGGGATCTTCAAAGGCTAAGGGAGTAAACCCTGAAAGAAAATCCTTGATTGTGTTAGGCTAAGCAAGCCAACAGTACAAGTAGGAATCAACTGCTTTCAAATTAAAAGGAAAAAGCCTCGGAAAAACCAAGGAACAGATGGATTAAAGGTGTTAAGAAATGTGTGGAGTAAAGAGGAGAAAATTGGGCAACAGTGGAAGAAGAGAGATGATGGTTAGACAGGAAGCACTGGCAAGTCTTTTGTTCCCAGCAGACGCAGCCAGTGGCTGGAAGCTGACCTTGATGATGATGATGATGATGGCCCGCATTAATACTACAATCTGTCGTGCTACAACTTCACACTGCCATCTTCAGACTACTTTCAACAATCACTTTACAGCTACTACTCTAAGCTTCCACGCTCAACAGTGTTTTGTGGAGCAAACGGGCCTTAAAAATAATGAATCTTGTTTATTCCTCCAACTTGTCTCATACTATCAGAATCTTTAATTCATCATTAATCCTCAAAACACCTTGACTTTATGATTGCTTTTCCACTTTTCCTACCTGGCACCAAATATCTAAGCAGACCTCCCTTAAAATATAGGTCAGTGGTTTGTGGATGTGGAGCTCGTAACCGATGGTGTCCCAGATGTGTTCTGTGGGGTTGAGATTAGGCAAATTTGGTAGCCAACACATCAATATGAGTCCACTATCATGCTACTCAAACCACTGTAGCATAATTCTGACCTTGTGACAAGAACTATTGTTGTACTGGAAGATCCATTGCCATCATGGAAGAACTGAACCATGAAGAGATGCAGGTGGTCTGCAATAATTTTCATGCAGCCCACATTTGTCATGGTGTCTTTGATCACTACTACAGGACTCATCGAAGCCAAGGTGAATGTCTCCCATAGCATAACACTGTGCTCAACAGCCTGCATCCATTGTATTGTGTATGCTTCAAGCAGCTGTCCATATGGATGACAGCGTATCCCGACACAATTACCCTGCTGTAACAGGAGCCATGATTCATCTAACCAGGCAACTCATTTCCATTTATACACAGTCTAATCTCAATGATGTAGTGCTCATTGCAATTGTAACTGTCATTTGGTCAACATGGAAACAAATAGAAGTCATCCAGAGTACCATGTTCAACATTGTGTTCTCAATCACTTGTGCCTGCACCAGCGTTGTACATTGCCATTACATCTGCCACAGATTGCTCCCTATACTGTTTTCAAAAGTGGGCAAACCTGCGACATCCATGTTCTACGATGAAGCGTGAACATCCACCACCTTGGCACCTACTCATGGTTTTCACCAACCTTCAATAATTTTCCTTAAATGCTCACTAAGTAGCACACGAACAGCTGTAAGCTGTTTCCAAGATGATCATTCCCCATCACAAAAATTACTTATATCAGTGGATTTCCACATTTGACAATAGTATTGTCACTAAAATGACTACCTATGGATTTCTGTGTCACATTTAAATAAACTGTTGCTTGATCTGAAAACAGTGGTTAAAATTGGGTGATTATTATGTGATCTATAACTGTGTCAGTCAGGTAACCTCAGAGACTTTCAAATAATTTTTTCTTTCTACAAAATGGCCACCACTCACAGAGTGAGATTCTATTAAGATTCCATAAATACTAAATGAGAGAATTCCAAATAAAAGTGGTAGGGAACTGTATGTTATTCAAATTATTTCACTTAGCTGGTAAGAGGAAAGTTACACTGAACTGAGATTAATCATTATCAGCTTAGATCCTATTCAAATTATCGCAGATTTGTTTCCATAAGAATCAACAGTCATTACAGTTTAAATATTCACCCTATTTCAAAGTTCAGAAAATATCTGCCCCTTTTGAACAATGAAAGATTTAAAAGGTTTCTTCACGTCCTAAATTTCTAAGTCTGAGATACACCTGCTTCAAAATATTTTAAGTCCAACTTGCTACCTCTCAAAATATGCTAAGTTCAAAAGATGTCTTCTCCAAAAATATTCTAAGTTTGACTTTCTTCCCATCCCTAATTTGCAATTCGTCACCTTCACATCATGACCGTCATGCACAGAATATTTACATGTAAAATCCTGTTCACAAAGTAACTGAGGTACTCTGACCAAGGTTTCCCACCCCAGTTATTTTCAAACATTCTGTGCAATATCAGTACATTCAACCAGCAACTTGGCTAAATATCTTAACTGACCCTTAAATCTTTCCCAGTCTCCCCAAATTTTAATCTCAATATTTAAAACACTTTCATCTTCTGATTTCCTTAAATATCCCTTACTTTCACCATTAAATATAACCAAATTTGGTAAACATATAAAAATATAAGTTTTCTCATTTAAATTTTAATTCAACATTAAATCTTTTACTAAATAAACTTCTCATTTATGTCAGTATCTAATATTCTCTCGCAAAAATCTATAATAGGGGATCAAGGCTGGTATGGTCTCAAGGATCTCAGCTTACGCCGGATGTGCCGAGACAATAAAACCTTGAGAAATGCCCCTGCGATTTATTTTAGCAGCTTTGCCCTACTCCCACGTCTGCGAAGGCGAAAGCCGCGTGGCCCCTGGGTGATGCACTCTCTCGAGTGTAGCTAACAGGAGAGGATGGAAGGAGAGCCCCTGGCACCTTAAAACTGGGGCACTCTGGCTAAGGGAAGGAAAACCCTGAACTAAAACCCTGGTCCTGTAGGATGGGGGTTGTGTGAAGGGCTGGTAACCCTTCCTCAGAAAAACACCCATTACTCATAAACCTCAAAATAAGGAAAGCCGGATGGATTTTACGAGGACAACAAAGGCAAGGTCAAATGACAAACATTTTCGAATTAAAGATAATTTGAAAATAGGAACATGTAATATGAGAGGTATAAATAATTAAGAATCTGGACAGGGAGTTAAATAGAAAGGGGATCAGGTTGCTGTAATTACAGAAACAAAGAAGAAATTGAAGGGAACAGAAGAAATAGGTAAATATACAATGATCTACAGTGGAGTGGCATGAGAGAAAAGAGCTGCAGCTGGAGTGGCAATATTAGTGGATAGGAAGTGGAACAATAAAATTGTCAGTTACACTATGATAAGTGAAAAGATTCTGACTCTAAGATTAAAAGTAGAGAGAGGCAACCTAACCTTTATCGCCATATATGCCCCAGAAGAAAACAAACAAGAAGAATCTGAACAATTTTATGAACAGCTTCAAGTGGTGATAGACAGAATTAATAAAAGTGACTTCCTAATACTGGCTGGCGATTTTAATGCTCGCGTAGGAAATAGCCCAATTCCAGCGGTAATGTGGAATAAAGGTGAATACACATTAAATGAAAATGGGAAACTACTGAGAGAATTTGCGTCCTTCAAACAGTTAAAGATTACAAATAGATTCTTTACAACAAAAGATATTCATAAATTTACAAAGGTCTATCATTGACTACGTAATGGTTAGTAAAAAATTGGGACCACATGTAGTAGACACCAGTGTACACAGAGGTAGTGATATGGATACAGATCACTATCTTGTTATATCAAAAATAAGAATACTTGCTAAATGGGGGAAAATAATGAATAAAAACTTACAAAAAGATCAAGAAATTTTTAAGATTTACCTTTTAAAAGATGAAGGAATAAGACATCTATATCATATCCGATTACAACAGCACTTACTGGAAAATCGAACAAATAATGATATCAATAAAGAATGGGAAACTATAGCTTCATCAATACTGAAAGCGGCATATGAAGCCATCGGCAAGAAAAAGAAATTTAGAAGAAAAACTGGACTTAAAATGTGGAATGAAAAAATTGCAGAAGCCGTTAAACAAAAGCAAAAGTATTATCTAAAAATGATACAGGATTGAACCCTAGAAAATGAATGTGAATATAAAAGAAGAAGAAATATTGATTACGAAAGCTTCCGCAGTCACTGTATGTATTATCTTGGTTCTCCAGGTGGAGTCGAGTCGATATATTTAAACCTAACATTTCTGCCATGGTGCTGTGACCTCCTTCAGAGGACTGCTTTGTCAGATGACGCTATCGCCTTATATAGTAACAAGAAGCTAGCGCGGGCGGGCGCTATTCATCAGCAGTGACATCTCTGTGCCCAGTGTAGCCACTATCGGCTGAATGTAAACTACAGCGGACTTGCTTGCGTCGTTATTTTTCAAATGCCTGATGTGATCATTTGGCCTCTCCTTAACGGTGCGTCCTGTTTCCCCAATGCATACCTTGCCGCAGCTACAAGGAATTTTATATACCCCTGGTGTTGTTCTCTCTTGTCTTTAACGCTGGTCAGGATGCTGGACAATTTTCTAGGTGCCTTGTATACGGGACAGATGTTCTTCTTTTTTAGCAGTCGACCAATCTTATCCATCACTCCTTGGATGTATGGCAGAACGGTTACTGCCTTGTCAGGTGGTTTCTTGTTCTCCGCCGATGATGTTGCAGTGTGAGACAAAGTAGAGCAATCAAGGTATTATTACAAGAAGCTACACTATAGCCATTGGCTAGAAATGTCTCCTTTAAATTTCTCTTTTTAACGGCCATACTCACTTCATCACATTCCACGGATGCGTGGAAAGTTAAGGCCTGGCCACACAGAACGCGACAAGCGACAGCGGCAAGTGGTCGTTCTCTCGTCGCGGCGATACGCGATTTTGGTACGTCACACAGGACGCGACAACTCCATAGCGACAAATGCCAGTGAGACCCTCTCTCGCGAAGAAATCTGTACTTCTCTATTTCTTTCTTAATAAGTTTTCTTGGGCTAGGAAATTCTTAAAACATGATGAGGAGACTCTACTTATTTTGTTCGCACTAAAAATGGTCTGGGTTCCTGACATCAATAAGAAGAGAGAATGCCTTGGTGAATACCACCGCCTTTGCCGGAGACTGGTATCACAAGAAGATAGATTTTATACATATTTTCGTATGTCTCGAGAATGCTTCGAGAAAGTAGACAATCTGTTAAAATCAACTATATTGCACCACGAACTGGAGAAAAGTAATTGGTACAATAGAAAGATTAGCCATTTGTATGACACTATGAGGTATGTTCTGTTCATTTAATATACATTCTTAAAAACAAAACAAAAACGACACTGCCAAAACCAGAGCCGGTGCTAGGGGGTTAAGCGAGGCAAAAGTATCCTGGGCCTGTGCCCCCGAAGGGGGCTCCTCTGCCAGAGTGTCTAATTAAATAAAAATAAAACTTTTAAAATCTTGCTTAAAAAGATGTAATTTGATTTTTTGCCTTAAAATTTAAAAGTTTTTAAAAGTTTAATATAAATAATTTTGTTGGGGGGGGGGGGGGGAGGAGGGGGGCTAAGAATCCTTACCCGGGGCCCGAAAATCTTAGCGCCCTGGCCAAAGCCCCTGACCTCTAAGTGATTTTCAATCTTATCACTTCCCAGCTCTTCCCCCCTGCAGGCAGCTGTGTCATTTGCGTGGAGGTCAATATTAAGAAATACCCTTAAAACCAGGAGTTTCGTCACAAAGTGAAATATTCACAATAAAATATACAATTTATTATTGACAATGTATTTCACAATAAAAAGATAGGCTCAAATACAAGTATTATTTATTTTAAATAATTACAGTGTAAACAAACAAACATAAAGTGAGAAACTAAGAAGAAAAAATACAATTCTCAATGCGAAAAATTATTTTTTATGAGCTGGAAATCTTTTCATATGCATCTCTTAGTACACCTGAAGTAGTGGCCGTCGGATGCGGTGGAAATCAATTTTGCTTCATCGGCCATGTCGCTCTGTCGCGCGACAATTCTGTGATTTTATACAACTGTGTCGCTCGTCGCCGCGACAAAGGCGGCGGCCCGGCGACGGATCGCTTTGTGTGTGACCGTCCCGATTCAAAACTGTGAATTACAACAATAGCGACGTCGCGCCGCGACACAATATCGCGTGTCGTTGTCGCTTGTCGCGTTCTGTGTGGCCGGGCCTTTAATGTTTTTAAAATTCCACTTTTGTTCACTGGATGATGGTGAGAGTCAGCATGGAGGTACCAATTAGTATGCGTTGGTTTTCGGTATACTCGGTGACCCAATGAGCCATCATCATTTCTTGTAACTAATACATCCAGGAACGGGAGCTGGTTGTCAATCTCTATCTCCATAGTAAACTTGATCTTATCATGGGCTCTGTTTAAATGATCGATAAAGACATGAAGCGATTCTTTTCCATGGGGCCAGATGACAAAGGTGTTATCCACAAATCTCAGCCATAGTGACGGTTTCAAGGAGGCTTTATGGATAACTTTAGCTTCAAAAGCTTTCATAAATAAATCGGCAACTACTGGAGACAGTCGGCTTCCCATGGTGGCTCCTTCCTTCTGTTGGTAGAAGTGGTTCTTCTACTGAAAGAAGGTTGTTTTCAGGCAGAACTGAGTAAGTGAAGCCCATTCTAGTGGCAAGTTGAGTGATTCTAATCGCTCTCTGATTATATTAATGACCTCATCTGCTGGCACATTGGTAAAAAGCGAGTTGACTTCGAAGCTTCTCCTAGTCGTCTGTTCCTGATGATTTCAATTAAGTGGGAGGAAGTTTTGATGGTGGAGGAAGAGTTCCTCAAAATCTTCAACTTTTCTGCTAAATACATTGGGTTCACTTAGAGCTTTCACAAAATACCCTCTTATATTTAAGTGTAGGTCATGCTTATTGAAACCCTAACTACCAATGGTTTCCATAAGTTTAACAGAGAACACTGAATTGAATTGTGTCGGAGTGCATGCTCCGGTGGCATTATCTTTATTCATATAACAACACTTTTCTTATTTTATTATTATCATCTTAAATACTTTCAATTTTAAATTCATCCTCTGCCTACTTTCGCGATTTCTGAATTTAAATTTTAAAGTATTTCAGCATTTTTGGTAAATTATTCATCACTTCTGGATATTAAGAATTCTAACATTTTGCCTATATTCCTTGCTCTTTCAAGTTGTGAAAGGTTAATTACATAATATTACACCATCCATCACTGATGCAGATATCAGTGCAATTTTGACTGAAGGTTTAGAGGCTATCATGGAAATGGTCCTTTGACTAAGACAGTGGTATTTCTCTTTGTATCAACAGTGACTTGATGCATATGGCATGAGTGATTACCTTAACAACTGATATCTGATTGCCTACTTTTGGCTTGCTTTAGTGAAGCTAGCAGCAACTCGAAGCATCTCTTTCAAGGTCTTGGCTTCCTGCAACTTCCATTCTTCCTTATTATTTATTACTAGTCCCAAAACTGACGGAATTGACAGAGTGTAATGTTAATTTATATCTCTGCAGTTGCTTAACTAAATAGAATTGTTATAAAATAAAGCTCATTGTAAGTTATCGTCCCTTGTGCTTTAAAAAAAGATTCAGTTGTTAACTTAGTCCAGGATGCATTTCCACCTAACCCCAACTCTGCTAATATTGCCATTAGAAAAGCAAAGCTTCAATTACACGTGAATTTATACATTCCCTGTATCACTTGTCAGTGTCACCATGTATCATGACATAAACTTGATCCCAAACATTCACAGGTTCTTACACCTTTCGTTCTTATTACATGCGATGAATATCGATGTTTAAACGGCTGATACAGCTTACATCGGCTGAATTAATGACCCCAGTGAAAACAAAGAATGCTAAAATTAAATATTAACAACTTACGATATGCCATGTGATATTTAATTGTGGTTTAAGCAACATAGATCGCGATCAGTTTGGAACTTCTTTCATTCAAACCATTAATTGATTTCAATTAAAAAAAAAAAAAAAAAAAAAAAAAAAAAAAAAAAAAAAAAACGACAATGAATATGTCAATTTAAACAAAATACATACTTTTCTTTAAGTTTTCTGACAATTAATTTCTTAGCAACTGCTTAAATAAATAGATTTTTTTAAAAAAAAATTCAATGTAATTCTTCATGCCTTGCACTGTAACAAAAAATTTCCGTTTCCATCCGGGTCCAGGTTGCATTTCAACCTAACCACTTACTACTGTAAACTTGCTGCCAGAAAAAAAATACTTCAATCTCACACATATTAATACATGTACTGTATCGCATTTTAGTGGCAATAATGTATCATTTTATAAACTTAGGCTCTAGTATAATCACTGGGACTCATAATAGAATTGTCCTTTCGGTCTGAAATTTTTTACACACATCCAATAGATTATATTGTTTAATGTGTGTATATGCATACATCACAAACTTCCCTTAAAAAGTGCTGTAGCGTGAGTGACTGGGAGAAGCTATATAGCAAAGTATAATGGTCTTGCACACATTCTTTGAACGATATTATTCAGAAATTGTAGCTATCACAGCCATCAATAATATAAATGTGGAACAAATTAGACACCAAAAAAAACAACAATTTTGAATGATTAGCAAATAAAGGAATTTAGAGTTTATAGTTGAAATGCAACCTGTACCAAAATGGAGTTTGGTTCTGGTTAAAGCATAATTGGCTAGAAATTTGGATTTATTAAACATTTTAATTATCATGATTTTCCAGCAGAATCATTAGCAGCGCCTGTGGATAGGTTGGAATGTAGCCTGGACCAGAATGGACCTAGATGCTTCCTTTTGTAGCTTAATGGCCTTTGTTTTAATTATAAAGTTGGTTTTATTTTCATCATTTTTGATCATTGATGCATTTTGTTGCACATTATATTAGTATCGCTGGAGGTCGCGTACGATAACCAAAAGCCTACTCTAAAAGCTAAATGTTCATATTTTTTGCTTGAAGTTTGTGCATTATATACTATCTTTATGGGTGCATTAGGAACACAATACTAAATAATAGTCAAAAGAACGTTTGCGTTATCATTATGCATCGCTATATGCCTTCTCCCAATAGCTCGCCGCTTACCATTACGGCACTTTTTGAGTGAAGTTTGTAGGGATGGATATATTTTACAACTCTAAAAGTAACATATATTAAATAATATCACCCAAAGAATGTGTGCAACAGTTTACAGACCATAACGAAAATTCCTTGATGAGTCTCAGTGATTGCTCAACAACCTAAATTTGATCAAAAATCTTCAGGAGTTTTTACATCTTTTATCTCTGATTCTGACCGATATTACAACGTTTGAATAGTTGCCATAGTTACATGTTGTGGAAATAATGCTCTTAATAATATTACTCAGTGAAAGCAAAGAAGATTTTAAAAAATCTATTTCATTAATAGGGCACAGTTTAAATTATTTTGAAAAAAAAAAAAAACTAAATTATTCATGCCCTCTGCTGTAGTGTCAAATGCCAGTTGTAATTCTGACTCATAAATTGTGTGTGTGCACACATATGGAACCTAATGGCCCATTTATTTACTACTGAAGAAGGTAGTTGCCGAAATATTTTGTATGTATTTGTCTGCTTAAATGTATTCTTGCATCGCAGCATTCAACTTTGATATGTGGTGGGTTAATTTCCCTTTCCTTCATTAATTATATCTATGGAAAAAGAATTTAATGAACACTTCTATTTATTGAAAGAATAATACCTAAACATAAGCATCTAATGATTGATATGACAATTTAAATACAATACATACTTTTTTCAATGTTCTGTTAGTTAATTTATTCGCTGATGCTTATAAATGTTATTAAATAACGTGTATAACAAAGAAAAATGGCGTAAAGCATGACATCGTTGTGAAACATCATAGAGTGACATCATGACATGAAATGTCATACATGACAGACTTACTTATTATAATATTAGATTGCTTACTCGATGATAGGTAGCTACCCCAGCAATTTAAAAATATGTTAAAAATCTGTGCCAGTTTGCATGCTGCCATAACTCAGTTGCAACTTATGACTCTCCTGTCACAGTACAATGGAAATTATACAAATTGATACAGCTATAATAGCTTAATGTAGCTATAATAGCTATATGTAGCTTTCATTTATTTAGGTAATTTTGGAGTGTCTAAAGTCAGTACATTGGAAAAGTTGAAACCAAGAAAACACTAGTGATATTTTCAATTTGATGCATCACTCTACTGTGTTCATGTACAAACAAACAAACAAAAAAAAAAAACAATAGAAGCTAATTAGTAAATCATGATAGCATTCAATTACTAAAGAAAAGTCTTGATTTTTTTTAACTCTCTTGTTTTATTACCAAAAAACAATACACTATGTATTAATCAGACATAGCTTACCTTTTGTCTTGCAGTTTGTTCTGTAGCTGAGTTGACTTATCAAGCTATTAAGAAATGTCCAATAAAATGGTACAGAAACTATCAGTTGTAATACTTCAACACTTCTAATAGGTTTCAACTGAAATTGCTAAGAGCAATTCTCAGGAGTATAAGAAATATATCAGAAAGGTTTTCCTCAGTATTATTCAACTTCCCACCTTTGCAAATAACCACTTATCACTTGAAAGGCTGTTTTACCTGAGCTGTCAAAATCAGACTCTACACATCTTTCTTTCTGCAACCAAGAGTCCAAAATTTGTAGCACTAGTCAGTGACAAAACTTGTTCAATGGCACCCATTCATTATTAATTTTACTGAGGATTTGTAACCAAATATCTTTCTTTAAAGTTTTTTGGCTATAATCAATTTCGGCTATGAAACCATGAAATGTGCTAAAGGGATTACATCGCTGATATTGCATATTTTTTGGTATAATTTTTCTTCAAGTGAAAATAGTATTAAAACGAGATGAGACAATGATAAATATTTTAATTTTTAACACTGCTGACAGAGAATCATATAAGTTACTCAGTCACATTGCATTAAGCAGTAATTTTAAGTATATTTTTGAACAAATCATTCTCAATTGTGAATAAAGGGTTGATTGGCTCTGTAAATCATTATTAATCTAGCATTAATGATCCCAGAAAAACCATTATTGTAAAAATAGGCCAAGTCTCATGCTCGTGTAGTGAAAAAAAGTTATGAGATCTTCTTCTGAGCCAAGTCTATACTTTACAATGTGTATTCTCTTCACTTTACGAAACAGAATGGTTTCTCTCCGCATTATAGATTTTATTTAGAATAAAAAAATTTAAAAATTCTGGAGACTTAGCTATTGTGCTTACCAAGTTTTAGTAAACCTATATAAATACATTGCTTCATAAACTTACAAATACATAAAAGCCAAGTTTTACCTCAAACTTTTTTCAAATTTGACAAGTATATATCATGTCTACCAATTCAGTAAAAATGATGACAGGCATACACCAATATTTTCTTCTGATTTAGGGATGAAACCATATATGGGTATCACATTACTTGTTTCTAGGATTACTGGAAGTATACTGGGGTTCTGATGTCAGGATGTCATGGTTGAAATAAAAATTTTAATTTCACTAACATCCAAAAATAAGGAAATGGAGGAAGTTAAATTTAAAACATTGGTTAAACTTGTTAAGCTCACTTTACAATGAAAATGTGAGGTAGGTAAACTTATTAGGGTAGAAAGCAATTTCACATTAGCGGTATGTAAAAGGTATATATATGAAAATTTATGAGTTTCTGATGTTTCTCATAATATATGGTTAAATGTTATCTGTGAACCAAATTTCAGTTTTATATGGCTATAGAAAGTACCTTTGAGTTTTGATGATCATCATCAGTGAGTGAGTGAGTGAGTGAGTGAGTGAGTGAGTGAGTGAGTGAGTGAATGAATGAATGAATGAATGAATGAAAAAATTGATGAAATTCGCATATTATTGTTGATAGTGTTGTTGGGCTTTAAGGCGTGTTGACGGTGGGGTCATTCGTGCCCTAACAACAACTGGCTTAGCAATGTGGCTCAAAATCTAAATATTACCGTCTGTATGGTCGACCGTAGAGGGGTCAGCCACACAGACCGCAAATCCAAGTAAAATACTAAAATGTTGGCTGTAAAGGGGCCATTAAAATAAGAACTTCACAGCCCATGACTGGCTGGCTGTAAAGAGGACAACCAGACATAAAAGCTTAAAACTAATAGCAAAATGAATAGAAACAAAACAAAACAAAAACTATGTACATGGATGAGTGGCTGTAAAATGGACACTCATACACCTTAAAAAATTATGGCGGTCTTCCCAAAATTTTTGGAATAAGACCGCCTAGAATACAAAATTTTAGACATATTGCTAGTGTCATTGCCTAAAATAAGGGATAGATCATTGGCTAGGCCAACGTCTGCCCTCAAGTCAAAAAATAAAACACAATCAGTTAAAATGTGGCGTACTGTCAAAGGTATGCCACAAGCATCACATTCCGGTGAGTCCTCCCGGTGGAGAAGACAGCTGTGTGTGAGAGGACAGTGCCCTATACAGAGGCGAGTAAGGAGAACTTCATCCCTCCTCGCCCACTGGAAGGAGCTGATCCACAGCTGAACGGTCGGTTTGACCAGCCGGAGTTTATTATGCTCTACCGCCAGCCACTGCCTCTGCCAGCCATCAAAGACAAGGTCTGACTTTGGGACCGGATCAAAGTCAGTTCTGACCTTGTTGCAAGCTAACTTGGCAGATATATCAGCTGCCTTGTTCCCCCTGATTCCCACATTGCCTGGTACCCACCAGAATATAACATCCTTCCTACAAGATTGGAGGGAAAGGATGGCGTCTTGTATGTTCTGGACCAAAAGGTCTGCTGGGTACATGTTCACTAACGCCTGAATACAACTGAGGGATTCACAGCATATGATATATTTCATATAACGACTTCCCTTCAAATGCTGGAGTGACTTTAGTGGGGCGTAGCACTCTGCAGTGCAGACGTTGCACCTGCTATCCAGCTTGTATTTGTAAGTCGCTCAAGGGAACACTACTGAACAGCCTACACTGTTAGCCTGCTTAGACTCATCCGCATATACCGGGGTAAAATCCTGATGCTCGTTTAAAATATCATAAAAAAACACTCAAAAATACCCTGTCAGCGGTAAACAGCTTACTGTATCGTGACAGGTCTAAATTCGTTCTGGGCATCTTCAAAAGCCAGGGAGGAGATTTGCTCCAACCCTGGTGATAACAAGGGGGAATCTCAAACCCATTATTTCGAAAATAGCCCTTGAATAGTAACTAAATGGTTTGTTGCTCTCGGGCAATTGGTGTATAATCGTTATAAGCACGGGCGAGTAACCATGTCATACACGGCACTGCCAGGAGTTGTGGTAATATGCATGTAGTGTTGCATCATTAGGAGGAGGCGCCAGATGGAAAGCAGCAGCTCACACGATTCAGCACAGATGCTGGGTATCGGGCTGGTGCGGTAGGCACCCGTGGCAAGCCTAATTCGCGCATGGTGGACACTATCTGCAATGCGTAGATAACTGTCCCGTGCCGAACCGTATACTATGCAACCATGACTGTACAAAGGCTATGTAAAATTGTAGCAGGCAGGAACGATCAGTGCCCCATGACCTCCCACACAGACATTTTAAAACGTGTAAAGCTTTTGAGGCTCTGGATTTCACATCTTTAAGATGTGGAAGCCAGGTTAGCCTACTGTCTAAGATAAGGCCCAGAAACTGAACACATTCCGTAAAAGTTAAAACGGTGTTCCTGAATGTATGGTGGGGCTCTGATAAAAGACTCCTACTACGAATAAAAAGTATACACCGGGTTTTCTCGGCAGAGAAACAGAAACCGGTGTGCACTGACCATTCATCCAGCCTGTTGTAACAGCCCTAATACCTGAATTTTGAATAGCATTGTACTGTATGAAGTATTTGTAATGAGCTAATGTTTGGTTGAAAGTGATTTGATATGTTTGTTTTGTAATTTCTTGTAAATCAGTGTATATAGACTTTGTTTTAGGTAAGAAAATTATTCAAAGTCCATTTAATATGTTTAAGAACCGAATGATGCAAGAGAAATTCTTAAATGTTTGTAATTACATGTATTAATGTAAGTTACGATGTCTACAGGACATTTTTCTACTGTTGGAAAGGATTTCTGTAATAATTTTGTATTTAAGTATCTATAATTACCATTTCTGATCATTTTGTAATGTTGTTAATTAATTTTGTATTAATTCCGATTGTTTTTAATATGTTAGATTGTTTGAGTGATTGTTAATGATCGAGAAATATCGGGCGGATGCCTTTGAAGAATTCTCGTAATTTCGATAAAGACTATATAAACAGATCGCCTGGACAGAGAATTATTCATTCAGTTAGTAAGTCAGTTTAGTTGACAGTATTCAGTGTTACAGAGAGTTTCAATCATTCAGTTGAGTTCACAGAGAGTTTCTTTGCGACTGTGCATCTCTGTATTGTACCTATACTTGTGAATATCGCTGACTTGTTTGGATCAAAATAAACAACCATCTTCATACTTAACCTGTTTGGTGGACTTTTTAATTAATTAATGCAGTTCTTAAACCACCAGAAAGAACCCTAATATGGCGACCAGTTGACAGTGATGAGAAGTTCTTAAACATCTGTGGGATGTTTATCTTCTAAAAAGAATCTGCAGAAAATTGCGACGGATTATCGGCGATAAGCGAACATAACCTGCGAGAAAATTTCGACCGGCTACGACACGTAGAGGTTATACAGGCGACACGGATTTGACGGCAAGCGAATCTTCTTCGGCCTAAGACGGAGATTTTCCATTGGGAATCGGCTGTAATCTTCCGACGACGAGTGGATTTCTCTTCGGCCTCAAAATCGTCTTCCTACAGTGAATTGTGAAAAGTGTGGTTAAGTGTTTGAAGTCAGTGTGGTGTTTAATGGTTAAATAAGTGCTTCTAAGTGAAATTTAATGTGATACAAAATTGAGGAAGAACTGTAAGTACTGCATTGAATATTCAAGTGATTTCTTTTGCATGTTATTGTGTGGCAGGTTGGAAAGATTTTAATTTTTCTTAATTTTGTTTTTATGTAGATTTTGCTAATTACCGAAAATGGCAGATAGTCAGAATTTACAAGCATATCTAGAATCTTTTGTAGCCAAATTTGACTCTAAATTTTCTGAATTTCATTCTCAATTTTATGAAATTAAGTCTCAGTTTTCCGAATTTGATAGTAAGTTTTCCAAATTGGATAACAAATTTTCAGAATTTAAAACTGAGTTAAATCTTGACAGCAAATTTTCTGAAATTAATGATAAGTTTTCTCAACTGCAACAAAACAATGATAAAACATTCTCTGATTTGACTAAATGTTTTGATGTTAAAATCGCAGAGCAATTTCAGGGTTTTAGCTCTCAATTCAAGGAAGATATTAACAATTTAGATTCTAAATTGGGGAAGGTAGTAACAGAATGTAAGGAGAAATTTGAAAAGGTTACAAAATTTTGTGAACAGAATAAGGCTGAATGTGAAAATTTGATTTATAAAGAGGTGAAGGAAGTCAGTGAAAATTGTGATAAGATGAGGGAGGAATATGTCACTTTATTCCAAGCCAGTGATAGTAAAGCTGCTCAAAGGGTCAATGAGTTGAGACAGGAAGTGGTTGGTATAGGGAAAAATGTTAATGCATTGAAAAATCATCAGGAACAACTTACCCAGGGATTGGAGACAACCCAATGTAACGTTAATCAGTTAGAAAAAAGGGTTACTGGGTTACAGGTTCAGTTAAGTCAGATTCCCTTAACAGGTAATCCAGTTATCAGTGCTGATATTAAGGAAGAATTTGAATTCTATGATGACAGTGGAAGACTTCACCCTATTGAGTTTATAGATAATTTTGAAAGATCAGACTATTTTAATTTGTTACCCGATAGTAAGAAAATTGCACTTGTGGGTAAACATCTAAAGTCTTATGCTAGGACATGGGGTGATAGACAAGCTAGGGAAGTGACTGACTACAAGCTGTTTAAAGAAAACTTTTTGAAACATTTTTGGTCAACAAGCAGGCAGATTCAGGAAAAGAGAGAGTTGATGACTGGAAGGCCCTATAAACCTGGTCGGGAAACTCAACATGATTTTTTTCATAAATGTTGGATCCGTTGTAAGTACTTAGACCATCCTTATGGAGAGGAGGAATTCATTGATTTGATAGGAGCTAGGCTACCTCAGCAAACAAGAAATTTAATTGCCACTTTGGATGTAGTAAATGTGGATAGAGTTTCTGAATTGTTGAGACGCTTGGATGCCCAGGAGTCATTCAATGAACAACATTACCACCATCAAAACCATAGGAGGGGCAGCAGGAGTCCCCCTAGAAGGGGTAATGGGTCAAGGAATAGTAGATCTAGGGGATGGGATCGTGATAATTACGCAAGGAGGAATGATAATGGGGGAGTGAGAGAACAGAACCCTCAATCTGAAAGGGAAAGGCAGCATGGGGGGCAGGCAAACTAAAGACCACCCCTGTGATGGGCCCCGCAGTGGTGGACAAGAATGTGGGTCCAGGTACCAACTGCTATAGAGTTAATACCATTTTTATGAATAATCCCCGAGAAGATTTATTGGAAGAGGTGGAGGTAGCAGCAAGTGAATTTCAGGATAAGGTTATGATAGATGTAATTAATGATGTTGATGATGTAAAGGTTGATAATAAGATAAAGCGGGAAGGGGACCACCATAGTACCTTATCACTAGAATCAGTGTGCGAAAGTAATAATTTTCATGTAGAAGATTTACGAAATGGTCACAGCTTAATTACAAAAAGGGGTGCAGAATTTATAGTGCATACTACAGTGTGGCTATCGGAAACGTGTAAGATCCAGAATGGCATAGTTGGGACTATGTGTGCTAGTATAGGTGGTAATGAAGTTTGTAGAAGTGCTGAAATCGAGGAGTTTCTCAGATATCTTGAAGATGAAGGTGATACAGTGTGTGGATAGGAGACCCAGATGAGGAGGAGAATTGTAAGTCAAAGTATTTGTCTTCTGAAGAGAGAGAGGTTGAAAAGCCTTATGTACCAATCCCTAAGTTGGAAAAATGTCCTAATTTTGACCTAGCTGATACGTTATTTAGCTCTTTATTTGGTGTAGATGATGACATTGAAGAAATGGGTGGGAGTAAGGATTTATTTGAACCAGTTTCTGATTTGGAAAAATGTACAGAATGTGACTTAGATGACACTATGTTTTGTACCCTCTTTGATGTGAAAGCTAATAGTGAAGTAGTAGTTGCTGAGAAAAATAATTATTTTGTGGAGGAAGTCAGTAAGCCAGATGTTAAAACAGTTTTAGGTACTGATTCAGATAAATTTGGTAAGTTTAAGTAGTAATCAGATGATGAAGAGTGGGGTTGGGAGTAATGATGGACTAAACTGCAGTAGTGAGAATAATAAATTTGTATTACCAGTTGAGTCAGCAACATTGCTTTTAAGTGACAATCAATGTGCTAAAACAGAACCATTTTATGTCTCAGCTGTTGTGTGGTTGTACCAAAGTCTGTTGTCTGAGATGATTGGAAGTTTGTGTTTCTGTCTGTATATAGTGAAGCTTTGTGTAAATAGAAATGTGGTGTTAGATGCGTATACAAAAGTTGAAGAAAACTGGAAGGGTAGGAAAAAGTAACTTACATGGTTCTGGGTTTCCAGGGAAATCCTGGAACCCACTTATGAGAATTAACTGAAATGCATGGTTTGGGGAGGGGTCAACAACCTGTAAATATCTAATTTTTTAAATAAGTTTATCAATTGGTGTATGTAAATAGTTTGTGTGAGTACTTAAATTCAGATGCAGATGCAAGCATTTCACTGTATAAATCAATTTGTGACAGTTTTGTGTAGAAACTTTTGGGGTTTTCATGATGTTGTGACTTTCTACATTGTGTTGACAAATTATCAGCTGTAAAATGTAAACAGACTGTTGTCATTAACAAGCAGATATCAAGTGTGTAATTTGGTGTGAAAATAATTGTAACTTAAGGTGATGGCATTGAACGTTTGTTGTGTAAAAACAGTAACTGATAAAATGATTGGATCTGAGAAAAGACAATTATTGTAAACAAAATCAGTGTCATGGACTAGGTGCAGATGATGTATGAAGAATTGTATTTGTTCATTGTAAAGTCATTATGGTTGTGTTGGCATTATGTGTACACTCAACCTGCTTAGATTCGTGACGGATTCAATCAATTTTAACTGTGTAAAATTAAGTGAATCCTGGAGAGGGGTTGTAACAGCCCTAATACCTGAATTTTGAATAGCATTGTACTGTATGAAGTATTTGTAATGAGCTAATGTTTGGTTGAAAGTGATTTGATATGTTTGTTTTGTAATTTCTTGTAAATCAGTGTATATAGACTTTGTTTTAGGTAAGAAAATTATTCAAAGTCCATTTAATATGTTTAAGAACCGAATGATGCAAGAGAAATTCTTAAATGTTTGTAATTACATGTATTAATGTAAGTTACGATTAAGGATTGCAATCCCGCACTGTTTTCAATCCCGTGGGATCCGCGCGGGATTTGCGCCAATCCCGCGGGATCCATGCGGGATTGGTACAAACAGTTTTTTAACGCATATATTTAAAACATAGTTACTTAAAACGTTAATAAATGAAATAATGATTAAATTAATAAATAATTTTTTATGTTGCATGATTAAAATTAACAGTTAACAATATTTTATTGGCAAAATTACATTAAAACTTTTTAGCGTGTCTTAAGTGTATTTCGAGGATTTAAATTTTTGTTTTTGAATCTAAACCAATTTTTAAATAAATAATAAAAATGGAAAATATTGAGTCTTAGGTCATATTATGTGCCTTACAATACATCACATAAGTTTAAAAATATGGTTTGCTTAATGGCCAAGTTACCAGAGTTTTTTTTTTATGCTAAATAGACGCTCCATAACACCGAGAGAAAGCATTCCATTTCACAAAGTGAAGTGAATATACTCCGTAAAGTGTAGACTTGGCTCAGAACAAGATTTCATAACTTTTTGTCACTGCACAAGCACGTGACTTGGCCTTTTTTGCGTGATTCATTATTATATCTCCTGATTCCTTGATTGATATTACAGTTCATTCAATGTTATTAAAAGAAACTACTCACCAACACGTAAACTGTCAAGCATTTCAGATTAACTTATGTGGCGTAACGACGTTTTTAGAGTGGAAATTATTATTTTTTTTAGTAAGAAAGGAGACTTTCTCGGCGAATGATTGCAGTGAAGTCCTCATAGATAGTATCTCCGGATTTTATTGCAAACACACGAAATTACACACGTGAGGAAGACGGCGGAGGCAGCCGTCGAAGTATAGTGTTCCTACAACACAATTCGTCGATACACACGTGAAAATTTCATTATAACTTTTTTTACCTTTAGTCGAAATAATAACAAGGAGAAGAGGGATTAATCGAAAGCCTGAGCGGCACATGTAAGCAGGTGGGATAGCTGTTAAATAAATAGGTACGTGATCATTAAAATTACGATAAAATTAGTTTCATATCAACGAATAGTCAAATTTTCAACCGCAAATTAGGAAATTGTCACAATTACTTTATCTGCAAATACAGAAAATGGGAATAATGAAACCGTGAATAAAAAGCTGTAACCGTGTAGTTCAGATAACGTGTGCGACACTTAAAAAATAATTATATAGTTCGAAAATCGTACTAAATACGCACCATAACTCAAATTACAGAAATGTGTACTCGAAACAAACGTAAGTTTTGATGAATACGTAAAAGTGTATTTATTTACTTAAGAATGACGAAGGTTTACAAAAACAAACGCTTGTTCACATGAGTCAAATGCCAACTGCTCTGGTACAGGCAAACAGTGCAAAACATCCGACAGAGACCGAGTGGGGCAGCGAGTCACGCAGACTGACACGCGTTTCCGCCGGATTTTGCGGATTGCGGATCCGCTTAATTTTGTGCGGGATCCGCCAGACTGTCTAATGATGCGGGATCCCGCGGGATTGCGGGATCCTGCTTTGCTGGATTGCAATCCCTAGTTACGATGTCTACAGGACATTTTTCTACTGTTGGAAAGGATTTCTGTTAATAATTTTGTATTTAAGTATCTATAATTACCAGTTCTGATCATTTTGTAATGTTGTTGATTAATTTTGTATTAATTCCGATTGTTTTTAATATGTTAGATTGTTTGAGTGATTGTTAATGATCGAGAAATATCGGGCGGATGCCTTTGAAGAATTTTCGTAATTTCGATAAAGACTATATAAACAGATCGCCTGGACAGAGAAATTCATTCAGTTAGTAAGTCAGTTTAGTTGACAGTATTCAGTGTTACAGAGAGTTTCGATCATTCAGTTGAGTTCAAAGAAAGTTTCTTTGCGACTGTGCATCTCTGCATTGTACCTATACTTGTGAATATCGCTGACTTGTTTGGATCAAAATAAACAACCATCTTCATACTTAACCTGTTTGGTGGACTTTTTAATTAATTAATCAGTAATTTAAACCACCAAAGAACCCTAATACTGTTCAGCGCGAGTTGCAACTGCCACTCTGCACTTCTCAGGCTAGACAACATACAAAATATTAAAAAGTCATCCACATATAAGGAATAGCGTATCAGACTCCTTATAAAGCTTGAGATATTGTTAATCACAATAGCGAAAAGGGTAACGCTTAAAACTGACCCTTGAACACCATTTTCTTGAATAAAAACATCACACACTTCACTACCGACTCAGTACCAGAAGCAACGACCAGATAAAAATGATTTTAAAAAACGGGGCAGGTTTCCCCTAAATCCCCATTCATGTAACTGTTTTAAAATAACATGCCACCAGGTAGTATCGTAGGCCTTTTCTATGTCGAAAAAAATGCCAACAAGATTTTGGCTGCAGATAAACTTATCCTGTATTGCCGCCTCCAGCTGGATCAGGTTATCCAAGGTGTAAAGTAACTTCCTGAATCCACACTGAAATCGGCACAGCTGATTATGGGATTCAAGACACCAGACAAGGCAGCGATTGACCATCCTCTCCAGTGTCTTCCCCACACAGCTTGTCAAGGCAATACTACGATAGCTACCTGGCAGCAATTTGTCTTTCACAGGTTTTAGAATAGGAATTAATGTTGCTCCTTTCCACGAGTCGCGTAATTGTCCTCCGGTCCATATATCATCAAAAATATCCAGAAGGTACTATTTAGCATCTTTACTAAGATGCCTCAGCATCTGGTACTGGATCAGATCAGGATCCGGAGCAATGTCATTGGAGCTGTTTAATGCAGACTCCAGCTCCTAGAATGAGAAAGGGCTATTATACGCCTCTGTATCTGATGAATCGAAGCACAGCATTTGCCTTTCAGCAGCAATTCTTCGTTGCTGGGCCCTAAGGTCCAAATTAGCACACAAAGTGATGGCAGGGAAATTCTCTGCCATCAGCTGGGTCTCCCGATGGTGACTGCTGAGGAAGGGGACCAGGTTCATCCACCAACATTTGCACGTCTTCAGGGTCTGAAGACAATTCTCGTTTTAAGGCCCCGGAGTCTTGCGGACTTTTCTTCCGCCGAGGCCTTTTACCCCTCTTCTCCCTGCCATATGCGGATGTGGGTGGAGAAAAGGAAGGGGATTTTACAAACTCAGTGGGGTCAATGTGTTTAAACTTCGGACCCCGAACTTTCTGCACAGTTTGCCATCTGCTACCAGCTGATTGCATTGCCATTACTGCTTGTCCCGGGTTTGCTGTTACTTCTACTGTGGCAGAAGGAGCCACGGCTGCAGCTGTGGTAGCGGATGGCGGTGCTTCGGATGGTGGAGCTTCAGAACGTGCTGTGCTAGTGGTCGCGGTTACAGAAGTGCTGCTGCCGACGTCTGCAGTCGTTGGTATTAAGACATTGATGGGTTTTGCACCACACTTGCAATGACATGAGCACGTTATGCTTGTACCCATGTCTACAGCGGATGTCTGCGTAGCAACACTCCTTCCTGACGGGTGTTGATAACGTTTTGTCAAAGCTTGTGGTGAAGACCGGTGGCGCAAGCACCTTAAACAATTTCTTCACCTCACCATAGGATAGTCATTCTTTAGTCTTCAACTTCTCTAACTTCTTTTCTTCAAGGTACACTCGACACTCCCTGCTCCAGGCTGGATGTGACCGGGAGCAATTGACGCACACCTACGGGAGGGTGCAACCAATACCAGGCTCATGTGCCGCCTTTCCCACACGTGTTGTTGCCCTTACAGTTCGCCGTTGTGTGCCCAAACCCCTGGCACTTAAAGCAGCACATCAGATCCAGAATATATGGGTGAACGTTCAGATTGAGATATCCAGCTTTTATGGACTTCGGCAACGTCGGAGTGCTGAATGTCAGGAGGAAGGTGACAGTCTTTTCCAGTCCGCCATTCACCCTTCGTGTGATCTGCTTGACCTCGACCACATTTTTTGTTCCCCACTCCTTAAGGAGTTCCTCGGATTCAATATCTATAAGATCTCTACATGTAATAACTCCTTTGCTAGAATTTAGAGTTTTATGGAGTTCATATTTAACTGCAAACTCCCCGAGCTTCTCACACTTAGGGAGTGTGACAGCCTGCTTGTACGTATATGTCTCTAGATGCAGTATCCCGTTCCTCAGCTTTTTCACGCTCTTTAGGTTTCCTGCTATTCCCTCTAAGCCTTTCTGTATTTAGAACGGAGAGACCTTTTCAAAGGATCCCTCCGTTCTTGCCATTATTACAAAGGCGTTATCAATTCTATAACCCATGCCATTACTGTGTTCTTTTTCAGGAGGAGGGCTTTCCACCCTCACACGCTTCTTTGTACTGGGTGTATTTATATTATCCTGTGGCACACCCGTACCGCAAAGGTTTTTTTATTGGATTTGAGGGCTTTCATTTTGGTCGAACGAGTATTAACAGAATAAGAGGAAATGCTAGTACAACAGGGGTACGCAGGTGTCCCTGAGGTTGCACACTAGCGAGTGATCTGCCTCTCACCCATGCATCTCCTTGGCAAGTGTCTGACCTTGAGGATGAGGGTTTTTTTTTATAGAAGTTTGTACCATCCTCGCAATCCGGGCGATAAAGCCAATATCCCCGTTTTCCTAGGCACACAACGTTCCTCCACCACGCCCTATGGTGGTCGTTGAAGCATGATAGGAGTTTACGGTGTGGGAAACTTGTGGCACTCACAAGCTTCCAGCTCGGGCATGGTGCGTTCGCTAAACCCGTACCTGGTACTTGGGTACCAGGTCCCTGCGGATAAATTCACGAACTAAGAACAGTAACGAAATAAAATTAAGTATGTTTGCTAAGATTGCTGATACCTATAAATAACAGAAATTTGAGACATGTAGCTTCAATAGGACCTAAGAAATTGTGGTTAAAAAAAATGACCCAAATCACTTCGAGTGCCGCCGTTGACTTGACTTGGCGGGTGAACTGCCACGCACCCAAATTTGCCACCATCAGGAGGAAACATGTTTATTTTGATAAAATTATTTTGCATTGTCTGTCAGACATTTCAAAGAAGCATCATGTTTCATATCATCTGTACAACAATCAAAATTGTCTTTTTTTGTTACAAGTCTTTAATTAAAGAACTTGATTCTACAAGGTGTTACGTTTCTCCATTTGCCCCATAAATCAGTATCTCTGTACACACCACAATGAATACTGCTACCTTAATCAAATCACCATTTAGATCCCCTTTGTCAAACAATTATTCTTTTGTTTGATTCATAAAATAAAACACATCATGCAATTTGATCTTTAAGTCACTGATTATATACTGAATCAGTTGAATACATCACATAATAAATTTCAATGTTTCTGATGCATTGACGGAAATCTAAGATCCCTAGAGAACGCCATGTCGATCCACAGTAACATTCCCTCCTTATAGTCTTTATTCTTTGAGGGGTTAGTCCTTACTTGTGTGCAACCTGACTCATATGCAAGTTAAACAGAATCATCGAGCTTAGCCAAAATGTTATCATATAAAAAACTCATATTACTGCTCATCATTCCATAAATAATTTATGAGAGTCGAACAAATTGGATAAGAAAAAAATCCATCTCGATAGTGCTGACTATTGTAGATAAAAATGGAGTTGAGGTCACTGAAGATTTTAAAATGGCGGAAATATTGAGTGACTAATTTAGTGAGACAACTAAGGACTATCATCCTTTGATGAATCAGAGTCTCCCTAAAAGTATAAATGAGGGAACAACAAAATTTGAAATAGATTCTCAGGAAATTTTGAAGGGACTCGGAAAGCTAAAAAAATGTAAAGGATATGGTTTAGATAATATTACTACAGATTTATTAAAAATTGTGGGATACAATGTTGTACCTCACCTTGAAATTTCATTTTAAAATGAGACTAGAGTAATGCCGCTTACCAGAGGATTGGAAAAGAGCAATAGTGAAACCGGTTGATAAAGGAAGGGTTACAAATAGGGTTGAAAATCACAGGCCAATAACTTTGACATTAGTGACAGGCAAAATGATGGAGATTGACATGCAACTATATCAGAAATATCTGTGAGGAAAGAAACTGGTTTGCAGATCAACAACATGGAATGTGAATCTCAGATGGTGGGCTATATGCAAGATATTTCAGATGAATTGGAAATGGGAGGCCAAGTTGATAATGTGGCACTAGATTTTTCAAAGGCATTTAACAGAGTGAGTCATAAAATGGTTTTAAATAAACTGAATTCTATTGGATTGTATGAAAAAGTTACTTGCTGGGTAGAGGAATCCTTAAAAGCAGAAAGCAAAGTGTTAAAAACAAGTAAAGACTGAACAGCTGCTGGGTAACCTGGATAGAATATCTAAATGACTAGGTCAGCATGTAATGAAGCTAAATGTCAAGAAGAATCAGCTTATTAGGTACACAGACCAAAAACTAAAGGCTAATTATGTTTAAAAGATGAGGCAGAATTGCTTGTTAAAAGCTTGAACTCCTTGGCATAATGTTTGATAACAAACTCAACTGGTGTTAGGAGAATATTATAAAATCCTTCATTTACTGGAGAGGATGATGAGAGAATGTAGAAATTAGGGAAATGGGTTACAAAACTTTAATCAGAACATTGGTAGAATACGACGGTGTAGTTTGGGAACCATTTTGGCCTTCTGTGAACCCCCCCACATAGCCCTACGTGGCTTTTGCCTCGAACTCCCCCCCCCCCCCCCCCCGTAGCACTTAGAGCCAGCAGCAACGTATAGCTGGCCATGGGAGAAAGATCAATTCCTACGGTTCCCAGTGTCTGGCCCTGAGGCATATTGATTCTTATGGCAAAACATAAGGTTACCAGGAATTGCAGGCACTTAAATTAGAATGGAAAGTTTGACGGTACCAATGGTATTCATGGAATGAATACTTCCTCTCCTCGTCCACATCCTGTTAAGATAATGGCCTCAATGTGCAAGGATTTCAACAGAAGTCTAGTTCCATTGCACAGCTGTGGTGGTGATATGTTTCTGACGAGCAAGAATGGAGTACAGACTTATAAATTCAGTTTATGTGCGGGAAGACAGGAAGCGCCGAGGGAATGTAAAAATTCAGCTAGATAATTAGTCTCATCTTTTTGATCATCCACCGTGTTAATAGCTACGTAATTCATTATTATTATTATTAATTTTAATTGCAATGCTCCGGTATCAATTCTCCTACTCATCTTTTTACATTATTTTTTAAATTTTCTTTTAAAGAAGTGTTAAATTCCTCCCCATTTACTTTTCCAACTGACAAATTTTAATTTTAAGTTGTTTAAGCATTTTTGGTAAATTATTCTTGACTTCACTTGGTTATTTGTTCCAATCCCTGACACCCTTACCAATAAAGAAAATTTTATGCCCTATTCCTAATTCTTTGGCGAATATCCCAGCAAGCCTCATCACCCCATGCTCTGTACATTACCAGTACTCTCTTCACCCTCCTCCTTTCCTTCAACAACTCCCCATCCTGCTCATCCACATAGTGTTGATCATTTCCAGGATATACTTATTGATGTCATTCATGTCTTCAATCACATCTAACAATCAAAATGTTGTCACAGCTGGTTTTATCATCACTATGCGTAAACTTTGGCTGAGATTATATAGAGAAGCATAAACTTTAGTAAGGTTGTATTTGTGGTCATAATGAAAAATATTATTTTTGTAATATTTAACTTGACTAAAACAACACACAATTTTTAATGCTGATATGATAACCATGGTGCCGTGAATTTATATCGATAAATAACAGTTAATACAGCTGAAATTATTATTACTATGTGTATTACTAAATCTTATTTTATATTCGGATACGGAAGACTGCACGATAACCGTGCTAATTTATATAGCTACAGCAGTTACCCACGACTTAGTCCCCTTAGAAGTATGTTGCAGTATAAAAGTTTTCTTTATTGAAAATAACAGCATCTGAATTATTATTATTATTGTTTTTATTTTTGCTGTTTGGATATTGATTTTATTTTGACAATTTGTTGAGTCTATTAGTTATTCTGCTTTAAAATAGAAATTTACGCGGATTAAAACTAATCCTACATGGTATCACACATAAAGAATTAGTTTTAATTTCCTTCGTTTTCAGTGACATCATATAACTAATGTGGTTATTTCAGCCACATGTAAGTAATACCAAAGTTTCAATAATCGATCACTATACACCGAATGTATCCATGCGGATGTGACAGAAGCTACGTTTTTTTTTAACTGCTTAACGTCTCCTATAACAACTAGGTCTTTAGAGACGGGAAAGGATGGGGGGGCAAGGAATGGGAAGGAATTCGGCCAAGGCCTTTTGAAGGAAGCATCCTGGCATTCACCTGGAGTGATTTGGGGAAACCATGGAAAACCCAAATCTGGATGCCCGGACGGGGATTCGAACTGCCGTCCTCACGAATGCGAGGCCAGAACGCTAGCCGTTACACCACCAAGCTCGGTCAGAAGCTATGATATACGAACATAATCATTAGCCAAATTAGTGGTAAGGTTAAAATAGAGTCTGGACCAGAATGACAATTGACTCGATTTGTTAGAGCATAAGGCATAATTGATTTAGTTTTATTGTTATTTACGTGGTGTGGCATAAGGTTTTAAGATGCCTAATTCATTTTTAGTTTCATTGGGTCCATATTGGTGTCATTAACCTAAAGCTCGTATGACAATAAACATTGCAAAATCAGGGTTATGAAACTTATTTAATAGAAATAGCAGTTTATTTCACTGGTTGTGGTTTGAATAGCAGCTAAAATTTGTACACATATTTGTTGGGCGATATTACTGACGAATATTTGCACTTTATAGCCACAAAATATATGTTAATTGACTAGAGTACACAGAAATATCGAAAGTTCAGCACAAGTCATCGTTGAAAAAATGTTTAGAGAAAAAAAATTGAATTTCATATCCATAATGATATATAAAGGAAGTATTGGCTTAGTAATGTTCAGCGATAACATATTCTTCCAGAGACAAACTGTCTACCAGAGATAATATATGTCTACAATATTAGTAATCTAACGCACTTTGCATGGTAACTTACCTGTTGCTATGTAATTCAATGCATATTACGTTTAACTCGCATATTCCATTTATTTTAAGCACAGTGGTCCAGAAAACTGAGTAACAAAATTTTAAATTAAAAAAAAACTGAATCAAAAGTTTTGCCAGATTTTTGTGAAAGGAGTGCGCGTCTGAAGTGTATAATGATCGGCAGCCCACAATTTTCCAAATGTAAAGGTTTTTAGTTGCTTTCTCCTTCCCATGGTACATATAAGTCATTAGCTACTTTCCCAGATTTTGACTTGCACCATTAGCTCTAAAAACTTGAAAACCACATCCAATTTGCTGAGGTACTTATTGCACAATACCCATTCCAGTAGAGATGCACGCAGCTTGCTTACAGTCTTATAATAGCATAGATAACAATAATACTGGGTAAAGTGTCTATGGCTGAGGCTCCTGTCTAGCTAGATATCATCATACTAATTAGCAAACCTCATAACTCCGACTTTTCACTGTAGTACCTCTTAAATTCAAAACTAAATTAAATTTCTGAAAAATGTGGAAAAATGTAATGTGCACAACATCAATGATTAGTAAGAAATTATGTGTGATTAAAAAACAGATGGTGGGAGCATTGACAGAAATAAAAATTAGTCTTTGTTCATATATGTAAAGTTTGTTATTTGGGAGTTATGAGATATGCTAATTAGTATGACAATACATGGTACTTTCCATGTACTTTTTATTAGAAGATTACAGAAAAGTCTAGATCCATAAATACTTAATAGAAGACGAAAAAGCTATGTGGAAGGAGAACTATTACTGACCAATACTCTACAAACAAGTGGGTGAATATTCCCGCCTTAAAACAGAGAACATGTAGGAGACAGGCTGACTGTCGAGGGCTGACTGTCAAAGGCTAAAAGCCACGGAAGAATTATATCACCTAATCAAAAGAGCAACTCTAGTGATGTACTGAGAGAATTGAGTGGTAAGGACTATGAGAGCCAGCAAATATGTGTCCAGGAGAAAGGCAAGGAAAGCAAGCCCCCCAGACATATCCCAGGCCTAGCCTGAGATTACTCACTCCAAGTCTTCCAGAGCCAAGTGGACATTATGCAACAAGAGCACATCTCACCAAGCAGTTACATACCACACTGATAGATACACAAACACTAATCCAAAATTGCTCCCATTCCACTCCTGCTGACCAAGAAAATGCTCCCTCTCAAAGTCACACCTATATGACCCAATCAACTCATAATCTGCTCAACCACCCAACCCAAAATATGGCAAGTAGGAGCCCCGTTCACGCAATAAATTCTGACTCCACCATTCAGCCTTAAAAAGAGAAAATAAAATAATTTCTGACACTTCTTGGCAAGTTCCTGTTATTCAAAACATTATCAGAATGGCTGTAAGGTAAACTAAAAATTTTGTAACTTCATAACAAAATTTGTTCTCAGAACAGTAAGTTCAATTAAATAGGATTGCAGATCAGTTTTAAAGTCTTTTCCTTATATAATTCAAGACATAAATTAGATTAAACAGTTATAGAAAGTCAGAAATAGCATTATCATATTTGGTATTTTAAATTCCAAATATTTTGCAAATCTTCATTTCTAAAAACATTTAGAATTGTAACTAGTAAAAGAGCAATAGAAATCTTGTAGCCAGAAAATCCTAATAAAGAGTTTGAATACTATGAAAGCTAGAAGCCAGTATGGAAAACTAAGACGCAATTGCATATTTTAAAATTCTAAAAGCCATAATTTGAAAGATAGGAAGTCAGTTTATAGCATGAAAGAAGCATAATTTTGGCTTACATAACATATTAAAGTTTGGAAATGTTCACTAAAGTTTAAAGATTGATTTTCGAGAGGTTTGTAAAAACTTTTAACATATGGAGAAAGATCAAAATAACCAGTTTAGAAAATATAAGTAAATTCAGTTGAGAAAACTATATTCAAAAGAAAGTATAATTTGATACAAATAGTTTTCAGTAAGTCTCATTAAGATATATGTAGTATTTTGATCAGGATGGGACAGAGTTTTACAGTGTTGAGAAAATGTTGGAACAAGCCGGTATTTCCTGTTGCATCATCCTTAGACAGCGTCTACTTTAGAAATTCATAATAAATCAGGGGAATCAGATAGACACTCAAAAAATTCACACCTTACAGATATAAAGATGTAGAATCGTTTAAAGTATGTTTCAGGGCTGTCACTTAAATACTTAAAAAGATATCAATTTCGAGATATGAACAATTTTGGGTCAACTGGTTAGAAAAAAGTCAGCAAGGTGATCTTGGTACCAAATGAAAGAGCAATAAATTACAAGCTGATTAAAAGTTATTTCAGCTTCGTAGCTTTAAAACTGAGGAAGATATAAACATTTTTTGGAATTTCTGAAAATAATTTTTTACAGGCAAACCATTAGAGTTACAATTTTTTTTAAATATAAGGATTGATTTTAACATTCATAAGTCATCCTAGCTACTGTCAAAATTTCAGACAAATCGGAATTTATTTAGGCACATTGAGGAAATCAGATGACGAAATCCACGAATGCAGGGAACTACATTTGATCAGAAGATGGGACTGCTTTCATGGGAAAGCAAAAAAGGAAGGATTACTATGCAACTTCTATAAATAGCAGCCGTAGGCTATTCTCGCTCCCCACTCTTTGAAAATCAATTGGGGAGTTATCACGCTACTTTGTGGCGGAAATAAATGCCTGGCAGGCATATTGAACTATGAGGCTATTGTGTGGCAAAATTAACAGACCTCATGTGACTGTAAATTCAGTTAGGGGTCATGAGATTGATCTGTCTCGAATGTGTTAATCATTCCTGCAATTAAAATTCTTCATTGATGATTTTCGATGCCATAAGTTTGTGACTTTATAAAATTTGGAAGAATATATGGTTTAACAAGTTTAAATTACAGCAGTGACTTTTAATGAGTACATACCTTAACTAAGTTGGGGTTACATCAATTTAGGTGGCAGCCAAGATTCAGTAAAGCACAAACTGTATATCCAAAGGCAACATCATACGGTTAGAGTTAAGGCAGAGCGGTTTAGCACTAAACCAGGTGTAACTTTTCCTCTTACAAGGCTGCATAATTGTGTACAGCCAAAGTAAACATTCACCAAACAAACAACACATCCCAACTTGCTCCACGAATGAACATACACCTCTTTTGGTACATAGCTTTGCTATTGCCTGACACAGAGTGGTTGCACCAGAAGAACAACTCAACAAAGTACTCCCAGTCATTCGTTTTATTCTTTTGTTACTTTCTTCACACTAAATATAAAATAAATCAAAACCCACAATAACACTGTTCAGCTCAAGCTTTCCAGCATTGTGTTTGGAATACATAGCACAGCCACAGAAGCACTAATATGATACCAGAAACAACCCACACCAGTTCTCCAAGAGCTTCTTTTATTCTAGTGTTCACCATTGGATTCAAATTTAGTTCTATTTTCCTAGTCATTCTTTTACATAGAGGTACTCAAAGATCTTTAAAATTAAAGACCACGATGATAGATCAAATAGTACCAGAGAGCTGAAGTGGTTTAAACTTATACTGACCTTCCTTTTAATCACCAGAATCATTTTTGTCAACAATTTGTTAATGTTAACTTCATTACTTTGGATAAACATGGTAAAAATTTCAAACCAATATTACAGAATGGAAAATGTCATACATTTGTGATATCGCAGTATGATGGTTAGTGCATGTATATGAGGAAAGATACCCAGGAAAAACAAGTGAAACATACTACAGTATCCTTAAACCTAGTAATTTAGTTAAGCTTTGGGGGGAAAAAACTGAATGAGTACAGTTTAACAGTAACTACTTTAATAACACCGCATTATTACTAAAGCAAAGGCCATTTTAAAAAAAAAAAAAAAAAAAAAAGGTATCTTACTACAAACACAGTTTAAAATGCTGAAGCATATGAAACCTTCCTTTATGGAAAGCAGCACATCTTACCTGTCCAAAGAGAACTAGCAGCTTTTGAAAACATCCCTCCATTCCCATAGTACATTTCACTGAATGATGCCATGGCTATTAAGATGAATTTCAGGCATTGCCGCATTGAATCACAGTACTGTCAGATAACAAAAGAAACTGCATATTATATGATTGTTTAGGCTAACAAGAAGTGGTAACGATTGCTAGTCAACTCATTTCAATCAGCTTCTACATAATGGTCGAGTACCACAAAAAAATAGTTCTTTAAAAGGATGAAGGTAAACATTCTTTAGCTAAAAAAATAAGGTCTAAGGCCATGAAACTGTATCACTTTCAGATTTGGAAGAATCAAAAGATAATAAAAAAAAGAGTATTTTTCTTAAATATGTATAGTTCCAACAAGCTAATAACAATAAAATATGACTTTCTGCCAAAGCTTATATTCCAATTACATTCAGCATCATGCAACACTATCCATAGTGTGTAGATAATAACTCTGATCTGTGTCTTGAGTCAGAGTCCAGCTGTACTGAACTTTTTTTGTATAAAATCTATTTTTGGGTAGCTGCATATCTCAGGCGGCAGAAGGCCTGACTGTAGCCAGTACAACTGAGGTTCAATCCCTGATGAGGGCAAGGAATTTCATCAATGCTAAATCATCTGAAACAGCACCCCAAGTCAACTCAGCCTGCTATCTAATGAAGACAGTGGAGAATTTTGTGGGAAAAAGATTAGCTGGAGTGTGGCACCGACCCCGTCACCTCCCTCTCTAGTGTCAAAGCAATCAGGAGTACTACATGAATCCTATGAGGTAACAGCTGCAGAAACCTGTAGGAATATATATCTATATTCACAAGCAAACAATGGGGATGCTAACAATTTTCCATCTATCTTTACTAAGAAAATGGTAACCTTGGTCACTGGGTCTGTCATGTGCAGCCAGCCTTCATGGTCAATTAACAATGGCCAGACATATTGCTACATAGTAATGGTTATTAACTTTATTTAATAACTTTGTATTTAGTTAAGCTTCCACAAAGAAATGAACTGACAAAACACTTAAAAAATTTAAGGTATTAATATTATTAGTTGCATTTTATTTATTTATATTCAATCGATGTAGAACATTTCCATCAATTCTTAACCAATAGGTATTTAAGATAAATGTTTTAATTCTTGAGCAGTAATGTTAGTGGATGTTTTGGTTAGACTGAAATTTATCCTGGGTCAGAATGACAATTAGCATTAAATGTTACAGCATAAGTGAAGTAATCGTGTTTTCATGTGCACCACACTGTTTGGATTGAATGAAAGTAGCTCCACACTGACTGCGATCAATGTGGCCTAGACCGTAATTAAAACTATTATTCAGCATATCATAAGTTGATAAGGTTGCTTTTTAATTTCCTCTGCTTTCACCGATGCCATATTTCAGCTGCATGTAACTGTCTCAACAGTATCAAAGTTTTAATATGAATCTGATTCACAAAAAATAAAGATGTAAAACTCGTGAAGAGTTTGAGCCAAGTTTACATCGCGATGTATGATATGACTAAAATGTGATACAGTGACTGTATTAATTTGCTTGTGATAGAAGCTTTGATTTTATAGCAACAATATGAGTGGAATTTGTGGTTAGGTTGAAATGCAACCTGAACCAGGATGACAACTGAAATTTTTTGTTGCAGCATAAGGCATGAAGAATCACATTGAGCATAATTATATACCAATCCAGGATGAAACAAACTTTTTGATACACCATTAGCCATGAGAAATTGCATTGGGCATTATTTTACAGCAATTAAGTAACTGGGAAAAAATTACTTGCCGGAACACTTCCTTCAACCCATCATTTTTAACGGGCTTTGAGACTAGTACTATTATAAATCTGTAGGCCAGCTGTGTCTATCTGGGGTTTGTTAGGAAGTATCATGCAAAAACTATCACACCAATTTGGATGGGGTTATCACATTTTGGAAATTTTTTAAAATCTTCAACATATCTTATGACTTTACGTGTCTGGTGAACCGAGCAAGAAACAATAATCCATTTTAGATAGGAGAGATAGACACCACAGATCATACTGTATTTGAGACGGATACTCTCGAAAGATCACACTATTACCCTTTGTATTCTGTTAATAGTGGTATGCAAGAAAATTAATTCAGGTGCAAAATGTGTTCCTCAATGTGAATGAGGTGCTCTTCCCAAAAAATATTGGGTACGAAAAATTTTCCTGCACCCAAGTGCTTGGTACTGAAAATTTCTCTATTTTCTATGTTGTTAGTTTAAATTTCATCCTGTGCAGTATATAGGTGAAGTGAGAGCAAAAAAATTAGAGGGGTGGGGGCATGGGAGAGGGAGAGAAATGTTACTCTCTGCAATTTTAATAAGTATATAAAGGTATATTGGTCATACAGAATAAATTTACGTTAACTCTAGATAATCTTTTAGTCGTTATCCAATTCCCATAGTTCCCAAAAAAATATAGTTACCTTAATATACATTATTCCAAATGTCTGTTTGTATAGAAATATATCGTAAAAAGTTTAATAGTGCAACCTACAAATCAGGACCTTTGATCTTCAGACATGATTCACTGCCATCAGACTACAGACCACATTGCAAAAAGCTGAACATTATTTGAATCAAAACTTAAGCATAAAATCAATTTTGCTGCTATTTCTAAAAAAATTATTAGCTTCAGATCATACTTATATTTATGAAAATTATTCACTTTATTATCTTTTAATTCTCCCTTGTCTGAAAGTGATTACAAGACGTAACCATTGATGTAAATCCTTTTACTAGACTTGGTTTTGGGTGCTTCTCATCCACTATGTTGAAGCTAATTCAAATCAGTTGACTGGACATTATGGCCTGTCCTTGGAATAATGTTTTTGTTGCAAAAACATCATCTGAAATCAATTCAGTTTACTAATTACTGCAAAATTCATTGTATCAAAAAGTGAGTATAGAATATTTTTTTCCTCAATTTTTAAAGTAAATTTTAAAATACAGTAAATACATTTACTGTGTAGTTTTGTTTTTTAGTCAGTTATTGATGGCTTATCCATGACAGGTTTTAGGACTGGTGCTGGATGATAGTGACATATATTAATTTGAAAAACTGCGCTGTTCCTCATGTATAAGAAGCAAAGATACAGTCTGTATTGTTTTCCCTCGACTTCAAATCTTTATCTGTAAAAATAATTGGCCAATTTGTTGAACTAAAGAATCAATAACATGGTACTCTTAAATATTACTAGCAGCATCAAACAATATTATACATTGAAACGTTTTAATTTAGTCTTGAATACTGTGTGCAATACTTTGATAATGATGATTTTACCATACTAACTAATAATCATTCATGGAACCCATACACAATGCACTAATACTCAAAATAAGTTTCTTGTTGTGTTGGAACTGCTAAATTGCAAAAAAAAAAAAAAAAAAAAAAAAAAAAAAAAAAAAAAAAATACTGCAAATAAGTTGCAGTAGCACCTTTGGCTTTCAGTCCACCTGATGAAGACAGCAGAGGAAGCTGTCAAAACATCATATATGCCAGAAGAACTTATCCGGAATAACAAACGAGGAGAATTTTTACTAACAACTATTCCTCAGCTCAGATGCTAGTGTCATGGTACTATGAACTGTTAATTAGAACTGATTCTCTCTTTGCTGTTTGTAGGTATCAAAACAGGGCCAATTCTGAAAAATTAAAGTGGTGTCCTGACCTAAAAATCAATTTTTATGAATATTTATTTATAAAATTAAATTGTTCACAAAACTTACACAAATGCAGGTGAAAATATATTAAACTATATAACTTAAAGAGTTTCGTTTAACATCTAGAGTTGTTATCTGATTCAGGAAGGACAGTATAATAGATAAGTGTCTCGGACCACAACGCTCAGGAGTTTGAGACCACGTTCAAAATACTAGGCAACCAACTAGAATGAAAAATTTGAAGAAGAACACATCTAACATATAAGACATATGAAACTTGTTCCAAAGTTATATTGAACCATACAGTACACAACGAAAAAATGTTATCATATAATGATACTTATCAGTGCTAAAACAAGACAGTGTCTGAAACTAAACTTTTGTGCTTTAGTGGTATAGAATTTTTGCTATGATAGAACAACTTTCTCACTGTACACACAATGTTCAGCTCAAAGAAAATTTTCTGGATCATACTACCTGCATTTGTAGTTTCAAATAAATTTAGATTTCTTCTGTAAACTTTTATTTTATTTTTGTTTACAGTATATACCCTATTACACTAATTTCAAACAGGCTTAGAGCACCTGTTCTGTTGAGAAAGAGTGGGAATGTGTATGGACTTCGTTTACATGAATAGTAAGAAAGGGTTACTTCTGTCCATAAAATTTACAATTGCTAGCAATTAAAAAAAAAAAAAAAAAGAAGAAGAATCTCATGTAAATAAATGTTGAATGTCATCTTAGTCAATGTATAACACATTTTAGCTTTTAACTGGGGTCTCTCCTCATATTCTATACACAAGTTCTATCAATCTAAAAAAGGTAGTCTGACACTGTATCAACTTCCGTCTTCTAAAATGGATAGAAGGTGAAAAATATTTGTATATGAGAGTTCTCAAATGCAGAGTATTTTGAGATGATACTCAGCAGGACTGAGAACACTGTTATCACCTCCATCTAATCTCTTCAATTGGTCCAAAGTGCAGAGTTCCTACAGTTTATCTCTTTTGACAAATGGACCAAGCAATTGTTTCCCCTTACCACTATGTTAATATTACACTACTGCTCTAAACAACACTTACAAGAGGGCATCAAAAGTTTCATAAATTATGATATTTTACTACGGTTGTTCATCAACCTCAAAGTGAACTTCTCACTTCCACACATCCCTCCCATTTCCCCATGATCCAGACAAAACACACAAGCGCTAAACTATCCTGAAATTATTTAAGCACTAGCAGGAGGCTTTGTTTGGAATCTACAAGAATCTGCTCATTCTAATCAATCTGAAGACCTCTGCTTGAGGTCCATTTTCAGAGTAGGAAACACTTGTAATTAACACTTGAGCCAAAATCCAGAAAATAAAATACAAGCTCATAATATGAATGTTTTTCTTTAAACAAAATCACACATAACACTTATCAGCTTCAAATTATCACATCAAATTGAATGATTAGGACCATCAAATTTACACACTTTTGTGCAACTTATACAAAGTTCAGAAAAATGTAGAATCTTGTTGAAGACTAGGTAAAAGAATAAATTTTTGTTTATCACCATGAGATTGGCAGTTTTTAGAGCTCCCTTAGGGAAATGGCGGATAACTCGGGCCATAGCTGGACCTACTTACCATTTGGTGTGTATTCCGGGTGGCCTGATCCGAGATGTGGAACAGGCCATCCCGGATGCCACTGAAAGGATGGGGTGTAGCCAACTACAGATTGTGGCTCATGTCGGCACCAATGATGTTTATCGCCTTTGGTCAGAGGTTATCCTCTCTTCCTCCCAGCGGCTAGCTGAAATGGTGAATTCTGTGGCCAGTGGCCGCAAGATATGAGCAGAGCTAACCATCTGTAGCATCATAGACAGAGTTTATTGTGTACCTCTGGTTCAGAGCTGTATTGAGGGTCTGAACCAGAGACTACGATGTTTCTGTGATCATATTGGCTGCAGATTTCTCGTTCTTCACCATTGGGTTGAGTAATGTAGGGTTCCCCTGAACAGCTCAGGTATGCACTACACACGTGAATCAGCTACCCAAGCAGCAGGGGCTGTGTGGAATGCACTGACTGGTTTTTTAGGCTGAGGGACGATCTGTGAAATCATATGGATTAAATTCAATGTTGATGCGTCAAAACTTGTCACAGGCGCCTTCTACCGTCCACCCCATTCCGACATAGCTATCGCCAAGGAGTTAAGAAATAATGTAAACAGTATAGCTAGTCGAGTCAGAATGACAGGAAAGATAAGATCAGAGAAATAAGGTGCCACACTGATCCTTATATGAATTCTATTTTCCCTGGTACCATTCGGGGTTGGAATGCACAACAAAGAGATTAGCTTTGGTGTTGAACACCCTCTGCCAGCAACAATTTTGTGAATTGCAGATATATATGTAGATGTAGATGAGACACTGGGCTACATTCTGGACATTTTGCTAACTACTTCATTCTATTGTTGAAGAAGAGACGAGTCCGAAAAATTCACCCTGTGTGTCTACGTGTTTATCTTCTTCTGTTTTGTTCAACAATGGTTATTCTCCTATCTAAATGTTTAATGTATACACTTTGTACACTTTTGTTTCCTAACAATCCAGATGGTCATACAGGCTTCCTTTGTGTTGTCCATCTGTAACCATCTTGATGTCCTTTTATTTGTTTTGCCTTTTCTCTTGTTTTGTGTTGCATTTTTGTTCCCACCACACATAACCTGTTCACTGAATGGTAAGTTTTTTCCTTGCACTTTTGTAAACATAGTTTACACAAAAAAAAAATCACCCCAATATTGGATTGCATGCAGTTTTTAGGTGCCATTCACCATAAAAAAAAGTTACAGTTGAGGCTGTATATGTTGCAAATTCAGGAGATTTTTTTACTTATGGCCACATGCAACTTACTTTTTGTTTGTGCCTCTTAAATCATGAAAACTGATTGTAAATTAAATTCTCACAGACTTGATTTGGATAATAACATGACCCATAAAATAGGACTTGGTCAACTTGGTCTAAATCATTCATAAGCAGATATTATATTCCTTCCCGAATGCGCCGTCTTTGAGGGTTCCAATATTATCAACCAAAATAAATAAGTAATGTAGTTAATATCTATTTGAAGGAAACTGGAATAATTAACTCTGGCATGCTATTAGAAGGAACGAGATGTGTTCAAAGTGAGAACCAGTTGTTTGTAAAAAGTATTTAGAAACAATTTCTAAAAAATATCTTTATTGCTAAATATTACTACATTTCTATGCAGCAGCCATTTCTTTCCACTTCTTTTTGTGCTGATGGCTACATCTGATACAAGATAGTTATCCTGCCAATGCATTGTTTTTGTTACTAGCTGATTGAAGGACTGACTGAGATACATTTATTCCAAGTTGTGAATATGGCAACAAATGTACCATAGTGGCCAAACCTTGCACCACAATGATTGCTTCTTATTTTTCACATTGTATCACCAGTTTAAAATGGATGTTAAACTCAAAAATCTTATCAGCTGTGAAGTTCAGTCAGTGATTAGATTTTTGCATGCAAAACATGGTTCTGAGATTGTGGAGGTTATGGTAAAAATGACAGAATGATGTAACTGTTAGGTGTCAGCATGTTTCAGGCAATAATTTCAGTTGTTTCAGGTAGAAAGACCCAGAGTGTATGACTGGAGACCGGACTATATGCATTTGCATGTTTGCAAATGTATTTGCACATTAAGCACATTCTCACTGGTTATTGCATATTTTGCCCAGAATCAAGTGATGATGCACAGCTATATTTACAGTATTTTTTTGGTAGGGCACATAATAAATGAAATCTCACGCTGCAGCCAATCAAACCTACTAACCGTACAGCTCTTAGAGTGCACATAGCAGTTGTGCATCTATTGTTATATAATTATTATAATATTATGCAGCCAACTAAACCGACTCATGTGAAGCAGACAGACGATTCACATATTATATGCATGCTCATTGCAGCAGTTTAGTTTTTATTTATTTGTACAAACTTTAGTATATACTATTCCTCCTGAAAAAAAAGTGTCTTTTCCTGTATAGCTGACTATCCTAAAACATTTACATTTGACGTAAATGTTTTCTATTGTTTAGTTTGCAAGAAAAGTATTTCATACACAAGAAGTTTCAAACAGATCAGCATGTCCAGACAAACTTCACATTATCCCAGGATTGCAAAGGAAAGGGCCACAACAACAACTTTTAATTTGTTTTGCTCATGGAGTAAATCAAATCGCTTAAGAGGTATGACACACAATTGGGAATGTAAATTAAATGATTTTAACAACAAAGAAATTGTTTCTTAAGGCACCTACTCACAAAAATGCCTATAAATGAAAAATTACCAAATGCTTCATTGCTTCCCGAACCAGTGGTAACTTGATGGGCAATGAGGATTAAAGCTGTACTGTTTGAAAATGAACATTTCTAGGCCGTTAAAGGTGTAGACACAGAAGCTATAGCAGTTTGTCAGTTCGACGAAGTATTTAATAGTTCTAGTCGGTGATTAGCACTCATTTTTCCCACATACTTGCGAGTATTAAAAACCTTGAGAGTCAAGGTTTGGCACTGACTAAAGCTACTCAGTCAACAAATAAAATCCGCCAAATGAACTCCTGTGTAAATTTAAATCAAAGTTTGAAAATATTTTGAACAATAATGCCAGCTTTGAAACTTTGTGTTAAATTTATAGTTTCATTAATGGGGCAGGTTGAATTTTGCCAAAAACAATAAAGGCTAATGTAATATTCAAATACCACCCAGTAACCTCTATGGATGTCAAATGGTTTTTTTCCATTTATAAAAATAGTTTGAGTGATCAAAAACACTTTCTTGCCACTGAACATTTGGAACAGTACCCGACTGTTTACATTTACAAAAGTAAAATATGTTAAATAATTGCTTACTGTCAAATTTATTAATATGTTACTTAACTACTTACAAATTGTATGACGATATTGAAATAAAAAACTAAATATTACTATTTTTATTATTTAATGTTGCATATTTTGACACTTTTCATTCATATTTTAAGCATTTTTCATATATTTTCATGATTATTTCTAGCTTTTTACGTTGCATATAATCCGATCTCTAATCATGAGGAATAAAGTGGACATCCAACTTTTGTGACAGATCATTTGCAGAGTAAAGTGAATCCAAAAATTCTGCAAAACAAGAGATTCACAATTTCTGAGTTGTATTAACTGATTCAAATGGTGTCACAATTTCTAATGTGCAAAATGGTAATGGATCACCTTTATAATTTTCTTTCTGATAACAGTCAAGAAACATTTAGGCATTTCTCCTTATGGTAAGCAATCTCCTGTTGCGCACATATTTGCCAAAAACTTTTTTGTGATGAAGATGCTCTATTATCAATTTAAGCAATAGAAATTGAGACACTATTGTAATCTGTTTGTGCAATTAAGAAGTTGTGAATCTTCTATTTTCCAGAATTTTTGTATTCACTTCCCTCATCAAATCATCTGTCACATCATCAAGCATATTGGTCCCACCTTCCCTAAATTCTGGCACCATTTCTTCATATTTTCTTCATTCATAATGATTACGCCATAATCTTCAACTATTTGTTTGCGAATTTCCAACTTGAAACCATTTTTGTTTGCAAAACTCTTATCACCATGTGCACTTCATAGTCAGCAGGATTTTAAAGTCAATTTTAAACTAGTGTCATGAAAAGACAAATGCCTCAATAAAAATGGCAATTACATAGAAATGGCTTCCAGTGATAAGAATGTCAAAAAATGTGTACATGCTGTATATAATTTTTTTAATTCCTCATAAAAATGAATTAGTAGCAAAGTTATCAGCCAAAATAAATGTTATACATGCAGTATACAGCTGTAAACACATAAAGAAACACAACTACCAATATTAATTTTTAGATAGCTATAACCTGCTGTCATAAAGAAAAAAAACTGAAATTTCTTTTCACTATTAAATTTAATTGAGATGGAACATATGCCAATGTAATTTCACTTCTCACCTGTTTTCATATGGCACAATTTTTATCATTAATTCTTTGAGTTTCAATTTTCCCACCCATCTACAGGGTTACTATAAGTGATTGGAGTGATTTCACAAATGAGTTGATATGAGATTGTGTGGTAGATAGAATAAAAGGATAAACTTTAAAATATAACAGGCAATTTTTTTATTGAAAACATATTCTAACTATTTACAGTACCTGTTTATAAACAACATTTTTCATTTTTTTTATCCGTGGAATATATGTACAATTTTTTTGAATTTCATATTCGAGAGTAAGCTACGTGTAGTTGACCATGAGAGAAGCAGGAGTCTTTGAGGTTGATGTCGCAATGTTTTAAAGTTTGTCCTTGTGCTTTGTTAATTGTAAAACTAAATGCTAATTTGATTGGAAATTGCAGTCTTTTAAACTGGAATGGCAGTTCAGTAGTGATCAGTGGTATTCTGGGTATAAATACTGTGTGTCCTTTGCAGTCATAAGTTCGGCTTCTATGATAACTGTTTGACGATCGTCCTTGTTCCATTACATAGTTTTGGTGAATTCAAATTTCTGAGTAGTATGATTGGAGATCCAATTTTCAGTCGAAGGCAGTGTAATGGCATTCCTGGTACTTGCAAACAGTTTAGAAATTCTGTAGGGAAGTTGACACTTTCTTCAGCGATTACCATCGTGTCGATCGATTTGTATATTCTCTCCTAACCGGGAATTTTCTTTTGAATATTAAAGTTGATATTGTTGACAATATTATGTTTAGTTGCCAAAATTGCCCTTTGAAATAGCCACTCTGGATTGGTAAAGTTGTGAATAATGTTTGGATGAATTTAGTCGATGAGATAGTTTTCAGTAGTGGCTATGTTGCAAAAATCATTGTCGAGTTCAATGGGGCTGGTTGTCTGGTCAGTGGGACATGTGCCTTCGCTTATTTGTAAAAGTTTTTGAGCAAAATGTGCCATTGTTTCCTCTTTATAGAGTTCAACTCTCATATTTTTTGTTAGCCACAATATTAGTACGTGTGGTCAGAGATGTGATTTATTTTTAAGCATGCATTGATCTCATCTGCTGGTGTTGACTTGGGGATAACTGGAACTGTTAGTCTGGAAATCTCCTGAGAATATAAGTAGAGCTCCACTTGGGAGTTTACTCGTAAGTCTTGTAATGTTCTGTCCATGGCTTCAACTGATTTTTTATGTGCCATTGTGCATTTGTTCCAAAATATAATTTTAACTTGCACATTAGATCCCGTCTAGATCCTTTTGAGATTTTACATACCAGGAACTGTTCTTCGGCTACATTTAACGGTAGTTGTAGGGCTGAATGGGCAGTTCGTCCTCCTGCCAAAAGTGTGGCTGCAATACCGGACGATGCCTGTGCAAGTACGATGTGTTGTTTAGCATGTATTTCTGCCAGCAATACATTTATTAGAAACGTTTTCCTGATGCCGCCTGGTGCATCCAAGTAAATAATTCCGCCAGTGTTGTTATTGACCCTGTCCATTATAACATTTTTTTTTTTTTTTTTTTTTTTTTTTTTTTGAGGATTGGTTTGTTGTGAGCAATGTATTGAAGTAGTTCGTTGATAGCTTTTTCTTTTGTAATTTTGAAGTTTAGCACACTGAAAGCATCTTTTCATGGTGCTGGCATCCCAAATTGTACTAAGGTCTGGTTTTTATTCCTGAACATTTATATTCTAGGCGAATGAGTTTTTCATTGAAGATATCATCGTTGAATTCAGTGGCCAGTTTGCATGAGCTTTTTGGACTTGGTGCAGTATGTCATCACTCATACTCTCTTTGATGGAGTCCCATAGCTGTTTTGGATCCGATGGGTTACATGATGTTAGAATAATAGCAAATAAGTCTCTGATTTGTTCAACCGAGGCTGTGATTGAGGCTTCTTGTAGTGTTAATTCCAAGTGGTTGTCGTTCTCCAGCAGTCCTAAGTGTTGGCATGCTTCCCTGTACATCTGGCATAGATAACTGTCAACAGTCTTGAGATCTGTGAAACTTGTTGGCCCCTGTATTCCTTGTAGCACCATCTGGAGGTGGAAACATTTAGCATTGTTTGAATGTACGGTGTATACTCGGCCTAGTGCATCAGTTTTCATGATTCCTGGATGATGCTCTACTGGAATTCCTTGTTTTTATCGTTGAAATATTTTTCTTGTTTTATTCCACATATAATAGATAGGGACGTCGACATATAGTAATGTTTTCGCGAATGGATCTGTTTGGTACTGTTGGAAAAATCCTGTTGTGTTCTGAGGTGGTTCACTTGAATTTTTCGAACGGTGTCTTTTGTGAAGTAAACTCTCTGTCCATTCTCCAGATGTTTCACAGTTGGTTCACATTCGTGTATAGGAAAACCAAAAATCTGCCATGCTGCTTCATTACTGTTGATGTATCTTCCCATTTGGATCTTGTCATTTCTGTTTTGTTGTTTGTTGTCTTTGGCTACTTGAAATACTGCCATCTCACTGCCTTTGTTCACGTACTTACATACATATTTGATGGATTTCACTGAATTGCAGTATTCTACATTTATATGTGCTTGGAACATTTTGGAAAGTAGTGGCTTATATGGTACTACCCATTGATTATGTATTTTCAGTTTGCCTCTGCCTCGTATTCGCATTTTTGCTGTGAAGCCACAATTTTTGGGTGATCATCTTCTATATTTGGGATAGCCATCATCTCCGGTTTGTGTGTGGTCCAATTTTGGTTTTGGGTATTTTTCTGTACATTTTTTATCACTAGCACGTGGCGAATTGGGGTTTAATGGCCCGCATGGTCCGTGAATCATTGTTTTCACTACTATGTCGTTCAGTTCCAGATCATCTTGTGGATTGGGAAATTCAGCTTGGATGACTTTGTCGATATTCGTGGGATGAATTCTGTCAGGTAGCCAAATGAGATTGTGTGAGTGAGGCAGTCCTCGTTTTTGCCATTCGATTGTTTACATCTAGCATCTAACGGTTCTAAAGGTGTATTTTTTATGACTTCAATAACTCTCATTTGTTTTTGACGAAAACTCTGGCTACTGTGTCATGTCGATCCATGGGGTTTTGTCCGTATCTAAGTTGTTCTTTGATTTCTGACCACGATGAGTAACATGTGAATGTCATGAAGAGGTCAGGTCATCCACATTTTCATACATAGGTCATGGCATCTTGAGTGTATTCGAGCATGTGTCTCAGGCTTCCTCTGTATGAAGAGTGTAAGAATACCATTGTTCCAATGTCGTCAATATTGCCGTCATTTACGATCGCGTCTTGAAGGTGGATGTATTCTTCCATCCGTAGTTTCTTCTGATTCAGTCTTATGTAAAGCATCCATTCCACTTCTATTTTTGCAAACATATCTACCAGAAATTGTTGGAATGTTTTTGTATGTTTCATTGTCTCTGATCATTAAGTGGTAAGCATAGAACTCTTTCGAAGTGACCTTTTCAGGTGTATGTTTCAGGTTGGATTTGTTTCACATTAAAATGATATCCATCCTCTCCATGCAAAAATATTAATGGATATTGGAGGGCATCATATGAACAGTGTGTCTCTGCAACGCATTGTAGTCCTTCTCTTCTTCATTGTACAATGACGTCAAGGATTGTGTTTTCATTGTCCACAATTAAGATGGCAACTTCGTCTATCTGAGGTACATTAAATCAATGTTTGTGTTCTCCAGATGGTCCTTTGTCAGCTTGAATTATAACTTAATAGTCATCAGAAATCATTCGGTCTAGTGCTGTTTTGAATATGTGAATCAGTTGAATCTATTCTTGTCAAATCCTCTGTACATCTTGGATTATTTCTCGTCTCAATCCACTGATATTTTTGCATCGTTGATCACTTTCTCTTTCCTCATTTCCGATGAAATATACATGCAGAAACTTATGGTCTTTGTTGGGTAGTGGTAGTAATGATCCTATTTTGTGATAGAGTTGTCCATGGATGTAAAAAAAATAATTGATTTCATCTCTGTTAGTGTTGCTCAAAGTGACACCGGAAGAAGTCATTTGAAAGTAGGCATTGTATGATTTTATATTTTGAAGAAAGGGTTTCTATTCTGGAGTTTCGCCATTCATGTAATGTAGAAATTCCCACGGAGGTGCTTCCAGTGGTGGTAATCGAATTTTTCCATTATGCAACAGAATCCTGGTGTTTCTCCATTGAATTTTATCGCATTGCAAAATTGCGATTACGACGTGTTTGTGTTTGTTAAATTCTTTTGTCGGGTCATAGTGGATTGCTTAATTTTTTAGGTTGAGCTGTTTACTTATCTTTTTCTGAGCTTCTTGTGGGGTGATATTTCCATGGGGGGTTTGCGTTCATAGCCTTTTATTATAAGATTGTATCGCAACTCTTCATTCTTTAATCCGTTCATTTCATTGTTCTTCAATTTCTCTGCGTCTCACGGTGCTCATTTTCGTTCGGTGGGAAAGTAAATGTACCTCACGCTCTTCCACTGTTTTGTCTTTTCACTGTTCTTTTTGTTTTCACCATTTTGATTCAGAACTGGCAAGAACTCCTCCTCTTTTAAGTTTGGGCATTGTATAAAATATAAACCAAATCAACTTTTTACTAACAAATACACTAAGTACACTTTATTTTTGATTTATATTCAGTAACTGTATCACTTTAACTACTCACACTTCACTGTTCAGCCCTTAAATCTTTAACAGCATGTCCCTCAGGTAAAAATGGTAACCTCCTTCACTGTTTATTTTCATGGGTAGCTTGCATTCTCATTCTTTTATTATAATACTGTGTTGCAATTCTTGATTCTTTAATTCGCTGTTCTATGCTTCTAATGGTGCTCAAACTCATTTGTTGGGAATGTAACCGTGCCTCACGTTCTTCGACTGTTTCGTTTTTTCTCTGTTCTTTTTGTTTTTGCCATTTTGGTTCAGAACTGGCAATATCTCCTTCTCTTTTAAGTTTGGGTATTGTATAAAATATAAATCAAATTAACTTTTTATTAACAAATACACTAAGAACACTTTACTCACTATTCACACTTTAATTTTTTTAATTTAATTTAATTGCAATGGAGCACAGGTTCCGGTGGCAATTTCCCTACACACCCATCTTCCCCCTATCCTGCACCTACCTACATTTGCCCTCTACAAATTTTATCTTTAAATTCTTTCAAAGTTTTCGGTAAATTATTCATCATTTCTCTTGGTAACTCATTCCAATCCCTGACACCCTTACCTAAAAAAAAAAAAAAAAAGAATCTTCCTACACCCTTGTGCCTGAAATCGAGTGCCAGCTTGTGGTCATGGTCATCTTTTCCCTTCCATGCACTACTTTTCATACCTATTGCAATATCTTTCCATTCCTCATCGCCAGTATATGCCCTGTACACTCCCATGACCCTCCTCATTCTCCTCCCGTCTTGCAATGAATCCCATTCCAGCTCCTTTATCATATCCGTCACTGATTGCATTCTGCAATAATTTCCAGAAACAAATCTAGCAGCCCTTTTTTGCACCCTCTCCAACTCCTGTTTTTGATACGTAAAATGAGGGTCCCATACTACACTACCATATTCGAGCAATGGTCTGACCAAAGTTTTGTAACCCAATTCCTTGACTTCTCTCGAACATCCCCTCATCACTCTCTCCAGCAAGTGCAGAACTTTGAAACCTTTTCCTACCAACTGTCCTATGTGTCCTGCCCAGTTAAGTTTGTTATCAAAAGTAATTCCAAGATATTTACATTTCAAGTCTTCAGCAAGCAATTCTTTCCACACCTTATATTCATAATTAACCTTTTGTTTTTTATTTGTGTATCTAATAAGCTGACTCTTCTTTGCATTTATCTTCATTCCATGTTTACCAACCCAATTAGATATCCTGTCCAGATCACCCTGCAACTGTTTACAATCCTCTATCGTTTTGATTCTTTTATACAGCATTATGTCATCTGCAAACAATCTAATTTCAGATAGTAAACAATCAACACAATTATTCATCAGATAATGAATAGCAGTGGTCCCAATACGCTACCCTGTGGCACACCCATTTTTACTTCAACTTCTTTTGATACTACTTTTCCTACCCTAACTTTCTGTTTTCTACCTTTTAAAAATTCTTCTACCCAGCAAATGACTTTCTTATCCACTCCAATGGTTTTTACCTTATTTACTACCATTTTATGGCTTACTCTGCCAAACGCCTTAGACAGATCTAGTGCTACACCATCAATTTGGCCTCCCTTGTCCATTTCATCTGAAATATCTTGCATATATCCCACCAACTGAGATTCGCATGAATATCCTTGCCTGAAACCATGTTGCCTGCTTGAAAACCACTTACGTTCCTCACATATATTTCTGATGTGGTTGCATATCAATCTTTCCATTAATTTACCCACCACTGATGTCAAACTGATTGGCCTGTAATTGTCAACTCTATTTCTCACCCCTCCCTTATGTACTGGTACTACTATTGCACTTTTCCAGTCCTGTGGTAAGCAGCAAGTGTCTAGACTCAATTTAAATAATATTTCAAGATAAGGTACAATGTCACATCTGACTATCTTTAAGATATCTGTAGTAATATTATCTTCACCAGCCCCTTTTTTTTCAGCTTTCTTATTTCCTTCATGATTTCCTCAGGATGGATATCAAATTTTTTACTATCGCCATTTCTAATTGTGTTGTTAAGCTCGTTCTCCAAATTAGACCCTCCCGTTTCTGGTTCATTGTCCCTAATGCTTTCACTGAACCAGTTACTTAAAATCTTTTATTTTCAATTTACATTCAGTCAGTGTATCATTTTGACTACTCACTGCTCAGCCCTTCTATACTGAACAGCACGCCCTTCAGGAAAAAATAGGAACCTTCTTCACTGTTTGTTTTTATTCACTCACTGCACTACTTTGGAATTTTCACTTCATTTTCAGTTCTCCCCTTGGTCACTGTTAGGAAAGTGACATTCGAAAACAAATGAACTCACGACGGATCTTGCTTTACATATCCCCACCAACAAGTAGTCCCACCCATACAAAAAAAAAGGCTTTGAATGGTCCACAATGTTCCAGAATGTTCCATAACATTCGAGAGTGTTCCAGAATATCCTGGAACATATGCTCTCGAATGTTCTGGACTATACTAGAAATTTCTAGAGGGCGAAACTTCCAACCCTTATATCTTCAAAAGCATACCCTTCAGGTAAAAATGGGAAACTTCTTCATGGGTAAGAGATAGAGGGCTACCACACCAAATAACTCCCTTCATTGTACTGGGACTCATTTTTTAGTTTTAGCGACACACACATTATACACTTACTTTTATAATATATATTGATTATAAGTACTCTATGTGTGTCCCCTTACTGATTCTGCAGATATCAAGTTGATAATCAAGTTCTTGCCACACTCAGTGCAGTATGTCCCTATCAATATGTTTAAAAGCACAGTTGATGCCAGATCACAGTTCTGATAGGTTTATTGGTAGAGGCGGCTTAAATACCGAATCTTCCACATAAGCCCACACAAAAAAATAACATGGGTTTAGGTCAGGAAAGTGTCGAAGCCATGATAGAAACTGTTTATCAGCATCCCCACCATGACCGATCCATCGGTTTCTCAGTCTCTTGTTTAAGAATTCATGAACATGATGAAAGTAGGGTGCAGCACCACCCTGTTAGTAGATAAAGTCCACACTGTCAATCGCTGGCTGTGGTATGATCCATTTTCTTGTATGTCCAGATAGATGTGTTCTGTAACGATCTTTGTGCACAACCCACAGAATAAAAAGGGGCTGTAAACTTTAAACCACATCTACCCTCTCAAGGCAAAAAGTTTAAATGCAGCTGCAAAATCTATTGAGTTTTTCTATATGACTGTAAGGTTTTGTGAAAATATGACAAATAATGAAGCTACAGTAAATTTATGAAATCACTTCAATCATTTATAATAAAACTGTACTTATGTCCTTTAGGAATTTAAAATATTTCTGTGTTTCATATAAATTGTTCAGAATGTCCCTAGGTATTTTATTCAGGTCCCTGATTTTCCTACTGTTTTGTTGATCTTTTCAAAATCTACTTGTAAATGCTAATCAAACATGCTAGGGGAGAAGTATGGAAGGGAAAAGATTACCATGACCACTAGCTGGCATTCAATTTCAGGCATAAGTGTGTGGGAAAATATTTTTTTGTACGTAAGGGGGTCAGTATAAACAGATATGATGAATAAACACTGAAAATATTTAAAAGCTAAAATTTGTAGAGTGAATAAGTAGGCTGGAACAGGAAAGGTAAAAAGTAGGTGTGTAAAGAAATTGCCACCAGAGTGTGCGCTCCATCGCAATTAAATAATCACAAAGAGCCCAGGTAAAATACCTAACTTTTAGCATAGTCACCATATAAAAAATCTATGGAATATCCTTAAAACAAAAACAGGGAAAAGTAGGAAATTTCAATTTATCAGTGTTAAGGTGAGCTACAGGACTGAACAGTCTTGAATTATAAACAAATGAGCAGTCAAATAACATCAGTACTATAAACGACTAGCTCACCTGCAGTCCAAGGCAGCGACCATAAAAGCAATACAAATTGATGTTTTCAGCTTGCCGCAGAAGCTCTTCTGGAGAGTGCTTATCACTTGGGAAAAGTTCTCCTGGTGCTGACCATGACAATAGTGTGTGTACATGTCTGGCAATGGTCCCCAATGAAGCAAATACTTGACCACACACTTCTACCTCTCTAAACAAAAGTCCATGCAAAACAAAGTGTACACAGCAATTAATAAAAAGGTAGAAAACTAACAGTATTTACTTATGCATCTAAATTTTCAGGCTTCTATCTATATGTATCAAACGAAAGAGCATACATTGCACTGAAAAAGATGCAAACATTCTGGACAGAGCAGAAACCAACAAAAATAATAATAACACTGAATATGTATTAAGTAGAGAAGGGTAGTGTAATGAAATATTTGGGCTTTGCAATGACAGCCTGTATATTCAATCACAGATTAGGAAAAAAATGTATGGGTGGGGAACGCAGGCCATGAATCAAAAACTGAGACATGTTAAGGATGGAAAAGAACAAACAGATAGATATGGGAAGCGTGGAAGGGATGCTACTATTCATAATGCGAAATCATACAGAGATATAGTAATCCATCTGCTGAGGTACAAATTATTATGGGGCTAAACTGGAGATTATGATCTGGCTAAAACTACTTTCTGACATGTGGTAATCAATCACAAGGCATTATCTTCAAGAAGTAAATAGGTTCCAATAGACCCTAGACCAGCACAACATCACTAGAATAACTAACTACTATGACATCGTGCAATCAAAAGTAATTGCAGTGGAGCGCTTATTACAAAAACAAAGGAGTGCTTGAACCCTCCTACCTTAAACTTTGTTAAAGGGTCACTTTACTTTTCCTATCACTTTTTAGTTTCCATATCACCACGCAGTACTTTCTTTTATATTTTTACCAACAAAAGTGCATTCAACGTGCAAAGTAATCTTCATTTGTGTCCAGCCAAATAGTATTATGAAAATACAATGTTTCAACAGCTGGATTTGCAATCTTCATTGGGTGTCACATAGCTTCTGGTGGCTGAAAGCATGCTGCTACAACTGTGAGCTCACTATCAAAACATTTTGTTCTTATGGACCTACCAGATTAACACCTGTGAACATTACATTGCAGCAATAAACTTGGAAAGTCTCCACTCACACTGCATTCAACATTTTTGTGTCTCCCTGTCATTTACGTATGGCACAAAACATAAATGGCACAGGAGACAAACATTTTGATCTCTAACAGTTTATAAAACCACTATACTAGAACTCTGAACATAACTTTTAGGCATCAGAATTAAATCAAGACAAAATTTCAAGACACAATCAGGAAACTATAAGTTTCTCACATATCACGTTAGTATGATCTGAATTATCAAGTTCACAGAATTCTACCAGTAAAAAACAAACCACACTGAAACTTCTAGTTTGGCAATAGTTGCTTCCTCTAACCATGCCATAGTTCTTAAAAAAATTATGTCATTTCTTTTTTTGGGGGGGGGGGAGGTGATTTGAGTCTCATTAACATTGAAGTCACAAGAGGTGAGAGAGAATCAGATGGAGAGGGCGAGTGAGGTTAAAGAATTTTACCATGACCTTTTGCAGGAACCACTGTGGTATTTGCCTGAAGTGATATTGGGGAAATATGGAAAAGATAATGATTCCAGATCCTAAAGCTACAAAATAGTATTTAGGGGGAACAAATGCATAATCAAGAAGACAAGAACTGATTTCAAATCACATTCAAGCTTTTCAAATTTTTTTTTTAACTGTTTTACGTCTCTCAACAGTGAGGTCTTTAGAGATGGGAAAGGATGGGGGCAAGGAATGGGAAGGAATTCGGCCATGGCCTTTTTAAGGAAGCATCCCGGCATTTGCCTGGAGTGATTTGGGAAACTATGGAAAACCCAAATCTGGATGCCCGGACGGGGATTCGAACCGCCGTCCTCCCGAATGCGAGGCCAGAACGCTATCCGTTACACCACCACGCTCGGTAGGCTTTTCAAATTTTTAAATTCATCCAAGTACCCATCTGAGCCCAACAGTATGCTCTTTGATGGACCTAGTTGGTATGTAAACAAGACAGTAATGAAAAGTTGAAATTCTGTGGCTATGTTGTTCATTAATAAAGACAAATTTTGTGTGTGTGTGTGTATGTATAAAACAACCCACTCAACCTATTCCCACAACCCCCTACAAACACCCTAGGAAATCATCAATTGAGTCCTGCAACAAGGTTATGACTTCCTTCGAGCCTGTCCTGAGATGAGAATCCTCCTTCCAAAAATCCTCCCTCATCCACCCAGAACCTACTTCAGTAAACCTCCAAACCTCAACCAACTCTTGGTCCATAAATGGGACACCCCAGCCTGCAAGACAGTTCCAAGGTTATTTTCCTTGCGACAGATCCTGCTGCAAATTGTGCAATATGCACCACCTTCACCAACCCCATAACTGGAGAAAGCTTCCCCATCACAGGACATGTCATGTGTGTATCCTCCCACCTTATTTATCAACCCAACTGTAACCATTGCCCAGCCTCCTACACAGGTCTGACCACGAATCCACTGGCCACCATACTGAACGGACACAGACAACTGGTAATCACCCAGAATACTGACCACCCAGTATCTTATCATGCCAACACAAATGGCACCAACAATTTCAATACATGCTTCGTGGTCCGAGCCATAAGAGTCCTCTCGGTCAAAAAGCATCATCTCAGAACTCAGAAAGTGGGAACTGGCTTATCAGTACCAACTAGGGACCAGACAACCACCAACAGATAGCACCAATTATCCTCCCCCCCCCCTTGTGTCCACCCATCTCCCTCAGCTCCTATCTTTTCCCACAGAACCATCGCTCACCAAAGCATATCTTTTAGTAGTTTGTAACTTCAATTTAAAAAATGTTCCAAATATTTTTGGATCACAAATTTTTCAGTTTTGTGTACATACATACATACATGGTTTAAAAGGCAAGTGAGGACCAACAACTGACATCTACCACATTTCCGCAAAGGGTTCCTAAGTATAGGTTTATTATTTTCTGTTTTATGCCTTTCTAACCCACCCTCACTTCCTGCCACGTTTATTTTTTTCCCCACCGTGAGCTACTGGCCTTGTTGGCTAACTTAGTTGGCTGCTAGCCTCCATCAGACAGCCATCTCACTCTACTACTCAAAAAGGACTATAAGCTCGAAAATTCTGCTCTACCTGGTAAGTGTTTTTTCTGTGCATCGATGCCGCATGACTCCTCTTCTATGGTAAGCGATGTTTTTCTCATATATACCGAGTGTTACAAAAAAATGTATACACACTTTTAAAGGTCATAGAGAGTTCGTTTTCACGCTTGAGAGGATGAAATTTGGTACAAACGTAGTGTGATGTTTGCTCAATAGGTGGCAGCAAGCTAGGGCCGTGACGCGGGCAGCGGTGCTTAACTGATATCAACATGGCGGAAGTACGGTTGAACTTTGAAGAGCGTAAGCAATTGTTGAAGTGGTACTGGAAATTTGAGAATGTGGCTGCTGTCCAGAGACAGTGGAGACGTGAGTTTGGTACAGATCCACCTACACGGTTAACAATTACCCGTATACGTGACAAATTCGAGCTGCATGGAACAGTGTGTGATGTACACAAAGGCCGATCAGGGCGACCTCACACAGCTACGAGTGACGAGTCCTCGGCTGCGGTGCTGGAACGCTTTCAGCAGTCGTCACAAAAATCTACAAGGCAATGTGCGCGTGAGAGTGGTGTAAGTCATGTCAGCGTGCTACGCATTCTGAAGAAAGGCAAGTTTAAAGTGTACATTCCCAGACTGGCGCAACAGTTAGACGACGACTACTCAGATCGTAGGTTACAATTTTGTGAATGGTTTCGGGAGATGGTTAACAATGTTCCGGGATTTGTGGGGAATGTGGTTTGGTCAGATGAAGCACAGTTGGGCTGACAATAATCCCCACATCACAGTGGAAAAGGGGACTCATTGGCCCTTTCCGTTATGAAGGTACTTTAACTGGTGAACTTTATCTGAGAATGCTTAACGATTCAATTATACCTGCCATTCATGAACTGTACGGTAATGAGAGGATTTATTATCAACAAGATGGCGCCCCTGTGCACTACCATAGGGATGTAAGAGCATACCTTGATCTACATTTTCCAGAGAATTGGATAGGACGCAGGGATCCAATCGAGTTTCCTGCGGGTTCTCCGGATCTAACACCGTTGGACTTTTACTTATGGGGATCAGTGAAAGACCAGGTGTACAGAAGAAAACCAGATAACCTGAACGAACTTTGGGATGAGATTAGAACAGTGTGCGCAGATATCGCACTGGAAACTTTAGCGGTAGTTACCGAATCAGTCGCAACCCGTGTTCAGAAATGCATTGATGCAGAAGGCCATCACTTTGAACACTTAACATAAACATTTACCCCAGAAAGTGTATTGGAAACTTCAAACAGACTTATAATCTTACTTTCAGGCTAATAAACATTTTGTATGAAAACGTTTCCATATGTTTTTTCTTCTCCTGAAGTGTGTATACATTTTTCTGTAACACTCGGTATATTGCTCGGAAACAAAAACACTCTAAAGCGGATACAGTAAGCATTTCGATAGGAGAATAACCACCGCTACCAGAGGATAAAATATCTGCAGTGCCGAAACGCAGGAAAACACGTACATATATAGAATTTGTAATTCTCGGATTATGACCCTTCTTCAGCAAAAGAATGAGGTAGCTGCCTTGATGGGGGTTGGCAGCTGACTTAATTCAGAAAAATATAACAAGCTTAAGCATAAGGAATGAGCTGCACCATACATAACAGTAGCTTTGACCTGGCAGAATATTTATGATCAGCCTCCTACCAATGACACATGGGCTATATTTACATAGGGAATCTATCAACTATGGTCATAGGGAGGGTGGTGGAAGGATTGGATACAAAACTATGCTGGGATTACATTTATTTGTCACAGTTAAAATAGACAACAGAAAAAATAACATCATGAGGGTATTTATTTCAGTAATTTAATACTCTCTGTATTTCAGATACCCTGTATATTGACAGTGCTGTGCATGCATGTGATCTCTAGTCATAACGTTCGGGTTGCCAAGGGTCAGTACTTTTGAACTAATTGATATGTGATAGTGCACTATGTGCTGAAAACAATAGGCATGTGGTAGCTGGCCTCAATTTTTATTTTTTAAATCTGCTTAACATCTCTCCAACAGTGTGGTCTTTAGAGACGGGAAAGGATGGGGGGGGGGGGGCAAGGAAACGGAAGGAATTCGGCCATGGCCTTTTGAAGGAAGCATCCAGCTGGCCTCAAATTAGCTTAGACATGCCATATGAGGATTTCCATGCCGATGACAGTTTTTATTCTTTGGGGGGGGGGGGGGGAAGCTGCTTTTATTTTGATTGGCCACGTATCGCCACATCATTCATCAGTAAAATAATTTTTTTTCTGTCAATGAATTTCAGTGCATATTTTATTATAGTGCTTGTTTTAATGCAATTTCAAGTTAAAAAGTGTAGTGTGAAATGGTGCTGTACAACATAATTTATGAGGATTGTCAGAAAGGTTTTATCCAAAGAATTTTCAATATAAAAAAATGGTATCAATGAGCTAATGAAATCATTTAAGCAGAAAAAATAACCATTCCATGATAGTATAGACACCTGGGTGTTCTGGCCAAAATATACCATAAATCTTTACAAAACTTGTTCAGTATGCATAGGAAAAAATTCTCGTGTGTTAGTACCCCCATCGGGCGCCTCCCCAGGTGGCGGATAGGGGAAAGCCCTCTAGATATAGGTGGTACTGGGGAAATAAAATACCCAGGACGGACCAAAAACTAACTAATAATCCCACTGGTGTCTGTTCGGGAGCCGACGGCCAGTGGTCAGCGTCTGTTCCGCTAGTTGAGGTGGCTGCATTATAATCTTCTCAACTTTACAAATCGAGTTGTACACCTGTGATCTCAACTGAGATCACCACAAAAACCAAATCTCAACTTGAACGCATGATGGAAGAGTCGATCATAGCATCACTACCCCAGGCACCAGCCAATGGGCTGGATTCACCTGATCATCGGATTCTGGGAGATCAGGGACACCAAGCGGAGAAGAATCGGAGCTTCTCAAAAAACTCTTCATACTCTCAAAAATAAACGGAAAAACTTTATTGGTACAATAAATGTGAACACCATTACCAAAACAGGGAAATTAAAACAACTCACCAACACCCTGGAAAGATTTGACTTGAAAGTCACAGCACTCCAAGAGACAAGATTCACAGATGAAGGACACTTTGACACAGAGAATTTTACAATCTACAAGGGCAAACCTGTCATAAAAGTTAATGACAATCTATCACTTATGGGAACTGGATTCGCTGTACACAATTCTGTACTCGACTTAATCATTGACTTCACTTCTCCCAACAAGAGAGTCTCCCTGCTTTCATTGAAATCAGCCAATAAAGCTTACACCCTTTTCAACGTGCACACCACTACAAATCAACACAATAGAACCGACCCTGAAACTGTGGACACTTGCTGGGAAACTCTGGAAGAAACAACCAATAAAATACCAAGACACCATATGAAAATTTTATTAGGTGACTTTAATGCACAATTAGGTAAAGAAAGGAAATTCAGAGATATCACAGCCCTCCATACCAAACACAAACATACCAACAGGAATGGTGAAAGATTAATCGACTTCTGCAGAAACTTTGGACTTAAGGTCATGAGTACACAATTTCAAAAACCCTCACACAAATTAACCATGTGGAGATCACACAATCTTAGACAGGGTGAATATCAAATCGACCATGTCGCAATTTCCAAGAAAAACGCAAAAGAAATTCTTAACGTCAAAGCTTGCAAAGGGGCCTTTGAATCTGCCCATCATCTTCTCCAAATAAAAATGAAATTCCAACCCAATAGAAGGCAAAAACATCCACCAAGGAATATTAGACCAGATCCAGAATACCTAAAACTCAACAAGGACAAAATCATTAAGCAAATTAACCAGGGGAAATCAACAGTCTGGAAGGGATTAACACGGGAAATTCAGGAATCCATTAAATTAGGACAACCCCCTCACATCAGGAAACGTCACTGGTGGAATGTGATGTGAGATCAAGCAGTCGACAACCGAATAATGGCCTAGAAAAAAAATTTACAGTAACAAAAATGAGGAGAATTGGGAGAACGTCCCTGAAACTCAAAAACAGACCTCAAAAATAATTAGGAAAGAAAAAAATGAGATATGACAACAAAAAACTACATGAAATTCAGCAGGATTTCAACAAAAATAATACAAGAGATTTCTATAAGACCTTTAGAGAAACCTACAGGGATACCAAGCAAGAACCTTGTGCTTTAAAAGGTCTGATGGCTCACTGGAAACCAATACAAAGAATAACTGCAAACTTTTAGCTCAATATTTCAACACCCTTCTTAATTGCGAGTCACCCGGTATTCACACACCCGGACTCAAAGTCCCCAGATCTTAAAGAAATTACTGAGTTAATCAATCAGCTCAAAAACAACAAAGCACCAGGAGCAGACGAGATCATTGCTAAACTCTGGAAACTGAATGATCCTACATTAACGCAGAAACTTCACTTTTAATTTCAGACATATGGACAACAGAACAAATACCAGATGACTGGAAATGCACTCTGATCCACCCGTTACACAAAAAGGGCAACAAGATAGACATCAACAACTACAGAGGAATCTCTCTGCTCCCAGTCTTATAAAAGTCTCTCTAAAGCACTCTTAAACAGGTTAGAACCTCAAGCGGATCCACTAATTGGTGAATACCAGACCGGATTCAGGAAAAGTCGATCATGTGCTGAACAGATCTGGAGGTTAAAGACAATATTACAAATGAGACAGTGCAGAAATAGAGTAATTACATTCATCAACTTCAAAAAAGCATATGATTCAATAGACTGTGAAACCCTCTTTAAAATCATGGAAGAATTCGGGATTGACCACAAGACCCAAAAAATAATAGGAACAATGTCCAAAGTGAAATTCATGGGCGAAGTCTCAAAGCCCTTCCAAATTAAAACTGGAGTCTGACAGGAGGATGGGCTATCCCCAATCTTCTTCAATATGGTTCTGGAAAGATTATCAGGGAATGGGAACTTCATGTGAAAGGCATCCAAATTGGTATCAAGAAAGAAAATCAAATTAGACTTAAGTGCCTTGCATTCGCAGCTGATATTGCAATAATCACAGACAACAGAACTGAAGCGATTCACGCAGTGGAAAAGCTAGATGAAATAGCACAAAAAGCCGGTTTGCAAATATCTTATGAAAAAACCGAGTATTTGGAAAGATGACCAGAAAATAAATCTCCCTTAATTACGAAATATGGCAAAATTGCCCAAGTCGCCCATTTTAAATATCTGGGCGAAATTATACAATTCTCAGAACTAAACCAAATCGCCATTGAACAAAGAGTCACCAAGCTTCAAAGGTCCCACAGGCTAACATGGAACTACTACCACAAGAAAGGCATTTCAGTAGATGCAAAATTAAGGCATTATAAAACAGTGATTCTTCCAGAAGCAACTTATGCAGCCGAAACAATAGTAATTGATGGTCATTCCAAAATTAAAGAAATAGAAAAACAGGAACGAAAAATTCTGAGGAAGATATATGGAGCAATAAATATAAATGGTATTTGGATGAAGAGGCCACGGAATGAACTCTATCGAAAATCAACACAATAACAGAAGAAATCAGAAAGCATCGAACTAAGTTCTACACTCACATCTATAGGATGGAAAACACTAAAATAGCAAAAAAATTACTTGACATCGTAACAAACAGTAAATGCAGTACAGAATGGCTGAAAGAGGTCCAGAGGGACCTACAACGGATCAACATAGAAAATCTCGAAGACCGCATTGAGTGTCATAAGAAGATCACAAATGCTAATTTGGAGCAAAGAACAACACGACAACCTGGAAAGAAATGGACAGAATAATGGACGAGAGAGCACTCACAGGATGAAGAGATTTTGGGAAGAAAAGAGGAAAAACAGCTGAAGATTAAATCATGATTTCAAGTTCAATCGATCTCCTAAAGGGGAATAATCGCAAATAATAATAATAACAGGAAAAATTCTACTTTCTTTTAAACATACTTTCCAGTCTGTATCTGGCTGAGCTTCGCTGTGTGCAATTTTCGTTTTCTATTTGAAATCATCATTTTCCCACAGAAAGGTTATTTGCCCTTTACCTACTGACTCTACATTTTTATTTAATGAAGTCTAACTTGGAAACTCAGAGCTGTGGAATTTATTAACTATTTTTTCGATCTTTTTACCCATGTCTTAATTTTCAACTTCAAAATCAAATATCTCTTCAGTACTATTTTATAAACCTGAAGTGTTGTATGCTGTTTTCATCCTGATCACTTACTGCATCTTTGAAAATGAAGGTAGTGTTTTCTATTCAAAAATAGTCTATTCTCTTTTAAACGCCAACGTTGACAAATCATTATGATCAAAACTTACTCACTGCTCCCATTATTTGCCTAAAAACTGGGAAAAAAATGATTTTAAACATGCTTTACTGTTGGAGTCTTATTAGCTCGCAACTGTATAACTAATTTTGATGATTTAGGAGCAAAATTTATGTTATATGACAAGACATGCAACTCCTAATTTAAATTATTATCAATAAGCAAACCTAGAAATTCCATACTCTCTACCTCTTGAATGGACTGGCCTGCAAATAGTATGTGTATGTCTGGTGGTAATCTGTGTGATGTACTGAATTGCATATACTCAATTTGATAAAAATTTAAGGACAAGCCATTTGCTGTACCAGGTGCGTAAATGTGAAACCGGAATTTTTTCATAAAAAATGTACCTTTATTGTGTAAAAATGGTACAAAGTAACTTATTTGAAGTATTGTCCATTGTTAGATATACATTTTTCCCATCTCTATGGAAATTTATGAATGCCACATCTAAAAAATTTTCTCTCTTTTGATGCAAACCAGTTATTGAGCCATTTTCGTACATTTTCATAAGAAGTGAAACGCGGTTCAGCGAGTGCGTGTCCCATCAATGTAAAGAGAGAGTTATCATATGGAGCTTAGTCAGTTGAGTAAGCCTCATGCATCAATATCTCCCAACTACGCGCTTCAATCATTTCCTTGACCGGTTTTGCTGTATGTGACGGTAAGTTGTCATGAAACAAAATCACTTTGTGTTCCCTTTTCTGGAATTCTGGTCGTTTTTCCTGCAATGCTTGATTCAAATTGATCATTTGCTGTTGATAAAGTTCAGAATTAACAGTTTCACCAGGTTTTAAGTAGCTCGTAATAGATCACACCATTTTGATCTCACCAAAGACAGAGCATTGTCTTCCTTCCCGAAATAATCCACTTTTCATCACCTGTCACAATTCCATGGAGAAACGACTTTCTTTTATACCTGATGAGCATCATTTCACAAGTGGTTTTTCTTTTTTCTTGCTGTCTGTCAGTCAGTTCATGTGGAACCCATTTTCCCATCTTCTGGATCTTTCCCATCACTTTTAAACATGTGGAGTCAGCTTCCCTTGTTACATTTAATTGGTGTGCGAGTTGTTCTTGCATTTGGGCATCATCTTGAAACTCGCTGTCTTCAAACGTCTTTGGAGGTCTTCAACTGTCTTCGTTTCTCACATCAAAATCACCATTTCTGAATTTTTTAAACCACTCAAAACACTGTGATTTACCGAGAGGACGCTCACCGCAAGCTTCAACAAACATTTGATGCCATTCTGCAGCAGCTTTCTTCAAGTGATAACAGAAAATCAATGATGTCCGCAAATTGTAGTTTGGAGGCTTAAAACTCAAAATGTTCAACATTATTGAAAATACACTGTCATATGAAACTTGTAATGTTGTGGGTTGAAAATGGCTGTCAGATATCAAAAAAAGAAAATGGTGACAATGATGCAATCTGATGGTAACTGCATTGATAGAGTCATCTATTGGCAAATTCCGGTTTCATATTTACACACCTGGTAAACCAATTATTAATATTGTCAAAGATATAATTTCAAATATTTTCAGTAGAGAAATCTGGAATATTTTTATTCCTATTTTGTGTCATTTGCAAACTACACAAATTTTGAGTTTTTAGATGTAATTATATATATTAAAAACAACAGAGGCCCCAATACAAAACCCTGAGGTACTCCATATCTGGTAAATCCCCACTCAGAAAACAATGAACCACATGACATAGCATTAAAATGATCCACTAACACTTTGTTTTCTAATCAAAATGTAAGAACTAAGCCATTTATTAACAATGCCGTCCATACCATAACACTTTAATTTTTGTATCAGAATTTCGTGATCAACACAGTCAGATGAGACAGAGAAAACTCCTACAGGCATTAATTTATCATTTATACCTTCTAGAATATTTTCAATGAAAGGAAATATGTTGAATAATCCTTCTGAAAACTAAAGTGTGATGAAGTTAGAATATTATTGTTTTTAAGATGTTGATAAATTCTATTGTAAATTTCCTTCCCAAAAAATCTGAAGAAGGATATTAGAAATGTTATAGGATGGTAATTCAATATAACTGACTTATCACCCTGTTTAAAGATTGGTTTAACAACAGCACACTTAAGCATTTGTGGGAAAGTACCCTTAGGTAAAGATATATTACACAGATAATTCACTATATTAATTAATTCTCCGAAGCACAGTTTAATTAGTCCCATCATAACAAGCAGAGTATTTGCTCTTGAGAAACATACCTTTTCTTATTTCTTCTGCAGTAGCTATAATTAAAGACATAGGCCCTATTCTCATTTTTTTTTTTGGAAGATTGTATTGACAAAATCCATACTGTGAGCCACTGAGCAACTGGTTATCAGCACCAGATAAAAATTGTTTATTAAAGATATCAGCAATTGGAATATTGGATTTTACTGAATTTGGTTGGATTCAAATGGTTCATTGGTCTCATTATTCTTCAATGTTACATTTTTTACAATGTCCCATATGTCTTAATTTTACTATCGGGTCATTCCATGTGAATTCAACCAAAAAAATGACATTTTGACACCCACCGACATGGATTTTGATGAAACTTGGTAAGTTTAGTCTTTCTATACAGAAAAGTATCCACATAAATTTTTTTCTTCTCAATCTGGTTTAGTTTTCATTTTACAGCCAATCGAAATTTTTAATGTTTGATACATTCCTAATTCTGACGATTCTGCTCTTTGAATAAAAATAATTTATATTTCATTTATTTTTCAACCAATTTTTATGAAAATTTACCATAATATTAATGAAAGAATAAAGATCCAGAAAAAATATGAAAATATTCAAAGTAATATTTTAAAAATAGAAAAAAATCATTTTCTTTAAATTTTTTCTGAGAGTGTGTAATACGTTAAAAGTCAATATCAACAAAAGGGAATATAATAACCCAAAGAATTCTTTTTTCCTAATGATCTTAGATGTGTGTTCTGTCATTTAAAAAAAATTAATGGCTTTTTCATTTCTTTGCATATAATTTTAAAATTAAATATAATTTTTGAAAATTTTTTATTATCCAATTTGTTTACATTGTTATATATTATTTGCTGGAAAAAAGAGTTGCAAACACAATTTTCAATGTGTTATTTTATTAAACATTGAGCATCTATCAGATTGGCTTGTTATTTCTGTTATTTACAAAAGATTTTTTTTGTTTACTATTCTCTCTCTGAAATACTGATTCAGCTTTATTTTTTTATTTTTTTCAACTTCTCTTATGTAATATGATGATTAATACTTTATTGACCATTATAGAGTCAAGTTTATGTGGATTTGACAAGTAGAAAATGTTTATGTATACAATACATAATATTTAAGAAAAAGTTAACTAAAAAATACCATAACAGAAATTTTTGGCTGTTAATTTCCATAGGATATTTTCCTAGATATAGTATTATTTAAGTTCTTTAAACTGATTCATTCTTTTTTGGATCATCCTCATACAGTCTGTAGGGAATTTATAAACTCTCCCAGTTGATGTTGCTGGAGGGTCTATAACAGCAAGCAGATGTGGAATTGGAACAGGGCAGATATCTTCTCACTTTGGCCAATAAAATGATGGTGAGGGTGCTTAGGGATGCAAAAATTTAATTGTAGCATCCCCTTCTTCATTGATGTCTGTAACAATCCCAAAATATTAAAAATTATCATACATGCAAACAACATAGCATTCAATGTATAGCTCATTTACTATCACATATGTTGTGCATTTGTCTTTCAATTTGTAAGTTAAACTGCTTTTGTCGTCACTGCTGATTCTTCTAGCCTCCATAGTTCCTCTACTGTCTAGTGGTTGAAGTTGTGGAAACTTCTTATCCCTGCAATTGTTGTAACATCTTTAAAATGATTTTCAAGATTAGATCAAATAAAGTCTACAGATTCATTTTTATGAATGTTTGTATACATGAAAGAGACTTTAATATAAAAGGCCAATGGTCATTTTTTGCCACTAGTCATGGCAAAACTGAGTGTGATGGGATTGAGGAAATGATGAAAAGAAAGATTACCTAGAAAATAAAGTCTCCAAAGACCTTTAGAAAAGCAAATAATGACACCAAGTGATTTTTTTTTTTCAATTTTCGTAATATTGCGAAAATAAATTTTTATTTTATTTCTAAAGACTAATCTTGAAAATCATTTTAAAAATGTTAGAATTCCAGGGACAAGAAGTTTACACAACTTTAAGCCAGTAGACAGTACAGGAATTGTGGATGCTAGAAGAATCAGCAGTAATGACAAAAGCTTGTTTAACATAACTGAAAGACAAATGTACAACATATGTGACAGTAAATGCAATGTTGCTTGCATGTATGATAATTTTTGGTATTTTGGGATTGCTACAAACATCAATGAAGAAGAAGGGCATGCTACAATTAAATTTTTACTTTCTCAAGCACCCTCACCATCATTTTACTGGCCAAAGTGAGACGATATCTGCCATGTTCCAATTCCACATCTGCTTGCTGTTATAGACCCTCCAGCAACAATTCCCAACAGACTGTATGAGGATGATCCAAACAAGAATGAATCAGTTTAAAGAAATTAAATAGTACTATATCTAGGAAAATATCCCATGGAAATTAACAGCCAAAAATTTCTGTTATGGTATTTTTAGTTAAATTTTTCTTAAATTTTAGGTATTGTATACATAAACATTTTCGATTTGTCAAATCCACATAAACTTGAATCTATAAAGGTTAAAAAAGTATTAATCATCATATTACATAAGAGAAGTTGGAAAAAAAAATAAAGCTGAATCAGTAGAAAGAATAGTAAACAAATAAAATCTTTTGTAAATAATAGAAATAACAAGCCAATCTGATAGATGCTCAATCTTATATATAAAAATCAATGTTTGTTTGTGGGTTTGTTCGTCTTCTATGCATTCCTATACCATTTATCAGATTGCAAAGAAACTTTGGAGAGTTTTCGAGTGTGCGTCTGTGAAGGTTCCTGTGAAAAAAAAAATTCTAAAAAGTCACCCCCTATTCCCCATAAAACCCCATAATTTAGGCGAAACCACATTTTTTATCCGATTTAGATAGGAATTTGTACACTTATACTTTAAAACAAACATAAAAATACTGCCTACATACGGTTTCCGAATATCAATACCCTCGCCCCCTTTCCACCCCATAATTTAGGCAATACCTCATTTTTTATTCGATTTAGATAGGAATTTGCACAATTATACTTTAAAACAAACAGAAAAATACTGCATACGTATGGTTTCCGAATATTCATGCCCTCTGCCCTTTCCAACCCCATTATGGTTTTACTCCATAATTTAGGCAAAACACATTTTTTATCCGATTTAGATAAGAATTTGTACACTTATACTTTAAAGCAAACAGAAAAATACTGCCTACGTATGGTTTCCGAATATTCATCCCCTCTCCCCATTTCCAACCCCATTATGTTTTCACCCCATAATTTAGGCAAACCACATTTTTTATCCGATTTAGATAAGAATTTGTACACTTATACTTTAAAAAAGAGGAGAAATACTGTAAACATTAATTTCACAAAAACCCAATCCCTCTCCTCTCTTTCCACCACCTTAATTACTCCCTCTTCCCCATAACACCCTATAATGTAAACAAACCTGCAAACCGTTCGTCCGTTTAAGGTGAAGCTTTGGTGAGTTGTCGACGGGATGACGGAGAAGGTTCCTGCCAAAGAAAATTAAAAAACCCACCCCTCCTCCCAATAATTTAGACAAAACCACATTTCAATGGGAATTTGCACACTTATACTTTGAAACAAACAGAAAAATACTGCCTGCATATGTTTTCCAAAGCGCATCCCCTCTCACCCTTTCCAACTGAAAATGAATGAAACAGCAGTTTAAAATTTATATGTAAATATTTTTTCATTTAATCTATGTGCCTACTCAAGTCCAGCAATAGTGAAGCATTGCCGGGTCAGCTAATGTTTAATAAACTAACAGATTGAAAATTGTGTTTGCAACTTTTTTCCAGCAAATAATATATAGCAATGTAAACAAATTTAATAGTGAAAATTTTTCAAAAATTATATTTAATTTTAAAATTATATACAAAGAAATGGAAAAACAGAACACACGGCTAAAATCATTACGAAAAAAGAATTTTTTGGGTTGTTATATTCCCTTTGGTTCATATTGACTACAAACATATTACACACTTTCAGAAAAAAAATTAAAGAAAATTATTTTTTTCTATTTTTAAAATATTACTTTGAATATTTTCAAATTTTTATTCTTTCACTAGCCCATACCCGCGACTTTGTATGCGTGGATTAAGAATTTTTTGCCAGAATTAAATATAGAAAGTTGTTGGTAACGTAGGATTGGTCCCAAACAATATCGAGTCGGAATAATATGACAGGAAAGCTATCACTATATAATTGTACTGTCGAACCTGTCTCTTGAAGAGAATCAATTTCCAACATATTTCTGTCACCATTCGATAAGGTCTCAAAATTTATGACTACAACTGTTAATCATACTGGAAAAAAATATCCTGCGCCCTTCATACAGATTTTCTTATCAAATTCCATCAATATCGATATAGCCATTTAGTTGTCAAAATGTAACAAAAAGACAAGAGACTTACTTCCGTATTTATAATAATATTACTGTGGTTCACACTCACACACTGACTGCGAACAACACCTGAGGGATCATTATAACATAAAAAAGTGTACACCTACAACATTGCAAGACTACCTACGATTTGCCTCGCATTGCACCCCTAACTTTCTAATATCTACAGTTTAACATACAATCCGAATAACCTACGCCCCAGGCCTGACTATTATGATGAAAAACAATTTTTAAAAATCTTAGCCTCCATGGAGATTTGAACCGGGGACCACGACGTTCGTAAGCAAGCGCTTTAGCCAGTGAGCTGATCGTCCACTACACGGAAACACGGTACGGAGACGTCCATATATAACGTGTCTGTCTATCGCCGTATTTTGAAGTTATGAGACAAAATGTGTTATTTATACAGATAATTTTTCAACCAAATGTAGACAGTATTTTCTCCTTGTTTCAAAGGATAAGTGTGCAAAGTTTCATCGAGATCGGATGAAAACTGTGGATTTGTATGAAGAACAAACAAACAAACATACATTCATCTTTATATATAAAGATTATTCTTGTTTTACCAAAGAATAGATAGATGGTCCAGAACACACTGGAAAGTTGAAGAAAAGTGAGTTAAATAATCGTAGTTGCGGGGATGAAGATTCAAACCTGAGCTGCACGCTTGACAGGCAAGCGCGGTACCACTGAGCTAAAGCGCCAACTGCCTGGCGAAGCAGCTAGAGAGCTACATGGGCTGAGCTCCGCTCGGCCAGAGTAGAGACATGTTCGCTGGGGCGCTCGGAGTATTGCCGATTATCGTGGCATACTGCAGAGTATTGACACAATTCAAGTTACGAATATTTCGGCATCATTTCTTTCATTTTAATTACGAATATCTCTGCTCCTAATTGCACTATTTGAACTGGACAACTTCGATTTGACCGGAAATTTTTCAATTATGAGACAACATGTATTATTTATACAGATAATTTTTCAACCAAATGTAGACAGTATTTATCTCCTTGTTTCAAAGGATAAGTGTGAAACGTTTCTTCGAGATAGGATGAAAACTGTTGATTTGTATGAAGAACAAACAAACTCCAGTGCCCTCCCTACAGATTTTCTCGTCAAATTCCATCAATATCGGTATAGGCATTTAATTGTCAAAACGTAACATAAGACAGGGACTTACTTCCGCATTTATAGTAATTCCTACTGCAGATTACGCACACACTGACTACGAATCACCCCTGATGGATCAATATAACATAAAAAGTGTACAGCTACCGTATTGCAAAACTACCTACGAATTGCCTCAGATTGCACTCCTACCTTTGTGATATCTACAGTTTAAAATTCAATACGAATAACCAACGGTCCAACCGTGACTCTTACGATCAAAAACAATTTTTAATAATCTTAGCCTCCACGGAGATTTGAACCGGAGACCACGACGTTCGTAAGCAAGCGCTTTAGCCACTGAGCTGCCAGTGAGACGTCCATCTCCAACGTGTCTGTCTATCGCCGTATTTTGAAGTTATGAGACAAAATGTGTTATTTATACAGATAATTTTTCAACCAAATGTAGACAGTATTTTTCTCCTTATTTCAAAGGATAAGTGTGCAAAGTTTCATCGAGATCGGATGAAAACTGTGGATTTGTATGAAGAACAAACAAACAAACATACATTCATTTTTATATATAAAGATTATTCTTGTTTTACCAAAGAATAGATAGATGGTCCAGAACATACTGGAAAGTTGAAGAAAAGTGAGTTAAATAATCGTAGTTGCGGGGACGAAGATTCAAACCTGAGCTGCACGCTTGACAGGCAAGCGCGGTACCGCTGAGCTAAAGCGCCAACTGCCTGGCGAAGCAGCTAGAGAGCTACATGGGCTTGAGCTCTGCTCGGCCGGAGTAGAGACATGTTCGCTGGGGCGCTCGGAGTATTGCCGATTATCGTGGCATACTGCAGAGTATTGACACAATTCAAGTTACGAATATTTCAGCATCATTTCTTTCATTTTAATTACGAATATCTCTGCTCCTAATTGCACTATTTGAACTGGACAACTTCGATTTGACCAGAAATTTTTCAATTATGAGACAACATGTATTATTTATACAGATAATTTTTCAACCAAATGTAGACAGTATTTATCTCCTTGTTTCAAAGGATAAGTGTGAAACGTTTCTTCGAGATAGGATGAAAACTGTTGATTTGTATGAAGAACAAACAAACTCCAGTGCCCTCCCTACAGATTTTCTCGTCAATATCGGTATAGGCATTTAATTGTCAAAACGTAACATAAGACAGGGACTTACTTCCGCATTTATAGTAATTCCTACTGCAGATTACACACACACTGACTACGAATCACCCCTGATGGATCAATATAACATAAAAAAGTGTACATCTACCGCATTGCAAAACTACCTACGAATTGCCTCAGATTGCACCCCTACCTTTGTGATATCTACAGTTTAAAATTCAATCCGAATAACCAACGGCCCAACCGTGACTCTTACAATCAAAAACAATTTTTAATAATCTTAGCCTCCACGGAGATTTGAATCGGAGACCACGACGTTCGTAAGCAAGCGCTTTAGCCACTGAGCTGCCAGTGAGACGTCCATATCCAACGTGTCTGTCTATCGCAGTATTTTGAAGTTATGAGACAAAATGTGTTATTCATACAGATAATTTTTCAACCAAATGTAGACAGTATTTTTCTCCTTGTTTCAAAGGATAAGTGTGCAAAGTTTCATCGAGATCGGATGAAAACTGTGGATTTGTATGAAGAACAAACAAACAAACCAACAAACAAACATACATTCATCTTTATATATAAAGATAAAGATTAATATTATGGTAAATTTTCATAAAAATTGGTTGAAAAATTAATGAAATATAAATTATTTTTAACCAAAGAGCAGAATTGTCAGAATTAGTAATGTATCAAACATTCAAAATTTCCATTGGCTGTAAAATGAAAACTAAACCAGCTTGAGAAGAAAAAAATTTATGTGGATACTTTTTTGTATTGCCAAGTTTCATCAAAATCTGAGTCGGTGGGTGTCATGGCTTCGTTGAATTGACATGGCAGAGTCATGAATCTTATGATTTTAGTACATACTTTTAGAATCTTTAATGTTTCAGTATTGCTCATAAAGTATTATAATATTAGCATTGTGAGTATTCCTAGAGGCAAAATATAACTTCCTTTCAGAAATGCATGACATTCTAATGCCCACAGTTATTCACAGATTTTTTTTTTTCTTTTCAAGAAAAACATGTACTGTAAACATGTTTCTAGGTTGTGGTATTACGGCTGTTTTTAGAATAAATAATTGATTCATCATTTATTACTTGCTGAGCTTAAAAAACATTATTTCTGGAGCTATACCCTATTAAAGTATTGGTAATTAATAAATGGACATCACAATCTGAAAGCACATTAATAGATAGCTTGATTCTATAACTGAATTTTCAAGTATATAGGTAAATATTATTACTGCAGAACAGCTATTAGTCATTATTCGGGTCTACTGAAGATCATGATTCCACTACAACAACTTTCGCTAATGATGTCATGATACTGCTGCAGTCAACCGTAACTCGTATTATTTTCATGCTTTAATTCCATTGTAATACAGTGTGCATCATTATTTTCAAGCAGAAATTATCGACCAGCATGATTATGTTAAATATACTTCAGAAAGTATTTCTAGTGATGTCTTGGGTTTGACTACTGCAATATTATGACGCCAATTCCTTCCGGGATTGTGATATCCAGTACTCCTTAATATAACTCATGTAGTTAATTTTCCCACTAGAATAATGGGGATTATTTGCTGAAGAAGGGTCATGAGCCTTAAAATTACAAATTCCAAACATGTACATATTTTCCTGTGTTTCAGTACTGCAGCTATCTTCTACTATGGTAAGTGGTGATTATGCTCCTATCAAAATGCTTAATGCATTCACTTTAAAGTGCCATTGTTTCCTAAATATATATATTAAATTAGCATAGGGAAATTAACCACTACTTACCTTCTGATGATGGATGTGAGACACGAACACATAGAAATGACAAACATACAACTGACGAAGAAATTTTCGAGACGAGCCCTTTGTTAACAGGAGAACATTATGGGAGGTGCCCGGATTCTTAGGTTCGAACCTATTTTGTTCCCAACCTAATATTCTCAAAATTTTAATTTTCGTCTAATAATATTAGTAAATTTAATATGGCCTAAAAGTACCTAATTTTTATGTTATGACCTAATATTATATAATTCGGTTTTCAGAACCTGAAAGGACCTATTTTGATGTACTGATGCAGTCCGACTGTAAGTTTGTTTCTTAAAACAAATGACCAACTGGATTAGCTCAGGCCGTGGGCGAGTAATTTGGACTTGGGAGACGCTCTGGATTTGAGCCCCACCATCGGCCGTTTTGAAATGGTATTCCGTGGTTTTCCTTTTCACCTCCCGGCAATTACCGGAACAGTGCCTTATTGACAGGCTACGGCTGCTTCTTTCCTCCTTACTTGTCAAAAATTTCGTTTACTTCTTCTATATCGATCCAAGTTAATGTCACCTGGGTAATCCGGCCAGTCACCATCCCTAGCTGTATCTATTACTATGTGACTCCCAAGCTCCAAGATGCTGCAAATGTAAGCAGTATAAGAATGATCCCTTGCAGAGTCCGAGGGTGAAGCCGAACTTGGACGGTAAACTGTTACGTTTAGGTGCAAAATACATGGATTTATTTTGAAATTGAAATAACTATTCACCGCAATATTAAAAGATGTGTTTTAACCTCATTGTTGACGGTAACATTGAGAAAAGCTGTAACAATGTGATGCGGCAACTTCACATTATTACAAAGGATTACGTTCAGTAGAAACAAATCGACAAAGCAAGTTTTAAATGTAGCATGTTAAATGTTAACAATCTCAGGAACGCAAAAACTTTCTGAGAAATTAACAGTTTAATATCGTCATCGTTCAGTGATAACACGGAAATTAAAACATTGTGTAGGCTTACATATTTTTAGTTTCTTCATTAAAAGCCATCATGCATAAACAGAAATCCTCAAGAAGTAGCCTCCTGCGAGAGTGGATTGGAATGGATAAGAACTTTTCTGCAGATGGGAAAATTATATATTGCCAACCATGTGTAAAACCAGTAAGTTTAATTTGTTTTATACACGTATACCTTTTATAATTTTAAAAAATAAATTGGATTTGATTTCTAAAGTAACAAAGTGGTGGAGTCTAGACTGCTGAATGAAATTTTATAATATTAACTGTGTATTATCCGGGGTGTTATATTTAGGTGGACTATTTTTATTTTTGCCTTCTATATAGGAGCCTGCAGAAAAACGATCCCACGTACTATCGCATCAGAATTCAGCAACTCATTTGGCAAATGTTACCAGGAGAAATGCTTCCAAATAGAAGCAGACTTTCTACAAGTTCAAAGCTCGGTACAGAAGATTCGTTTAACCTGCATCTATGTGAAGATCTCACTGCTGCTAATATACCAGTTGCAACCCTCCAGAATGCAGTCCTGAAAACCTTTTTGGAAGAATTTTGTAACAGAAAAATACCAGATGAATCCACTTTAAGAAAGAACTACTTGCCTAAGCTGTATGAGAAAACCGTTGAAGAAATATGGCTGGACATTGCTGACCACTTTATCTGGTTAAGTGTAGATGAGACGACACATGTCTGCGGCTTATACATAGCATTGTTGTGGGAAAGCTCATATGTGAAGAACCTAGTATACCCCACGTCATTATGTGCAGAGAACTTCCAATAACAAACCACTCTACTGTGGCAATTGACGTAAGGACTGCATTAAAGGTGTTGTTGCCAAATCCAGAACAGGGTCTTTCCATCTCAAATCAACTAATAGTCTGAATCTTGACCACTCAGATTTGGATGAATTTTTTTTTTTTTTCAAGTAATGTACCCACCAACATCAGTTTAAATTTGAAATTTTTCTGACTTTTGGTTTTTGAGTTTCGAGGGTTTAAAAATAAAAAAATGACTGTTTTTGATCGATTTATGTTGGCTTTAAACTGCTGTAGCTCAAAAACTGTACAACCCAGAGAGCTCAACCTTGCACCATGTTTTCCTCTAAAAATTCCCTTCAATTTAATATGTAATATGACTATGATACCTAAATTTGAAATTTCTTTTTTTTTTGTCTGGGTGACTTAGTAAACATAAACTAATGAGTGCTCTATATTGTACTGTATTTTTGGTGTAAAGTTGTCCAAGTGATCTAGTAAACAGCAGTGTAGTCTTAGTGTATGCCATGCCGTGTACGTGGTAATATATCAAACATCATAAAATACGAGTATTTACTACATTTATTTTTTCTAGAATTTTCCAGATAATAGAAATGTAGTTTTTTTTAAGTTGTATATATTTTTACTTTTTGACAGTAGATTTTCTTAACTTACAAAATGGCATCTCAAAAGAATTGGGCGATTATTTCTGCTAAATGTTATAACCCTACATAACAACATAAGATAGTCCATGTACAATCACTAAGAAATGTAACAGATTGGATGTCCTCTCTAGACTTAGGAATGAATCACTAGTGGCATGAAAATATGTGATGCATGTAGGAAAAAGATTAGTGACAAACACAAAACAGAAGATGAAGTTTTATCTTGTAGCAGTGAAAATTTAAATGATTCTTTTACTGATCCTCAATCTTCCTTAGAATATATGAACAAGTCACTGGAACTCATGGGTGAGTCACCACTAAAAAAGAAACAGATTAGTGTACCTAGCTATACAAAGAAAAAACTTTATTTTATCAAGTCTAGCTTAGAAAAGAACTTGCTACCAGAATCGAGCCAAGAAGAAGTTATTATTGAACATTCTGAACATGAATCACAGATGATTCAACAGTTAAAAGAAAAGTTTGCTCAAACAACAAAAAGAAAAAAATATGATTTTGTCTATCTTACCTATGAGTTGGAGCTGTCAGAAAATAGAAGAAGAATTTGGAGTGACAAACTACATGGCCCGTGCAGTAAAATTGTTAGTAAAAGAAAAAAGAATTTTGTCAAATCCTAAATGTGGAAGAACTCTAAATGAGAATATTGCTGACTCTGTAAAAAACTTCATCAATTCTGACAACGTTAGTAGAATGATGGCGGGGATAAAAGATTGTGTGACCATAAGAAATAAAGATGGAAAGATACAGCTACAAAACAGGCTAGTGTGGGCAAATTTGCAAGAAATATACCAACTATTTAAGTAAAAGTTCCCAGCAAACAAAATTGGGTTGTCCAAGTATTGCGAATTGAGACCAAAGAACTGTAACCTGGCTGGAAAAAGTGACACACATCCTGTCTGTGTGTGTAACTTACACCAAAACATTAAGCTAATGATGAATGGTGCTAAAATGCAAAATTTTGTTTTGGATGGAGATGAAACTGCTTTGAAATCTTATCATTCCTGCCTGGTCAAGATGATGTGCAATCCACCATCTCAACAATGTTTAATGGATATTTGTAAACAATGTCCTGTGGTGTCTCTAGACTTACATATCTATTGAATGGAAAGTTCAATGATGATATGATTGATGAAGTTACCTGCAAAAAGTGGGAAACTGTAGATAGGTGTTTGAGGGAAACTGTAGTAAAATGTATTAATGACTTTAATGATGAGTTTTCGGGCACTCTAACTAAGGTAAAAACTCATTAATATATAGCTAGTCAGCAGAAAGAATACTACAGCGAAATCAAGGACAATTTAACTGAAGGCCATGAAGTAGTCAACTGTGATTTTGCAGAAACTACTCTTTCATTGTACAAGATGAAATACAATCGTTCCACTGGACTAACACCCAAGATACACTGCAACCTTTCATCATATATTATACATGGGAGCGAAAACTAAAACATCTACAGTATGTCTTCATATCAGATTGCCTCGAACATAATACAGTCACTTTTTATGTATTCTAGAAAAAACTTCTAGAAATCTTAAAGCAATCTTGCCTTTTGCACTTAATTTAATTGCAATGGAGCACAGGCTCCGATGGCAATTTCCCTACACACCCATCTTCCCCTACCCTGCACCCACCTACATTTGCCCTCTACAAATTTTATCTTTAAATTCTTTCAAAGTTTTCGGTAAATTATTCATCATTTCTCTTGGTAACTCATTCCAATCCCTGACACCCTTACCTAAAAAAGAGAATCTACCCACACCCTTGTGCCTGAAATCCCCATGCTACACTACCATATTTGAGCAATGGTCTCACCAAAGTTTTGTAACCCAATTCCTTTACTTCTCCCGTACATCCCCTCATCACTCTCTCCAACAAGTGCAGAACTTTGAAACCTTTTCCTACCACCTGTCCAATGTGTCCAGCCCAGTTAAGCTTGTTATCAAAAGTAATGCCAAGATATTTACATTTCAAGTCTTCAGCAAGCAATTCTTTCCCCACCTTATATTCATAATTAACCTTTTGTTTTTATTTGTGTATCTAATAAGCTGATTCTTCTTTGCATTTATCTTCATCCCATGTTTACCAACCCAACTAGATATCCTGTCCATATCACCATGCAACTGTTTACAATCCTCTATCGTTTTGATTCTTTTATACAGCATTATGTCATTATTATTATTATTGTTACTCCGCGATTCACTAAAAGTGTGTGGCGGAGGTTGCATTGCACTGCAAACAATCTAATTTCAAAAAGATTACTTATTTTTGTGATGCCAGCACTGCACAAAATAAAAATAAGAAAAACTTCCTTAATTTGTGTTTGCATAAAACTGATTTTGAAGTTGAGGCAGAGTGGGGGTTCTTTGCAACATCCCAGGACAAGGGTTCATGTGATCGCCTTGGCGTAACTGTTAAGCAGCTAGCTGCTAAAGCCAACTTACAAAGGCCATATGACCAACAAATCTTAACACCCAAATCACTTTATGTATTTGCCATGGAAAACATAAAAAAACACTGACTTTGAATATTGCACAACAGAAGACTATGACGATACCAAAGAATACTTACTTCCTCGGTTTAGTGAATCAAAAGCGGTTGTAGGAACACAAAAGTTTCACCCATATAAACCCCACACACAGAGTCAAATTACAGCCAAGAATTATAATTTTAGTCTTGATGAGTCTCTTGAATATGTGACAACAGTGAACTAAATAACACCCTCAGATACGGAAAATATTGCTGCTGTTTTGTGACAGTAGCATATGATGACTCTTGGTGGGTAGGATGCATTGATGAAAAATACAATGACATGTACAAAATAAATTTGTTACATCCAAAAGATCCAGCCCATTCTTTTTACCATCCACAATCAAGAGATGTCCCAGGAAATACTCTTTTACAAACACTGGATCTAACTACAGCTTAAGTGCTAAAGAAATGAAGTTATCTTCTCTTGCTTTGGAAAAATAGCTTAATAGATCAAAAAGAAGTGTTTAAATTATGGTAAGCCTACCCTCACTAAACACTTAATTGTACGGGTAATATCTAGATCGCGATACCGCTGCAACCACTTACCACCTCGCGGTGTAAACACTTCCGTATGGAGAGAGTACGACGTCACTACCTTGCTGAATGTGACATATACGTTCCGCTCGCAGCTTTAAATGTCACTAACGGGGCCTTCCATAGAAAGTAGTCCATCACTAATACGTCTCATATCGAGAAATCGTTAATTTTGCAGCAGTACTACATGAATAAATTCATTTGCGATGAGGTTTTGATGCAGCCTGGACCACCCTGAAACGTAACTATCAAACACCTTATTGCGCAAACCTAATTTCTGTCGTATCTATCACTGTTAATATCGTTTACGTCTTAATGCAGCCTGGACAATAGTGAAACGACACCGTCCCACATGGTATTGGCGAAACCAAATTTCCAAATCGTATCTATCACTGTTAGTATGCGTTTCAACCTAAACAAAACTGTTATTGACGAAATCTTGTTTATATTCCGTATGAATGATTTTAATAGCAATTTCAGCCATGTGAGGATATATAGAAGAATGGAATCAAATAAAAATCAATGGAATTGTGACTAATAACGTTTACACTAATGAAGGATATCAATTATCAGTTTTGAAAGTTGTACATATTTTAATAATATTATCAATTGTACAAGTAATAATTTTATTTAACTTTTTCAGTCTGTAATTTTTTTATTATTATTATTACTATTGGTTATGTTCTTTGGCCTAACCTGTATTCTCAAATCGATCGAAGGCTGAACACGTCACACACGGAAACAGAGTGACGTCATACTCTCTCCAGCAGGAAGTATGCGTTTCAACCTAAACAAAACTGTTATTGACGAAATCTTGTTTATATTCCGTATGAATGATTTTAATAGCAATTTCAGCCATGTGAGGAAATATAGAAGAATGGAATCAAATAAAAATCAATGGAATTGTGACTAATAACGTTTACACTAATGAAGGATATCAATTATCAGTTTTGAATGTACATATTTTAATAATATTATCAATTGTACAAGTAATAATTTTATTTAACTTTTTCAGTCTGTAATTTTTTTATTATTATTATTACTATTGGTTATGTTCTTTGGCCTAACCTGTATTCTCAAATCGATCGAAGGCTGAACACGTCACACATGGAAACAGAGTGACGTCATACTCTCTCCAGCAGGAAGTATGCGTTTCAACCTAAACAAAACTGTTATTGACGAAATCTTGTTTATATTCCGTATGAATGATTTTAATAGCAATTTCAGCCATGTGAGGAAATATAGAAGAATGGAATCAAATAAAAATCAATGGAATTGTGACTAATAACGTTTACACTAATGAAGGATATCAATTATCAGTTTTGAAAGTTGTACATATTTTAATAATATTATCAATTGTACAAGTAATAATTTTATTTAACTTTTTCAGTCTGTAATTTTTTTATTATTATTATTACTATTGGTTATGTTCTTTGGCCTAACCTGTATTCTCAAATCGATCGAAGGCTGAACACGTCACACACGGAAACAGAGTGACGTCATACTCTCTCCAGCAGGAAGTGTTTACATCGCGAAGCGGTAAGTGGTTGCAGCAGTATCGCGATCTAGATATTACCCATATCAACAATTTAATCTTTTTCCAAAGTAAAATTACTTTTGCCAATTTCTATTATAACGTACTAATTGTAAATTATTACAAATAACACTGGAAAACCAAGAAAAAGATAATATCTGTCATTTAAAACTAAAGATGAAGGTGAGTGGCTTTATTCAAAATTTAACTTTTAGCATGTATATTACCAATTAAAATGTGTTCACTTCCTTCTGCTTAGAAGAATCATGAAAATTAAATTAAAACACTATATCATTTAATGAATTAACAAACAACAAGAGGGTAATGTTACATAAAAAGGTTAACTTAATAATTTAATATCTTGTTTAACAAATCGACGCGGCTCCATCCGGAGAACCGAGATATTACATGCAATGACCGCAGAAGCCTTCGTAATCATTTAATAATTTAAGTTTGTTAGAATTATGTAGGCCTACCTTAGTATTCATAGCCTAGAAATAGTCTGCTTTTCACCTCACTAGCGTGTATTCTGGTAGTAAAATATTTTTTTACACAAGAACCCATTAAGATGTCATCTTGAAATTTTGCATGCATGTAGTCAGTTAGACTGGACAACACATAATTTTTATTTTAAAAAATCCAAGGGTGCGTATTTTGTAAATTTCAACAAAAAAAAAATAATATATTTTGGAATTTTTTCAAATTTTCAAATTTAGGTAGCATAGTCATGTTACATATCAAATTGAAGGGAATTTTTAGTGCAATGGTGCAAGTTTGAGCTCTAGGTTGTACAGTTTTTGAGCTACAGCATTTTAAAACAATCAAAAACAGTCGTTTTTTTTATTTTTAAACCCTTGAAACTCAAAACCCAAAAGTCAGAAAAATTTGAAATTTTAAAGTTAAACTAGTGTTGGGGTGCACATTACCTGAAAAAAAGAAAAATCATCCAAATCTGAGAGGTCAAGGTTCAAATCATATAGTATAATTGGTGAGACATGGAATGACCCAACACGAGGATAAGTTGCGGTTGATGGTGACAGACAGTGCGGCTTATATGATAAAAGCAGGGGAGTGTTTGAAGGCATTCCATCCCTGAATGATGCATGTCACCTGCCTAGCTTATGGGCTCCACCGGGTAGCTGAAAAAATTATGGAAAAACACCCTGTAGTTAACGAGATAATTTCATCAGTGAAGAAAATATTCCTGAAAGCGCCAAGTTGAGTCTAGTTACTTTCAGGGAAAAGCTTCCATCAATAACCCTCTCTCCTGAGCCAGTAGTGACACGATGGGGGAGATGGCTCTCAGCCGCAATATATTATGCAGAAAACTATGAGAGCCTCAAAGCGAAGTTATTGCTATAATCAATGCAAAGAAAATGTTGCACTCAGTACCAGCTGTACAGGAGTTGACTTAAATAATGGCAAATTTTCACAACCTAGGATTTTCAATCAAGAAGTTGGAAGGAGGCACTCTACCGTTGATGAAAGCTCTTCAAATCATCCAAAAAATGAAGGCCAAAGTGGCTCCTGGACCAGTTGGGTTGCTGTAGCTAAGAAGCTAGAGGCTGTTTTAGCATGCAGTCCAGATTTCAAGAGGATGGAACAAATAGGCTGTGTTCTCTCTGGACTAAAGGAACAAGAAATACTGCCTTGGAATCCTAAGGAAATCGCAGATATGCAGTTCATACCTCATGTGACATGGAGAGTAGTTTTTCCGCATTCAAGGGAATTTTAACGGAAGAGAGAAGAGTGTTTACTCCTGAAAATCTGTCAAAATATTTCATTGTTCAGTATCATATTAGAAGTTTTAAATGAGTGGTTTACAATCCACAATAAAGACAAAATGTTTTGAACATAATAGTGGTTTGTCTCATGTTTTAATGTGAACGACCAAGGTCATGTTAGAAGTTTTTAAGAAGTAGGCTACTTGATGATAAAGTCAGTGTTTTTAACACTATGGCAGTATATATTGCGTGTTTTAAATTTTACTTCCCTTAAAAATGTGCAAGTTCCTAAATAAGAATGTTTAAAACATATAAAAGCCTAAAATGTGAATTGAATAAACTTAAATTTGGTTTTTTAGATCCTATAAAATCCGGGACATAGTGATGACAGTTGGCCAGGAAAATTCATCAGTTGCATTTTTGTATTTTCTGTGTGTTTGCGCCCCACGTCCATCATCTAAAGGTAAGTGGTGGCTCATTTCCCTATCCTAATTTAATTCCTTTTCGCTACTTAGCGCCTTTGATTTCATTATTTACTATTTTTTATATAAATATATATTGTTTTATTAATAAACACCATAGTCTCAAAATTTCAACTTTTCATTACTCTCTTGTTTACATACCAACTAGATCCATCGAAGAGTTTACTGTTGGGTCAGGTAAGTGCGATTTTTAGTCAGTTCTTGTCATTTTGCTTATTCATTTGTTCCCCATAAATACTATTTTGTAGCTTAAGCATCTGAAATAAATATCTTTTCCATGGTTTCCCAATATCACTTCAGACAAATACCACAGTGGTCCTTGCAAAAGGCCATGACCAATTTCTTTCACCTCACTTGCCCTCCCCCTCCCATTCTCTCTCACCTCTTGTGTCCTCAATGTGAATGAGGCTTCAATCACTTTTTTTTTTTTTACTGGTAGAATTCTGTCAACTTGACAACTCAGATTATACTAACATGATATATTATGAACTTATAGTTTTCTGATTGTATCTTGAAATTTTTACTTGGTTTAATTCTGATGCCTAAATGTTCAGAGTTCTAGTGCAGTGGTTTTATAAACTGATATAGATCAAAATGTTTGCATCCTGTGCCATTTATAATTTGTGCCATGCATAAATCAAAGGGAGACACAAAAATGTTGAATGCAGTGTGAGTGGAGACTATTCTAGCTTATTGCTGCAATGTAATCTTTACAAGTTTTAAGGTGGTTGGTGTCATAAGAACACAATGTTTTCACAGCTAGCTTGAAGCAGTAGCAGCATCCTTATAGCCATGTGACACCTGACGAATTCCGCAAATCCAGCTGTTGAAACATTGTTTTTTAATGACACTATTTGGCTGGACACACATGAAGATTACTTTGCATGTTGTATGCACTTTTGTTGGTAAAAATGTAAAAGAAAATACCATGTGGTGATATGGAAACAAAAAAAGTTTATGGAAAGTAAAGTGACTACTTAAACTGCTGCAGTATAATGACACCACTTCTTGCGGAATCGTAATCTCCTATAATCCACATTATTCTAGTGGGAAAATTAACTACCTGAGCTAGATTAGGGATTACTGGCGATCACAATTCCACAAGGAATTGGCGTCGTAATACTGCAGTAGCCAAAAGCAAGAAATCATGAGAAATGCTTCCCGAAGTACATTTAACAGTGTCATACTGGACCAGGTTGTATTACAACCTTTCTTCTGCTGGAATATAATGGTCCAGGCTGTATTACAATGAAATTACTGCTTGAAAATAATATGTCTTAAGGTTGACTACATCAATATTATGATGTCATTGGTGAATGTTGTAGCAGAATTATCACAATCAGACCCATCTTATTACATGAGCTGACTAACGATTCCAACAGGACTTTCCTGGGTACATTAGTATAAAAAAAAAAATCTACATTAAAATCACCATACAATACTACGTTATTTACATTTTTAAGAAGAAAAGTTGCTAAGATTTCAAGTTAGCTCAGAAAAATATTAAAGATACTGGAGGGTGCTCTCTATAATGTTAAATACAAAATTTTCATTACTGAAATTTAGCCATGTAGCACATGCTTCAAAATGTCGATAAAATACAATACTTGCCAATATTTATGCTACAATTTTTTATTTTGGTTTCTCAGAACACATTAGTGCTTAACCTAACGTCCGTTAATACTGTAAAGTGAAGGAAAAAGTGACTTGAAAGCAATAAAATTCGTGTGGAGGTTCATTTACGGTTGTAAGTATTATTTTTTTTCTCTTATTTACTCATCAAGATGTTAGTTCTGAATCGTGACTTACCTAACATAAGAATTTTTCCTAAATAACAACGAATTTCTTCCAGAGCACACCTGCTTGTTTAACTTGACGCAATGAGTAACATATGCATCTACTATAGTGATGAAACTGCGGTATCCATTTCCTGGGGTGCTACTGTCCAAATCATACTGAGGTGCTATATCCCTTACTTTGTCTACCAAGGGACCAACTACATTAACATGGTCATCTACAGCAAGAAAACCGGCGTACAAACGCTGTCCGCCTTCACTGTCATCGCCTTTAAAAAATCCAGCATTGTCCTTACAAAGATCCTGTAAAATCTGATACATCACATTACTGGATGAATATGAATTCGAGGAATCGGACTCTGCCTTGTGCATTGTATCTTCGATCCAGTTATAATGGAAATACTAACGAAAAACAAACAGACAACTTCATGTACACTACCGCTATCAAGATGTTTAGTACATACAATCACATGCAGTATACCTAGCCTTACTGAAATAACATATCTAGGATCAAATGCGTAAACAAGTTGACCCGTCACATCTGTCATCCGCATTATCTCTCACGTCGCTAAAAAAACAAACAGTTCACGATATCTAGGACCAAACACAAACATTTCTGAGTACACCGCTATAATATCTGTGGACAGTTTAAAATTTGACATTAATATAGTATCTCTGCTAGAAGTTGAATCGATAAGTAATGAGTACATTGTCGATAAATTAGAAACTTAAAACAGGCCATACACTTTGGGACGGTCACACGGAATTCGGTCGTATGCGACAAATCCGATCACGAATGTGTTGGTTGTAAAGCGGACTGTGCGACCAAGGTCATGTCGCAGGTACGTTGAAATTTTCATCGAACCTTGCGACACGACACGACACGCTCCGATCGTACAACGCGAGTGTTGATGTTTTAGACGGTCCGTGCGACCAAGCTATCAGAACCGGGTAGTATAAAATGTCAAAAATTTCCATTTTTATTTTCTGAGTTATAAATAATTTACAAACTTTCCTGATTGCAATGATATACAGTTTATTGAGTATAATACATTTCTTCAGTGTGTTATTGACGGTTTCCATTAACCCTACACTCAGACGCCAAACCTAATTGATTTTTCTCGAAACTCGAAAATTTCTATGATATGTTTCCTTTTCTCAGGAATGGAATGTTAAAATAACTTGAAATTTTGCACAATTCCAAACGCTTATAAATCATGATCTGTAAAACGAAATTAAAATAATCTAACCAATAGCTAATTAGTTGTAATATAATAAGTATCTGAAATATTTTCAAAAAATAGTTACATAATCTCAAATTTATAAAATCTAAACCAGTTTCTTATTAACAATAAATTTGCTTCACGAGTTGCATCATTAACATTAAATTACACATTACAAATTGTATTAAATTAGCTACAGTAACATCAGAAAAAAGTTACATAACAAGGCGTCTGGTTTTTTTTTTTTTTAATTTTCAATTTTTTTTCCTTGTTTACATATGTCTATTAATGAAAATATACTATATTTTTTAATTACATTAAACAGACGCACAGCGAAAGATGTTACAAATAACTTTTGAGAATTTGAACTTTCTAGTTGTTTTGGTTACTACCTAATAATGAAGCTTTAACTAAAACGATGCTTTGTTGGCTTGTCGACGCTACCAGTTTGAGGCGTCAACACAGAGGGAAAAAATGAAAAGAAGTTTGTTACTGAGTTTCGGTCACTATATGAACGGCATTCGTGTTTGTGGTCTGCACAAAGTTCAGCATATAAAAGTAAACAGCTCGGACATTCGGCGTATGAGGAACTAATTTTAAAAAAAAAAGGCCAAAGAATATTACCCAGCAGCCAATAAAAAATTTGTTACCACAAAAATTGCCAACTTACAATCCGTAGAGAATTATGAAAAGTAGCAAAATCAAAGATAACTGGAAATGGAGCCGACTAAATTTATAAACCCACGCTTTGGTATTATGATTTATTACTCTTCACAGCTGAAGACGAAATCGGAAGAATTGGAGTAACATATTGATAAGCAAATATTTTTCTGTCCGTATTATATTGTGTTTCTCAGTTTATTTGCCGTTATATTTTACTTTCTTTAAGTCGGTCTGGAGGAAACTACACTTAGCATCACTGTGTTTTGTTTACTTTGTAAAAACAACTTGTAATGTTTATGGGATTTTTTTTTTTTTTTTTTTTTTTTTTGTTACCTGAGTGAATTCAACACTTCACAGCAGGCTCCATCCATGGAGGAATATTTCCTTCCTCCATGGCTCCATCACCATATTCACCCTGCTCGGTCCCAGTTTCAGAGTTCTCCACGACACCGACTTCATCAACAGAAGGGAGTGGAGTTTCGGGAATATAAAAAACAACCTCCATGAAAAGAAAGAAAGAAAATCTTATTGAACTTGCCACCAAACATCCCTCTGCTGACCTTAGTGATGAAAACATAACTGGTCTTAAGATCGCTTCTCAATTTCAGAAAATGAAAATGAACAGCGTGTATCAGCGGAAAAAATTATAAGTGATGTAATGTACTATGGTCAAGTAAATAAACTTTATGAGGGATATTTCCAGTATAGGCCTCTATCAACTACTGTTACTGTTGCTTCATCAACACAACGGTCTCATCAAAACGACCGCAATTTGAACTTCCCATATAATATTAACGATTATCCTTCGACATCGTCTGAAGAAGGTAATACAATTACATTACATTCATCATAGACAGCAATCCAAAATAAAAACCGTAACATTGTTACATTGTTACAAGAAACTGTATATCCCACAGCTTTTAAGCAAAGCATGGCTGAATATTTGGTCTTTTCTAAAAAAAAGTAAGGATAGTGATTTTGTGTAGAAGAATTATTTAATTTTCTATATCTCATTTGAATATGATTGATCTGATAGATTGCAGAATAGGTTGAAATAATAATTCGTAATCAATTTTTCAAAGCATATATTTATAAGAAGCAAAAAATACATGAATGAATACATAAATCTGTAAAAAAATTAATTATTGTATCATTTTTTTAAAAAAATCAACCGTATTAAAGTAATGTTTAAAATTGTCTCTTGCAGTTTTTGAATTTTCATCAGAATATCGGGATGATATTGGTGCATCTAAAGGTGTCAATTTCTCGCCACAGACCCTCTGTTATGGTGTCACTTTCGTGGTTTTCGGTATCAACTACTCTAGGTGTTATGTATTGATTTTGAAGATTCCTCCTTATGTAATTATGTAGTACACAACTGGCTGTTACCACTGCATCAATATTTCCAATTTCAAGTTTATTGTAGTATGAAACACGCGAAATTTGATTGCCAAAATCCCAAAAATATTTCTCCACTATTCTTCGAGCTCTACTTAATATATAATTTAAAAAAATTTCATCATGTGTTATATTAGAAACTGGGTAAGTTTTCATAATGTTCTCCCTTAAAGGAAAGGCTTGTTGTTCTACAAACACATTTGGAAATTTGTACAAGATCTGTGGCGATAATTTTTGAGGGCTTGGAATATGCAGTTCGTTTCTCTCCAATTTGTAGAATTTTGTTTGCGAAACAATCCCCCATTTGATACTTTTCCGTTAACTCCCGTGTCAACATAAATAAATTCATACTTAGCAGTCACAACAGCAAACAATATAACACTAAACGTGCCCTTATAATTGAAGAATAATGAACCACTGCTCGGTGGCTTATTTATTTCGATGTGCTTCCATCAATAGCACCGATGCAATTATCGAGATTCCATTCTTCTCTGAATTCGGCCGCAATTTTCTTCCATTCATATTCTGTATTAGGAAGCTGAAAGAAAAAACAAAAAAAAATAAGAAATAATAGTACACAATAATACTAACAACATGCCAAATTGCATTAAATAAAATGGTAAAATATAAACTGAATTCAGTACCTACCTTTAAATAATCTCTTTTTAAGGTATTGTAGATAGCCCAACATGTTTCCGGGATAATCTTTCCAATTAGCTGAGGTGATACCCGATAAGATTTTTTCAAATCATCATATCTTCTTCCTGGGGCCAAAAATGTATAGTTATTGCCAAACGGGTCTCGGCATTTACTGCATCTCTAATCAGAGTATCTTGTTTGGTGATGTGTGTCCGTATGGCCTGCAGTAGATTATCATAAGTTTCATTATTCATTCGAAGGTAATTTTTGTAGTCACCAGGTTCTTCCGTCACTAATTCACCGACCAAGTTGATGTCAGTGTAAAATTTCTCCTAAGTAGCCATTCTTTGGACCACTTACATTTCTTTTTTTTTTCCATCCATGCAATAACGCTACAGCAAGTTCCAGCTTTTGTCTTTTTACTCATAATACTCATAGTGATTCAAATCAAGAGCACTCCACTTCGCACTAAGAGTGACAATACGACAACTGTAGTAAAATTTTGTAGAACCGTCTATACGACGAGTCGCAATGTATGTGTGGTAATGAGTGTCGTTGCGACGGTTCGGCCGACAGTCTCTGCGACCGCCGTAACGTGTATGGCCTGCTAAAGTCCTAAGTACTACAACTCAGCCATATCCAATCATTATCACCCTAGTCGATAGGCATGAACAATAAAATGGTAATTTAATACAGGATGCTATCAAACTATTTAATCACTGAGGGAAAATTAATTATTTTTTGCCATTTCTTGCATCTTTAAAACTAGTTTTAGAAACTTATAAGTTATGAATGCAATTAATCATTACGGACAATGAATCAGAAATGGGAGAGTGTCAACCGCAGATCGAGCTTAATAACACAATTAGAAATGAGCAGACCAAAAAAATTGAAATTAATTGATAGTGTAGCACAATATCTGTCAAAGCCGATTGATAGAGTGAGCCATAAAATGGTAGTAAATAAGGTAACAACTATAGGAGTGGAAAAGAAAGTGATTTGCTGGGTAGAAGAATTTTTAAAAGTTAGAAAACAGGAAGTTAGGGTAGGAAGTAAAACTGGGAGTGCCGCAATGTAGCGTATTGGGACCATTGCTATTCATTATTCTAATGAATAATTGTGTTGATTGTTTACTTTCTGAAATTAGATTATTTGCAGATGACATAATGCTATATACAAGAATCAAAACGATAGAGGATTGTAAACAATTGCAGGGTGATCTGGACAGGATATCTAGTTGTGTTGGTAAATATGGGATGAAGATAAATACAAAGAAGAGTCAGCTTATTAGATACACAAATAAAAAACCAAAGGTTAATTATGAATATAAGGTGGGGAAAGAATTGCTTGTTGAAGACTTGAAATGTAAATATCCTGGCATTACATTTGATAACAAGCTTAACTGGGCTGGACACATTGGACAGGTGGTAGGAAAAGGTTTCAAAATTCTGCACTTGTTGTGGAGAGTGACGAGGGGATGTACGAGAGAAGTAAAAGAATTGGGTTACAAAACTTTGGTGAGACCATTGCTCGAATATGGTAGTGTAGTATGGGACCCTCATTTTGCGTATCAAATACAGGAATTGGAGAAGGTGCACGAAAAGGCTGCTGGAAGTTATCGCAGAATGCAATCAGCGACGGATTTGATAAAGGAGCCGGAATGGGATTCATTGCAAGACAGGAGGAGGATGAGGAGGGTCATGGGAGTGTCCAAGGCATATACTGGCGATGAGGCATGGAATAATATCATAGGTATCAACTAAGCACGATAAAGTCATGAGATCGAAACTAAAGTGAATGGGGACGGATACAACTCTATTCACGAAACTCAACACTTACATGAAATAGCGCAGAGTCTTTTACAATGTTTTTTTTTGGGGGGGGGGGGGCTTTGTATGTCCGGGTGGAATTTTGTAATTGATTTTAAACTAACTTCTCGATTAGCTAGAGACGACTTTTTGACCATAGTTCAGAAGTAGATGTCAACGTAAGAAAAATTGAAAAATAGGAAAGGTTGTCAGGAAAAATTGAAAATTCGGGAAAACTGAAAGTACTCTTTTCTATGAACCGATTTGACAAATTTTAAAAAACAAATGTTCGTAATAGTCTGAATGAGTTTTGCAGTTTAGCAAAAATTGGAAAATTCAGAGAAAACTGAAAGTCTTTTGTACTGTGTACCATTTTGGCCAGTTTTTTTTTTAAATTTTCATAACAGTCCAAATATGGTTTTTAAGGAAAAAAAATTGGAAACGTTGTATGGAAAATTTGGGAAAAACTGAAAGTTACTTTTTTCTATGGACCAATTTAGTTATTTTTAAATGTTTTAATAGTCTCAACAAAGTTTTTAGAGTAAGAAAAATGGAAAAATGTTGCCATGAAAATAGGAAAATTCTGTAACAACTGATAATACATTTTCTAGGCTAATTTTAATAAAAATGTTTGTAGTAGTCCGAGTAGTGATTTTAAAGAAAGAAAAATTGGAAAAGTTGTCTGGGAAATTGGAAAATTCGAGAGAAAAACAGCATTTTTTTTCAATGACCGAATTGGCTAATTTTTTTTATAAATGTTTGTAATAGTCCGGATAAGGTCATCAGATAAAAAAAATGGAATTATGGAAAACTGTATGTGTTTTTCTCTATGGACCACATCGACTTTTTTTTATAAATGGTTGTAATAGTATTGTATCACAACTGCTCTGACGCACCTTATATATACACATTAATGTGATTTGGTGTCAAAAATTATACTCTGTTTGAAACGAATAGCAAAATACTCAATTATGGCACTAGAACTAAAAATGTTCTTCACAAAGATTACATGTCATTGGACATTGTTCAAAAAGAGATATATATCTCTAATGAGCCCCCAACTCATGTTAAATATCTAGCAGGTGATAAGCTTAATTTTAGGAAAAGAATTTTTAATTGGCAACTCCATCTACTCCATCGAAGGATTTATATCTAAGATACCTACAAATTAATGCCAATGGTTTGTGTAAATATAGTTGATATAATTAATGCACATATTATGTTTTGACAGTACATCTTGTGCTGTATTTATCTATTTTGTTATGCAACTTCCTACATCCCACAGAGTCATTACCTTAAATTGGGATCCATGGAAAATCATGGAATTGTATATATATACATATATATATATAGATAGAGTAGTAAACGCCTATAATGACCTGTTCCTTAATGATTGGATTTGAACTTATTAACCACCCGTCATTGGATGACAAACGCTAAGATTTTTTACGCTGATCATAATTATTCATAAAGTCTTTTACAAATTATACATTAAAGAGTGAATAAATGTGTTTACCAAATTTATTGACAAACTGGATTAATGTTATTCACTTTTATGGAATATATTTATTACTAAAAATAATTTTCTAGTAATTATCAAAGATTAACTGAAAAGGAGTGGCTTAACGTAAAGTTTGTTTGACATGGGAAGTACAATAAAACAGCTAATCAGTCATAATATTCTCCGGGACGCTATGTGCAGGTGGAATTGTTGCAAAAACGTTTCTCACAATGTGATTATGATGAAGTGTGCTCGAGTTTCATTCGATCCTCGGATTAACAATTATAAAGAACAACAGAATATTACATTAAAAATCTTCTGAATGGATCGATGCTTCCTTTTCTCTTGCCACATACAGCCAATATTTGGAACTAGGCACTGTTTCCGACAACTGGTGGTTGCGTGGGATACTCGTAAAATTTCCATCTCAAAACAAAAGTCTAATGAAACGATTTATCTTCGCTATCCTCACTGGAAATATTCTGTGATCGGCTCTGGCAATGGAAATATTTCACTGTATGAATTCTATTTTCTCTTTGTGACTTTTTTGTATTTGTTTTATATTAACACATAAAATATAAAATTAATCATATAACATTACATATCTGTCATATTCATTGCCTTTCGGAATATAGATCAATCCTTTACAGTTTAGACCTTATTAGAGTTTAAACGAAGCAAGAAACTGTACAAAACGGGATGTTTTTCGACTGCCCCAACGATTAAAATATTCAGTTGATCGAGAATAATGTAAAAGCACTTGAGAGTAACAGCTGAAACCATCTGGTGACTGACCTGCTGAGTAATTCGAGTTACTAATCACTTTATTTTTAGTAGTCTTTTGTATAGACAGGCTCACTGAAAAATTTCGGTAAGTTTGCGTATTTCATTGCGTTCATATTGATATTTTATACAGATAAAATATTACGAAACAGATGAAACTAACAGTTAGACTCTGTAATCAAAATGTCTGAATACTGATTCCCGTGAATGGACAGTTGAGTCATAAATATTTGGTACACACTTTAATTATTTAAAGTGGTACTATTCAGTAATGAAGCAAGTTTTTTAATACATCTCTCCTTGTTCTAATTAAGACAAGTGGGTAAAAAAGGCGTAAAAACTAAAAAAAGCTAATATTCCTTTCACTTAAAATGTTTTAAAATAGTGTGGGAGAAAGTGTTTCCCATCAGCGACACCATTATTGAAAGGCATGTTTATTACTGGCACTGCAATAAACATAGGTGGCAATCATGTCGACTGTCAATCTAAATAAACATTGGTGCTTACTACAAGAGGATTAGGTTTAGTAACACAGCGGAACAGAGATTTGCGAACACTTTCGTTAGGTAAAAAGAGTTTATTCGATTGGCAGAGCAAATTAGAAGAGATCACGACATGCTGTATGGTTTTTTTTTATATATATAAAACATGATGAAAATTATGTGGGGAGACGCAAAGAATAAGTGATCATGAGACAGTTGTGATGGACATCAGTGGTCAAGGAAAATGGAAGTTATATATATAATTATAAAAAGGCAAGCATTTCTGAAATGAGGAGGAATTTTAGGGAGAGGTTCATTGTGGAAGAATTGCATTAGTACAATAAAAAGAAAGTGGCAACAGATCAAAGAATTGTTTGTCGCCAAACAAAAACACTGATTGTATATACTAAAATAGGGATGTGATGAGGCTGAATATGTTAGTGGGAAGAGAACACAATCAAATAAAGAAGCATGAGGTTGATAGTAAATGTATGAAACAAGTAAACAGGGAATTAAAATCAGCAAAAAGAGAAACTATGGATAAATTCGTGAAATTTTAAGTGGTTGGGCAGGAAATGCTGTATGGTGCAAGTAGAAATTTTTATAGGTGTATTAGAAAACTAAGTGGGAAGGAAAGTATTCTGACAAGTATGGATAAAGGTGGAGAAGAAGCGAAAAAATTTAAATTTCGAGTGCAATGAAATACTTCCAACCTATTTAGGTCGCAATGACCGGAGGGATAAGATTAGAGAAATAAGATGCCGTACTGATACTTATATGTATTCCTTCTTTCCTCGCACTATTCGGGATTGGAATTGGCGGGTTTAGGATTGGTGCTTAGCACCCTCTGCCACCCACAATGTTTGTGATTTGCAGAGTATGAATGTAGATGTAGATGTAGATGAACATGTCGAATTTATTGCTAATAAGGCCCGACGATAATTTTGTGGAACTGAAGGAATATGTGACCAGGAAGCAGTTTATTGCTATTATAGAGTACGTTATCTAGTGGCTAAAATTGAAGTTGGTGACAGATGCATTTATAAAAAGGCACATAGTTGAGGACTATTGACAAATTTCAGAGGAAGATTCTATATGAGGAAGGAAGACACAAGTACAGTGGAATCAAAGGGGAAATAGATAAGGAGACAGTAAGAATGGGAGAAGTTTTACTTACATCAAAACAAAAAATAAAGAATGGTGCATAACTTATATACACTCCTGGAAATTGAAATAAGAACACATTGACGCTGGTGTGTAAGACCCACCATACTTGCTCCGGACACTACGAGAGGGCTGTACAAGCAATGATCAAACGCACGGCACAGCGGACACACCAGGAACAGCAGTGTTGGCCGTCGAAGGGTGCTAGCTGCGCAGCGGTTGGGCACCGCCGCAGTCAGTGTCAGCCAGTTTTCCGTGGCATACGGAGCTCCATCTTAGTCTTTAACACTGGTAGCATGATGCTACAGCGTGTACGTGAACCTTATTTGCAGTTGACGGACTTTGAGCGAGGGCGTATAGTGGGCATGCGGGAGGCCGGGTGGACGTACCGCCGAATTGCTCAACATGTGGGGCGCGAGGTCTCCACAGTACATCGATGTTGTCGCCAGTGGTCGGCGGAAGGTGCACGTGCCCGTCGACCTGGGTCCTGACAGCAGCGACGCACGGACGCACGCCAAGACCGTCGCATCCTACGTAGTGCCGTAGGGGACCGTACCGCCACTTCCCGGCAAATTAGGGACACTGTTGCTCCTGTGGTATCAGAGAGGACCATTCGCAACCGTCTCCATGAAGCTGGGCTACGGTCTCGCGCGCCGTTAGGTCGTCTTCCGCTCACGCCCCAACATCGTGCAGCCCGCCTCCAGTGGTGTCGCGACAGGCGTGTATGGAGGGACGAATGGAGACGTGTCGTCTTCAGTGATGAGAGTCGCTTCTGCCTTGGTGCCAATGATGGTCGTATGCGTGTTTGGCGCCGTGCAGGTGAGCGCCACAATCAGGACTGCATACGACCGAGGCACACAGGGCCAACACTCGGCATCATGGTGTGGGGAGCGATCTCCTACACTGGCCGTACACCTCTGGTGATCGTCGACGGGACACTGAACAGTGCACGGTACATTCAAACCGTCATCGAACCCATCGTTCTACCATTCCTAGACCGGCAAGGGAACATGCTGTTCCAACAGCACAATGCACGTCCACATGTATCCCGTGCCCCCCAACGTGCTCTAGAAGGTGTAAGTCAACTACCCTGGCCAGCGAGATCTTCGGATCTGTCCCTCATTGAGCATGTTTGGGACTGGATGAAACGTCGTCTCACGCGGTCTGCACGTCCAGCACGAACGATGGTCCAGCTGAGGCGCCAGGAAATGGCTTGGCATGCCGTTCCACAGGACTACATCCAGCACCTCTACGATCGTCTCCATGGGAGAATTGCAGCCTGCATTGCTGCGAAAGCAAGATATACACGGTACTAGTGCCGACATTGTGCATGTTCTGTTGCCTGTGTCTATGTGCCTATGGTTCTGTCTGTGTGATCATGTGTTGTATCTGAACCCAGGAATGTGTATATAAAGTTTCCCATTCCTGGGACAATGAATTCACGGTGTTCTTATTTCAATTTCCAGGAGTGTATTATAATATGTAAGGTAGGAAGTTAAACAGACTTTTAAGAAGAGAACACAATAGAGTTAAGAGACAGCATGGCAGTAGGGAACACTTGAAAAACTAAACATGTAATAGTTGCAAAGAAGGGAACCAAAAATATATTTATGAAGAATATAATCGGTGCAAGAGGAACGCTGAATGATAGTACATCCAGAAATTTCGATTGCTGTGCTAGAAAAATGAGGGAAAGGAAAATATTAAGGCAATCACAGATAAGTATTGAGAAAAAGTAACTGAGACTTTAAAAAAGGCGGTGATATTAAGCAACTGGTTTGATGTAACTGTTAGGGAGTGTAAATGATGGCTTGTCGGCAGTTGGCACTCTTAAGCTAGGCATACACACACACATTTGTGCGCCAGCAATTCCGTGGCGATCCATATAGACGATAAAATGTGTGTGTTAATTGTCTAACGACGAGCCGCATCACAAGCCAATAATAATCGTTACGTATTTGAACGTGGCGAGCAAGCGCGACGGTAACCATACACACAGATATCTCACTTAACAATTTACTCGCGGCACATAAGACTTGGTTAGTGTCTAACAAGTTAAGTAAGATGAGCAGAGAATTTGTAGCTCATTTAATTGTGACATATCAGTAACATACTCCATTGTGAAAGGTGAAACCAAAACAGTATGCGAACAGAAGTTTAAAAAAATTAGGATATTGTGCATTGATAGAGGTTTGTAATATATATAATATACAAGTTGACAGTGCATTAGTAAGAAAAGAAAATCCACTCTTTGCGGAGTACTATATAAAATATATAAGAAATATATAAAAAATGAAAATTCGACAAGAAGTGGAATAGTCGAAGACAAAATCTACAAAACTAATTTACGATATTACTACGACTTACTACTGTTTATGAGAAATCAATACGAACCATTGGACAGTTTCAGCAATATAGGAAGCCCAAATTATGAAGGGGAAGATGTATCTGTGCATTTATGGAATACTGAAGAAATCGAAGAAAATGCTTTTCAAATAGTACAAGTAGCAGTATATGATCGTGTTTATAATCTTCCTGCAACCACTTTTTTTGTCATACTGTCCGTTTCTTTTTTACAGCTCTAATATAAGCTGCTGCACGAATAAATATATTTTTTTTGTGTGGAAATTAAAAACATGATTCTTTTCAATATTGTCACGTCGCTTGTAACATAACCTCACTACACTTGGCTCGCGATGTTTTGGAATTCCCAGTGAGCCGCGAGCCAGGAAATCATGACGGATAAACCCGTAGACCAGTACCATAAACACAACAATTTGAGCGCGGCGAGCCAGCTGAACGACAAATGTGTGGAACTGATGTTCCTGTGTATGGGCTCTGACAAGTATAGGCTCGTCGCGAGAATATCCGCGCGTAAATGTTTGGCGAGCTTACTCGCGCGCAAATGTGTGTGTGTATGGGCAGCTTTAGAAACTAGCTGATTAAAGAATTTGAAAGTTATCCTGGGAATATTATGAAGGAATTAAGAAAGCTTAGAAATCATAAATTGTCTGATGTGGATGATATTAGTACGTATATCTTAAATATAGCAGGATGTGACGTCGTATCTTATCTTGAAATGGTATTTAGATAGAGTTTAGATTATTGCTGCTTACCAGGGGACTGGAAAAGCGCGATAGTGATTCCAGCCCATTAAGTAGGGGTGAAAAATTACAAGCCTCTCAGTCACTTAATGGCAGATAGAGACGGTGGGTATGGAGAAGAGGGAGATAACGATGATTGGGAGCTGATAACGGGTGGTAGAGGAAAAATGGTAAACAGGAGGCAGAAGCCAGACACTCCAGAAATTGTTGGGAAAAATAGGTTTGACCTGTTACTAGAGTCAGAAGGGGATGAGCCTCATGCAGGTACGTTGCAGCAGGCCCTTAGGAAGAGGGGCGTAAAAGGAAAAAATAGGAAAAAAAGGATTCTGCTCCTAGGTAGTAGCCACGGGAGAGGTGTAGGCCCTCTCTTGCAGGATCAGCTGGGCTTAGGTTTCCATGTCACAAGTTTGTTCAAACCTAGTGCAACTTTAGGTCAGGTAATAGAAGATATAGGTTCACTTTGTAGGAGTTTCACCAAGGAGGATACGGTAGTGATATTGGGAGATGCGGGGAACAGTATCGATAGAAATGCTAAATACAGTTTAGAAAGTGCCCTGAAGAAAGTGTTGAAGGAGGCACAGCACACTAAGGTGGACCTCACGCAAGTCCTAAGTCGTCATGACAATCCGCAATTGAACCATGCTGTGAGGCGGGTAAATGTGGAAACGGAGGAGCTGTTTGGATGTTGTGCCTGTGGAGACAATTGGTAGGTGGGGTTTCACTAGACATGGCCTACACCTAAATAGGAAGGGGTAGGGAATACTTCGTGAGTTGTTGGCTATGGCTGTGAGGGAGCCCACTTCCAGTGGTGACGGGGTTGGGACTGTGCTTTTTTTAGATTAATGGCTGCTGATGAGGGGGTAAAAATAGGAAATCATAGGAATATTGAGTATAGATCAATAGTTAGAAAAATCACTAATAATGAAGAAATAGAAGAAGCTTTTGAAAAAATAAAAGAGGGGGGCAGATCTGGGAAGGCAAATGTTAGTGCTGAAAATATCATAAAGCTAGTGAAAAGAGTGTTACTGGTAAACTGTAAAGTACAGTGAATTAAGTCATGGAATTTGCAAACCTAATTGAGATACATGAACCTCAAATAGTTAGAGGGGTTGAGTCCTGGTTAAAAGAAGGAGTACTAGACAATGAGGTCTTTTCCTGATGATTACGGAGTGTACCGCAGAGACAGAGGAACAACTGGGGGAGGGGTATTCATACTGGTTAGCTGGTAGTTCACTGGTGTTTAGAGGTCATGATCATGAGTTGCTTGGGGTAGACTTCTGGGAAAATAAAAAGAAAAAGTGGGGGTGTTGGCTACTTACCATAGAGGAAAAATTAATGATAAAGATGAGGCTCTTGGGGAGAAACTAAATTCATATTCAGAGTTCAGAAGAGCATAGAACGGTCATCATTGGTGGAGATTTGTACCTACATGGTGTCGGCTGGGTAGGAAATAAAATTAATAACACTAAGGAACAAAGATTTGCAAATACCTTAGTAAGGGAAGTAGGTTTTACACAATTGGTCGAGAAGAAAACAAGGGGGAAAAACATGTTTGATATTTTTCTATTAAGTCAGATGATAACCTAACTGGGTGTCAAGTAACTGAAGGAGTAAGTGATCATAATGGAGTTCTGATGGATATAAGAGGATCCAGTAAAACAGCGGCCAGAACTGAAGGGGGAAATAGATACAAATATAAAAAGGCACAAATATTGGAATTGAAAAGATACTTCAGTGTTAATTTTATTAAACGGAAGAGTGGGACAAGTTCAGTGGAGACAAAGTGGGAAGAGTTCAAGGAAATGATAAGAAAGGGTGAAGAAATGTTTATACCAAAACAGAGAAAAAAGAGAAGTATAGAACCTTTATACTATAACAGGGAGGTGAGATGGTTAAAGAGATTGGCGAGGCTAGAACATAACAGAGTTAAGAAACAGCTAGGCTGTATGGAGATCGTGAAACAACTATCAAAGGATTAATAATGTCAAAGAAACTGGCTAAGGATGAGTTTATGAAGAATATTGTTGGTGCAGGGTGACCTCTGACTGATGCATTTAGAAATTTCTACAGCTATATCAGGAAACTGAGGGGAAGAGAGGGTATTGAGACAATTATAGATAAGGATGGAAAAGAAGTAATGGAGGATTTAAAAAAGGCAGACTTATTGAGTAACTGGTTCAATGAGTCCATTAGGGACAATAATTCAGGGGTTATATCTGTAAACAAGGTTATCCGCACAGTTGGAGAGGAGCAGTTTAGAAAATTTGAGATTAAATATGAAGATATCATGAAGGAACTAAGGAATCTAAAGAGGCATAAACGGGCTTGTGTTGATAATGTTACTACAGCTGTCTTAAAGATTGTAGGATGTGTCATTGTACCTACCTAGTAACATATAGTGTTGCACTAGATATTTCAAAGGCCTTTGACAGAGTAAGCCATAGAATGGTGCTAAATAGGGTAAAAACTTTTGGAGCTGATAAAAAGGTGATTTACTGGGTGGAAGAATTCCTAAACGGTAGAAAGCAAAAAGTTACGGTAAGAAATGCAATATCAAAAGAAGGAGAAATGAGCATGGGAGTCCCGCGGGGTAGTGTATTGGGACCATTGTTATTCGTTATTCTAATTAATGATTGTGTTAATGATATACGGTCAGAAATTAGATTGTTTGGAAATGACATAATGTTATATAAAAGGATCAAAACAATAGTAGACTGTAAACAACTGCAGGGTAATCTAGAGAGGATAACTATCTGGGTGAATAAACATGTTAGGAGTCAGCTTATTAGGTACACAGATAAAAAGCTAAAGGTTGATTACAATTATAAAGTGGGGAAAGAGCTACTTATTGAAGACTCGAAATGTAAATACCTTGGCATTAGATTTGATAGCAAACTTAACTGGGCAGGAAACCTTGGACATGTGGTAGTGTAAGGTTTCAAAATCCTTCACCTGTTTGAAAGAGTGATGAGAGGATGGACTAGGGAAGTAAGGGAATTGCGGTACAAAACTTTGGTCAGACCACAGCTGGAATATGGTGGTGTAGTTTGGGATCCACATTTTGGGTATCAAATACAGGAGTTGGAGGGCTGCCAGCTTTGTCTCTGGAAATTACCATAGAACACAATCGGTAACTAATATGATAAAGGAGCTAGAGTGGGATTCATTGGAGGATAACAGAAGGGTGAAGTGATTCATGGGATTGTACAAGGTCTATACTGGTGATGAAGCATGGAAAGATATTGGTGGAAAAATTAAGAGAGGTGCTTGAAAGGGTAAAGTTGACCATTGATTTCAAGCATATGGGTGTGGGAAAATTTTCTTTCATAGGAAAGAGAGTGAAGGACTGGAATAAATTGCCAAGAGAAGTGATGAATAACTTACTGGAAACACTGAAAGAATTTAAAGTAAAAATTAGTAGAGGGCTATAGTAAGCTGGAAGGGGAAAGGGAGGGGATGTAGGGAGATTGCCACTGGAGCGGGTGATCCATCGCAATTTTATCAATTATTATTATTATTATTAACATCAAAGGTATCAACTAAGCAAGAAAAAGCCTTGAGAACGCTTCAACTAATGTGGATGAGGACGGATACAACTCTCTCCACGTAACTCAGCACCCAAGTGAAATCGCACATAGTTTTTTTTAACTTTCAGTGAAGATCATGCATAATGCTAAATGTAATCTGGTGGCTGGCATATGAAAGAACGGTTTTTTTTTAGAACAACTTATCATAGGCAACAACACTAAAATTTTAATATGAAACCAGTAGCTGCTGAGGTACGCACTAGTCCCGACGAACCTTACCAACCGATTTAGCGCATAAGGGAGTGGGAATATTTGCTTTCGTATAATGACAGGGATTTGACTAAATTAAGAATAATGTACGAAAAATCAAGAACGAATTTAAAATTAAAATTCTTCAACTAATGTGGATGAGGACGGATACAACTCTCTCCACGTAACTCAGCACCCAAGTGAAATCGCACATAGTTTTTTTTAACTTTCAGTGAAGATCATGCATAATGCTAAATGTAATCTGGTGGCTGGCATATGAAAGAACGGTTTTTTTTTTTAGAACAACTTATCATAGGCAACAACACTAAAATTTTAATATGAAACCAGTAGCTGCTGAGGTACGCACTAGTCCCGACGAACCTTACCAACCGATTTAGCGCATAAGGGAGTGGGAATATTTGCTTTCGTATAATGACAGGGATTTGACTAAATTAAGAATAATGTACGAAAAATCAAGAACGAATTTAAAATTAAAATTTGTTGAGATCAGAAGCAAGTGTTCAAGTGTGCGTATGGGGAAATTGCCCTTCGCAGCGTGCGCTATATCGCAATGGAAGTAAATTAATGATTCGATTTTAATTCTTATTAGTAATTAATTTGTGGTTGAGCATTTGCTGAAAGGCACACCTACTTTCACACTACACGAGTTTCCCATTTAAATTTCTTCATTGTTTGAAGTGACATTAATTTAATGTTAACTGTCTTCACAACAAAAGAATATTTTCACATTCTCTTATACCTGAAATAAAGTGTTAGTTTTAGGTCACAGTCAATTTTTTTTTTCAGGCGAATACTACTTGAACTTCTTCGTTCAATATCCAAGCAGTCCCCTTCAGTAATGCACACTTCCGGTAGCTTATAATACCCGATATGTAATACTCATCTTTATGTTAAGATCGAATCCGTTTCCAGTCATAAACTTCTAATAAGCAATTAAACTTTTACAATTTTTGCATGGCAATGAAAATCCTTGACAAAACTCTTCTTACCACGGAAGGAAATGTTTAATGTGCTGGATTTGAAATTGTCTTATACGTTTATATCCAACAAAAGCTATTATTATGGTTGTTAAATATATTTATGACCTTTTTGTATTATTATCAGTGCCAGATCTACCATTTGACCCATGGGGGCAAATTCAGGGAGACGCCAGAATCATGTCTGAAGGGGCGGTAAATTAAATTTGTATGTCGATGACCAATTTTTTCTTTCTTTTGCGACTCTAGCGCCAGGGGAGTTAACCTTCTGGGGGTGGCAAAGTCAAGTTTTTAGGGCGCAATCTCAGGTTTTTGCCGCGGTTCGGAAAATTCGTAAATCCGTCAAATATCATGGTATAACTGTTTAAATCCCGGCCTCTGTAACGTAGGGGCCCGAGTGCTAACTCCGCGTGCCGCAGGTTGCCAGTTGGAGACCTGCCATGGGAATGGGTGTTTAAGTATTGTGTCTGTGAATATCATGGCTGTTCTGTGGTTTGTCTAATTACTATCGAGATCGCTGTATGGCCTAGTTGCCGAAAGACATTGTGGGGGGGGGGGGGGGAGAGGATGACTGTTTAAATGCATTGTAAAGTAGTTGGTGGTATCAATTACAGACATAGGCAGTAGTAAAAGCACCATATTAAAATTTTCTGACTTTTTGATTTGTGGTTGATTATTTTGTGCAGCTTTATTTATTTAAGTAAACTGACTTTGACGAAGTAATAAAATATAGTTCCTGTAGTATAAGCATTATAGTTGGTCTATTGATTTTCATGACGTAGTCGAGTTGTAGCGCCAACGTTGCTATGGTTACTTACGGGATGCTGCATCCCTGATAAATACACTTGTTATTGTTTTGACATCCCGTGTAACTAACGTTAATCAGGATGACTTGAGGTTATAAAGTCTTTTAAGACTCGAAACCTGAAGGTTGTTTGAGGACATTTTATCTTGTAAACGCTAAGAATTGTTTATCGACGGCTGATTCTGGTTTCGTTTAGCAAGTGTTTCGCGGTAAACTATCAGCATATATTCTAATGATATCTGTATTTTCAGAAAACATACTCTTCTGTTACTAAGTCACTAAGTATTGATAATTTGTAAAATGGTAAAATTTTATATAACTCTTGACATTGTTCTTGATTCTTAAACTCGTAATATTTGCTTACAGACTAAGTAATGGCCAAACGAAAATCCACATCTCATTTAAGGACAAGTTCAAATCCTGTGCAGTCAACAAAAGGTTGTAATAAAACTGCCGAACTAAAATCTTCTGACGATACTGTGCCACTGTTTGAACATTTGTTTGGATTTTCTCCTGCGCAGCTGAAAAGATGGAACAGTTTTGTGACACTGCTACATAGTCCACGAGATCCCTCTTCTCTTGGTGTAGTAAGAGCCTTATTTGGTATGGCAACGCTAATTTAAAACATTGAGCAATGTACTCTTTGAATTTCATTGTTTTAAAGAAATGACTTTTCAGGTATGCTAATGGTTTTGGATATTCCTGATGAAAGAGGCCTTGCAGACATTGATATTCGTTGGGGAGATCCAGAGGAATGCCGTTTTCCATTGTTCAACTTTTTGCATCCCTTATCACTGGAATGGATGTGTGTCATTTATCTTATTATGTGGATTGGTAATTATTTTAATAATTGTATGTTTCATATTAAACACAGCAACTCTCCACATTTCTCTTTTATTAAATATACTTGGCAAACTGGAACTGTGCAATACTGATAGAACGGCATCCCCCCCCCCCACCTGTGTTTTTGGAGTACCATAATATATGAACTCTACACAGCTTCCCATGTAAAAGCTGAAACAACAAAAGGAAAATGTTTTTTTCTTCTGTATTCAAACCATTACAATAAGAATCATTCCAGTCTGTCCTCTTTTCAGTTACTGTACGTATTCCAGTTTTTCATGAAATGTCAAATAACAAATCTTAGACAACATCATAACAAGTAAGCTTAAGTTGTAAGCGAGTCCACATCCAGTGCCAATGGGATAAGGACTGTTCCTTCTTTTTTTTTTAAGGGTAAAGGGGATAAAAACAAGTGATCAAATTAATACTGATTGTAAAGCTACAATTGAAAAAATTATAAATGCCAAAGAAATAGAAGAAGCTGTTGAAACAGTAGCAGACAGAGGCAGAACCAGGAAGGTGGAGGTTAAGGCAGAAAATATCACAAAGCCAGTAATAAAATTGTTACGGGTAACTGTAAAAGTATAATGAACAAGTAATAAAATTTGCAAACTTAAAAGACATAAATGAACTACAAGTAATTATAGGGGTATAGTCTTTTTTTTTTAAAGAAAGAGTACTAGACAGTGATGTTTTCTTTGATGGTTACAATGTGTATCACAGAGATTGAGGATCAATCGGTGGAGGGGTATTCAGCTCAGTGGTGTTCATAGACCAAGAGTTACTTGGAATAGACTTCTGGGAAATAAAAAAGAACAAAATAGGTTGTTGGCTAGTAACAATAAATGGAGAATAAATGATGTCGATGAGGCTTTGGGAGAAACCAAATTCATAGAGTTCAGAAGTGATTGTAGGATTGGTGTTGTCGGTGGGGATTTAAATGTACTAGCTATCAACTGGGTAGGAAATAATATTAATAACAAAGAAATAGAGATTTGTAAAGACCTTAGTAATGGAAGGAGGCTTTATATAAATCATAGAGAAGAACATGAATGGACAAAACATGTTGGAAATCTTCTGAATAAATTCTGATGATAGTCTTGTGGAGTACCATGTAACTGAAGCAATAAGTGATCATGAAGCACTTCTAATGGATATTAGAAGATTCAGAAAACAATTGGCCAAATTGAAGGGGGAAATATGTATAATTATAAAATGGAAACAACTAAAACTAGTAGAGATATTTCAGGGAAAGTTTCAGCAAGTGGAAGAATTGCACAAGTACAGTACAGTAGAAAAGTGGGAAGAGTTGAATGATCAAATATAAAAGGAAACTAAATGTTTGTTCCAAACAAACATCAAAAGACATTCAGAATGGACATAATATAATAGGGAGGTGAGGAGGTTAAGGAGGTGAGAAGAGAATGTAACAGAGTTAAGAGACTGCAAGACAGTAGGGAATACTTGAAACAATTAAACAAGGATTTAATAATGACAGAGTAGGTGGCTGAAGACAGGTTTATGAAGAATGTTACCATTGCAGGGGGACCACTGGCAGATGCATCTAGAAATTTCTATGGCTTTGTTAGAAAACTGAGGGGAAGGGAGGGTGTTGAGTTTTTGAAAAAGTCAGAGATATTAAGTAACTGGTTTAACGTGTCCATTAGGGACTATGATTCAGGAATGGGAGGGTGTAAATCAGCACAGTTAGAAATTAATAAAATAAGAAATTTGAAATTTGTCCTGAGGATATCATGAAGGAACTGAGAAGCTGAATAAGCATACTGTAAATAGGCAGATGTGGATAATATTGTTATAGACATCTTAAGGATAGCACAATGCGTATCTTATCTTGAAAATTTACTTCAGTTAAGTCTGCTTACCAGGACTTGAAAAGTTTTCTAGCAGTACCGGTACATAAGTAGGAGTGACAAATAGTGTCAAAAATTACAGGCCAATCAGTTTGACATCAGTGGTAGGTAAATTAATGGCGAGATTCATATGCAACCATATGAGATTTATATGTCGGAGAGAGTTTTCAAGTTGATAACATGGCTTTAGGTAACGATAACCATGCAAGTTTCAATCAGTAGCCTATAGGCAAGGTATTTTGAGGTATTTCAGACTAAACAGACAGTGGATGCCAGATTGAAAGCGTAGGATGTGATCTTTCAAACATTTTTCATAAAATAGTGTTAAATAAGGGAAAAACTATTGGAGAAGATGAAAAAGTGATTTTCTGGGTAGAAGAATTATTAGAAGGTAGAAGACAAAAAGTTAGGTAGGAAATGCACTATCAAAAGAAGTGGAAATATCGCAGGGTAACATACTGGGATCATTGCTATTCGTTTTCTAATGAATGATTGTGTTGATGGTTTACTATCAGAAATTAGCTTGTTTGCGATGAAATGATGTTATATAACAGAAACTGTGAACAGCTGCAGATTGATGTGGATAGCTGGGCAGGTCAATATGGGATGAAGATAAATGCAAAGAAGAGACAACTTATTGTGTCACAGGTAAAAAACTAAAGGTTGATTAAGATTATAAGGTGGTATGGAATTTCTTGTTGAAGACCCCAAACATAAATACCGTGGTGTACCATGTAAATACCGTGGTGTACCATGTAAATACCGTGGTGTACCATTTGATGGAAAACTCAAATAAGCAGGATACATTGGATAGGTAGAAGGCAAAGGTTTCAAAATCTTTCATTTGTTGGAGAGAGTAATGAGGGTGTGTGCCAGAGAAGTAAAGAAATTGGTTTACAAAACTTTGGTCAGACCATTGCTAGAATGTTGTGGTGTTATATGGGCCCACATTTTGGAAATCAAATAAAGGAGTTGGAGTTGGTGTAAAGAAGGGCTACTAGACTTGTCTATGGAAATTATTGCAGAACACAATAAGTAGCTGATATGATAAAGGAGCTGGAATGAGATTCATTTAAAGACAGAAGGAGGTAGAGATTCTCTGGAGTGTGTTGATGATGAGGCATGGAAAGTTATTGGTGGATAAATTAAGGCAGGTGCATTAAAGGGAAAAGATGACCATGACCTCAAGCTGGCACTCCATTTTTGGGCATAAACAGGGGGGAAGATTTTCTTTCCTAGGTTAGGGGGCAGGGACTGAAATTAATCAGTGGCAAAAGTAGATGAGTACAGGAAAGGGTAAAATTGCCAATAGAGCATGCACTTCATCTCAATTAAATAAGGAAAATATTATCACTAATATTATGTACATCAAATTAATCCAGATGTCTACTTCTTAATATGGGATATCAGAATCTTTGAACTCTAATACGATTATAATTTTTCTATTTTTTGAAGCTTCTAAGTTTGGGGGGAAAATATTTGGGTCAAGTTTACATTGGAATACAGTGAACATGTTATTCTACATAAGTTAGACCGATTGCATTTCATACTGAATGTGTACGATGTATTTACTCATGATATTTATGCTATGTGAACTAGGAATCCTGATTATGATGCTTTTCATGTATTTAGGTGTTTCTTCATAGATTAATTTAATTTAATTGCAATGGAGCACACACTCTGGTGGCAATTCCCAATATCATTCAGTTACTCCTTTTTCATTTTGTAAATTATCTTATGTAATTTTAGCATTAAATTCCTCCTCCATCAACTTTTGTGATTTACAGATTTTAGTTTTAAATTCCTTCAGCATTTTTGGTAACTTATTCATGCTTAACTTAGCAATTTGTTTCAACCCCTGACTCTCTTACCACAAAGGAAAAATTTCCCAATCCCTATTGCATGAAATCGAGTGCCAGGTTGTGGTCATGGTCATCTTTCCCCTTCCGTGCACTATACCTAATTTTTTACCAATACCCTCCAAGTGCAATCACCAACATATTTCATGTACATTTCCGGCATTCTATTCACCCTCCTCCTGTCCTCCAGTGATTCCCATTCCAGCTCCTTTATCATATCAGTTACTGACTGGGGTCTGTGATAATTTCCACAAACAAATCTATCTGCTCTTCTTTGCATGCTCTCCAACTCCAAATTTTGGGTCCCAAACTACACCACCATATTCAACCAAGGGCCTGACCAAAGTTTTTTACCCTATCCCTTAACTTCTCTGGTACATAATCTCATTACCCTCTCCAGTAAATGAAGCATTTTGTAAACTTTTATTACCACCTGCCCAATGTGCTCTGCCCAGTTGAGTTTATTATCAAACATTATGCCTAGATATTTACATTTCAAGTCTTGAACAAGCAATTCTGACCCTTTCCCTATAATCATAAACAATTTTTTTATCTGTTTACTTAATAATCTGACTCTTCTTGGCTTTTACCTTCATTCCATACAGACCTACCAACTTAGATATTCTAACCAGGTCACCCTGCAGCTATTCACATCCTTCTATGTTTTGATCATATTTTATACCATTATGTCATCTGCAAACAACCTAAGTTCTGAGCATAAATTATCAACATAAACATTTATTAGAATAACTAGTTAACCCAACAGACATTCTCCTGTCCAAATTTCAAAAAAAATTGTTTGTGATCATTTTGTTAATTTGTGAAAAGTTGTTGAAAAGATGTAAAAAAATAAATAAATAAATAAAAGTGAAAATGAGAGGGGGTGGGGAAAGGAAACACATTTCATAGTGATCATTGTGTTTACTAACAATTGTATCCATGGGTATTCAATTTAAGGTGTAGTACATTCAGAAGTACGCCATTAGGAAATTTTACATGCCACATAAATTCTATCAGCAGTACACCACTGGAATGCTGGAAATGTGTAATGTACCTGGAATGTGATAGACTTGAAACCATGTGATTTTGTTCCAAAATTTATGTCACAATTAGATTAAGTCAGTATTTCATGACTTACTTTCTTCCGTTGAATTTGAAATCTCGGTGAATCTCAAGACGTTGTATTTACATTTCGATCATCCCATCACCAAAACGGTTTTGATGGTTTCGTATATCCAGATACCTTTTATGTGCCACTATACATCCATTCCAAATGATCAATTTGCAATGCTACAGAAATTTGGCCATTGCACAGTTCTTCGAAAGGTTGCATGTTGGGGTATCATTAATTTGCATATTCAAACTTAAATGCTGAATGAGCTGTTTGACTGCCTTTCAACAATGTAGCTGCAACTCCTGATGAAGCAAGTGCAAGTGCAATTTCATTCTGCGGGTGAATTGTTGAGAAAATCAATTAGATCCAAAATGTTTTTCCAGTTCCACCTGGAGTGTCCAAGAACAAAATCCCTCTAGGTACATCATTCACAACTTTAATGAGCATATTTTTGTTGATGATTCAGTGTGTGCAACATTCGTACAAACTTATTCCCCCAGTGCATCACAATCATATTGTCCATCACATTTCAACTCTTGATTAAATTAAATTGTGGCTTGAATGACTGAGCACTGTTATGCATAGTTGAGGCAATACCTAGTTTGATATCATAAAGCACATTTCTTCAATTAATATCAGTGGAATAGAATTAAAATAACTATATTTTTTGGACTGATCACCAAACAACACAAACATGAAAACGAAGGTAATTCTATTTTAATTTATGGTGGAATTCATTTTTCCAGATTTTCCTTTCGATCTTCCAGTTTTATTTTCGTCAAAAAAAAAATAAAAAAAATGCATATCCATCATTTGAATTTGATCAAAACTCCAATAGAAAAAATGAACTTTTAGTTATACCCAAATTTTTCAATTTTCCAGAAAGCATATCCAATTTTTCTTTCCCTAAAAATCTTATTTGGACTATTACAAACATTAAAAAAAATTGGTACATAGAAAAAAGGCACTTTTCACAAACTTTCCAGGCAAAGTTTCAAATTTTTCTTTCTCTAAAAACCTTATTCACACTATTATGAACATTTTTTAAAAAATAGCCAAAGTAGTCCATAGAAAAAAATGCTTTCAGTTTTCCATAATTTTCCAATTTTCTAGGTTACTTTTACAATTTTCTTTCTCTTAAAATCTTATTCGAACTATTACAAACATTTAAAAGAAAAAGTTAGCCAAATCAGTCCATAGAAAAAAGTACTTTGTCTTTCTCAAATTTTCCAATTTTCTGGACAACTTTTCCAATTTTTCTTTCTCTAAAAACCTTGTTCAGACTATAGCAGACATTTTTTTATAAAAATATCCAAATTAGTCCATAGAAAATGTATTTCCAGTTGTAACCTAACAACTTTTCCATTTTTCTTTCTTTAAAAACCTTATTCGAACTATTACGAACATTTAAAAAAATAGGCAAATTGGCCCACAGAAAAAAGTCCTTTCAGTTTCCCAATTTTTCGAATTTTTTGGGCAACTTTTACATTTTTTCTTTCTCTAAAAACCTTTTTCAGACTATTACAAACATTAAAAAAAAGTAGTCAACTTGGTCAATAGAAAAAAAAAAAAATCCTGAATATTCCAGGAAACTTTTCTAACTTGTTTTCTTCAAAAACCTGGACTATTAAAAACATTAAAAAATAATTTAGCCAAATCAGTCTTGCCATTCTCAATTGATCTTTTCGAATTTTCCATTTTTTCTTTATCTGAAAACCTTATTCAGACTACTAAATTGGTCCAGCAGTTCTCAAGTAATATGCTTACCAATCAACAGCATTTCATTTTTATTTATATTGATATATAATCAGCTTTATTATGATTATCATCCAAATATATAAAGCTGCTTTAAGGTTATTGATACCTCCAAATTCTACGTGATGATGATGTAAAACAACATTAGAAAAAAATTAGGGAAAATTGAAAGTACTTTTTTCCTAAGGACTGATTTGGCTAGTTTTTTTAAAAAAAATTGTAACATCCCGAAAAAGGTTTTTATGGAAAGAAAAATTGGAAAAGAGGGCTGGAAAATTGGAAAAGTTTACTGGAAAATTGGATTTTTTAAAATTAAATCCCTTTTTTTCAGGATTTTCTTACTGGTTCCTCAGACTTTTACAAGATGGCATTAGAGCTGTTTCCAAGATACCAAATACAAAAAAATGCTCTTTTTTTATAAAATCATGTTTTTTTGGGAAAGACACCTATTTAGGCAAAACTTTATTTAGATATGAAATTTCATCCAAATTGTTAGAGCCATTTTCGAGATAACAAATACATAAAAGAATTGGTTCACAGTATATTGCTCCAACCAAAGAGAAACTAACTAACATCAGTAGACTTACTGGTACCTGAAACTACCACAAGATAGTTTTAGAGCTGTTTCTGAGGCATGAATACGAGACTTGCTTTTTTTTAAAATAATTGCATTTTTGCATGGAAAAGACATCTATTCAAATATATTGAAAAAAGCAAAATGTTATCTATATACGAAATTTCATCCAAATCGTTAGAACCGTTTCCACGATACCAAATATATATGTATATATAAATATGAATTGCTCATTTAAAGATATAAGATTGTTGTTGTTCAGGTTTTAAGGCTCATCAGCTTTGTGGTTGTTATCATCCCAACAATAAACTAAAATGGAAAAATTGCTATATATACAGGGTGGTCAGAAATTCGCTGATCGGCGTTAAGGGCAATGTTCGGGATGTTGCACTAACGAAATAAATACAAAAAAATCTAATAAAAGTCGTACCGCTTTTGTGTTATTTGCAGCTAAAGTTGGCCAATAAGAGCGCTGCGCGGGTGAATTCAAACAGCCTTCCACAGGCGGTGTTGCCAAGCGTACTCGAGGCATGGGACTGCCAAAGAAAATGAAAATAAAAACTCTCTTCGGAAGTGGGGATCGAACCCGCAACCTTGAGATTGAGAGTTTGCCATCTTACCGACTACACTGCCAAGGCACTAGAATTTCCTTGTTTTTAGAAGCCACTAGGGCGGACTGTTTGTTCGTAATCGGAATTGATCGGTAATCCGCAACATTTTTTGGGAAGTCGGTGGTGGGGCTAAAGGACCATGCCAGAAGAAGTCTCACAGTCGAACGCAACTTACCGATAAAGACACTGTCATCATGCAATGTCATCAATTTTCGTTTGAAGAGTACGCCGATATGCATTTGGCGTATGGCGCTGCTGGAAAAAACAGGGCCGAAGCAGTTAAGATTTATACGACTCGATTTCCTAACCATGTGATTCCATTGGCCAACACTTTTGTGTTGGTTGACAGAAGGTTGAGGGAGACGGGAAGTATTGTTGTCCACAGGCCCGACGGCAGATGAAATTGGTTCAGGCGGAGTGTAGGATTTGAAGACAATGTCCTGGAAATGACTGCTGATAATCCAAGGACAAGCTCTAGGGTTATTGCCAACGCATTGCAGGTACGTCCAGTCTAAGTGATCCCTCAAATTCTCCGTTTAAATGCAGCCTTTCAAGAGGGTCATTTTTATTGTTTTCTAATTACCAGGCCTCACTTGCCACTGTTTTGGACGTCCTTCACGACGAAGGGTTACATCCCTTTCACTTTCAAAAGGTCCAAGATTTGGAGAAAGACGATTTTCCACTTCGAGTTCAGTTTTCACAGTGGTACCTGTTGCAAAATAATAGCAAGGATATTCACGTTAATCAATAAAAATGTTGTGATTGAAATCTAAGTGAAATACGATTACATGGAATAAAAGAAGCTTCTTTGTAACAAATAAATTATGTTTGCAGATTTTTATTTATTTATTTATTTATTTTTTTTTTTTTTTTTTTTTTTTTTTTTTTTTTTTGTGCCTGTAACTAAACGATTTTTATACAAAAATTAAAGATTAATCTAGCAAGCAGATCAACTAATTAAAAATCAATTCCCATAAAAAAAATCCATTAGCCCCACCACCGACTTCCCAAAACATGTCGCGGATTACCGATCAATTCCGATTACGAACAAACAGTCCGCCCTAGTGGCTTCTAAAAACAAGGAAATTCTAGTGCCTTGGCAGCGTAGTCGGTAAGATGGCAAACTCTCAATCTCAAGGTGCGTGTTCGATCCCCACTTCCGAATAGAGTTTTTATTTTCATTTTCTTTGGCAGTCCCATGCCTCGAGTACGCTTGGCAACACCGCCTGTGGAAGGCTGTTTGAATTCGCCCGTGCAGCGCTCTTATTGGCCAACTTTAGCTGCGAATAACTCAAAAACGGTACGACTTTTACTAGATTTTTTTTGTATTTATTTCGTTAGTGCAACGTACCGAACACTGCCCTTACCTGCCAATGAGTGAATTTCTGATGACCCTGTATATACATATATATATATCTCCGGCTGCACCCACCTCCCTTAATGTTCTCTTGTTGACAAAGGGTTTTATTCCCGAAAATTTCTTTATTATTTGTGTTTGTGTCTTTTCTGTGTGTTCGCGCCCCACATCCATCATCTAAAGGTAAGTGGTGGCTCATTTCCCTATCCTAATTTGATTCCTTTCCGCTACTTAGAGTCTTTTTTTCATTGTTATTATATACATATATATATATAGATATATATACAGTTCAAGAAATCGCCAATCCATTCTGAAGCAAGCGTGGCGATTATGCTTCACCCCTTTACGCAACTATGATGAGCTGCATTATTGAAAAACAATCTGGAGGTAAAACAGCCCCCCATTCGGTTCTCCGGGAGGGGGCTACATTAATGTCAGCAGTCAAAGTTCTTAAAGAGCAAACCAGATCATCAATAGAAAAACAGCAAAAAATTCATATATGCACTTACAACTGCAGGTCTCTTAAAGGAGAAGCCCGACTTACAGAGTTGGAAGACGCGCTCCTAAAACTCAAATGGAGTATAGTGGGCCTCAGTGAGGTTAGACGTCCAGAGGAAGAATGTATCGAACTTAAATCAGGCCACATCTTGTACCATTACAGAAACTCCTTGGGAAAGCTAAATGGAGTGGGCTTCCTGATAAACCGTAGTGTGAAAAATAAGGTTAAACTAATAGAAGGTATTTCAGATTGAGCAGCAAGAGTAGTGTTACAATTATCAAATCGCTACAAAATACAAATACTGCAGGTATATGCTCCAACATCCTCGCACTCAGACAATGAAGTAGAGTCTTTCTACGAAGATATCACGACACTGCATGACAGAGGCAAAGACTGCCATTTCCAGATTATCATGGGAGACTTCAATGCTATTGTAGGCACCAGGAAACAAGGAGACACTGTGGTCGATAAGTTCGGAATACAAACTAGGAATGACAGAGGGGAACGACTTGTGCAGTTTGCAGAGCACACAAAAATGCACGTCATGAACACATTTTTTAAAAAACATCAAAGTCGAAAGTGGACATGGAGAAGTCCAGATCATAAAACTAAAAATGAAATAGACTACATTCTGTCCAATAGCCGACATTTTGTTCAAGACGTCACTGTTCTAAATCAATTCAACACTGGAAGTGATCACAGGCTGGTCCGAGCGAAACTTAGTATCTGCATAAAACAGGAAAGGCAAAAGCTAATAAAAGGAACCAATAAAACATCAGTAAATATAATCAATCTCACTGAAAAGAAAGACATTTTCCAACGCACACTATCGGAGAAACTAGCTACCACCGCCAATGGAAATTTAGCTTCAACTATTAACACCTTAGCCATAGAAATTGCAGGAACTGTTTAAAAAACCACCAAATTAAGTAACATTAGTAATGATACAAAAACTCTCCTAAATAAACGGAGGAATATGAAAGTAAAACGTGAAAAAAACCTAATTGAATATGCTGAACTGTGCAAGACCATTAGAAAAGAAATAACAGCTGACATCAAGAAATATTACGAAAACCTGGTCAGATCAGTTATAGAGAACAAGAAAGGGTATAAGAAAGCAAAACAAAGATTAATGATAGGAAAGAAACAAATAATAGCTTTAGATGATGATAATGAGCGTATTACAGACAAAACGGCAGTATTGGTTCATATCAGGAACTTCTATCAGTCCTTATACAGCAAGCAAGATGAAAATCCTTTAATGACATCAAGCCCAGACTCACCAATTCCTGAAGTCCTCCCATAAGAAGTTAGAAGGGCAGTGAACGAAATGAAAAAAGGATCAGCTAGTGGTTATGACGGACTGTCTATTGACGTACTCCAATTGACTGGAGAAGAAACCTACAGACACCTAGCTAAGGTGTTTTCACAATGCCTTGAAGAGAGAAATATCCCATCCAGCTGGAACAAAGCAATGATTGTGTTGCTACACAAAAAGGGCAGTTGTTACAATATTAAAAACTACCGCCCCATCAGCCTCCTTCCTATCATATACAAAGTGTTTACAAAGGTCATCAATAACCGCATCAGTTTCACCTTGGACATAGCGCAACCAATTGAACAGGCTGGCTTTAGGTCAGGATTCAGCACAGTAGATCACATCCAAGTCATCCACGAAGTAATAAGTCGAGCAAATGAATACCAGATGCCACTCTGTGTGGCCTTTATCGATTTTGAAAAAGCTTTTGATTCAGTCCATCACTCAGCAATCATGCAAGCCCTTTTAGAACAAGGAGTGAATCCTGGCTATATCGACTTACTGTACAACATCTACACCACTTCCACTGCCTTTGTCAACATGGCTGAAGTCACCAAAGAGTTCCCCGTAGAAAGAGGGGTAAAACAAGGAGACTCTATATCCCCCAAGCTATTCACATCAGTCCTAGAGTTGGCAATGTCAAAAATCCAATGGCAAAACCGAGGTTTGAGAATAAATGGAAGAAGTCTCAACAACTTAAGGTTCGCTGATGATATAGTTTTACTCTCAAACAGTCTGGAAGAGCTCAAAGAACTGATAAATGAACTAGAGGCAGCGTGCAGTGAAGTAGGCCTTAAAATAAATATATCAAAAAGCAAAATCATGCAAAACAAATGGGCAGAAAAAGATAAAGAAAAGGCAGACATGAAAGATTCTGGTATTGAATCCGTAGGTCAGTGCATCTATCTTGGCCAACTGATCGATATGAATGGTGACTCAAAGCCTGAGATCTACAGACGGATAAAGCTGGGCTGAAGAGCATACGGAAGAAATTCCATAGTTTTTAAATCGAACATGCCAGTACATCTTAAGAAACAGGTATTTGAACCTCACATATGCCTGCCAAACTTGGACCCTAAATAGCCACATGAAGCAAAAACTGAGAACTGCCCAGCGAAGTATGGAGAGAGCAATGCTAGGGTTTACAAGAAGAGACAGGAAAAGGGCCGTGCACATCCGTTCAATAACTAAAGTAACAGACATCTTAAAAAGAGTCATGACCCAAAAATGGCAATGGGCCGGTCATGTTGCTCGCAAAAGAGATGAAAGATGGACTACGATAGTGTTGGATTGGATACCGAGAAACCTGAAAAGAGCAAGAGGAAGAGCCCCCGGATCGCTGGGATAAGGATATATGTCGAGTTACAGGCGTGAACTGGAAGAGGGTGGCTCAGGATCGATCGGCCTGGAAAGAACTACAGCAAAACTATGTAGAGTTAAATTCTAATATATAGCTCATCAGGCTTAAAGAGGCTACATCCTGAAAAAAAGATCGATATAGCTGCAATAATAATAATAATAATATACAGTTATTGTTTGTATAGCTGACTGTATTGAGGTCTTCATACTGCTGGTAAAACAAGGTAAAAAATTAATTGTATGTTTGGATGTAGAAAGGCAAACCAAATTTGTATTATGAGGCTGTATGTAAACATAACAAGAATAGCATTGCCATGGGCGTAGCTTGCATAGTATGTGTTTCTGCTGCTAGGCATTTATAGCACAACTCATTGTCAGTTTAGTGCTGCCTGTGTTGTCTACCTGGCTTATTCTATTAATCTGCAGTGATTGTTTTTACTAGCGCTGTTTTGTTATTGTTTCATTTTTAATTATGACTAGTTTAACTAAAAAATGTGCAACTTTGAAATTTTGTTTTACACTCAGTAAAAATGCTGCTGAAACTGTTTTAATGCTTGAAACAGCTTACAATGATGATGTTATGGGAAAAACTCAAGTGTACAAGTGGTTCACCCAGTTTAAAAATGGTGACATGTTGATTGATGACAAACCTTGTTCTGTACGTCCATTAACTGCTCGAATCAACAAAAATGTTGAAAAAATTCAGTTCAACGAATTTTAACTGAAGATTTGGGAATGAAAAGGGTTGCTGCCAAGTTTGTTCCTCAGGCTCTGACTGACAATCAAAAAAGAATGTCGAGTTGAAACATGGCGTGCTTCAAAACAACATGTTGCAACAGCTTGAAATTGATCCACATTTTCTGTCAAAGGTCCTTACTGGTGATAAGTGATGGCGCTATGGTTATGACACAGAAACAAAGCAACAGTCAAGCAAATGGAAGAAATGATTGTCACCCCGTCCAAAATAAATGTCGTCAAGTCAAATCAAACATCAAAACAATGCTCATTTGCTTTTTTTGATGCCAAGGGCATAGTTCATTCAGAGTTTGTTTCTCCACATCAGACTGTCAATTAAAACTTTTATTTGGAAGTCTTAAGAAGATTACACAACAGTGCTCATCAAAAAAGACCTTATTTGTGGCAGACAGGAGACAGGTTCTTCCACCACGACATTACACCTGCACACTTAGTGGTCTCTGTTATGTAATTTTTGGCTAAAAATGGCATGGTTCTGCTGCCCCACGCACCTTACTCGCCTGACCTGGCTCTGTGTTACTTTTATTTTATTTCCATGCATGAAAAGGGGCATGAAAGGACACTGATTTGACAACATTGAAGAGATCAAGAAAGAAAGAAAAACGAGGGAGGTGCTGTCAGACATTTCGAAAGATGACTGCAGAAAATGTTTCAAACAGTGTTAGCACCGGTGGGATAAATGCATTAGTTGATGGAGAGTATTTTGAAGGGGATAAGGTTGTTTCGTAAAAAATTTGAAAATATATAGCTTTTAATAAATAATTCCAATTTTTTTTTGGGTACCTCTCATGTATTCAGAACATACAAGAGTTAAAACTAAAAAAGCAAACAGAAAAGTAAAACACTGGAATGGGTGGCTGTAAATGGGCCCCCCCCCAAACAGCATAAAATCTATGATAATGTGCCTGAGATTTTTGGGATGAGACCAGGCAGCAAACATAAATATTACAATAATTTCATGGTGCTATTGTTGTTTAAAGTAATGGACAGATCTTCCATTAGACTAGCATCTGACTTTATAATGGAAAATGAAAAGCATTCTGTCAAAGTGTAACATTTTGTCAAAGGTATGTCATGAGAATCACATTTCGGTGAGTCCTTCTGTTGAAATAGGTAACCATGTTTAGTTGGCCAGGGCCCTGCATGAAGATGAGTAAGGAGCTGAAAGAAGATACTTTATTTTATCAACTGGAACTTATTACACTCAACTTCCACCCATTGCCACTTTACCCTCATTTTCATACCACTGGGTGGTCTGGGAGGAGAGGACAAATGGACTTCACTAATTAGGATTCACCTGATAAAATTTTGGACCTTGGACATTTTGTGGAATCTGCCTTCCATAAATAGTTGCTGTTATTGCCACTGCTACTGAGTATGCCATCTTTGCAGCAATTTTGATAAAGAAAATTAGAATTATTGATTGAAATGGGCATTAAGAAAATGATTTACATTGTTGATGGATGCAGTGAATACTGAAAATAAGAAGAAGGAAAAAATGAATATGAACCTTCTGGTAGTTGTAGTATGTTTTTTAGTATGTAGGTTCTGTATTTCTCTTTATTTTCTGCTTTGGAATTAACATTTCCTGGCCCTATTTTATTATCTCCTTAATCTCTTCCCATTTCACCTCCTTCCATTTGCTGAAACTTTCCCTGAAATATCTCTTCAATTCTAAAGTCTGTGCCTTTTTATAATTACACTTATTCCCCTTTCTGTTTTGGCCACTGGTTTACTGAATTACCTAATATCCATCAGTACTGCACTGTGATCACTTATTCCTTCAGTTACTTGACACCCTACAAGATGTTTACCAGGCTTTATTAGAAAGATATCCAGTATGTTTGGTCCCCTCGTATTTTGCTCTACCTCTTGTGTAAAACATCCTTCCATCACTATTTGCAAGTCTCAGTTCCCTTGAGTTATTTATTTTATTTCCTTCCCAGTTAATACTGCATAAATTTAAATCCCCTTTAATAATAATCATTCTAGGCTCACCTCTAAACTGTGAATGTGAATTTATTTTCTCTCCAAGAATCTCATCTCCATCATTCATTCTTCCACTACAGTAAGCAGCCAATACCCAATTTTTTCTATTTAATCACCTCAAAGACCTACCTCTAGAAACTCTAGATCACGATCTATGAACACTAGAGGACTATAGTAATCTTTGCTAACCAGTATGAATACCACTTCACCAATTGCCCCTCTGTCTCTGCGGTACACTCTGCAGGGCTGGATTTAGGCATTGTAGGCCTCTAGGCTATACATACGGTGCGAGCCCTTCTCAGCAGTCAGCAATGGCGTAATAAATTTTTTATGGGTGACTTTTTTTCCCTACTGCTATCCTAGGTGGGGGGCCTTTCAGCTGTGCTGTGGGCCTCCCCTTAGTGGTGTTGTGTGGGCCCCTACGCTACAGCCTAGGTAGCGTATGCTTAAATGCGGCTCTGACACTTTTTAATCTTCAGGGAAAACCTCATTGTCTAATACTCCTACTTTTAACCAAGACTCTATGCCTATATATCACTTGTGGTTTATGTATCTCTATTAAGTTTGCAAATTCTATCGCTTTGTTCATTATACTTCTACAGTTCACCAATAACACCCTTATTTTTGGCTTTGTGGTATTTTCAGCATAAACATTTGTCTTTCCAGTTGTACCCAATTCCGTTATTATTTCAATAGCTTCATCTGTTTCTTTAGCAATTGTGTTTTTCCCTATAGTGCATGTATAATCAGTATCCCTTTGATCACTTATTTTTATCCCCTCAGCAGCCGCCCCCTAACCTAAAAAAGACACAATCTTGACTCCCATCATAATGGAAAGTGGGTTACCTTACAGCCTTAGCTAACAACTCAGAAACTACTCCCTTCCCCCTTCTATTTAGGTGTAGGCCAATCCAAGTAAAACCCCACCTACAAATGGTGTTCACAGGCACAACCCCGAAAACTTACCTTTTCCAAGTAGCGTCTATGTTTCCACGTTTACCCGTCTAAAGGCGTGGTTCAACTGTGGCCAATCATGGCCACCCTGATATGCTGCACATTCTTCACCACCTTCCTCAGGTCACTCTCTATATTATAACTCGCATTTCTATCTATACTGTTTACCGCACCTTCCACTAACACTACTCTATCGCTCTTAGTGAAACACCTTACAAAGTTAACCTGTATCCTCTATTACCTGACTTAATGTTGCACTGGGTTCAAAAAGGTTGTGATCTGGTAGCCAGTTCCTAATTTATCTAGCAGAAGAGGACCTACACCTCTCCCATGGTTACTATCTATCAGTAGAACCTTTTTCTTCCTATTTTTCCCTTCTACACCTATATTCCTATAGGCTTGCTACACCTTACCTACTACTACATATACACAAGGCTCTTCCCCATCTGACTCTGGTCAAATCTATTTTTCCCCACAATTTCTGGACTCTCACTTCTTCATCCTGTTATCCATATTCCCCTACGACCTGTCATCAGTTCCCAACCATCCTTCTTACCCTCTCACTAAATCAATCATCACCATTTTCTGTCTTCAAAGGCAGATCCTCCCAGATATAGCCTCTACAGGCACAGTCTCCACAAGCACAACCTCCAGAGGCTGAGCATTTTCCTCCTTGTTCTTCTTGTTTTTATCGTCTTAAGAATACCTCCTCATCCTTTCACTCTGGGCTTGTTGTCTTGTCGGGATCAAGCCTTGGCATTGTCTGTTGACGTATTTATACTGTTTTGACAGTTAACCATGAACTTTGAACTAATTTAGAAGACAATAGATCTGTACAATAGGTGAATATAAACCTTTACCATGTGATTTTAGCTTCCGTAGTACCACATTGCAACATAAACACTATTACTGAAAGCCAGTAATATTAATTGAGATTAAACAGATGACATCCCTTACTCAAGGAAAGATCTAGAGCTCTCCTTGGAAGTCGTTCTCACAGAAAAAGTTTGTTACTTGATATAAATTGAAAATTCATCCCAAATACAGTGAGCACATGGGTTTATTTGAAATCCATTTTGTATGTTCTGGTACCAAACCATATTACACTTTCTTAAGTAACAGACTTCAAATCCTCATAAAGACTGCACATAAGAACTCAAAACAGTATAGTACATTATCACTTCATTCATACAGCACACATATTTATGTCTATTAATTAATCAACAATGACACCTTTCCTATTCCAGTTCATCTTTATCCTCTGAATTTTCACTGCTGAAAGGACAAATCCAGTGATGCGTCATGGCTATCTCAACTACTGGTAACCTGTATAAGAACACATCCTATCCAAATGAAATTTTTGAAATTACCAATGTAGGCTTACCCCCTTTGGCCAATCACAAGCATTCTTCTCATCACGTGTCCTCCCGTAGTCTATCCCAAATTTTCGTATGTAATTTGAATTACACAGATTTTTATTTTCCTATGTTAGCCATTTCACCCCTTATTGAACTCTTTGAAACCTATTGATTTACATTCTTCTTATTATCCTCCATTCTCTAGCTTATTAATTTGTCAACCTGGTCACCACCCGGAGCAAAACAATTTATCATTTAGGATTTGCTTATCTGAGGTTTCAACCTCTGCATTACAGTCTCTCTTGTGTCCATGCATTTCTGAGCTTCAAATTTCTTGCTGTTGGAATTTTTAGGAACAAACTTATGTGAAATGATTAACTGTGAATGTGTTCTTTGTGTAGATGTCACTGGGTCTGAATTGACATCTGTGAGATCCTTTTCTGCAAGCCAGTGTACTTTGGTTTGTCGGAACTCATTAATAAAGCAGAAGATTTTCTTGGTCAGTCCCGAGTCATCCATTTGTGCTACAGAATTTCATATATCTTTTTCAGGCATGTGAGATGAATCATTCGATCAGTGAATACAATTCTTCTGAACTTTAGTGCATCCAAATACCATCTTGGATCTTGAGACTGAAAATTTTTCACATTATCTGTCTTTCAATTTTTTCTAGTCACTTGATTTTGATGGTTAATGATGATGTCTTCATAGTGTGATAGTGTTTGGCAGAAAGTGATTTCTTGTTGAAAGTAGCCCAAGTAATTGTTTATGCCTAACATAGGTTTTCTGTATGGATTTTGTAGGCCTCTTTCTAATTTTTGATATTGCCTATAATTTCATGTAAATACTTAAGTATTTTTACCAAGCATGGTGGTGTAACGGTTAGCGTTCTGGCCTCGCATTTGGTCCCGCCCAGGCATCCAGATTTGGGTTTCCATGGTTTCCCAAATCACTCCAGGTAAATGCCGGGATGCTTCCTTCAAAAGGCCATGGCCAAATTCCTTCCCATTCCTTGGCCCCAATCCTTTCCCGTCTCTAAAGACCTCGCTGTTAAGAGACGTTAAGCAGTTTAAAAAAATTAAGTATTTAACTTGTGTAATGGTGCCATATTTCGTCATGGTTTTATAATCCATATGTTGTGTTTTCTTATAAGATATTTGAGGCCAACTTTGATGGTGATCTTGTGAAGTTTCTCAGTAGAAGTGCTGCCTTTCTTGGGAGTAATTATTGCTGGATCATCAGCAAAGGCAAGGCATTTAATGTTAATCTGTTTATCCTTAGTTCCCATATATGTTTCAGGTATTTCTTTATCCCATATTCTTGAGCCCATCTAGGATTGACAATAATCCGTCCCATTGTCTGTCTCCCACCTTAGTTTCAAAGGGTTCAGAGAGTTCACCCATAAATTTCACTTTTGAAGTTGTGTGAGTCAATTGTTCAATTAACACAATATTTGCATTATCCTCACCATTTTCACTTAGCATATTGAACAGCATGGTCTGTTCAATCAAATTGTATGCTTTTCTATGGAAGTGACCACTGTTTGATTTGATTGGCACTAATGGAGTATCATCTTAACATTCCAGATCTGTTGCAGGCATGATCTGTGTGGTCAAAAAGCTGCCTGGTATTCACTAATCTTATGTTTGATAGAGGGCACAAGAAAGCACTGTAAGTGATTAGCAGCATTGAAATCCCTCGAAAATTGTTTGGGTCTGTCCTGTTTTTCTTTTAGTGTAGTGGGAGAATTAATGTAATTATACAATCTGCAGGTATGACATATATTGGAAATGATAGCTTGTAGCTAGTCAGTCAGGACTTCATCCCCGATTTGCAGCATCTTGGCAATTATTCCATCTTCCATTAATGCTTTGTTATTTTTCAATAGGTGTATGATGTTTTGCATCCTATTCAGAGTTGATGGGAGTGAGTTACTCTGTGTGTGGTTCACAGTTGAATAGCTATTATTTATTTGTATTTAATTATAGGCATACTGCAATAACTTTACACAAAGCACATGGCTGAACATAAGAAAAATCGAAAATTGGCTATAGAGGAGTAGTACAGAACATAGTTTTATTTCATGGCTTAAAGACCAACCAACACCCGAAAAATGATAGCAGTAATTATAATTTTTCAAAGATTATTTTGAAGAATAATGAGACTACTATGGATTATTTTTTTAAATCATTTTCTTTAGAAATGATGGACCTTATTCTAAAGTTTGGCTGTAACAAGTCATATTTGACTTAGATTTTTTCAAATGCACCCTGTACATGGAAATATTTAAGAAGTGTGTAATGATAATACATGGTTTATAATAGGTAAACAAGTAACTTCAAACCTTCTGCAATGAATGTTTGCAGATATGTCTTCTGAATATTTCTTAACTTATTTTTTTCTTACAGGAGCTTTTGGAATTATGCTTGGTTTCTTTTTTAAACTGAGTTGTCTTGCCTTCATTGTTCCATACTGGTATATATTTTTGTTGGACAAGTCTACTTGGAATAATCATACTTACTTGTATGGACTTGTTGCCATACTTCTATTAGGAACAAATGCAAATTACTACTGGTAAGAAAAATAATTAATTTGAATTTTTGTTTGTTATTGAGTTGTATGTGACTGTATTTCATTTGAAAATGGTTATTACTAGGCCTGCCCATGTTATCACTATTAGAGCATTGAACATGGTAGACGGTGATTTGCAAACTGATTTGTTGTACTGTACTTACTTCTTGTGGTAGTGATTAATCACACAGAAAATAATATTGTTGATTGGCATTTTAACTATGTGGCATTGTTCTCTGTTTTATTGTTAGTATCTTCATAAAAGTATGAGCAATGTGTGTAAGACTTCTTATCTTGACTCATTCCGTTATAATTCAATTAAAGAGTATTTTTGCTTACTTTAAAAAAATGAATGAAATTTACTTTAAAAAAGTAAATGAACAGGCATCTGTCATCTTAATATAGGCCAGATGTACTTAAAGCAGATGTTTTGAATTAAAGAAAGGTAAAAAAGTTTCACAAGGCTTATCTTTTGTTGTAGCAGTGCAGTTTTTGATTCATGTAAAAATTCTCGCTTAATACAAGCACATAATAATTTTTGTAATGCAATTTCATAAGGAAGTAATTAAACACGCATTTAACATTATCATCTCTCCTGGACATCATACCATAAAATCTCCACTCAGCAACATTGTCAGAACAACTTTTTCACTTCTTACATTCAAAATATGTATTTTTGGATAATGCAATATTTCTAGATGAACTGACTCTTAAAGACCTGATGAGATATGACTCTTGTTACTTGCTTCTATGATGGCAGATAGCTGGACAACTTTTATTAACAGTGTATCACAAACAATGAAGGCAGGAATGGGGCCATACCATGAAGACATAGGCATAGTCTTACAGCATTGAGTTTTAATGGTTATTAGTTATATTTTTGTTTTGACAGGTATTGTCAGAGGTACCCTTAAGTGGAAGATATCTAGACTCCACCATGATACACAATTATATGCATTTTATTACCAACTAATACTCATAAACAAGCTGTGATGTTATGAAGCACTTGGAATGTACTTACAGTGGTAAGTGGAGGAGAATGATGCTTTCCTGTGTTGTTGTTGGGCTTGTATTCAGGATAGGAAGATCTTAAATCGTGATAAATAATCTGGGCATTTCAGATTTGTTTCTCTGAATCTGAAAATGAAATGAACATTTAAGTGTGCAAGGAGAAAATGTTTGGTGGGAGCTGGTAGCAGATCACAAAATGGTTAGCTTAAACAGAATGATGGTGTCACATACTTTGGTAATTGTTTAGAGAAATAGATCAACCTGCTACCAGAGCCAGAGGAATAAGCCTTTTGGATTGTAGGAACAGTTATGGTGCAACAGATAGTAACGAGTTGACGGGTTAGTATAAAAGATGGGATGCAAAAGTATTTGTTGTTAATTAATAACTATGAGAGTGATGTAGGCACACTTTTGTATGATAAACTAGGAATAGATAACTGAGTTGAAAGTGAGCATAAACCTAATGCAACATTTGGACAGGTAATAGCGTATATTGTGGTTTCACAAGTAAGGTTAGGTTACTGGTAGTAGGAGGTGTGGGAAATGCTTAAAATACTGATGCACTTTATAGTTCACAGAGTGATAATTTGAGTGGCTAATGTATGTATGTGGAGTTAATTGTCATGATTGACCATATTCAGATTGGTCATCATATGGGAAACCTGTATTCATCAATAATACACATGTCTTGTCTGCTTGTTGCCCCTACTGATAGTTGGGGTTACATTACACATAAATAAAAAGGAGAACTTCTTTTATTTTAGAAAACTGGTGACAGTAATTTCATAATGAAACTATAAATCTTCCCGCCATGCTGCATTACATGATACTGAACCAATTTCAGCTTGAAAACTCTCTATATATTGAAATTTATACAATTAACTGCTAAAAGATTTATTCACTGCATTTGCTAAAGTGGTAGAAGGCTTTTGCTGTGTTCCATGACAGAATGCTATGATTGTCCCCAATCTCTGTCTCATAAACTGCACATTTCACAAATAGAAATACATTTATCACACAGGACACAAGCTGCAAATCCATGGACAGATGGCAACGCATCCACTCCCCAATGAAAACTACAATGGGTATGGTAAACTAATAGTAGTAGATGGAGCCTTGCTTTCAAATAATCACCACCTCGGAAAGAGAATGTGCCAGATGACCTGCAAGAAAGTGGTTTGCAATCAGTGATGACAATAATAATAATATCATACCAATGAATCATATTTATTTTATTTTTTGAATGGCTTAACTACACATTAACAACAGTGGAGTAAAATTTTTATAAAAACCATTACATCATAATTCTCCCAGCTGATAAGGCCTCAACCACTGTGGTCATGAAAGGGTGTGTTTATGTGGCTGAATTCCTAATACAGCTCTCCAACACTTCAACTTAACAACCACTTCCCCAATAACTCAGTCTGGTTAGAAATGTGTTCTTTCCTCATCCTCCAACATCCCTTACAATTCCTTTCATATCACTCCATTTCCTTTCTGATTCCTAAGACCTCCAATACTCCAATGCTGTTCCTATTGGCCAAGACACATGAAGCAGGCAATCCAACAAACTAGAGATATTCCAGAGATGTTATTACGTTTATAGCATGCATGATGGATTTAGATATTCCTTCATTATTCTATTGTCACTGCGGTACCATTTCCTACCTTCTGGTTTGGCCAGTACTTCATCATTTGAGGTGGGATGGGAGTGGGGGCAAGGAATGGGAAGGGATTTGACCATGACCTTTTTGAAGGAAGCATCCCAGCATTCACTGGGAGTGATTTGGGGAAACCATGGAAAACCCAAATCTGGATGCCCGGACAGGGATTTGAACCGGCACCCTCCCATATGTGAGGCCAGAGCATTAACCGCTCACCTACCACGCTCATTGCCAATACATCTGTTTCTGTCCATAACACTGTGTGATGTCCTTTCAAAATGTGTTCACCATAGCAGATTTTGTAGTTAGACATATTTTCACATGTAACTGGTGTTTTTTTAATTGTTGTTTGTTATATATTTACAGATTGTAAAAGATGCCAGGGAGTATGTGATTCCATGTCAATTTGGTACAAATTGCAAGGGAGAAACAGAACAACATCTCAAAACAAGATTGGAAGAATAATAATAAGATTGAACGAACACCACTGACTTGCAAAACTGGTTCAACCCACAAAATTGGCAGTCACAGAACACATTTTGAAAGAACAGCATGAGGTGTTACAAACAAAGACAAAGGCATTGGCCAAACCAGCAGGAATTTGACATTGATAGTCCAGGAAGCAATAGAGGTATTTAAATATACATTAAATATACACAGAGATGGAGGATATAGAAGGAATGAAGCTTGGGATTCACTTTATATCACCAAAATGGAAACATGGAGGAATGATGACATCCATCATTAAGACTACAAATATAATAACATCTCTAATTTGTTTTATTCTGTTGATGCTGATGATCAGATTGTATTCAGACAAAAGTGAATCTAAATTCACCCTGGAAGATGGCCAGAGGGTTTGGGTGATATTATGTAACTGGTTAATTGATACCATTAGGGACTTTCATTTTGGGATGGGAGGGAGAAAATCAGGGAGGAGATGTAATCACATAAATACAAATAAGCAGACTAAGAAATAGAATACGGGGTTATTATATAGAAACTAAGAGAACTAAAAAACCTTAAAGTGAAATGTGTGGATAATATTGCTACAGATGTGTTAAAGGTAAGGGGATGTGATATTGTGCAATATTTTGACATGTTATTTATACTGAGCTTGGAGACTTGTTGCTTCCCATATGACTGGAAATATGTTGTAATTTATTGGTCTGTAAAGAAGAGATGAGACAAATAGGATTGAAAATTCCAGGTATATATCAGAGACGAAAAGGAATAAGCTTACAAACCATTATCTGAAAAGAGTGGTGCAATATAAGATCCAAAATTTGTGTATCAGATATAGCAGTTGGAGGGGCAGCTAGATGTTTGTGGCAGTTACTGCCAAACACAAGCAGTAACTGATATGGTATATGGGCTAAGTTGTAATTCATGGGAATACACAAGATGGGTGAAGAGAGTTGCAAGTGCCTCTGCTAATAAATTGTCATTGGCTTCAGCACCTCTCCTGGACTTGAACCTCAGATGACCAGAAAAAGGTTTCATTGTTAGGTAACGTGTTATTCCACTTGGTAACAGCTAATACTTGTGTTTGATTTTGGTGCAGATCTCATGAGGTCATGGATCCAGGTTGTCAGGAAGGCACTATGCAAGTTGGTGGTGGCTCCATTCTAGTATGGGTTGTGTTTATGCAGCATGGACTGGGAACTTAAGTCAGACTGAACTGAAAAATTGACTGGAAATGGTTATGTTCAGCTACTTGCGGATCATTTGCAGCCATTCATGGCCATCATGTTGCCAAACAATCCTCAAATTCTTCAGGACTACAATGTGCCATATCACCAGGCCAAAATCATTCACAGTTGGTTTGAGGAACATTCTGGATAATTCTATTGATTGAACTGAACACCTAGATTGCCAGACATGAATCCAGTCAAACATACCTGGAGCATGATTGAAAGGGTAGTTCATGCACAACATCCTGCTCCAGCAACACTTTCAAAGTATGGACAGTTGTAGAGCAAGCATGTTATCCCACAAGATAGCAGGAGGTATCCCATGAATTTTGGCACTTCATTGTATTGGTGATGAGACTTGGATGAACATTAGTAGTAAATTGGTAATAATAGATGGACCCTGAACACAAGCTGGTACTTTATATCAGGCTAGCAGATTATGAAAAAATTTCTTTTATGCGTAGCAGAGTCAAGGACCGGTACAAATTGCAGGAACCAGTAACACTGGAAGAATTTAAAATAAAAATTTGCTAATGGCAAAAGCAGTTAGGTGATGATGTTGCAATCAAAGACTTTTAAGATTAAAAAATAAAATAATTAAAAAGGAATGCAGGTGGGTAGGAAATTGTCCATGGACAAAGGCAATAAAAAATGTGACCAGAACATCATATTGCTACAGTTTACATTCTTGCTGGTTTGGGAGACTTGGTTGTTATGCGAAGGCTAACTAGGTTGCCCTCTATATTTTTAGATTCAAAAAATCATTTGTCTTTATAGAACCTATGATGACTTAATATTTATTTACAGGTCATTGGATGTAGTTTTTGGAAGGGTTAAGCAAAATAAGACAGTACCATTATGGAATTACACAATTCTAAGAATACAGTTCTTCATACTATACTTTTTTGCGGGTCTGAAGAAAATGGACAGAGATTGGATTGAAGGATATTCCATGACAAATCTCAGTCAACACTGGATATTTGACCCTTTCAAGTAAGCTGACGTATACTGCTCTTAAGTGCACTTAACTGAACGTAATTATCTCTTTGCACTAATATTGAATATTGCTTGCAGGATGTTATTATCACCAGAACAAGTGGATTATTGGATTGTCCATGTCAGTGGTTTTCTTCTAGATCTAACAATAGGTTTCTGGTTATTTTTTGATAAAACAAGACCTTACGCTATATTCTTCTGCTCCTCATTTCATTTTATGAATTCAAGGTTATTTAGCATTGGTAAATATTAAAGTATTGCATTTTTTAAGTGCATGCAGATTTCTTAAACAAACAGTGGAGGTGGAGAAAACCATATTTCATTTTTATAACATATTATATAGCATGCATTCACATCATTACTCAGAAGATGTTTGTAACTTTTGATGATTTTGCTATTAAAACAATCTCACTTATATGAGGGTAGGCTCAAAAGAAATGCACACATGCTTTTAGAACACGAATAAACACAAATAGTAAGATCATGCAAAAAGTACATTAAAGTAAAATTCTTAAGCTTCAAAATTATATATATATATATATATATATATATATTTCAACATGGTCACCATTAAGACTAAGACATTTCTCCCAACATGTGACAAGTTTTTATTTTATTCCGTCACTGAAAAATTCTTCTGACTTTTATTTACTCTTGAATTTGACAGCTGCCTTAACATCATTGTCTGAGATGTAATGATTAGCCTTGAGGTCTGTCTTGAAGAAATAATAATAATAATAAAAATTGCAAGGAGCAAGATTGGGGGAGGAAGAAGTGTGTGAAATTGGTTCAGGCTTCAGGTTTTGCAGAGCCTGTACAGTTGCATGAGGTACCCATTGTGCACAGATTTTATAGTATCCCAATTGTTCTATAATGAAGCTGACATGTTCCTTGGTTATAGGGGGGGGATTGTACTTTAATGTGCTATTTTTTTATTCGTGTTCTAAAAGCATGTGTGCATTTTTTTTCAGCCTAACCTCATATTTGCATATTGTTTTAATGAAAAAATATGTAAAAAAATATTTTTAAAATAATTGATGCTACAACGTGTACAGTTACCACAACTCGAGATATCAATTGGATGTGAGTGTATCTGTATACTATAAACATAAATGTGTTGAGTACAAACTTAAAACTGTCTTAAGTATTAGCGAGGGAAAAAAAAAAAAACTCAAATTATTTTCATGACAGGTATATTTTTTTCAGCGTACAAAAAATAAATCTTTAAATATATTTTTATCTCAATAGGAATAATTTTTTTTTGGTCTTATTTCGATTTGATGAACATATTTTTAGTTAATCCCTGATGGGTATAAACGAAAAAAACTGAATGGTTTGCCAACCCTTGAACATGCAATATATAATTGACCATGCAAAAATCAGACTTTATAGATCCAAACCACAAATTGATATTGTTTGGCCTTGTGACTTATTAACAGTCATTGTGAATGCCAAGTGAATTGTAAATTGTAAATGTTTGAATGGAATGGGCAAGTCTGAAGGGATCATTGGGATTCATGGTAGAAGAAAACCTTCACCTTGAAACTTACTGTTTAAAATGGCAGCTTTAAGAACATTGTTCATGATTTTTTTATGACTAATTGCGTGCCACTGCATAGCTTTGGTGCATTAAATTTTGAAGCGAAGTGATTGGTGAACCAATTTTAAATCACAAGTTATGTGGTGGCATTCCAGCTAAATCCAGTAAATTTAAGAATTCAACAGGATAGCTAACAACTTCCTCAGGATTGACAACCGTGTCAATCAATTTGAATGATATTTCATTGCCAAGCAGTGACTTTTGTATTTTAAAATTAATTGCATTAACATCTACATTTTTTGCGGCCAAAATAATCCGCTCACGTAGCCATGCATGATTAGTGTAATAAGCTGGTAAATCTGGAACTATACTGTCAATTAAAGCATCTTTGGTAGCCACCATGTTGCAAAAATTGTCTGGGAGTCAGAGGCATTGTGAATTTTCATGCAATTGAATTTTCTCCTTTGCAATGTTGAGCAATTGTTCAGAGAATGCAAGTGCCAATGGATCATTTTGAAGTTGAATATGCGTATTTATGGTAAGGCATAATTTACTGACACTTCGCCATAGGTATGATTCTTTCAAGCATGTGTTAATTTCGTCCACATATGTAACACGTGGAATGACAGGCAATATCTGTCTGAAATCACCGGACAGTTGCAGTAGAGCACTACTGAAAAGTCTGGTATTATTATTGAGATCTTTTAGCATTCTATTGAGAGCTTCAAGGGAATTCTTGTGGGCCATAGTGCATTCATTCCAGATAATAATTCTGCATTTTCTCAAAACTTCAGCCATGGCTGAATGTTACACATTGCGCCTGGATATGTGTGATTTTTCAATGGTAACTTATGTGCTGAATGCACAGTCTGCCCACCATCAAGCAAGATTGCTGCAATGCCTGATGAAGCAATTGTCAACACAATATGATTTTGTGATTGAATGTGTGCAAGTATCAGTGAGATAAGGAATGTTTTGACAGTGCCATTAGGTGCATCAAATAATAATAATAATAATAATAATCTGCCTTGTGCTACAGTTGACAAATTAATTTGATTAGATATGAGGCATGCATGTGTGGTATGCATTTCTGCCGCTAGGCATTTATAGTGCAAGTCATTGTCAGTTCAATGCTGCCTGTGTTGTTGACCTGGCTTATTCTGTTAATCTGCAATAATTGTTTTTGCTAGTGCTGTTTCGTTATTGTTTCATTTTTGATGATGGAAAGTTTAAATGAACAACTTGCATCTATGAAATTTTGTTTTCTACGTAATAAAAATGCTGCCGAAACTGTTTTAATGTCAAAAACAGCTTACAAAGGTGATGTTATGGGAAGTGTACAGTGGTTCACTCGGTTTAAATCTGGTGACATGTCGATTGATGACACACATTGTTCTGAATGTCCATCAACTGCCCGAATTGATGAAAATGTTGAAAAAATTTGAGAGCTTGTGCTCTCAGACTGTTGATAGACAATTGATCAAATGCCAAAGATTAGTGGGTTATCTTGGAGCTTGGTTCAGCGAATTTTAACTGGAGATTTGGGAATGAAAAGGGTTGCTGCCAAGTTTGTTCCTCGGGCTCTGACTGACAATCAAAAAGAACATCGAGTTGAAACATGTCGTGCTTAGAAACAACAGTTTGAAATTGATCCAGGTTTTCTGTCAAATATCATTACTGGTGATGAGTCATGGTGCTGTGGTTACGACCCAGAAACAAAGCAATGGTCAAGCCAATGGAAGACGTCATTGTCACTCCGTCTTAAAAATTGTATAGCTTTTAAAAAATAATTCCTTTTTTTTGGGAGGGGGGGTACCCCCTCATATATACTTTTGTTCAGCGGTGAGCAGCTAGCTGGTTATTATCAGCAACAAAAGTAGCCAAAGAGGTTGTATCAAACTGTTCACGCTGAACATTGCTATGAATGATTTGTGCTGCTGGATGATTAGGCGATGGCATGCCAAATTGAATGAGTGGCATATTTAAAATGAGAATACAAATATCCTCAATCTTTATTAATGCCTTGATATATAATTCAGGCAAAAAATTGATATTTGGATCTTGAGCAGCAATCCTAATGCGATGTAGAATGTCCTCACTCATCAAATCTTGTCCCATTTATCCCAGAGTGCAGAAGCTTCAGATGGAAAACATGTCGTCAATAATATAGTGAATAATTGACTTGGTACTGCATCTGCATGTGTGATATCCCAATCCACTGCCCTTATGAACATATTTGCAAATGAATTTGATGGACTTCCAAATTGCATAACTCAACATTTATGTGTGCTTTTTAGGTTTTGCACAGCCATGGAGAATAGTGAACCACCCAGCGATTATCAATAACAACTATTACACCATTTGACGTGCACAATTGATATGATTGGCCACCACTGTCCATGTCTCTATGATGATAATGATGGATAACCATCAATATGGTGATAGTATGATTTATACATACTTTTGGAAAAGATTTTGTACATTTTTCACTGTCCATACATGGTGCCGTCATGTTCAGAGTACCTCATAGATCATGTTAGTAATAACATTGTTACACAACTCTTTATCAGTATTCCAATCCAGAATTTCCACTGAAATAATTTTATCAATTTCTTCTGGCCACACTTTATCGACCAACCAAATCCAAATATGTGCATGTGGCAAACATTGTTTTTGCCATTCAACAAAATACAATGAGCAATGTGTTTCACCGAATACAGAGTGATGTTTAATCAAATTCATCAACGATTTTAACTTTTGTTTAAACACACATGCAATGATATCATGGTAATGCATAGCTGTTTTACCTGGCAATAACAAAATTTTAATTTCATCTCAGTTTAGATTGCACATAAATCTGATGGACAGAACTGGTCGGCCGTATGCATGCACGAAATATATTCTTGCATATGATGTGGACCACCAATATTCTCGTATCAATATAGGATGATGGAAGAATTTATGTGATACTGATGTTGTTGATATTAGTTGCTTCATCTACGTTACTGACAATAGCATCACACAAATGAATGTACTCCTCAGAATGAAGATTCGCTTGATTAAACTTGATCTACCATAATCACTCACTTTCAATTTTCTCATACATATCAACAACGTATTTATGAAATAGCTGGTGGCATTGGAGAATGTTGTAATCTTCATTGGCATGAATCATCAACTGATATGCATAGAAGTTCATCGCACTAACTTTCTTGATAATTTCTTCACCTGCAAAATAAAAATATAAATAAGACAAAAAGAAATTAATTCCACTAAAAAATAAATAAATAAAATAATGTACATTTTGTAGTTGTCACTGGATTTATTTGTTTAATGTTTAAATGAAATCCATCTTCTCCTTCCCAAGATATCACTGGATGTTGCAAAGCATTGTAAGAACGATGATTGTCTTGAATCTTCTGCACCATGTTATCTCTGCATTGTATCTTTATCTCTCGATGTTCATTTGGGTTGCCAACTATAACAACCGCAACTTCATTATCGTTGGTACTTTGTAACTGCCTGCATGTTCTCCATATGATACTTTGTCTGCTTTGATGATAATCAGATAGTTGTCATTTTGCAAAGTGTTGGAAACGGTCTTGAACAATTGGACCAAATGGTTATGATTTTGCAAAAACGTTTCCAAAGTTGCTACTATTTCTCACTCCTCCATCTACTTGATGTGGTTGTATTGGTTGGCAGTATATGTTAATTTGTTGCTCCTTATTGCCCATGAAATAGATTTACAAACATTTTGGATCAGCATCAAGCATTGAGAACAAAGAACCAATTTGATAATACACTTGTCCCTGAATTTTAAATGTTGATACAAAATTACAACTATTCTCATTATGAACAAGTTTTGTTGCTCCAAATGATGTTATTTGGAAGCAAGAATTGAATTTATGGATTTTATGTAAAAACAATTTTGATTGAGATATGGCTCCAGCCAATAGTGTTTTCAATGGTTCTGGTGGCAGATTCAATGATGGAAGTGAAACTTTTCATGAAGGGCAGCAAAGACTGGCCAATTCACCTTTGTATTTCAATGTATGACAGTGTTGGCATTCTTAGTCCATATTTTTTTTTTTTTGCTGTCGTCAGTCTTTAGACTGGTTTGATGCAATCCTCCATCCCTTCCTATCCTGTGCTAACCTCTTCGTTTCTACATACCCCTTACAACCCACGTCCTCAATTATCTGCTTCATATATTCTAATCTCTGTCTACCTCTACAGTTCTTACCTTCAACTGTTCCCTCCACTAACAAATTAACCAATCCAGCATGTCTCAAAATATGACCTACCAGCCTGTCTCTTCTTCCTGTAAGCTTCTTCCATAAACTTCTTTTCTCACCCATCATTTCCAAAACTTGTTCATTTCTTACTTTGTCTGTCCACCTAATCTTCAGCATTCTTCTGTAGCACCACAATTCAAATGCTTCAAGTTTCTTTCTTTCCGGTATTCCTAAAGTCCATGTTTCGCTACCGTAAAGTGCTGTGCTCCACACATAGAGTTTTAAAAAGTTCTTTCTAATTCCTAGATCAATATTTGAAACTAAAAGGTTTCTCTTTTTCATGAAGGCTCTTTTTGCTAGTGCTATTCTGCTTTTAACATCATTCCTACTTCGGCCATCGGTTGTAATTTTGCTTCCCAAGTAACAGAACTCACTCACTTCTCCTATTGCATCAGATCCTATTTTTATATTTAATCTGCTAGTATTGGTATCATTTCTGCTACATTTCATCACTTTTGTTTTACTTTGATTTATATTCAGTCCAAAATCTTCCTTCAGTATTTTGTTCATGCCATTCAATAACTTCTCAATATCCTCAGCCCTTTCTGCTAACAAGACAATGTCGTCAGCAAATCGTAGCATACTGATTTTTTCTCCCTGAAAACTTATGCCACATGAAAATTTTTCTTTGACTTTCTTCATTGCTTCTTCTACATACAAGTTGAATATTAACGGGGATAGACTACAACCTTGTCTCACACCCTTTTTAACTGATGCATGTCTCTCGTGATTCTCTACTTTTATTACAGCCACTTGATTCTTATATAGTTTATAGAGTATTCTTCTATCTCGATACTTTAGACCTGACTTCTTTAAAATTTTGAACATCTTGTCCCACCTAACATTATCAAAAGCTTTTTCTAAATCAACAAATGCCATAAAAGTATCTTTGTTTTTCTTGATCCGTCCTTCAAGTATTAATCTTAAAGACAGAATTGCTTCCCTTGTACCGCGACTTTTCCTAAACCCAAACTGATCTTCACCTACTATCTCTTCTACTACCCTTTCCATCCTTCTGTATATTATTCTGGTCAGTAATTTTGAAGCATGTGTTGTTAGACTAATGGTGCGATAATTCTCACATTTGTCGGCTTGTGCTTTCTTTGGAAGTGTGAAGATGATATTTCTATTAAAATCAGTTGGAATTTCTCCTGTTTCATAACTTTTTGATATCAGCTTGAATAATCTTTCTATTCCTTCCTCTCCTAGGGATTTAAGAAGTTCTGCAGGGATCTCATCAATTCCAACTGCCTTATTTGCTTTCAAGTCATTCAGAGCTTTATTAAATTCTGTTCTCAATACAGGATCTCCTAAGTCATCAATGTCGACATCATCTTCCTTTTCCATTACACTATTGTTCAAGTCGTCCCCAACATACAGTTTCTCAATGTATTCTTTCCATCAGTTAGCTCTATCTTCTGAGCTTAAAAGAGGTTTCCCATCGGCAGCTTTAATGTTCATACCTCTTTTCTTCATTTCTCCAAAATTCTGTTTGATCTTTCTATATGCAACATCTACTTTTCCTATGACCATTTCCTTTTCTACTTCTTCACACTTTTGTCCATATTACCAATGACAATTAGTGCAATTGATGAATAGTCTATTTCCAGCTTGTATTCGAATGCAAGGAGGTGAAGTGATGCATGTGTCAATGCATGATGTTCTTGCACACGCTGTCAGTCATGTGCTCTGTGTGGGTCAGTGGCTTGTTGACGTGTCTCTCTTTGTCTCAATTCATTATCTCGAAGACGTTCATTGTGATGCTCTTGACTTTCATTTGCAAGTTTGTTTACAACCTGGTTTCTTAAATTTACATTGTCCATCAATTGATCTTCTGCTGTTCTATTTAACCAACGGATATAAACTATTTGTGTATGCCGTGTACATTGACCATTATTTCCTCCTCATCCACGAAGAAGTGGAATTGTTCTGTGATAAGTACACAACACATAAATATTAGTGACTTATTTATATTAAAATTATTAGGAATATGGATGAAATTTTATTAATATGACTGTTCATATGACTAATCAATGAGTCATTCAATACTTCATAAGTTGCATAGAATCAAATGAGAATTGACAATTTAAATTTGTTGGTTAAGTTGATTGTTATTGAATGCACATGTATACATCATTAAAATTCATGAAATATAATATAAAATATTCACTTCAATACTGAACCTTACAAATTTACACTACATTTATTTTTTAATTCCAATTTCAATCTGCAAATTCTATTTTAATGTAATAACAACTCTAAGCTATGAAACAAGTAACTGATATGCAGAAAAGCAACAATCCGATCTGATATTACTAAAACGTGATTGCAACGCTGCCTACTGGATCCAATTGTGAATCTAAACCATTCTCTAATCAACTTAATCACACACACAAAATATCATAAAAATCAGTCCAGCCATTTATGAGGAGTTCAGTCACATACACATGGACAGAAGAAATATATATATATGAGCAGGAAAATATTTTAAGCCAATAAAACTAAGGATGGATAGGGAAATATGACCCAACACTTACCAAAGATGAAGGCGGCTGGAACGACGAACACAAAAAAATAAACACAAAAAAGCACAATATTTCAGCAATAGCCTTATTTGTGCGGAAGTAAGACGTGAGACACCAGGCGGAGTGAGATGTGTATACAGCAACCGTTGTCTGGTGAATGGCATTACCAGCACAGATTGTATTATAGGATGGGGGTGGGGGAGGGGAAGCTCAAATATTGGATCGATAATCGATATTGTTGACGGTATAATATCATTGAAAGTGGTAGACCAACATAACAACTGAGGGCACATATATACAACAAATTTTGAATAACTAAACGTAAAAAATAAAATATCAGAAATATAAGATATATACAAATTTTAAAGATAATAAGTGCTGGGTCTGGTAGGAGGAATTTATTGGAGGACAGGGGGGGGGGGGAAACAAGATAAGTGCAATATTTCGGCCTACAGCCTACACAGAGGATGGCGGTCTCTGTGTACACATCTGACTCCACCTGATGTCTCACTTCTACACGTAGGGTGGTGTTCTTCATCCCAGCCACCTTCATCTGTGGTAAGTGTTGGGTCTTATTTCCGTATTCTTCCTTAGTTATAAATGACCTCCTGCACCATGCGGTCTCACAGAATGACCGTTAGTCCGTAGTGACTATGTGGCTCGAGCCCTTCGTCACTTATCAGATGCTAACACTTACTGCCGCCTCGCTGAAGATCTCACACCAGCTGTTGTAAGAACCTTAGAATTTTAGCAAATTCTAGCCACTCACCTTTAGGTATTAAGGGGAAAGCTCACTCTTTAGTAACAGGTAGTTTCATTTCGTGTATAGGTTATGAGAGTGAAGCTTTATATAGCATGCAGATACTGTAACCAAACAGACTAAATAAACCCTTTTAGGAACAGTAAAAGTAAATAAAAGCCCTAAAGTAAACCTTTTATAACAGAAATAAAATATTAGTTTGGGAGGAATTAGGTTAAATCACTCAAAGTCAATTTCAAATAATAAATTTTGCTATAGATTAACTTCACCATTTCTAAATCAATTTAAATGCAGTAAAGACTGTCAGTAGTTGCTAAATGCCAGATATAAACTTTGTATAACAATAAATAAACTTTAAATCAACTGAAAATTAAATAATCATTAATAATCCAATTTTGAAATTATGAGCTTCTACTTGGGAGCATTTTGTCATTTCTAAACCGAATTACGAGCAAGAAAGTAACTCAATATTTAATAAACCAACTAAATTAACTTCCTATAATAATATTAAAACCTTTTACTAACCTGAAACATGATAATCCATTATAATCCAGTTCAACTCACAAGAGATTTCTAATATTTGGCATTTCACTGTTTTTACACACTTTCGAACAGAATAAAGTAGTTTTAATGAAGTAATAATGCAATTAAAATATAAATTCACTAAAATTTCGTAGTTTCTGAACGTATAAATAACTTAAATCAATTTTTAACACTTCGTTAGATGCACTTCACTTTTAACATTTTTTATCACAACAGCCTAGACAGTTTTTGAAATAAAAAGTAGATTTCCGGAAAGAACCAAAAATCTAAATCACATATAATAATTTCAAGTAATTCCAAGTAATAGAACCGATTCTATAAAGACTTAAAATTTATTTCACAACGAAAACCATGTGCCATGTTTAGGAATTATTTACATTTGCTCAAAATCAGATACAGAGATGAGACAACTTTCAGAATACATCATTTAATTCAGAGAATATTTGAGTAATTTTACATTTCGGATAAAAGTAATAGAAGTAAAGTTATTAAATTAAAACCGAAATAGCATTTTTAGTAAATCTTATACACCCTGTAATTAAACTATCCGTGCATCAATTTTAATAAAAGTTACACCAATAAACTCAGGAATTTTGGGAGAACACGCTGATAATAATATTATTTGTGTAAATTGTGGTTTAGTTGAAATGACGAAATAAAGAAGCTTCTAGAACAATAGTAATTCCCCAGGGTAGAAAAATAGTTCACTCCTACGCTCAGATCTTTAAAACCAGATATTCAAAATTACTCACTATATATCCATTATTTCTCGATTAAAAAAGTCTAAACACTGTCATACCTTAAGTTTCATATAATTGTTTGGTTACCGAGATATTTCCGACCTAAATTTTCTAAGTGTTAGCGGAAAGCTGCGTTTTGGCTCTGACGTCAGCGAGGTTATATATCACAGGACGTGGAGGTGACGACGTCTTTTCTCGTCCTGGAGCTGTGCTATTATGACGTTATAAGTGTGTGTGGGCGCTGGTGAGGTTGGTAGCTGAGAATTTGGGTTGGCACCACTGAGTCGGCCATGTTGGGACTTCGGGGCGCGGCACTTTTTTCATAACATGAACTTGTAATTTTCATCAGGGGTTTCGGTCGGTCTTAACTTCTCTCCACAATCTGCAAACTTTTGGGAACGTGTGTTCGATTTGCCTAATCAACTTTGAGAATGCTGTTTTGAACTTTTGATTTTATTTGAATAAATTTGAAGATTTTTTGAAAGTGAACTGTTTTATTCCATAGCTATCGAATCACCTTTTCAATATTTGAGGTCATCAAATATTGTGGCGACCTGAAGCATTCTAGTTGAACTATCCAGGCAACATGGTCAAAGCAAATTAACATATTCAGTAAGTTTTCATCGAACAGTGTGTTGCTATCAAGAGTGTAAGTTAAGGCACTTAGGCGATACTCAACCCCGGTGTCGGTCTAGTTCCTTACACTGTCAACAAAAAATACAGAAATATGTACAGCTCAATGGGCCTCTCAAAGGTCTCACCCCACAGTCAATCTCTCTTCTTCCTCCTCAAAATCCACGTATGCCTACACTTTACTTCCTTCCCAAAAACTATAAGCCTGGCAATCCGGGACTCTCCATTGTTGCGGCTTATGGATCTCATACAGAACGAATCTCTGCATTGGTGGACCAGTACCTACAACCTATAGTCTCTCAGCTCTTCTCCCACATCAAGGACACACAACACTTCCTTTTCCGTCTATCCACTGTGCCCACACCACATCCTTCCAACTCCATCATGGTAACCATTGATGTCACATCACTGTACACACACATCCCACATTGCCATGGCCTTAGTGTCATGGAACATTTTCTGGACAGCTGCTCCAACACATCTTTCCTCACCACGTTGGCTGAGCTGCTACTAAAAAACAACTACTTCTCCTTTGAAGGCAATATTACCTCCAAACCTGTGGCACTGCCATGGGCACTCGCATGGCCCCCTCTTATGCTAATCTCTTCATGGGCCACCTGGAACAGATGTTTTTGGAGAATGTGCCCCCCCCCCCCAAACCCCTGCTGTGGCTTACAATCATAGATGACAATTTTATTATCTGGACACATGGAGAAAACACCCGTCTAAATTTTGTGGACCATTTAAATACCTTTAATAACTCACTGAATTTCACATGGACCTACTCCCACTCCCAGGCCACATTCTTGGATGTGAACCTATCCCTCTCCTATGGCCACCTCAGCACCTCAGTTCACATCAAACCTACCCACTCACAGCAGTACCTCCATTTTGACAGTTGCCATCCATATCACACCAAACGTTCCCTCCTCTACAGTCTTGGCATTCGAGCCAACCAGAAATCCCTAAATGAGTACTCAAACAACATATTACAAGCATTGGAATCCCAAAACTATCCCCCAGCTTTGGTTCACAAGCAACTTTCATGAGCCACAATGCAACCTGCTCAACCTATTGACTACTCCAAACCCCTAGAAACCAACCACAGTCGTGTCCTGGTTACACAATATTTCCCTGGCCTTGAATCCTTCAACAGAATCCTTCGGCAGGGTTATGATTTCCTACTAATCTGCCCAGAAATGAGATCCATTCTTCATAAAATCCTCCCTGGCCCTCCCAGAATTTGTTTCAGCAGACCTCCCAACCTCAGCCAACTCCTAGTCCACAAACACAGTCTTCCTCGAACCATCAGACAGCCCCAAAGATCTTTCCCATGCAAAGACCCCACTGCAAGATGTCTGACATACACCATGCCTCCACCATTTTCACCAACCCTATCACTGACGAGAGCTTTCCTATCATAGGACATGCAACCTGTGAAACCTCACATGTAATATACCAGGTAACCTGCAAACACTGCTTGGCTTTCTATATAGGTTTCACTAGCCATCCATTAGCCATAAGAATGAATGGCCACTGACAGACAGTTTTCACTCGGAGTCCAAAATATCCGGTAGCTATCCATGCCATCTCTCATGATATCAATAATTTTAATTCTTGTTTCACATTCCGTGCTATCAGAGTCCTCCCAAACAACAGCATCTCGTCTGAGCTCAGAAGATGGGAGCTTGCCTACCAATACAAACTAGGCACAAGTCCTGATCTCATTTGAGATAATACCCAGTCAGTACTTTTCCTTCCCTCTATCTGTTCCTTGCCTCCATGCCCAGTGTTTCTATTAAACCACCGCATACCAGACATGACGTTTATCTGCATAGATTCTCTTTTTTTATTACTAATTTTATATTTGTTAATTTTTTCAATTATTCTGTATTCTTATTTACTTTTACTTTCTCAAATTTATGTCATGAACATTTTAATGTATTATTCTGCACTTTTTGCAACATTTTGCATTGCACATTTACTAGATTCAGTTCACTGTCCCGCTCTCTCTGTCCTCTGTTTGAATTTGTCCCCACCATGTTCCTGACTAACGGTTATTCTGTGAGACCATATCCTGCACCACCCTCTCTCCGTGATGTTCTCCTGTTGACGAAGGGCCAAGTTCCGAAATATTAATTGTTTTTCCTGTCCTTGTGCTTTTTTTATGTGTTCACCCCACGAAACCATCATCTAAGGTAAGTGATGGTTCATTTCTCTATCCTTATATGTATATAAAGATCACACATTCATGCCACCCTCTCCTGCCCATACTCTCTTACTAACAGCAGGAGATCAAGGGCTGTCTACCAGCACAATCACATGTGGGCAGCAGTAGGTGGCCATGGAGGAAAGTGTGTCTTTATGATCATACACCAGCTTTTTGAATCCATTTTGATGGTACTTTCACTGGCAGGTTGATGTTTTGGCAGGGAGTAGCATAAGTTACTTTTTATTCTGGAAATATTTAAGGTTCCATGTAAAAACATAAACACCTTTAAAATACACAACAATCACGAATGAACTTGGGTATCAGCTAGTAGTTTGATAAAATTTTAAACATAAATTAAAAATTTCAGTGTTTCATCCTTGAAAAACAATTGTCTAGATATCCATAATTGTTTCTCATATGGAAGGATGAACACACAATTTTATGAATCCAACTATCCTGTTTTGGGAGGGTGTCTATCCCATGCTTACTTCAATAATTACAATAGTATTTACAACCAAAAAAGACAGCACAGATATATATTAGTTCAAATAAAATTTGAAGTGTTCTTTGGATAAACAGAATTTGGGGTAGCTACCATACTAATAAATTCATTTCATTTATACTAAAAACTTTTTATCCTGGTAGTACTTAAGGTTCCATTCAGAAACATATAAAATACATGACAATCACAAAAAAGTTGTGGGTACCGGCCTTTGTTGACTCCATAAATCTACAATATATTATATACATATTTACAAAAAAAGGTATTGTGAAATGAGCCACCACTTACCATAGATGATGGTATCATGGGGTGAACACATAAATAAGCACAAAACACAGGGGAAAAAATGAATATTTCGGGACTTGGCCCTTCATCAACAGGAGAACATCACGGGTGGGAGGGTGGTGCAGGATACATTCTCACAGAATGACCATTAGTCAGGAACATGGTGGGGGCAAATTCAAACAGAGGACAGAGAGAGCGGGACAGTGACTTGGATCTAGTACACGAGCAATGCAAAATTTGGCGAAAAGTGCAGAATAATACATTTCATAACATAAATTTGAGAAACTAAAAGTACTCTGTCTGTACAAACACTAATGCAATCCTTCCATGTTAATTCATTAAGGAGCAAATATTCATCAGTCAAATTAAATAATTCTTCACCAGTAGTTTGCTCTGAAAGTTCTTTACAAAAGAAGAAATTACTTACAATTACATCTCCATCGATGTAGTGAATGTAATGCAGAAGTTGTGCATGGAGGCTAATATCTATAGACTCGTCAATCTGGAGTGAGAATTTCTGACCGTTTATGATTTTCTCCTTCGTAATGTCTTCAGTATCACGAGACATATCAATAACTCGGCGACTGATTGCGTTAGCAGAAAGAGGAATTATTGGAATTTCACTATCAGATTCTAAACCCATAACTATTCTGACTATCTCTTTACAAACAGGCCTTCTCAGTGTTTCACCTATTGTATGTTGTTTCTTGGCCTTTACGATAAGTTCGGCTGCCTTATAACTAGCTTCCTGTAATTTTTTCTGAAATACGTACTGTAAGGGTATGAACATTCTTTGTTTTTTCTTATTTTATAACAACTGACAAAAATAATTGACATCTTTACTTGAGAGAGAAGAATGTTTTGTTGACAAATGTTGTTTCAATTTACTGGGAACTGTAGCAGCGTTACTGAGTTTTTCACTAGAAATGATACACTAGGGAATTGCGCTCATAGACGGAACACTCCGTTCAAGGAAACAAAATAGTCTGCTAATTGTAATAGAAAATATTAAGACTAAATACTAATACAGCTTTCGGTACACTTCAAAGCACAGCTATAATGGAACTGAAGTAATTATAATAAGTGTGATTTATGCACTTTAAAGTAGTCACATATACGGTGCCGATTGTTTTTACAGTGATGTCTAACAATGTGTCAGTGCAATGGTACAGGAACAAAGTAGTATTGTTAGAGAAGCACCGACATCAACAACGTAACAAAAAAAAATATAAGGCTTGGAAAGTTCTGCTAATCCCAGCAGTTTAGACTGAGGGAAAACACATACACAGAACATGTGGTAAATATAACAGAACCTCAATGGACAGCAGTAGAGGCGAGGAATAAAAATATTTCGAAAGTGAATAAACAAAACTAACATCGAAATGAAATCTTCACGGGTGTACCGCCAGATAGTGTTTTGAAAACATGATATTTCGATGACTAGCTCCGTCATCTTCATCAGGTGTTCAGACATCTGCACAGGTCATCTGACCATCAGATACTGGGACAGCCCAGGTGCTGTACTTCCTTATATAGGCCAATGGCTCTCTCTGACGCCCTCTCGTCGGCTGGCAGTGAGTGGGCGGGGCAACAGTTGTTCATTGTGGGTCGAGGAAGTTAATATTGGGCTCTTTGTGGCGGTTGCTGAATATGCGTGACATGCTCTCTGTGTAGAGTTGCCTAGGCTGCTTTCCATGCCTCGCTAAGAAATAGCCTACTACCTCTGTATTTCAGCCTAACTCAATCTCCACTAATAGTGCTGCTAGAAAAGCAAAGTTTCAATCACGCGCGAATTAATATGTTCCCTATATCGCATGTCAGTGTCATCATGCATCCGATATAAACTTGATACCAAATCTTCACAGGCTCTTACACTTTTCTTTCTTAATACCTGTGATGAAGATCGATATTAAAGGCTGAGACAGCTTACATTGGCTGAAATAATGACCCCAGTTAAAATGAAGGATGCTAAAATTAAATCTTCACAACTTACGTTATGCCATGTAATATTTAATTGTGTTTCATGCCACATATATCACACTCAATTTGGAACTTCTTTCATTCAAACAATGTAATGATTTCAGTTGGAAAACTGATAATTAATATGCCAATTTAAATGAAATACATACTTTTTTCAGTGTTTCGACAATTCATGTCTTAGCAATTACTTGACTAAATAGAATTGTTATAAAATAAGATTGAATGTAACTCCTCGTGGCTTGCGCTGAAGCAAGAGGTTTCCGTTTCCATCCTGGTCCAGGTAGAATTTCAACCTGACCATGGACTACGATAAACTTGCCGCCAGAAGAAAAATATTTCAATCTCACCCATATTAATACATGAACTGTATCGTGTTTTAGTGGCAATAATGCATAGTAGTAGTTGTTGTTGTTTTTCGGGTTTTAGGGTGCGTCGACAACTGGGTCATTAGCGCCCTTAATGCATAGCAATATAAATTTGATCAAAATTCTTCATGGTTTTCTATGCCTTTCTTTTTTGGTATCCGTTATTCAGACCGATATTAAAATTTTTGAATGGCTGACACCGTTGCTGAAGTAATAGGCTCAGTAATATTACACAGTGAGAGCAAAGGAAATTAAAATAAATCTTATAAACTTACATTATGCCTTATAATATTTGTTTTAAGTGTAGTGTAAGATGCTCAGATTGCAATCGGTCTGCAACTATTTCTGTTCAAACGAATTAATAATTTCAATAATAGGACACAGTTTAAAATATTTTGAAAAAAAAAAAATATTCATGCCCTCTGCCATAACATCAAATGCCAGTTGTAATTCTGATCCATGCTAAGTAACAATCTAACTATAACTTTCGCTACATTGATTCTTGAAATACAAAGTATATATTTTTAAAATTAGTTGAACTGATAAAGGCCATGTGGGTTGGAAAGGATAGTGGGGAGATTGCAACACATTTCAGGAAAAAAAATCTGAGAAAGTCATATTGATGGCAAAGGATCTGGTTGAGGAATTCCAGGCCAGAAGAGAACTGAGTGAGGATGAAATGGTTATGGTTGGTTTTGATTTGTTTGTTTCATTATGGTGGACAGTTTATGGTTTGGAATATCTGGAGGATACTTACATGTTGTTCCAATCTCTCTCTTCATTGGAAGACCTGCAGAATTATAACATGCAGGATGTAGCTTAAGCAATCCAATTTCCTTTGTTGCATTTTGATTCTAAGACAAAAAGCAATGTCAGCTCAAAAATCAAGCAAAATTGTTGATTAATTTTCTTTGATTGGATTGCTTTTTTTTTTTTTTGGTGATTGTCACCACTTCTTTGCTCTTGGGTATAATCACTGTAGAGCTAATGTCTGCTGTATTTGGCCAGGTAGTAACTAGTGTTGTTATTTTTGTAGTTATATTATGTTTGAATTATTAGCCTATTATTAGATTTTCCATGTCTCTTTTACTAATGTTCAAAGTGGCAGCAGTATAGCGAAACACTTATTTACTGTGAAAATATCTTATATTTTGCTTGGGCACAAATAGTTTTCAAAATGACACACTGCTGGAGTATATTATACTCACAGTTATTTCCACTTTTGTGTTGTTTAGCAGGAAATTCTATAATTTAGTACTTTTTTTTAATGCATTGTAAGTATAGATTAATTATTGGAAAAAGAAAATTATTTTGTTAAAAACAGAGATACCACTTATCTAATATGCTAGCTTGATTTCTACATTAGACATTGAGAGATCTGCAACCAATGAGTCAAGCTTTTTCAATCACTGACATTCATAACGATATTTTATTTCTCTGATCTCATTTCTGTTACTTAAAATTGATTAACTATAAAGGAGTAGAAATGTTTATAAATCCTCTGCATGTTACACTAACATATTGTTAAAGTGGTTGCTGGTAGTCATGTGCCAATAGAAATGATTTTTGAAAAAAAAATATCATTGACATTAAATTGTTTGTTTTATGTGTGCAAACTAGGATTTCTAACCCATTAATTTTATAAAATGGACTGTTATTTTAATTGAAGAATCTGTATTTCAGGTGTGTTCCCATATGTTTGCCTAGCAACAATGCCTATATTTTGCTATCCAAATTGGCCTAAAAGCTTGGCCTGTAGTGTTAAGATTTTTCTAAAAGACAGGAAGTCTTTTAAACTGGAAAATAAGAGTAAAAAAATTAAGAGCTGTAAGTATTTTTTTGTACTTATTTTGCTATGTCATTTGGTGATGCTAAAATAGGTATGCCTGCTACTTTATGGGTGCCAAATAAGTTCTTCTAATCATCACTATTATAGCATTCTGTATGTAACAAACCAATTTTTTTTCTCTGTATTCAGTTACTATGTATTCCACAGGTTCATCAGAAAATAATCCTCCACCAATAACAGATGGTATCAGGTCACTGACATGGAAAGAACACCTTGTGGCCATCCTTCTGATTTCTCATACTGGACTTCAGGTTTTCTTACCTTATTCACATTTCATAACACTGGTAAATTATTCAAATATTCTGTTTTTACTGATACTACTTGTATATTTTTATTATATGACAACTGTTCAATCATTATTCATGTGTTCTTTTTTACTGGAAAATCTTCCATTCTTTCATTATTAATGTGTCCTGAAATATATGTACTTGTTTTTGATGAGGCAAATTTTTTAGTAAAGATTATTAATGTCTCTACATAAACTGTACATTTTAATCACAGGAGTGAACTTGTTTTAATCTCATTGGTAGGTTTTCACCAACAAATGTATAAACTTTACAAATCAAATGTAATATCTCTAGATCTGCACCTGTTATTGCTATTACTGCTTTTTCATAAATGCATAGCATTTAAACATATTCAGCATTATTCAATAAAGATGTGCAGATTACCTTCCAAAATTATATCTATGTAACAAATCCCTAATACACCACATGGCTTCTTTTCTTGTATTAGGCCTTGTAAAATATTCAGTATGCATCTATCCACCATAATCTATTAGAAACCCACCACTAGTAAAACCTTACCCATCATAGGCCATGCCACCTGTAACATATACAAACACATATTTCAGCTCACCTGCTTCATTGCCCAAGTTCTTAAATCAGCACTACAATTAACCTATGAAAGGTCATAGACAAACAGTTTATAACTGAATTCTAGACCGTTGAGCTCCCACTGCTGTTACGATTTCAGTAACTGTGTCATAGTTAGAGCCATCAGGAAACACTCTGAAATCAAACTACATTTGTAGGAATTGGCCTGTCATTGCATTCTGGACAACAGAAATGTTTCTGGATCTCAAACTCATATAACACTTACATTCCTCTTTACCATAACATCCTGGTATATCCAGCATTTACCCATATAGTTTATTAATAGACTTTTATACATTTACCTTGAATATATTGTAATTATATTTTTTCATTACTTATGTATTTACTCAATTGTTATCTTGAGTTTAATTTCTTTTCAATGCACAACATCTCCAATGATATTGTTTCTTTTACCTTCCACCATCTCTACTGAGTTGATTGTGGACAGATGTGCAATCCTGTCCATATGATTCAGCTTCTGTATTCATGAGTAGAGTTTAGATCTTTTGACCGAAAAATATAGAAATATGTATGTGAATATGACCTTAAAAATGGGTAAATATGACCTAAAAATAACAAAAATATGACCAAACATTTAAGCTTACTATACATTAAATCTTGTTCTATTATACATCGTTTATTTAATCTAGTAGTTTCACTTTCATGTAGACAGCATAATTGCTTCCATGCACTCACTGCACCATTTGGAAATTACATTTTAAATCTTTTGTTGAAGTCATTTTAATTTCATGTAATTTGTACTAAAATACTCTCCAAATTCCTTTAGGTAACTCCATAACTCCGCACTTTCAGAAAATTTTGTTTTCAGCAAGCCGGTTCTCACTTCAATTGCAGGTTCAACACTGATTAAGTATTATTGTCAAAAGTATTAGCGACAATGAGACATGACACAGATCAACACAGAAATGCTGCTGCTGCACTGTTGAGATTATAAGGCAATGGGAACATTAAAGTTTAAAGAGTGACTATAATGTATAACTTTAATTCTTGACTGGTGAATTCTGACCAGTTCATTGACAATTACTTTAGTTTTTCTTCCAATGTACAATAGAAGTACAAAACTGTGAATAATTATCATAATTTCTTCTTATCTATAACTTTTAGTGAATTCCTGGTACTGTTAAAAAAAATACCAGATTTTTCTTCAAAATCTGACCATATGACAATAAATATTATCGTAATATGACCAAACTAGAAAATGGGCGTAATATGCATTTAAATATGTTAAGAAACATTCAATCAGTGTTTAACTAAGCATTTCAACTCAGATTTGTCATAAAGATCCGAACCCTATTTATGAGTATGGTCAAGCCAAATTTTGTGTGTGTGTGTAACTTTGTAACTTTTTGTAACTTTTTTTGTCAACACAGCCCTTTTATCTTCAAACTTTGGTAAGCAATTGCTATACTTTATCTTTCCTTTGAATATCCCAACAGACATAATGAATGGAGAGAAAATCTAAATGAGTATTTCGTGATGTAAAAATCATGATAAAATTTCATTGAAACATTTCCACTCAAATTAGTGGAACTGAAATTTGTTTTTATTTTCTAGAAAGTGTTTGTTTACCAATCAAATCAATTTATTAATCACACATTACACATTTCTGCTTCTTTGGGAAGATTAAATTTTCCACACATTCAGTTGTATATAAATTGTATGGACAGGATGGTATGCTAATAGTTAAATATGTAATTACTATCAGAAATATATTATTACATAAATTTATTGTTTGAGACAGTTGAACCTAGTATTTATCTCTTTTAACACCCATTCTAAAACTGATATCTTTTTCTCAGATAATGTGTGCCAAGTTTCTTGTAAGGGTAATACACTGTTCTTAAAATTTTTATGTTTGGAGATATTAAAGACTTCTATAATACTATATGAGATATTCGAAAACCTCACTAGCAGCAATGTGCACAAGTAAATTTGTTAAATAGAACTATTCAGGTGGGGGACTAAAGAAGGTAACTATTTAAGCTTTGACTGTGGATATATGCTTACCTGATATCTGTCACAAATCTATCTCTTTAAGATTGTATCTGAAAACAGTCACCAATTTCCTTGTATTCCCATTGCAAGAGATCCTGGTAAGAGGGTTGTAAGGAACTAGACCGATACCGGGGTTGTAGTATCGCCTAAGTGCCTTAACTTACACTCTTGTCAACTAACAGTTCTCTTAAAAACTCAGCAAATAATTTGGATTTGACCATGTAGCCAGGGTAACTCAACTGAATGCTCAGGTCGCCACTATATTCGTTACCCACGAACATAGAAAAGGGTTCTATGCTAACAACTGAAGCACACAAAGTCACTTTTAGAAAACTTCAAGGTTTTATTTTTCAAAATCAAAAGTTCAAAATTGCATTTACAGTTGAGCAGGCATATCGAACACTCGTTCCACAAGTTTGCAGGTTATGGAGAGAAACTGCCGACTGACCCCCTCTTTGAAATGTTTACAAGTTCATATCAACATACATGCCACGCCCCTCTTGACCACAAACCATCATGGCCGAAACCGGTAGTACCAACCTAAGAACTGAGCTACCAACATAAGTCGGAGTTGCCAGCCTACCAACGCACACACGCTTAAATCATCTTGTTATCACGACTTCAAACCCGGAAAAGACACTGAGTCAAAATGGCTTCCCAATTTATACCCTCGCTGACGTCAGAGCCAAAATACAAGTTTCTACTGGCGCCTAGGCGATCTAGGCCTGAAATATCTCAGTAACTAAACTGTTATTCAAAACTTTAAGTGTTGCAGTGTTTTGACATATTTAATTGTGAAATAATGAATATTTAGTGATTAACTTTAAGCAACTGGTTTAAAAGTTATAAGTGTAGGAGTGAACTATTTCTCTACTCTGGGAAACTACTATTGTTCTGGAAACTTCTACATTTCGTCATTTTATTAACGCCATAATTTACATAAATGTTATTACTGTCACTGTGTTCTACAAAAATTCCTGATTTTATTGGTGTAACTTTTATTAAGATTGGTTCAGTGAAAGTTTAACTACGACGTAACTAAAGTGTGATTTCAGTTTTAATTTTATAACTTTATTTCTATTAGTTTTATCGCAAATCTAAAATTACCATGAGATTCTCCTGAATAAAAATACATATTCTGAAAGTTATCTCATCTCTGTATCTACTTTAGATCGGTTGAAATTTATTTCTAAGTTGACCTCATGGTCGTGATGAAAGCTGAATTTTAAGATCTCTCTAACATCGGTTCTATTGACTGGAATTACTTGAAATAATTATATGTTATATTAGATTTTTAGGTCTCCCCGGAAATCTACTTTTTATTCCGAATGTTCTCTAGGATTTTGAGATAAAAAATTATTAAAAGTGAAGTGCATCTGACGAAGTATAAAAATTGATTTAAGTTATTTAAACGTTCAGAAACTACAAAATTCTAGTGAATTTATGTTTTAATTGCCTGATTACTTCATTAAAATTACTTTATTTGGTTCGAAAGTGTGTTAAAACAGTGAAATGCCAAATATTGGAAATTACTTGTGCACTGAACTGGATTATTATGGATTGTCATATCAAAGGTTAGTAAAAGGTGTTAATATCACTACAGAAAATTGATTTATTTGGTTTATTTACTATTGAGTTACTTTCTTGCTCGTTAATTGATCTAAAAATGGCAAAATGCTTCCAGAGTAGAAATTCTTTAAGTCCAAGGTAGTATTATTACTGATTATTTAATTTTCAGTTGATTAACAGTTTGTTTATTATTATTCAAAGTTATATTCGGCGTTTAGCAACTACTAAAGGTCTTTACTGCATTCAAATTGGTTTATAAACTGCAAAGTTAACCTATATCAAAATCTTTTATGTGAAACTGAATTTGGGGGATTTAAGCTACTCCCTTCCAAACTGATGTTTTCTTTTTGTTATCAAAGGTTTATTTAGAGCATTTATTTAATTATGGATACATTTATTATCCCTAAAGGGTTTTATTTAGTGTGTTTGGTTACTGTGTCCTCATGCTACATAAAGCTTTACTCCCATAACCTCTACCTGAACTGAAAACTGTCTTTTACTACAGAATAAGCTTTCCCTCTAATACCTAAAGGTGAGAGGCTAGAATTTACTAAAATTCTAAGATGCTTACATGCCCCCCGAAGATTGAAGTTATTTTCCCAAGAAAACTAACTGAACATCTTGAAAAATAAATAGAAAAATAAGAATAATTTAAAATCCCAAAAGAAAATGACTATTCTCCCAAAATCTAACTATCGCTTGTCGGTTCGGTTCTCTCTCCACCATTCATACTCAAAAGCAAAAATATTGTTATTACAATCTCAAAAAAAAATCTTTAAGTTTCACTCATAAAATTACTACAAAATTTTCAATAACTCATTCATTCTCAAAATATCAACAAAAATTATTAAATGTCATACAAGTTATGACCCAATAGAAGAAATGTGAAATATCAGATTATCACAAAATTATAAACATGTGTGTTATAATCAATCACAAAATATCAAACAAATTATCAAAATACAAAAAAACATTAAAGTGGTATAAATGTACATTACACAATTTACATTGAAATATATTTACCCAAGACATATCAACTTTGTCTTCAAAAAAACCAAAAATGTGAAATATTTTACAAACATTGAAATGAAATTTGTAGTATTTTACCAACAATTGTATTATACAATTCCATGTAGGAAAGTCCTTCGTTTTATAAACGTCTCTGTTTTTAACATTGTATTGATTTATAATGGCCTTAATTCTACCACTTTCCCATTACACTTTTTGTCACAGAACTCCCTAAATGGGTGAAAACCCAAGTCCTGAAACGGGCGCAGACTTTAAGGCTCGCAAAATTTATATAAACCAATAGCCTTGGCTAGGTCTGCCGAGCAATTGTCCATCATCCCCGGTTCCTGACGCAGCAGGAGAAGCCTGGGGAACTCGGTCAGCTAGCTGGTCTGTGAAATATACAAAACAGAAAACCGTAGGGAATTAGTGGTGGCCAAACTATTCTTAACCACTAACCTATGCATATAAAAGAAAAATATAAAAGTAAAATACAAAAGAATACAAAAAACATAGCAAATACAGTAATGTTCCCACAAGTTGTAGGGAAGTGTAACAAGAAATAATAATCTTCCTTATTAAAGGATAGCAAAATAGTTACAAATAGTACATGAAATGTAAGGAAAAAATACAAGTTATCTGTATACACATAAATGAGCAATATTACAAAATAATGCAAAGGAAATAAATACAATTGAATGTACAAGAAAAAAAAATAAGCATATACACGTCAAATTAAACATGAGAAGGTAAACTTGGTCCATGCCAAGTGATTATATCACTTAAATCTACAGAAGTGATTACAATTATAGGAAATATTACTTAATAGAGTTATCTACAGAATATAGTCCCCAAAATAAATCTAAAGCATCCTAAGAATGTATGGGGGCAAATTAAGACTCATAAGGAAACATAGTTTCCAAGCAGCAGTACACTGCTGTGTAAAATGAGTGTGTATATGTGTAGTATATGTTTGAAACGTTTCAAAAGATCTGTCGTGTTAAAGTATCACAACACTAGTTGTGTCCACCAGTACACTGGTGCAAAAATGTTACATATCATTTACAATAGGTATATTTTCCTCAAGTTCTGCAAAAGAAGTAGGTCCTAGTAGTGTGTACTTGTGAAGAAAGGACAAAGCTTTGTGGTCAGTGTAAATAATAACTTTCCTCCCTAACAACAAATATCGAAAACGTTGGAAAGTCCAAACTGCGGCAAGAGCCTCTTTCTGAGTAATTGAATAATTACGTTCAGCTTTATTCAAAAGTCTACTTGCAAAAGCAATGGTCTGTTTCTGAGGGCCTTCCTCCGTCTCTACTTCCTGAAAAATTTCAACACCAAGGCCATAGTCAGACGAATCTGTGGCAATGCAAATGGGTAAATCCCAGTTTGGTGAGTGTAAGGTGATATTTTGTAACAAAGCTTGTTTAATCTTATTGAAGTCCTGTTCGCAATCTTGCGTCCATTTCCAAGTGGAGTTTTGTTTACATAAAATCTGGAAATGTGGACTGTTTAGTGCTTGATTTGGAACAAATTTTCTGTAGTAACCACACAATCCTAAAAAACTTTTAAGCTGGGTTCTGTTCTGTGGTCTAGGGAAGTTTTTTATTGCTGCAAGTTTATCTGGTGAGGGTTTGATTCCTTGTGGGGTGATGACATGTCCTAAAAATTCAATCTGTGAAGTTAGGAAAATACACTTTTTCAATTTCACTGTCATTCCCCCTTTCCGAAGAGCAGTAAGTACCTCTGTTAAAGTATCCCAATGTTCCTGAATTGTCTCACTTGCAATTAGGATGTCATCGACATAGACATGTACTTTCTTTAACAATTCAGGGCCTAGAACCTTATCTAGGGCACGTATAAAATTGGCCACGGCATTATTTAAACCAAATGGTAGCACCTTAAAGTGGTAAGATCTACCCTGATATAGAAAAGCTGTATACTCTCTAGAATCTGGTGCAATGGGCACTTGCCAGTAAGAACATGTTAAATCAAGGCTTGTTAAAAACTTTTTCCCATAAAAATTGTGGAGTATCTCATCGATAGGCAACGGATGATCCCTTTCAGTCTGTAAATGTTTATTCAAAGTTCTAGCATCCAAAACTAGTCTAACTGTTTGATCAGACTTGATAACCACTACGAGAGGGTTGTTGTAAGGGCTATGTGACCTCTCTATAATCCCCCATTGGAGCATCCGGTTGATCTCGTCTTCTACCATCTGCCGTTTCGCGATGGGAATAGGGTATGGTTTTACAAAGAATGGCTGTGTACAGGAAACCTGAAAATGGCATTGGTAGTTCTGTATTAAACCCGGTTGATCGTTGAAGACATCTGAAAACTCGTCAATTAACTGCACTAACTTATGTTTATGTTGTGAGTTTACATCTTTAGTGACTTTTTCAAGAATATCTTCTCCTTCCCTAATACTCAATTTATCAACCCAGAAATTTACTACCTTGCTATGAAATAAAGGCTCTGTATCCATATTAACTGCTACATTCTTGTATAAAATTTTCACTGAAGGTGAATGTATCTGTTTCCATCCCTTTACCAACTGAACTGATAACCGTTTATCGTCCAATGAAAAGACTAATGTATTCTTGGCGCAGTCTAGAGTAGCTGCTGTGTGGCAAAGCCAATCAATGCCAAAAATACACTGAGGCTGAAGGCCTGGTATCACATAAACTCTTAAATCAAATGGGACATTCATAATAGTGCCTTCGAGTAAAGCCTGAATTTTAATTGTTTTGCTTTTCCTACCAGTTGCCGTAATGGCTGTCATTTGGGGTACTTCATAATAAGGAACAGGTTTAATTGCATTTAATGTATTGAAAAGCTCTTCAGAAATACAGGAAAGTTCAGCTCCAGTATCGAGGAGAACCTCTAAGTTTAATCCCTGTACCAAAATTGGTAAAATGGGTACCTGCACCAAATCATCCTCATCATTACTTAAATTATTTTCATGGAGCAAATCCTCCCTCGGATTGTTATGGAACATGGTGAATACTCCTGGTGTGTTATGTGGTCCTGCAATTATTTTCGCCTCTGTTTGGACCAAGACATTGGCAGAACTTAGTTTTTTGGCTGCCTACTGTCTTCTTCGCAGTGAATTATTGCTTCTGTAGTATCAAACTGAGGTGAATCACTGCGGCTTTGTGATCTGTTGTTGTTATTGTTATTACCTCTCCCGCGGCCTCTACCTCTAAAGAAACCACGAATGTATTTTCCTCTATTAGAATTCTGAGAAGTTTTAGGTTGTCCTCCATTTGGAGGTTGATCATCATGATTATCAGATGAAGGTTTGTTATCAAACTTTTTATTGCCTTCTTGTTGAGGAGGTCTATTCTTATTTTCTTGGAATGTTTGTGTGTTTGTGTTCCTATCCTTATAGTCATTTTGATTGTTCCAATAACGGCGTTGGTTAGTAGGGTGGTAATTACGAGTTGCCTGTTGCATATCCAGGTTGTGTAAAGTCTTTTCTGCAGCATCAATAGTATTGATACCCAATAACGCAAAAGAATTCTGTACTTCAACAGGTAATCTCCCCAAAATATGCTTAACCAACTCTTCCTCTGGGATGGGGATTGATAGATGGCAGGCTTTGGCAACTTCAGTGAGAAAGAAGTCTGTCATCGTGACATTACTGTCTGACCGGTAGAAAGGGCCTGTTGAAATGGTTTTCTTAATGGCGAACTGAATGTGTGTGGACCAAAATCTATCTAGAAAACATTTCTTAAATTGTGAGAAAGTGTCACATGACTCTTTATGTCTTACAGCCCAAATCCTACTCGTGCCAGTTAAGTGTTGGAACACTATTTCAATTTTCTCTTTATCTGACAACAAATCAAAAACCCTAAAGGCTTCAAAGCTCTGTAAGAAATCGACAGGATGGACAGACCCATTTTCAGTGAAAGGTTTAACCTCAATTTTATTGTTTCCAAGTAAAGGAAATTCTGATGTTCTCAGATCAACAGCTGTTATTCCTTGCTTAACTAATTGTTCCACCTTGCTTTGACAACCCTGAATATCTGTTTGTGCTTTTTGTACTTGCAAATCCAAAATGGAGACATGTTGCAGTGTTTGTTGTTGTCGCTGATCAATGTTGAGGACCTGTTCATTGAATGATGTCAACTGGACTTTACTATTTACAACTTCCTGTGTAAGGGAGGTAACATCCTCATCAATTCTAGAGACATTTTGTTGTACCTCTGCAATTTGTTGAGTATTTGTCTCAGTAGTGGTAGTCAGAACCTGCACTTTATTATTTACTTGAATCACATTATCACTTACAGCAGAAACGGTGTTGTGAATCGATTTAATGGAGTCAGTTGAAGTGGATACAAATTGTTGTAGATCAGCTGAAATTTTAGCAATTGTAGAATCTTGTGTGTTAATCCTAGGTACAATTTCCTTTTGAAAACTAGTCAATTGGTTACTTAAAATAGTGGAATTTTTATAGCATGCATCACTGACTGAATTAAGTTTAATATTAACATCTTCAAGTTGGGTCCCTACGTCATGTGCATGTTTGTTAAACGTCTGGAACATTTCAGTGCGGTGGTCTTGTAACTGTTTTGTAAACTCCTGCTTATTGGCCTCACACGTCTCTTCAGCTTGGGTTAATCTCTTTTCTAGAGACTGTGTTTGTTGTGTGAAAGTTTGTGTTAGTTTTTGTTCCAAAGATTTGTACGAATTGTTGAGGGTGGTTCTGAAACTTGATTCTAGTTGTTTCAAATCTTTATTGAATTCATCCTTGTGTTTATCAAATTTCTTATGAAGAGTATGGAATTCTTCTTTATGTTTATCAAGTTTACTATTGATTTCGTCTTTGTGTGTATCAAATTTCCCATGAAGAGTATGGAATTCTTCTTTGTGTTTATCAAGTTTAGTATCAAGATATTTGAAATTCAAAACCAATTCTCTGTTTTGTTGGGTAAGTGCTTGAAACAGCGATGCAATGTCAGTTGGAGGGTTTGTAGGTGATATCTGTGCATCACTACTACTGGGTTCAGTTGCAGGTATGGTAGAATTCTGTACTTCCGGTGTGTTGCTATCCCCATTATTTCCTTCAGGATATCCCGTAAAATCACTCTCAGAGGTAGTGTGTGCGCTAACACTGTGTAGGGTAGTATCAGAATTATGTAATAATTCAGACTGTTGCAATTTAGGATTGTCTTCTACATTTGATTCATCTGAATGGAATCTAGGAAGATCAGTACTAGAAACAGGGGTCAAATTTGCAATGTTTTCCGCTAAATGTGCAACCTGTATAGGGTGTGTCTGCTGGTTATCTTGTACAAATTCCTCCTGAACAGGAATAGTATCAGTAGTCGACTGAAGTGAAGTATCAGAAGTATTGCCGATCTCATTAACATCGAGATGCAATTGATTACAAACATGTTCGTCAGTCTGTGAAGCAGTCTGCGAACCTGGAACATGAGGTTGTTGTGTCATATTTATTAACCTCCTAGCTCTGGTTTGCATAGAATGAATTCTCATATCTCTCCCCTCCCCATTACCAGTTACTAAGCTTCTAACAGGTTTGTCATCATTTGATGCCATAGTTACAATAATAATAATGGAATACTACCAAAGAAAACAATATTAAAGGAATTTGGTTGAATAATACCCAAAAAAATATCACAATTCGGTACAGCAGAATATCAGCAAACAGCTGATCTCAAAATTTCAAAGTTCGACGCTTGAATGTAAACAAGAACACAAAAAATAAAAATAGAAATTCCCAAAACACAAGAAAGAAATAAAAATAATGAACACACAAGAGTAGTATTAATTCCCACTGAAAACAAAACACAGTAAAAATCGAAGTATCCACATGTAAACACAGCAAAGACAATCACTGAATCAGATGGTAAACACAGGTATAGAAAAGAAGGAGAAAAAAAAAATATCTTTGCTATGCAGTATGTCTCAGCAAATCGCCGGCAAATATGTACAATCTCTGTAGTAGTAAACTCTTTGCGTTGCATACAACAACAACAGCTGATCGGAGGTATATAGAAAAACAGCTGATCGAAATTACCTATCAACATAAAGTTCCAAAACACTGTTAATTCACTCGTAGACACGAAAAAAAAAATGAAAAGCCAGGTAAAATTAGGCTGATAGGTAACATAGATTACCCCAAAGTCTTGTCACTCAGTAAAATCGAGCACAAGTTAGCCACCGTAATGGCATAAATAATAGTAAAAATGCGGTTACTATGATTGTAACCTCTGAATAATATCATAAGATATTTTGGTCAACTATTGATGGAAGTTTGTGCAGCATGAAAAAGAAGGAAGAAACTGCATAGATGATAGAAAAGAGTGCTCCCGGCAGGCCTAAACTGTCGCCAAAGTCTAGGATGGAGCGGCCCAATTTCAAATGAAGAACAATTTTACTTAACTTGCGCAGGCTTGCAGTCCGTAGTCGGCGTGATCGGAGCGAAGTGGTGTGGCGAAGACCCCGTCGTCCGAGCCCCTGGACCCTCTGGTCAGCACTCCGGATGAAGTGAGAGGAGCGTAGTCGGCTGCGAAGTCTGCAAGTAGGTTTGACGTTGTAGTTGAGTGGCGTCGTTGGTGTGGTCAGGTTGGCTGCTCTCGGTCCGCCAAGGGCGATGTGGGTTTCGGAAGATGATGTTATCGACTGACAGGGCAACTTGTAACACGTTGGTCGGCTACTTCTCTCCACAGTTTGAAATTCACAAACACGAGCCTTACAGTCCCATGTAAGGAACTAGACCGATACCGGGGTTGTAGTATCGCCTAAGTGCCTTAACTTACACTCTTGTCAACTAACAGTTCTCTTAAAAACTCAGCAAATAATTTGGATTTGACCATGTAGCCAAGGTAACTCAACTGAATGCTCAGGTCGCCACTATATTCGTTACCCACGAACATAGAAAAGGGTTCTATGCTAACAACTGAAGCACACAAAGTCACTTTTAGAAAACTTCAAGGTTTTATTTTTCAAAATCAAAAGTTCAAAATTGCATTTACAGTTGAGCAGGCATATCGAACACTCGTTCCACAAGTTTGCAGGTTATGGAGAGAAACTGCCGACTGACCCCCTCTTTGAAATGTTTACAAGTTCATATCAACATACATGCCACGCCCCTCTTGACCACAAACCATCATGGCCGAAACCGGTAGTACCAACTGAAAGAACTGAGCTACCAACATAAGTCGGAGTTGCCAGCCTACCAACGCACACACGCTTAAATCATCTTGTTATCACGACTTCAAACCCGGAAAAGACACTGAGTCAAAATGGCTTCCCAATTTATACCCTCGCTGACGTCAGAGCCAAAATACAAGTTTCTACTGGCGCCTAGGCGATCTAGGCCTGAAATATCTCAGTAACTAAACTGTTATTCAAAACTTTAAGTGTTGCAGTGTTTTGACATATTTAATTGTGAAATAATGAATATTTAGTGATTAACTTTAAGCAACTGGTTTAAAAGTTATAAGTGTAGGAGTGAACTATTTCTCTACTCTGGGAAACTACTATTGTTCTGGAAACTTCTACATTTCGTCATTTTATTAACGCCATAATTTACATAAATGTTATTACTGTCACTGTGTTCTACAAAAATTCCTGATTTTATTGGTGTAACTTTTATTAAGATTGGTTCAGTGAAAGTTTAACTACGACGTAACTAAAGTGTGATTTCAGTTTTAATTTTATAACTTTATTTCTATTAGTTTTATCGCAAATCTAAAATTACCATGAGATTCTCTGAATAAAAATACATATTCTGAAAGTTATCTCATCTCTGTATCTACTTTAGATCGGTTGAAATTTATTTCTAAGTTGACCTCATGGTCGTGATGAAAGCTGAATTTTAAGATCTCTATAACATCGGTTCTATTGACTGGAATTACTTGAAATAATTATATGTTATATTAGATTTTTAGGTCTTCCCGGAAATCTACTTTTTATTCCGAATGTTCTCTAGGATTTTGAGATAAAAATTATTATAAGTGAAGTGCATCTGACGAAGTATAAAAATTGATTTAAGTTATTTAAACGTTCAGAAACTACGAAATTCTAGTGAATTTATGTTTTAATTGCCTGATTACTTCATTAAAATTACTTTATTTGGTTCGAAAGTGTGTTAAAACAGTGAAATGCCAAATATTGGAAATTACTTGTGCACTGAACTGGATTATTATGGATTATCATATCAAAGGTTAGTAAAAGGTGTTAATATCACTACAGAAAATTGATTTATTTGGTTTATTTACTATTGAGTTACTTTCTTGCTCGTTAATTGATCTAAAAATGGCAAAATGCTTCCAGAGTAGAAATTCTTTAAGTCCAAGGTAGTATTATTACTGATTATTTAATTTTCAGTTGATTAACAGTTTGTTTATTATTATTCAAAGTTTATATTCGGCGTTTAGCAACTACTAAAGGTCTTTACTGCATTCAAATTGGTTTATAAACTGCAAAGTTAACCTATATCAAAATCTTTTATGTGAAACTGAATTTGGGGGATTTAAGCTACTCCCTTCCAAACTGATGTTTTCTTTTTGTTATCAAAGGTTTATTTAGAGCATTTATTTAATTATGGATACATTTATTATCCCTAAAGGGTTTTATTTAGTGTGTTTGGTTACTGTGTCCTCATGCTACATAAAGCTTTACTCCCATAACCTCTACATGAACTGAAAACTGTCTTTTACTACAGAATAAGCTTTCCCTCTAATACCTAAAGGTGAGAGGCTAGAATTTACTAAAATTCTAAGATGCTTACAGGGTGGATCACAGAAATTAAAATCATGGTTTGTAAGTAACTCAGTGTGTTCTCGTATTCAATGAAGCAGTATAAATTTTAAAGGTTTAAGCAGTCTTTGAAAATGCTATGTTAAAGAACAGGTTATCACAACTATATCCACATTCACATGCTTTTATTTATTTGTTATTTAGTAAATTTTCAATAAAGTTTTGAAAGAATCTGAAATTATAAAGTTTGTTTCCTTAAGGAGTGTTGAAGTTTTGTTACTTAAGTCCACAATAGCTTTTACTTTGCTTTGCCACTCAATAAATTTGCCCAATATGTTCAATCACCTAGCTTTTACTGCATTGGTTTTGTCTAAGTCCACAGCTACATCATATATATTATTTCTATAAGGTGTTTTTTTGTCACAAGCCATTATCTCCCTTCATACTTAACTGAAATTGATGAACGAGGTGTCATTTTAAAGCTTATGGTCTCCACTTTGGTCACATCATATTTTAAGATAGGAATTTTTCAGAATTCGACCCTTAAAGGGCAAAAATGTCAATATTTCTAAAATGCTGATTTTTGTGTTATGAGTCATTTATCTCCCTGGATACCTATCTGAAATTATTTAATGAGGTATCATTTTAAAGATTAAGATTTTCACTTTGATGACATCATGTATTAAGACAGGAATTTTTCGGAATTCGACCCTTAAAGGGCAAAAATGTCAATATATCTAAAATGCGTTTTTTGTGACTCGAGTCATTTATCTCCCCAGATATCTAACTGAAGTTGATAAAAGAAGTAGGATTATAAATAGTAATGTCTCCACTTTGGCGACATCATATATTAAGAAAGAAATTTTTTGAATTCCCTTCCAGGGAAAAAGTATCAATTGTTCTACAACGCATTTTTGAGTCATGAGCCATTTATCTCCATTCATATCTAACCAAAATAGATAAATGAGTTATAAAATTAAAGATTAAGGTCTCCGCCGTGGTCACATTATATTTAAAGAAAGGTATTTTTTTGTAATTTGACCCTTAAAGGGCGAAAATGTCAATATTTCTACAATGTGTTGTTTGTGTCTTGAGCCATTTATCTCCTTGGATATCTAACTGAAACCGATAAATGATGTAGGATTATGAAGAATAATGTGTTGGCTTTGGTGACATGATATATTAAGAAAGATTTTTTTTAATCCAACCCTTATATGGAATAAGTATCGATTCTTTTTCAACGCATTTTTATGTCACGAGCCATTTATCTCCCTTGATATCTAACCTATAAAGATAAATGATGTATCAAATTAAATACTAAGGTCACCGCTGTGGTCTCATTATATTTAAAGAAAGGAATTTTTCATAATTCGACCCTTAAAGGGCAAAAATGTCAATATTTCTAAAATGCATTTTTTTGGTGTTTCGAGCCATTTATCTCCCTGGATGCCTAACCGAAAACGATAAATGAAGTAGTATGAATAGTAATGACTCAGTTTTGGTGACATCATATATTAAGAAAGATTTTTTTTTGGAATTCAACCCTTAAAGGGAAAATGTAACAATTGTTCTACAACACATTTTTGTGTCATGAGCCATTTATTTCCATTGATATCTGACCAAGATTAACGTCTCCGCTGTTGCACATCATATTGTAAGAGAGGGATTTTTCTGAATTTAACCCTTAATGGGCAAAAGTATCAGTATTTCTAAAATACATTTTTTTGTGTCTCGAGCCATTTATCTCCCTCGATAATTAAACAAAATTGTTAAATGAGGTATCACTTTAAAGACTGAGGTCTTCCTAAGGTCTTCGGTTTCGTTATTTTAAGGAAGGATTTTCTCAAAATTCGATCCTTAAAGGGCAAAAGTATTAATATTTCTACAACGCATTTTTCTGTCACGTGCCATTTATCTCCATTGATACCTAACCGAAATCGATAAATGAGGTATCCCCTTTGCTCACATCATATTTTAAGGAAGAACTTTCTCCAATTTCAACCCTTAAGGGGCAAAAATATGATCAGTTCAAATTTTTTTTAATTTTTTTTTTTTTTTACCTCACTTGATGCCTAACCGAAATCGGTAAATGAGGTACCATTTTAAAGACCAAGGTGACCACTTTGGTCACAGCTTATTTTATAAAAGGATTTTTTTTTTTAATTTGATCCTTAAAAGGCAAAAGTATAAATATTATTTCTACAACCTTTTTGTATTACTATTATTACGAGCCATCTATCTCCTTCAGTACCTAACCGAAATCAATAAATGACATATCGTTTTATAGATTAACATCTCCAATTAGGTAAAATCATAAATTAAGAAATAATTGTTTGGAATTTGATGCATAAAGAGGTCGCGCATTTGAGACAGTTTAGAGCCATGTTCCCAGATTGCAGCAGCAGATATCTCAGAGATGTCAATAGCCTGTTTTTTTATACTATAAGTTCCTTTTTGGATATTTTTTTTTTTCTGTTATGAAAACATTTCTGTTGAGCTATAATGTAAACATTTTATTTGCACAGCAACACATATCACAGAGATGTTGATATGTTGTGTGCACTTTGTTTAAGTTGATTGTATTCTGTTAGGGTCAGTGACAGTTAGTTGTACATACAGTGTGTTTTAAAGTTTCCCAACTGTTTCTTAATATGTTGTAGTAATAAAACTAAGGAAAAAGGAAACTGCTTTAGGCAATATAAATTACAAGGAAAGGGAAAATGCAACCCAGTCATGTTGCAACCTTAGGCGTGTGCACACCTCCCGAACCTCACGACTCATTTTCTCCAACATGAATAAGGTTTATCAACCGAAATATTGTGTATATTTGTATGTCCATGATATACGTTCTTCTCTCGTCGCTGCCTTCAACTTTGGTGAGTGATGAGTCATCTTCCCTTTCCTTGCAATTAATATGTTGTATGTATTTTGATGTGTACCCATTACACACACACACAAAAAAAAAAATATTTTCTACAAAAGTGCGGTTCCACTTTTCATTATATTAGAAGCCTTTCATCGTATTTTATTAGCGAAATTTTCACACAGGTCATCTATTTTTGGTAAAATTTTAAAAGTATTTCCATTTCCTTATCACAGAGTAAAGTGTCATAGATGATCTTCCCTAAAATGCAGGTATTGAGGGGGAAAATTGTGGACTATTTATTCCATCAAGCATGGGTATACATGAATTCTCAGACTCTCCAATAATCATTTTTATTCCTATCACCTTGAAACTTTTTTGCTTTATCAAATTGATTATTGTACGTTAGATACATTTTGTCATATTCCTATTTATTTTGACAAAATTAAGCTGCAAAACTGAAAGGTTGAAAATTTTGCTTTAAAAGTATTTGTTCCCCCATAACCTGTACCAAATGACTGAATTTTCTTTCCTATTTATATATTATATGAGTTAGCTCTGAGGCTATTTTTATTTAGTTACTATGGCATCTCACACCTATTTTACTTTGATGAAAATTAAATTCTTTCTATTAATCATAACTTTCTTATTTAATTGTGGTTTTACATGGGTACTTTTAAACATAATTTTATTTATCAACTGTTGTCATATTATTACTTCATTTAAATTTACCTTTCATTTGATCATATTTTTAACACTGTATCTACTTTATTTAAAGATTTGTATTTATTTGTTCCTTTAACAACATCTTTACGGTTTGCCTATTATCTCAATTTTTTGTAAGAAAGTCTATCTCGATGCTGATAATAAATTGCCATAAGTTGATTCTATTTATTCATTTAAATAAGTGTCTTTTCATTGTTCCTCTGAAAATCTTACACTTGTGCCAGCCTATTGTGTGATGTGACCACTTGAGTTATGACTTCTGTGTTTCTGCCCATATGGTAAAATAAAACTTCCAAACTGGATTATCTTCATTTATAAAATTTTCCTTGTGGTTCAATTTTAAGACACTATACAGGTCTGATTTTACACAAAAATTCTTTCAATGTCAAATTTATGACAATATAATTTATTTGCAATGCTAGTGGTTTTACTTGCTCTTCTCCTTCAGGCTCTTATAAGCCATTACTGTAATACTTACGTACTTACTATCTGTGACCAGACTGTTTCGAATTGTTTTTTCCCCAGAAACTAGCTACTTGGATTGCTTTATCATTGGTTAAGAATAGGTCTTTTACACTTGTTGTCATCCTTTTATCCACACTTTTTCATATTGCTCCTGCAGCTTGATACTTCTGTTCTAAGTCTGTTCAAAGTCTTCCACTTCTCGTATGACAGGTTCCATTCGGGGACCAGTTCTTCTTGGGCCCTAAAGCTTGAAGGTTTGGGAAGCACCTCCTCCCATAAGGATAGTCTGCTTTCTTCTGGAGTTTTGTCTAGTGCCCTACCTCTTTTTAAGAAACTTCTCCAGGAGCAGAGGCGTGGTGGAGCCATGATTTGATTGTACATTGGATGCTTTGGGTCAGTCTCTTGTTTGAATTTCTCCTTCTCCATGGCCACTCTGTGTCTTATATCCGGTGGTGCTATGCCTGCCAGTGCATATATTTTTTGTGTTGGTCTCATGCACCCAGTTACCAGCCTGACAGTCTCATTGAGCGCCACGTCTACCTTTTTAGAATGAGTGGAGACTTCCCATATTGGTGCACAATATCCTGCAGCCAAAAAGCAGAGAGCCATAGCTGTGGATCTTAAAACTTTGGGTTGTGCTCCCCAGGTGGAGCCAGTAAGTTTGTGTAGTATATTATTTCTGGCACTTATTTCGCCTTTCAGATCTTTGCAGTGATTTTTATACGTGAGAAACCTCTGGAGTTTAACTCCCAAGTATTTTGGGTGGCTAGTGTGTTCCATACTATCTTTAGTGGCTTCATTGCTTCCTTGCTTCTCAAAGGGAAGGCACAGACCTGAGTTTTCCTTGGGTTTGGTCGTAGCAGATTGTCATCATAGTAAACTGATAAAGCCTCAAGTGCTTCAGTAAGCTTCCTTTCTACCTATTTGAAAGTTTTACCTTGGGCAGTGATAGCTTTGTCATCTGCATAAATGACGCTTCTTATGCCCTCTTATCTTGGTTGGTCATTTTTATAGATGTTAAAGAGTATTGGGGACAGCATGCTCCCTTGGGGTAGTTTTTCTGGTCTTTCCATCTGCTTTTCTTACCCTGTAGAGTCACGTAGAACCTTCTATTGTGCAGGATAGTTTTAATGGTTTGTGTAAGTAGATAATCTTTTGTTAATGAGTATACTCTAGAGATTAATTTCTGGTGGTTTACAGTGTCATATGCAGCTGTAAGAGCTATGAAGACTGCTCCCATGATGAGTTTTCTTTTGTAGCCATTTTCTATGTGTTTGGTTAAATTCAAGACTTGATTACTGCACGCTTTTCCAGCTCTAAATCCTGCTTGCTCTGGGATAAGTTTTGCATCAACAATAGCTTCTATCCACTCTAGAATCATTCACTCGAAAGCCTTGCACAAGTGTCAGAGGAGCGAGATTGGCCAAAAGTTTTTAGCATCAGTTGGTTCTTTTCCCGGTTTTAAAATGGCAACCACGTGTGCTTGCCTCTATGTTTTCGGGATAGTCTGAATAGTCACACATTTAATCATCATTTGCACCAGCCAACTAAGAGTTCTTTGGCCAAAATGTTTAATCTGTTCAGTTCGAATTTCATCTGGGCCTGCTGCTTTATTTTCTTTCATTTGGCTTATGGCCTTCATTAACTCTTCAGCACTGAAAGGGTTCTCGAGGTCACTTACCTTTTCACTGCTCTGGGAGCATTGGAATTTTTGTTTGTGAACTCTGTGGCAAGGCTTTCCATTCAATAACAGTTGATGGGCTATTTCATTCAGACTCACTTTGTTGTAATCTGGTTTTGGTTGTGCAGGCTTATTACTGAGGTTCCTTACCAGTTTCCGTGCTCTCCTGCTATTTTGCTTCATATCCAGGTCACAGAGAAGTTTGGTCCACTTTTGCTTTCTTCCTTCACTTATACATTGCATGAGTTTTTCACCCAGTTCTATGGTTTGTGTAGAAAAGGGTTCTCTGTTATAGTGTTCTGGGTAACTTTCCAAAGGTTCTCAAGCACTGGATGTAATTACTGGGTATGACATCCTCTGGGGATGTGCTTCCTAGATGTGTTTCTAACGATTTCAATAAAAGGCCCGTAGTTCATCGGTGCAGCTTCCAAGTCACACAAATTGTCATCGAGTTCTTGAGAGAAATTTTCCCATTTTGCTTTTTTGAAATTAAATCTCCTCTTAAAAGGCACTGTCTCTGCTTTAACGACTCTACCTATGTTGCATGTAATTGGTCAGTGTTGGGTTCTTCGTATGGGAGGGTCCACTGTTTTTACTATATTTTGTGCATGAAACTACTGGCAAAAATATTATCCGGGTTATAGCCTTTCTGCCATCATCCACTGTTGAAAGAGGGCAGTAATTTGGTATCATGGATTGATTTCAGGTCTTCTTTCTCTATCCAGTTCTCTAACAATTCTCCTTTTCTGTCAGCTGTGCTGTAGCCCCAGTTGATTCTATGACAATTGAAAGCCCCTAGAACCAATTTGGTTTTCTTATTTTTGTAGTTGATAGTTGGAGTAAATTTATACCCAGCTCATGGTGGCTTATGTACAGATGTTACAGTACATGACTCCATTTCTATTGTTAGGATCTCAATATCATCCAGTTCCATCAGGTATATTGATTTTATTGTAACATTTGGTTTTGCAAAAATCGCACTGCCATACTTCTCATTGGGCTGTTCAATGATTAAAACCATTCCTTCAATGTGGGATCTATTGTCTTTAACTCCTTGGTGTGTTTCCTGCATGGCTAAGATGTCACAATATTACTATATTGCAAATTGTAGAGTGCTATTCAGGATGAGTCAAAAAGGACTTTGTAACATTGGAATGATATAGAAATTTATTGAGAACTTACAGAATCGGTAGATGTATCATTTTGTAGCAAATAACCTGAAGTTTCACAGAAAAGTTTCAAGTGTCAGTTTGGTTCGATGTGAGTACCATTTGTTATGTGGCAAACATCCCACCAGTAATCAATTTATTCTGCCACTCGTTGCAGCATATTGGGTGTAACGTTTGCAATGACAGCTTAGATTCGATTTTTCAGGTTGGCCAAATTGTTTGGTAGGGGAGAAACATACACAGATCTTTAATGAAACCCCAGAGAAATAAATCCAGTGATATCAAGTCTGGAGAGTGAGGTGGCCATCTGATTGGCCCATTTATGGTCAATCCATTGACCTGTGACCTGGTGGGGAATAAATAATAATAAGGGTCATCCTCTCTTTGGAGGGTATTAATAATAATGGGATAGTAATATATGGGATTCTCTTTTCGTCATAACTGCCCCCCTTTCAACATTAAAACACAAGCAAACCTTCACCCCTTATTCAACAAAAGCATTCAATCCATCCTCTGCACAAATAAGTTCCTAACTTTGACAATCTGTCGTAGCCTCTTCTAGTCGCATCGCTACTGTATTGGACATCTCTTCAAACCCAGTGGGATACTAGGAGTCAAAAATTCTTATCTAAAAGCCTTGGGGACTCAGTATTATCCATCTCTATTGGAAAATCGTTTCTGCATATGTTCTTTATAGGGATATTCCATTGTATGCATAGTGATTATGTGGTGTAAGAAGGAGAAGAAGAAGAAGAAGAAGAAGAAGAAGGAAAGATAAAGATAAGGATATGCGTCGGTCATAGAGCTAGACCACGACGATCCTCGAAAAATGTGGAAAGACAGAACCTGTTGGCCAAACATGGTTGTCGAAGCAGGAAGAGTTGGCTGAGGGTAGCCGATAGGAAAGATTACCAGAAGAGACTGTCCCAAGAGTAGAGGAAGAAAAGACAGTCACAGCTGGGGACATCATGGATGCCAGACCACGCATGCTAGGTGCATGACTCTGAGGGTGTATTGTTAAGTATTATGAAATGTGGTCTCAGGGTCAGGGCAAAATGGTTTCAGTGCTGAGACATGGTAATTACCCTTAAGTTTTCTAGTGTCTGCATGCAGTAGTGTATACGTGTTAGTGTGTTTAATATCACTGATAATAAAAGGACCTTCATATAGGGGGAAAAAATTTTTAATCTCCTCGTTGAGAGCTGAAGACTTTACATATTTATGTACTAAGACAAGGTCTCCAATGGAATACGAGGTGTGAGTAATGTTTTTATCATGTCGAAGTTTCCTCTTTTCAGCCTGATCCTTTAACTGCTACAAAGCAACTTTCAAAATTTGATCTTGTGCTAGGGGTTGAGTGTCAGGGAAAGTAATCCGGTCGGTAATTGGGTTGGGGGGCTTCTTTCCATACATAATCTCATAAGGGGACAATGATGTGGATGAGTGGGGCAAGGTATTCAAAACATCTTCAATATGGGGAAGCTGTAAGGCCCAGCTTTTGTGGTTATCTGCACAGTAGGTCCTAAACCATCTTCCTAGCTCTCTCATTACACGCTCAACGGGGTTTGATTGTGGGTGATAAAATGCAGTCTTAACAGTTTTGATATGAAGGGATTCTAAAAACTCTGACCATCTTTTGCTGGAAAATTGTGAAGCATTATCCATGAGTATTGCCTGTGGGTGTCCAACTTGTGGAATATAGTGTTGAGAAATCTTAGAAAAAATGATATCAGTGGTGGCTCTCTTAAGGGGATATAGCTTAACAAACTTGGAAAAAACGTCTAGTATGACACAAATGTGTATAACTCCTCCTCTAGAGCGGGGTAAGGGCCCAAATAAATCTAAGGCTAATAGCTGTAAGGGTTCTGTGGGAATGATGGGTTGAAGTTCACGTGCTCTCTGTACAGTGTCAACCTTGTTGACCTGGCAGACTTTACAAGATTCAAGAATTCTTATTACTTTCCTATGCAGGTTGGGGAAATAAATATACTCTCTAAGAATTTGGGAACATTTACGGGGCCCACAGTTTCCATGGCTAAAGTGCTGGTATTTTATGACCTTGTCTATGAGGTGATCTGGGATACACAGCCTCCAGTGAGTGGCTGAGGGTGAAGTCCTTTGGAAGAGAACTCCATTCTTAAAGGTACAGTAAGAAAAAAGTTTATGGTCAGAGGTTGCTGTAGATAATGTGTCAATAACCTCTTTGAGGGCTGTGTCTAACCTTTGCTCCTGTTGTATGGTTTTGAAGGCCTGCTTCATATCATCTTCAAGGGGTACACCTTTGATATAGTATATGTGTGGTTCCACTCCCTCGGACTTAGAATTGGATGTGGAGTCTAAACCTTCCAGTAAACGGGAAAGTGCGTCTGCTACAATGTTGTCTTCCCCTGGGATATATTTGATTCCATATAAGAACTCCTGTAGGAGTAGGGTCCATCTAGTTAGGCTGTCATTTAGTAACTTACATTTGTGGAGGAAAGAAAGGGCTTTATGGTCTGTATACATTATTAGTTTACGGCCTAGAAGGAGATATCGGAACCTCTGGAAAGCCCAGATAACTGCTAACGCTTCCTTCTGAGTGATTGAGTAGTTTCTTTCTGCCTTATTAAGAAGCCTACTGGCAAAATTTATCGTGTGTTTTACTAACCCTTGATCTGTGGTGACTTTTTGAAAGAGTTCTCAACCCAAACGATAATCAGAACTGTCTGTTGACAAACAAATGGGTAAGCTCCAGTCTGGGGAATGCAAAACAATATTTTGTAGGAGGGCTTCTTTGGTTTTATTAAAGTCTTCTTCACACTCCGGTGTCCATTTCCATGTGGAGTTTTGTTTGCGTAACTGTTGGAAATGAGGGCTGTTCAATATCTGGTTAGGAATGAATTTTCTGTAATACCCACAAAGGCCTAGGAAACTCCTTAACTGTGTCTTGTTCTGTGGTCTGGGGAAATTCTTAATCGCTGCCAATTTATCCGGTGTAGCTGTAATGCCTTGTGGTGTGATAATGTGGCCCAGAAATTCAATGCGTGAGGTAAGAAAAATACACTTTTTAAGTTTAAAAGTCATCCCTCCCCTTCGTAATGTAAGGGTATCCCAATGCTCTTCAGTGGTTTCACTAGCAATAAGGATGTCATCTACATATACATAAACTTTACTTAATAGCTGAGGGCCTAAAACCATATCAAGTGCCCTAATAAAATTAGCCACTGCATTGTTTAAACCAAATGGGAGAACTCGAAAATGAAATGAGCGACCTTGATAAGTGAAAGCTGTATATTGTCGCGACTCTGGGGCAATGGGTACCTGCCAATAGGAACAAGTTAAATCCAAGCTAGTTAAAAATTTCTTCCCATGGAAGTTATTAGAAATTTCATCAATGGGTAGGGGGGTGATCCCTTTCTGTCTGTAGGTGTTTGTTAAGGGTACGTGCATCAAGAACTAAATGTACTGACTGGTCTGACTTTATTACTACTACTAAGGGGTTGTTATAGGGGCTGGTTGACCTTTCAATGATTCCCCATTCTAACATTCTATTGATCTCTTCTTCCACCATGGGACGTTTTGCAATAGGGATGGGATATGGTTTAATAAAAAATGGTCAGGGACAATTGACAGTAAAACGGCATTGGTAATTCTGTATAAGTCCAGGTTTGTCACTGAAAACATCCCCAAACTCCTCGATAAGGCTGGACATTCTATTTCTGTGCTGGTCAGGGACATCCTTAAGGACTTTGGTTAGTATATCTTCCCCAGGTGCAAGGCTTAACGTATCGACCCAAAAAGATATAACTTTGTCATAAAAATCTGGTTCTCTGCCAATATTTACTTCTGCTGTTTTAAAGAAAAGTTTAACTGAGGGTGAGTGTTTATTTCTCCATCCTTGCTGTAAATGGACTGACAGACGTTGGGAATCTAATGAAAGACATGTGTGTCACAATGTAAAACTGCTGCTACATGATGCAGCCAATCAATACCAAAAATGCATGGGGGCTGAATACCAGGGACAACATAAACTTTAAACTCAAAGGGAATATTTTCAATTGAACCTTCTAACAGTGCTTGTATTTTAATGGGTTTGCTTTTCTTTCCTGTTGCAGTAAGTGCTACCATGGGGGGTACTTCATAGAATGTGACTTTGGAAATAGCATTCAACGTATTGAACAAATCTTCAGAAACACAGGAAAGGTCAGCACCTGTATCCAGAAGGACATCTATGTTTATGGTTTTGGCACAAATGGGTAAAATGGGTACTTGCACTAGGTCATCAACTTCATTATCATTTTCTTCATCCAGTAAATCCTCTCTCGGATGATTGTGGAATATAGTATTTATGCTTAATGAAGGGGGTGGTCCTTGATTATTTCCTGCCGCAGTATGGACCAAAACATTGGCCAAATCTAGTTTTTTGGATGTTGTTTTCGTTGATCAGGGTTGACATGAACTATTGCTTTTGTTACGTTGCCACCATGATCAGTGTTAGAAAAATGTGACTGGTGGTTCCCATTTGAATGATTAGGTCCTCCTGTACCTCTACTTCTGAAAAAACCTCTGCCGTTTGCACCTCCTCTCTGTGAATGGTTGTAACTCCCACTGTTATTGTTGGTAAAATGTTGTCATGGTATAAAACCCTGAGTATTATGAGCGTAGTTGTTCTCAAAAGGTGGTTGATTATTAAAGTAATGTGCTGGGGAGGCCTGATCCTGTTTAAATTGGTTAGGGAAAGGGGGAATGAGGGGCGGTACTGTATAATCCTGGGGTGGGTGGGGTATATAGCTATTGCTATTATTATTATTATGAAAATTCTTTTTTTCTGTTAGAAGCACAGGACTTCCTTGCAGCCTGTTGCATGTCAAGTACATGTAAGGTTCGTTCAGCTTCATTGATGGTCTGAATATTCCTTAGGGTAAGTGATTCTTGGATGTGTTCAGGCAGCCTTGCTAGGATATAGTGTACTAGGTCCTCTTTGGGTATTGGTACCGTGAGGTGACATGCCTTTACAACCTCCTTAAGAAAAAAATCAGATAAGGTCATATCCCCTTCTGGGTTAAAATGTCTCCCTGAGATAATGTTTCTTTTGACTTCATATTGTGCAGTGTTGGACCAGTATCGTTGTAGGAAAGCCTGTATGAATTGGTCAAAAGTCTGGGACGAATGTTTATGTTGAACACCCCAATTTCTGGCGTTTTGATCTAAGTGTTGGAAAACCACTTCAATCTTTTCAACATCTGGCAAAAACTGAAAATTTCTGTAGGCGTCAAAGCTTTTAATAAATTCTACGGGGTGGACTGGACTCTTTTCAGAAAAATTCTGCACCTCAATTTTGGTACTACCTAATAGGGCAAGGTCTGGCAGGTGAGGTACAGGTAACCCCTGTGTAGTTAATTGTTGGACTTTGGCATGGCAGTCTTTTAGATCTGTATTTACTTTCTCAATATGTGTGGATAGCAAAGTTATTTGGGTGGAATGTACATCTTGTTGCTGCTGAAGGTTATCAACTTTTTCCGTGAGAGCAGTGTTAGCGGTAGTATTGTTATGTACCACCAGGGTAAGGGCATTGAGTTTATCACCTGTAGTGGTGCCAGTTTGTTGTATGTCTGCGATGTTCTTAGAGCAAGTATCGACTATGGGGATAATGTCCTGTATTTGGGTATGAACTTGCCTAACATTATTATTAAGGGTTTGCATATCAGAGCGCACTGACACAACATCAGTATTAAGGGACTTAACTACCTCATCTACAGAATCTTCTAATGCGTTAACCCGTTGGGTATGTCTGTTCAAGGAATCCAATGTTGTGGTCTTAAAGTCAGAAATTTCTGTTGATAAGGAATTTGTGGTATCATGCAGAGTCTGTAACCTCTGATCCCAGGATGAGTTTTGTTGTGTGAGTAGATCCTTCCACAGGTTTTCGTTATCTGCGCATCTAGTTTGAATTTGTTGTACTTTTTCCTGGAAAAGTTCCCTAATTTTCATCTTCCATACATTTGTGGAATTTGCCAATTTAGTTTGAAACTCATTTCGCAGATCTTTGTAATCGGTCTGGCATGTTTGTAAAATGGTCTCGTGTGCCTGAAGTTTATTGTTAAAATCTTGTAAATGGGCATCTAATTGTTTCTTAACAGCTGTCTGAATTGTCGCTGTCTGTTCCCTTACAGTTTGTTCTAGAGACTGAAATTGTGCTTCATGTTGAAGAGAAGTATCTTTAAGTTGTTTGAACTCCTCCAGATGGTGTGTAAACTTTGTATTCAGTTGGCATGTAGTTATTTTAAGATCTGAAAGGTCCTGAGTTTGATGATTCAATTTCCGTTCAAATTTATCATTCTGTTGGTCAAATTTGTGATCAAAGTGGTTGCTCAAGTCTTGTTTCTGTTGGTCAAATTTAGTGCTTAAGTCTTGTTTCTGTTGGTCAAATTATTTACTTAACTCCTTGCAGTGTTGGCAAAGTGTCAATAGTAGAGACTGGATATCAGAACTAGTGGAGGGGACCACAGGTTGTATCGGAGCAATAGTGGGTGCAGATACCCTTGGTGTATGTTCCTGAGGATCACGTGATTGGTTATTATCTGCAGGAAATCCTTGGAAACTGGTCTCCGAACTAGCATGAGAAGTGGCATTAGAAAGATTGGTGTCAGTACTGTGTAGTAATGAATGCTGTTGTGTAGGAGAACTGTCATCACCCTCAGAACCATCCGAGTCAGGTGTTAGGTTCTGAATATTTTCGGCAAAATTTGCAATTTGAAGTGGGTGTGGTTGCTGTGCCGCATTGACTAAGTCCTCAGGAACAGGGATAGTGTTGGTACTATCATTTGCTGAAGTATTAGGTGTTGCACCCGATTCCAAATCAAGCGAAATGTCCACAGTTGGACTAACTGTAGAAAACATTTCCTCAGCCTGTGAAGCAGGTCGGCGATTTTGGTTATCTCTAGTTAGTGGAATAGTGGAAGAACTCAGGGATCTAGTAATCATTGAATGAGTCCTATCGGTAACATCACTGGTACTGGCAGTCCTGCCTCTAACAAAATTATTTTCATGTGAATCCATAATGAAAGTAGAAATGGAGAAATATCAAAAGGAAAAGTCAAGTAAAAATGAAAGGGAGGAATCCTTAAAAATTAACAATCACAAAAAGTGCCCAGTAAGGCTATTGCCACAATGTAATACCAAACAGCTGTTTCCCAAATTCTGCGAAATGCAATCACAAAACACATAAAAATATGACAACCCCCAAAACCAAAATACATTCACATAATATCTTAGACCACCCCTGTGAAAAAAAAACATACAAAAACAATTAAAATGAACGAAAGAGAGAGAGAAAAAAAAATTCACATGCAATGTAATCTTGGAGACAGAAAGTAAACAAAGCAGCGATAGTAGTGCACAAAACTGGTAACGTAGCAATATCTACATCGCACTCTCTGAAGTTAGGTAGTTGTATCTCAGGCGACTAGAATCTTTGATGTTGAGATGAATAGCTGACTCTGAGGTTCGCAATTCAAATATGAAAACACAATGTCACTTTTCAAAAGTATACAAAAAGTAGAAAAAATAGTGACGCTCCAATGGTAGAAAAAAAATAGTAAACCCTGTATAATCGGGTAAGTGGTATTACGCCACTAGGTGCTACCGTAATAGCTAATATGAGAGAAAAAATGTTGCTACTGTGGTTGCAGCGTTGAACAACATTGAAAATGTTTCGGGCAACTATTTTCTTGAAGATTTTTTGAGGTGCAGTAGTCATAATACCCGTGAAGAGACCCACTGCACAGACAGGAAAGATGCCTCTCGCAAGTTCGGATGCCACCAAGGTCCAAGTTAGAGGCGCCCTAGTTCGTTAATACATTGAAGAACACTTATCTTTGTGGTAGCCAGGTGGCTTGTAGTCGACAGCCGTTGGCGCTGGCGAAGTGCTGTGCAGCAGTGGCGAAGCTCACACAGCTGATCTCCCGGACAAACACGTCAGCATCTCAAGGATGAAGGGAGGATTTGGCAGAAGTCCTTGGTCGGTGGATGCAGCGTCAGCTGCGAGGTCACATCCCAGGTACAAAGTATGTACCCCACACTCTGACGTGATGTAGACTCGATGGCGGATGGGTGCTGCGTGGTTAGGAAGTTCGATGAAAATATCAAAAAAATGGCACTGTGGGTTGAATATCACTGTGCGGTCTGTCTTCTGTATCACAGCTCTACTGAGCACGCGTCACTACGATCCCATGTTAGGGGAAAGCCGACGCTGGGGTTGGGTATCGACTTGTACACCTAAACTTGAAGTCTTCCAAAATGTTACCAATAGTTCGGGAAAAGTACTATTACCGTGAAAAACCTTGGAGAATGCTAACTGTATGATGAAGTCGGTCGCCACTCACAGAATTAACCTCCTGTAAGAGAGGTACTAAAATAAAAATAAAAGTTGAAGTCTGGATCACCAAAGGATATATTCTTAAAATTTTCACTGAAATTCCATAAAGTCACAGTTAGCAATGGCAATCGGAGTTAATCATTAGCCGAAGATCACAACAGATGAAACAGAACAGACTGCTCCACTCCGATATGAAAGAAAAGTTAAAGTTCCGGCACTGATGAACACATGTCGTCAAAGTTCAAATTTCTACGGTTGGCAATACTGTCAGTCAGCCTTGTTTGTTCCGGTTTCCCAGCAGCCCATGCGCCCAACTAGCGCTGGATTTGTTATACCATGAGTTACATCCTACCGCGACCAAGTACTTCAATAAACTGCCAAGAAGCAAGCGGCCGGCCTTCCTTTATCGAAAATGGCCTACTGACCTAAACAACATGAAGAAAAAATTTTGTTAATGGAAAGCTTTCTGAAAATCACAAGATGTAGAGCATAACGAGACAAGTGTGGTGGTGTGGTTGGTTTTGTTCTTAGAGCTTCCAGACCGGTGTAAAGTTGGTTAATCGGAAAGCTCACATGTTTATAGTATTGCCAAACGTCACGTCCGGAATATGAATCTGCTAAAGTTTAAAATATCAAGTTGATACTATGTTCAAAGTGTTTCCCAGCTTCTGCTGAGTTCAGTGGTGTAAAAATCTTTTAAATCGATGAAGGATGTCAAAAGTTATTGAATTTCTAAATTTTGGTGATTTCTTGGTGTTGCAAGATTTTCTTCACTTTTTATTTAAAGTCGGTTGTGGCCTGAAACTATTTTTAAAACGTACCTTTATTTTATTTAAGTACTTTAGAAAAGTTTTTAGTTCATGAAATATGTTAGTCAGATTGAAATTCAAATTGCAAGTTGGTTGCTACGACGTCACAGGAAAACGGATTTTAACTTATTTATATCTTCTGATTATTAGTTATTGGAAACTTAGAGATAATTGACTTGCCGGTTATTTAGCTTGTTTAAATCTACTTTTAAAACTCAGAAACTACTTAGATGTGCTAGAATTTATTATTGAAATTACCACATGTGGTGATGCTTTAAAAATCATATTTACTGCTTTAAATCAGTCTGGAACTGCTAGTTATTAGTGAATTTAATATCAAATGGTGAAAGTATTATTATTGAAGTGCTTACAGTGGTCAATTATGTGGAATATTAGTGCTGTGGTTGTTTAACCAAATCTTGTTTACTTTACTTCAGAATTATTATGGATTACACTCATTTAGGTAAGTTTATGGTTTATATTTTATTAGAAACTTCTTATTTAAGTTTGTTATGTGTTGTTTATTTACTTTTCTGAACCTAAAGTGTTGTTATCTCGATTTCAAACTGTGGTATCCTGTATTGAATGTTAACCTTAAACTTCGTCGGATTTTAACTGAATATAGAAAATAGAGAGTAAGGTTGCTTACACTGGGAAGTGATTTTCAAGGAAACCTCAAACTTCCATGAGGGAATGCGGTGGTGAACTGTCTTGCTGGTAGTAAACCATCCCTTCTTTGTCGTCTTCATTGATCTATGGAATTAAAAAGTTATGAAGCATATCCAGATACCCAATAGCAGTGACAGTTTTCTCAGAAGAAAGGGCCATACACTTTCAGTTTGCTAAGGGAATGAAACAAATTAACATTAGAGCTGTTATGAATGTGTTCTAGGGTTGCATGTGGATTTTTGCTGCCCCATATTCTGCAGTTGTGGATGTTCACCATGCAACTGACATGAAGTGTTGACTCATTGCTGAAGATTATTTTCTTCAGGAATGTCTCGTCGACCTCTATCTGATACAACATTTCTGCTCAGAATTCTTCAAGAGCAGCCTTGTGTGCATGATTTAATGTGCTGTGCCATTGTGAATCTGTATGGTTTCAAGTGTAAAAATCTATGCAGTACTTACCAAACAGTCTTTTGTGGAATGTCAGTCTCACGAGACACATGTCGCTATTTTTGTGGACTGCAGGCATATTTCTCCTTAACCTTTTCAAAATAATCATCAAGCCATTGGTGACCTGGTGATTTAGAATCATGTCACAGTCAACAACATGTCTCAACAAGTTCTTGTGCCAAGAGTAAGTTGTATTCCTGCTTGGAGATTTCTTAGCATATTCAGTGCGAATTTTATGGCGAACAGTTGTTGCATAGTTTGTTTCATGAAATCAAAACATACAGCAAGCACTCTCCACACCTGTGGTAGTAGCTATTTTAACTGTGCACTACATGTATCAAACTTGAGGTTATTTGCTACAAAATGACACATCTCCCGATGCTGTAAGTTATCTCAACAAATTTCTATATCCTTCCAAAGTTGTAAGATCCTTTTTGATCCTCTATATTATTGTCTAAGATATTATGAATTGGCATTATTAAAAATATTAACTTTGTAATCTTAAATGCCAAGTTGTAGATTGCTTGTAATTTAATTTTTATATACATCCCTAATGGTCATACTTTTGAATGACTATTTAAATCCAAATTTCATTATTTTTAACAATATTGCTTTCAATGGATCAAAGATTACATGTTTTACCCTTACTATGGACTATTTACATTGTGAGAGACTAACACAGGTCGTTTTGTCCAATGCTGTTATATAGCTATTCTGTTCCTTCTACTTTAAGCCATACTGATGTTTGATTTTCTTGTTTTTCTATCTGTTTCTGGGTATTTTTGTATGAATCATTCTGAAGGAACCTAAGAATAGAGATTCATAGGGTAATCTGTTACTTAATTTACTCAGCTTAGTTTTGCAGCATACACATTAACTGCCTCATATACCAATCAAATGGTGTTATTCAACCTGCTGTTTGTTATCTGTAACAAGCATGTTTGAAGACTTAGATATTCAGAATACAATCTTATAAAAGTTTAAGAGACATTGTAATTTTACTGTCCTCAAAATCAGATTCAAAATCAACTCTCACCTCGTTTGATGGAAATAAAATGTAGAGTAATTGAACACAAATGCCAAAGGAAAAAGGAGTAAAATTTGTTGTAAGAGGTGGAGGGATGCCATTTTGTAGCAGTTATTGATAATGTGTGATTGTTATGTACTGGAAGGATTGTATGATTGGAGAGATTTCCATAGGGGAGTAGCACTGACCATCTTGATGAGTCATAAAGCCTAAGAGAAAAGAAAATTCATACAGAATTATATCACATATTATTTGGAGCCATGAACATCATTACTTTGAATACTCATTTGTTTGCTGAGTTGTTAACAGTAAGTTCCTAACATATTTTTTCATTAAATAAATATTAGATTTTCATTTTGAATAGACAATATCATGTTATAATTTGTGGCTAACAGACAAGAAGAATTTTGTTACCAATTGCACTGAGGAAGATGTTATACATGACAAGTCAAAAGTTGCAGTGCTCAGTTTTGTTGCAGAAAAGGGATGGAAGATGGAATAGTTGAATAGCCGATTAACATATGGATGGAATACAATATTTTTAGGCTGCACATGAAATATGCTCCATATTCTAAATCACAGTACTGTATCAAGCTTATAAAATCTTAAATTGAAAGAATGTTCCTATAAAAAAAAGGCATATGTCATTAAATATGTTGTAATGTGTAGGGTAGAAGGTTTCCAACACAAAAGTATGACTTAAAATTTTTGATTCCTTTATGCGACAGAACTTCAGGGTTGCGTTGCTGAAGGCATGTCATTCAGTTTTTTTTTTTTAGTTTCCTCAACAGTAGCAGTTTTTAGGACAATCCTCAAGTATCTATTGGCCACAGTCCAGTTTTTCAGAATTTGGATATCAGGAATCTGAGAGCACTTTGTGAAATTTGTCTTTCTGAATTTCTGTGACTATGTCATGTAAACTTCACTTGGAAAACAATCATGATCATCTCAATTTCCTCTCAAATCCATTATCATATACTTTCAAAACAATTATTATAATATTTGATTGACAATAACTTTGTCAAATGTAATAGCAATTTAAAAAAAATTCTGGGCCATTTATTTATTGCTGGCTTTCAGTATGATAACCAAGTTTCTTCTGCAACTGAACAAATAGACTGTCTCATCCTTTCATTACTAGAATACAGTTACTCATTTTCTCATCTGCTACAAATTCTGGTAATCTTGTGCTTTTGTTGCACTGTTGTGACATCATTACAGGAAATATTTTCTTGTGTTTAAGCATTAAGGGTGATTTTGATGCACTCAAATAACTCAATTACATTTCTGAATAAATGATGTTTTTATGCCAAAGCACTGTGTAAGCACCTTAGAATTTTGGCAAATTCTAGTTTCCTAGCTTCAAGTATAAGGGAGGAAGTAAATTCATTTAAACATGTAGTTTTCATTGCAAGTACAGGTTATGATAGGAACATTTCAATAGAAGCTGTACCACAGCCCAGTTAATTAAAATAAACCATTTTAAAAGCAGTAAAGTCACTCAACATTTAGTAAAAGCATTAAATAAACTTTTTATAATAGTAAAGAAACTTTAAACCAACCTGGAATAGAATAATCCATTATAGTCCAACTTGTAAACAACAGATTTTTGTTACTTGAGCATTTCAACGTTTCTGAACACTTTTAAATGAAGTAAAGTAACTTCAAGATAATAATAATCCAAAAGAAAGTTGAATTCACTAAAATTTCGTAGTTTCTGACCGTGTAAATAACTTAAATAAATTTTTAAACACTTCGATAAACACACTTCCACTTCCAACATTTTTTATCACATGTTCCTAGTAATTTCCCGAAATAAAAAGTAGATTTTCTAAAGGAACCAAAAATCTAGTATCACATATTTAAATTTCAGAACATTCGATGCAGTAGAACAGATTTTATAGACATTTTAAAGATTATTTCGCCACTAAACACTCGTGGTTCACTTAAGTTTTATTTGCAACCAAGCCAAGTCACTTCCAGAGATAAAATAACTTTTAAAACACGTAACTAAATTCAAAGGAAATCCCGATAATTTTTTCTTTTCGATACAAACTATATGTTAATAATTATTAATGAAAAACCAAATGACTTCTAAATAGTTACTTTACCAAATCTTGTCTAAGCTGTAACTTCGCTATCTCGCCACTGATCTCAGTGTAATTTACACCATCAAACTCAGGAATTTTTGTAGAAAATTTTGACACTATTTTTATTCAGGTAATTTGAAATTCAGCAGTATTTCTAAAAAAATTGAATAAATTCAAACATTTGGGTAAATCCCCATTGGCCTCAGAAGACTTGGTATCACTACGCAAATTAAATAAAAATTAAAACTAATCACTCAAAATTTCTCACTAAACATCCTTTATACATCTTGAGGATAAGAATATACACTGTCAAAGTTTGAATCATTTACACATTTTGGCTAAGCGGCAGTCTACATGTGGTGTACAATTGGCATCTATATAAGTGGGAGCCCCGAGGTGGGGGATGTCTGTCTCTTGTTTCGTCTTCAGTCTTTGCTCCGGGAACGATATGTAAGGTAACTCCGCATCAGTTGATTTGTTGCTGGAAACGTGAGTCGGCCATATTGGGTACCAGACTATGATTACAGTGACTACTAAGAACTTTTAATTTTCTAAAGGGGTTTTGGTCGGTATCTTGTTCTCTCCACAATCTACAATTTTCTGGAAATGTTTGTTCGATTACCTACTCAACTGTATAATGCTAATTTTGAAAATCTGACTTTTAAAATAAACCTTAATTTTCTTCAAGTGATTTTTTTTTGTTGGTGATTTCATAGTAGACTTGAAACCTTTTCTAATTTTGTGGTTTAAACAAATTAAGTGGCGACCTTTAAGCATTTTAATTGAGTATCCAGGCAGGCACATGGTCAATTTAAAATTATTTAGTCAAATTCTGCAGAACTTTCATCTCAAGAGAACTTTCAGTTAAGGTGCATAAGCTGATACTCCACCCCGTTAACAGTTTTGCCCCTTACAGCTGGTATTTTTGTATCAGCCAGTTTAGGGAGGGGGGGGGGGAAGAATTGTGATGAGAAAACACTATAATTTAGTTCTGAATGTATCACACCACATCAAAAAAGAGTGAGTTCGTAAGTGAAAACTTAATTCCAAGGGTATTTTCTACCACTCGCGTATCATCTTTGAAATGAAGGATAACTAGTTCTGAATTACTATTAATCAAACACTGTTGATTTTAAGATATTTTATGAAGTATGTTTAGAGCTAGCTAAAAGTCTTTTAAGGATGGAGAACTCATTAAGAGATGTGCTGTACAAATGGCATCTTCATTTGGAATATGTAAGATCGCTAAAACAGTTTCTTTGTCTCATCAGACGTAAGTTGAAGAATGAATTATATGGGTGCTGAAGTTTTAGGTTCTCTCAAAAGCATTTTGGAAAAAATTTGAAATCTGCTCTCTGGCTCTAGATGAGAGCACAGATATAGCTGACAGTAGCCAGCTCCTTATCTTTGTTAGAACAATAACTGAAGAATTTGAAATTCGTAAAGATCTGTGGAAATTAAAATCATTAGAAACCAGCAAAAAAGTATTGACATATTCAACGCACTAAATGATATCATTTTTAAATGTGGAGGTTTTGTGAAGTGCTCTGGCATTGCTATGCTAATGCTAATGCTAAGGTTGGTCATAAAACTGGGTTAGAAGAACTGTGTAAATTGTTTGAATGGCATTAATTGTTCCCCCCCCCCCACTGCATTATCCACCAGGATGCTCTTTGTGGGAAAATTATAAGGCTGAGGGAAACAATGAAAACTGTTGTAAATACAGTAGAACTCCAATCATCTGAACTCCGACTATCCGAATCGCTGAATATCTGAATTGCTTTTTTAATTAAGATGGAGATGTTCAGCATACAATGACTATTATTTACAGTATGGTACATACATACTGTACTAATGCACAGCTCTTGTAAGTACATTTAACATGTAAAAGTGTTGCCTTTTCATTTAATTAATTAAAAGGCTTTTTCTTGAAAAGTAGTTTTTTCTCCCATTTTCAAAATCCATACATTAATTAAATAAAATAGATATTTTTTCAGAAAATATCCAATCATCCAAATTTTTGATTATCCGAATGTGGTCTGGTCCCAGTTGAATCAGATAATTGGAGTTCTACTATAAATTTAATGTGGTGAGACAACAAAGTCCATAGACACAGAGCATTCATTGGATTCCTGGACAATTTGGAAGCTGAGTATCATGACATTAGATTGTACTGTGAAGTGCACTGGCTGAATGCTGGAAAATGCCTGCAACAGCTTCTCTCTCTCTCTTTTGTTTTGTTTTGAGGAATGAAATTCTTGCACTTTTCAGAAATGAGAACATTGGACATGAATATCAAGAAAAGTTGGAACATATCTAATTTTTGCTTTTCTGATGGATTCAACATTCCATCTATATGCTTTCAACCTGAAACTACAAGGCAGAAAACAAAACATCTCACAGCTTTCTGAGCCCAGTATATTGAAGGGATTCTGCAAAAAACTTGTTGTAATGCAAATTGCACTGATAGTATATTTCATGAAATAATGATAAATAGTGAGAAAGAGTTCCAGGACAGATTTCAGGATTTTGGCTCCCTAAAACCAGAACTTGATCTGTTCAACTACACTTTAGGTATTGAAATGAGTGAGGTATCCTGTGACCATCAAATGGAAATTGGTGATCTTCAGGCAAACCCATTTTACCAGACTATAAACTGTGATGTCCCCAAAAATTTCTGGAAACTGATTTCTAAAGAACATTTTCCTAAATTACTTAAATTCTCTCTGCAAATGTTATCACTGTTTGGCAGTACATATGTGTGCAAAAGTTATTTTTCTACTCTCAGATAATTTAAATAAAAAACGAGAAATCGAATTGAAAGTACTTCACTGGAATTGATCCTGATACTTTGCCTTATTGAACTTACAGTGGAAATTGATAAACTTGTATCAGGAAATCAATGCCAATCATTAAATTGATTTCTTGATTGTAAAATGAAGTGGAATATAAAAAGATTTTATTATAAATTTTACAAAAGTTTTTGAATAAAATATGTAATTCATTTTCTTTCTCGAATGTATCTGGTCCTCACATTCCTACCGTAAAGTTTGACTGGCCCTCGGGTAACTAAAGGTTGTACCACACTTATCTAATACAACTACTTTTTTTTCCCTGAATATGACATGAATAATATTCCTAAAAATTTGGAGGCTAGGATGATCAATTGTTTTGGTGGCTCATGTGGTAAACGATATTTGCTGCTTCAAGTGCCAAACATTTAGTCACATAAAGTATATAAAAATGTGTCAACTAAGGAAAATGTAGTATGGTAGTTCATGGAAATTAATGACTGGAAGGCTGAAAAGAATATACAAAACATGAGTCAGATTTAGAAATTTTTTCTAAAAACCTTATTTAATGCAGAGATGATTTTGCAATTTGACATGGGAGGTGTGTGCACACTGTGTTATTACCTTGGCCACAAGGTAATGAGTGGAGACGATATAGATGGTGTGATGGTAGAGGTAACGTAAACTAGTGATAATTCTTGAAGAATATATATCACAAGTAGTAGTCAAAAACCACAATGGATATGTATAAATATAAAAGTAGAAACTATAATAACGAATGAATAAGGCAACAGTTGAATAAAAAATAAATAAAAATAGTCAAAAAATTGTTAAGGTTATTAGTAATAAGGAATAAATGATGGTTTATAGTTAGGGTCTTATAAGAAATTGATTTTTCCATGGTTTACCCAAATGAGGTGAATGCTAGGATGGGTACTTCAAAAGGTTAAGGCAAATTCCTTATTGTTCCTTGCCACCAGTGCTTTCCTGCTTCAAATGACCTCAATGAGCCATAAAGCAAAAAGAGAAGAAGCAGGATGTCTGGTACCCAGGATATTTTGGTAAGCAAGTTCCCATCTCTGTAGTTTGTATGTGGTGGTGGTTTCTGGAGAATCTTTTGACTGCTCTCACTTTAAAAAAGTGGTTGAGATTGTTGGAGCTATTTGTATTGGCATTGGCTGCTACTGGAAGGGACATATTTAGGATATTGACTGTTTGCCTGTGACTGTTCATTCTGATGGAGTGCTGTTTTGTAGCAAGGTCTTTGTATTAACTAGTGCTGCGTAGGTAAGATGGTTGGTATATGAGTGTGTTATGGAGCAAGTATCTTGCTCAATGATGGAAAAGGTTTCCGTTGTGGTCAGACTGGAATAGGTCATGGTAGGGGAATGCATGCTGAAAGTTTTGCAATGAATTTTGTTGCATGGAAATAATCTGCTTATTGGTTTTGGAGAATCTGAAAGGGGGGGACTTGTGGGCCAAGATTTTCTTGAGATTGGATAGTGTGCTCTAACAAGTGTGGGGAAAAGGTTATGAATTTTGTGAAAGGAATGAAGGAAGTCATGCATATGTAACAAGATTTTATAAATGGAATCGAGACAAGCAGAACACTGGGTGTGAATAAAAAGATTTTCCTTTTGTACAAGACCTGCAGGGGTACAGCATGAAATGAGTGCTTGAGATTAATTTTGGGAGTACTTCAGAATGGATGTTGTGGCGGAAAAATCCGTCGTGATCGTTTTACACACACACCGATTGCAATTAAGAAAATGTTTTGGCCGCCACTCTACTGAAATAGAGAATATTTTGGGTCATGGATGGGCAAACTACAGGTTATATTACCACATTGAAACACAAGTTGATGGTTTCCAAGTTACAATGTTTAATTACACTCAAATCAACCATAAATCACCCCGATACCATGCCAAACGTTTAACCATGTATAACATCAGACAACTTATCCGTGCTGTTGCAGGAAAAAACCATCCACGTGGGAACTGTTCACAAGTTTCTCAGCACACCTTACAACCACATTACTTTCAAGATCACATTGTGCTGCTGTACTTGATTTTTCTTTCAAGACCACATTGCCCTGCTGTACTTTCTTTTTCTTTCACTTCCCCCCTTTTTTTCACAGATATTCTTCTTCAGCCAGCCCTATCGCTGGTCGATATATCAATAGTCAAAATATCGATATGAGAGGCTTTCTACATTACATCCCCCTCCAAATTTTTCCTTATTTTTGGCAATTTTAACTATCCAAAATTTAAGGATAAATTTAAGATTTGCAAGCCTTAACTTTCCTCCTTCACATAACATTACACACTCTAATTCACTAATAAAATATATCTCTCACATGAGAATACTAAAATTACAAACTATCAAAAATGTTTGTGGTATCAAAGGTGACCTGTTACAGAAATGGCTTATCATACAAATCTTATAAATTATAAACAACATTGACATTGATACAAATAGCATTTGAAACTCATAAAATGAACTCTTTAAGATACATAGGGTTTTGCTATCAAATTAATTAATTACAAAACTCACAGGTTACGATTAACATTGACATTAATATACATATTACAGATAAAATCAAAAACAACTCACACGATGGGTTAATACATTACCCTTAATTACAAATACTTAATTAGAAATACAAGATTTTGGGGTCAAAGTATGCATCCCTAGATTGTATCAAACTGTTCCATTTCTAGAGTCCTGTCATGGTCACCATGTGGCGGAAAAATCTGTCATGATCGTTTTACACACACACCGGTTGCAATTAAGAAAATGTTTTGGCCGCCACTCTACCGAAATAGAGAATATTTTGGGTCATGGATGGGCAAACTACAGGTTATATTACCACATTGAAACACAAGTTGATGGTTTCCAAGTTACAATGTTTAATTACACTCAAATCAACCATAAATCACCCCGATACCATGCCAAACGTTTAACCATGTATAACATCAGACAACTTATCCGTGCTGTTGCAGGAAAAAACCATCCACGTGGGAACTGTTCACAAGTTTCTCAGCACACCTTACAACCACATTACTTTCAAGATCACATTGTGCTGCTGTACTTGATTTTTCTTTCAAGACCACATTGCCCTGCTGTACTTTCTTTTTCTTTCACTTCCCCCTTTCTTTTTTTCACAGATATTCTTCTTCAGCCAGCCCTATCGCTGGTCGATATATCAATAGTCAAAATATCGATATGAGAGGCTTTCTACATTACATCCCCTCCAAATTTTTCCTTATTTTTGGCAATTTTAACTATCCAAAATTTAAGGATAAATTTAAGATTTGCAAGCCTTAACTTTCCTCCTTCACATAACATTACACACTCTAATTCACTAATAAAATATACTGCTCACATGAGAATACTAAAATTACAAACTATCAAAAATGTTTGTGGTATCAAAGGTGACCTGTTACAGAAATGGCTCATCATACAAATCTTATAAATTATAAACAACATTGACATTGATACAAATAGCATTTGAAACTCATAAAATGAACTCTTTAAAGATACATAGGGTTTTGCTATCAAATTAATTAATTACAAAACTCACAGGTTACGATTAACATTGACATTAATATACATATTACAGATAAAATCAAAAACAACTCACACGATGGGTTAATACATTACCCTTAATTACAAATACTTAATTAGAAATACAAGATTTTGGGGTCAAAGTATGCATCCCTAGATTGTATCAAACTGTTCCATTTCTAGAGTCCTGTCATGGTCACCATGTGGCGGAAAAATCTGTCATGATCGTTTTACACACACACCGGTTGCAATTAAGAAAATGTTTTGGCCGCCACTCTACCGAAATAGAGAATATTTTGGGTTATGGATGGGCAAACTACAGGTTATATTACCACATTGAAACACAAGTTGATGGTTTCCAAGTTACAATGTTTAATTACGTTCAAATCAACCCTGAAAGTCACCCCGATACCATGCCAAACATTTAACCGTGTATAACATCAGACAACTTATCTGTGCTGTTGCAGGTAAAAACCATCCACGTGGGAACTATTCACAAGTTTCTCAGCACACATTAACACCACACTACATTCAAGACCACATTGCGCTGCTGTACCCTTTTTTCCCTCCAAGACCACGTTGCACTGCTGTCCTTTCTTTTTCTTTCACTTCCCCTTTTCTTTTCACAGATATTCTTCTTCAGCAAGTGCTATCGCTGGTCGATATATCAATAGTCGAAATATCGATATGAGAGGCTTTCTACATTACAATGTGTCTGTCACAGGTAGAAAAGCTCTAAGAGATATGACATAGCAGCTCCAGGCTGGCTCCAAATACTCAGGCGCACTTCTACTGAAGTCTTTTGAAATGCATGGTTGACCACTTTCTACTGTTCATTACTGGAATATTGACACCATTTATATCCATATAGTAGTGGCTTATTACAGTGCACACAGGGGAAATTGCCAGCAGTGCATAAGCTCCATTTAAAATTATAATCTCTACAGTAAATGTAGCTTTGTAGGTTTTAAATTTTTTTCAGTTGCTACAACTCTCATTTCAATTCAAATTAATTATTACCAGCAGATTGTTCAGTCCAGGACTCCTTTATCATTTAGCACCAATGTAAGGAAAAATTATCGGACAGGCTGCAGTGAATGGTGGGAATCAGGAATAGAATAACTAATAACATTACTATTTTGTCCAAAATTTGTCCTCGATTCATTTCCTGTTTTTTTTTTTTTTTTTTTTTGCGAGGAACTGGTTGGAAGTTAAGTGTAATGGTATGTAGCCTGTCAGAGTGATAGTATAGCCTTGAAACAGTCATTATAGAGTACACTAAAGTCCTCCTCACTTGGTTTATATGTATTGTTAGCCTCTTCATTTCAGAATCATTCTTTGGCATGTCACCTTTTTTTTTTGTTGAAATCTTGTTTTGCAGTTTATTAAACAGGTATTGTACTATTTACATATATGTTTTAAGTTTAGTTTGGTAGGTTATTCCACAATCAGCTAATGAGATTGAATCAATGTTTCTTAGTAGCTTTTAAACTATAGGAAAGAAAGAGAGAAAGAAGTTTATACACCATGTCATTATTTAGTAGCTTTAAATGCAGAAGGAGTCTTGATATATAAAGTGAAAATTAAACTTTAAAATTTATCTTTATGTGTTACTAATTTTATACAAATTTATTTTATTTTTAGGGATATAACAATTGGACAAATGGCCTGTATGGCTACTCATGGGATATGATGGTTCATTCGTGGGACACTATATTAGTAGTTGTTCGAGTAGTAGACAATATATCAGGAAAAGAACATTTCTTGGATCCTGAGGTGAAGATAAATACCATACAGTAGCATACATAATTGATTTACTTGATGATCTATTACATATTATTTTCTTTTCATGATTCTAGGCTTGGGTTCAGACAGATCGCTGGGCAAAGCATGCTGACATGATGGTTCAATATGCAAATTGTCTTAAGTACAACTTGCTCAAGCAACGGAAAACTCATTCTAAAGATAGTGAGATAGATAAATACATAACAGGAGACAATATCTCAATATATTTTGATGTGTGGTGCTCTCTCAATGGTCGATTCCAGCAGCGCATGTTTGATCCACATGTTGATATACTTCAGGTTGATTGGTCTCCTTTTAGAAAACCTTCTTGGCTGATGCCACTACTTACTGAATTTAGTCCTTGGAGACAGAAAATATCTAAACTTGAAAAAGAAGTGTATTCTTGGTCCAATTACAGTGATGCACTGTTTGTAGCTGACTTTCCAGGTGGGTATTTCATTTGTTTATGATTTTTTGTCAGTATAAAATTATAATTATAATAATACCAATAAAACCCTGAAAAGAAACAAGTAAGAGCAATTTTCAAAAATGACACCTGCGGAAAGTGTGAAATTTTATAATACCAATAATAATAGAACCGAAGAGGATATATCTGATCTCTTCTAATTTTATCTCTTTCCTTCTATTTACATCATCTCCTTTCTTTCTCATATTGTTGTCCCAATTTGAATTTCCCCTATCACATTCTCCACCTTTCACATGTTTAACCGTCACTAGTCATTCTTTGCTTCCCAGCTTGTGCTGTCAATGTGCTACTGTTAAAGAAAAATTTAAATCCAGAAAGTTCAATATTGTTCCATGTTCTTGTTCTTTTTCCGTTTCTGCTCAGTACTGGCATCACCTACTATAAGTGATCGTTCCTGTCTCTTTCCTTAATTACATTTTGTAATTGACTATCAATTTTTGTAAAAATTACACCAGCTGTTATGGGACTTGTTGGTTATTAAATTAAGATTTAGGATTAGCCTAGTTGCCAAATAGATGTAACTTCCAATCAAGTACTTAATAACTTCTTTCATTAGTAATGACAGGTAACTTTAAATGATGAAAGCACTATTTACAGTTGAAATTCACTTTTAAAAAAATTAGCATAGAAAATGCATTTTAAAAATATAAATCAGACTTCTCCCTAAGATTACTGGGAAACATAAAAATTAAACAAGAAGAAGCAAGAAATTAACAGGTAGTATGTCAGCAAAAAATGTACATTCCAAATAACTGCTGCTGCTTTCACTACAACAAACTTTTTTTAAACACATTACATTTTCTAGTTACTAACAAAAGTTACTCTCCACTTTTCTTGGACACTGAACAATGCCTCCCACAATAATAATTATTAATACAATTAAAACAGTCTCAAAATTAATTGTAAACACACAGAGACATTCTCAACCTCAATGTGCCAAACATTTACACTAATTTATTGATACATTGACAAAATTAAACAAATTATATCTTCATAATCACACTATAAATATGAGGGCTGACACAATATCCTTTATTATTTTTCATTAATCAATGTGAAAGGACTTGGATGCATTCAGAATTTAATTACACAATCTATTAGATATATTTATAGATATTTCTTTCGACATATAGAGTAAAAGTACCTGGGTTTACTGATCTTCACTCAGCATCTTTCAGTTTCTTTTCAGTATGCAAGATTTCATCAAAATCCTTAGAAAAGTTTGTGAGAATTTAATTTTATCTATTTACAAGAGTTGCTCATATAATAGTATTAGATTGGATAGATTAAATATATAGACGGTATAAAAACTCAACCTGAAGGGTGGTTGGACCCTCCATAAGGATGCATTCTAAGCCATTGAATCAGAGTTAGGACGGCTAGATCCTATCCTCTGAGACTTACAATTTAATCTAGAACCACAGAATGCAGCAGCTTAGTTCATATTATCAAATACAAATCTTAAAAAATTTTGCCCCCACTGGGATTTTAACCTGGGATCATAGCCAGAATTTTTTGAAAGCTAGCATAGTAACAACAGTAATTATATTTCTTTCATACTGACATAGGAACTGCAGTTGGTTATTAAAAATCATGAATAATAATCCAACATTTTATTTTAATGGCAGCGTTTTATAAATAGAAACCTGCTTTGGTCAAATTTCATCAGGATTTTTTTGAATTGAGTCTTCTTTGGGCGAAGTTCAAATTATTTGGTTGATATGATTTTCTTTTAGGTTTTCTTGAGATGAATCTTCACTGCATGAAGTTTGATTGTAGTTAAAAAATTTCTGAAAGCCTTCCTATGTCCAATGTGCTAAGCTCACAGTTGCTTACTACATCCAAAAATAAAACAGTAGGCTCAATGGTGCCTCAAAATACTACGAGATTGCGTGGCGTTACAAATTTTTTTTGTGTAAGCTTGTATTTTTTTCAAGGATGTCACGTATGTTTTTTTGGGTCTTTATTAACAGCTTCCTAGGCATTTGGAATTGTACATTTCCTTGCTCAAATCAAAGAGAGACTTAAATAACATCAGTATGCATTACTTGAAACTTCTACGACAGCCATTTCTGAGATAAAACAGCTGCTATTATGTTAATATTTTTTTCAAAAAAGTTTTGTAAGTTAAAGAAGTTTGAAAAAATCACATCTGGCAAAGCAGGTATCTATTTTTTAAATATCTACTTTTTAAGTGTTTTACAAGTAAACTGGTAGTATTTAATAATAACCACTTTCTACAATTCAGTAATTTTGATGTTTGTGTTAAAAACTTATACGGTCAAAAAGGAGATGATGATTACATTATACCTGCTAATATTATTTTCAAAGAAGTTTTATAAAGTATCTCTTCTGACAAAGCCAATATCTATTTTTTAAATGTTTTACGATTAAACATATAGTGCTAGTATTCCCACGGGGCAGCAAGTATACAAGAACTGTTCATTTAAATATATGAGTTGCTTGTTGAAACCAAAGTGAAGCTATTAGTAAGCTTCCTGGTACCTGAATTGTCTATGAGATGGCATTAGAGCCATTTTTGAGAAACCAAGTGCAAGAATTGTTCATATTTTGTAAAATTGCATTTTGGCAGGGAAGAAAACTATTTAGGTAATCTTATAAAACAAAACCTTATCAAAATACGAAATTTCATCAAAATCATCAGAGCGGTTTCCGATATTGCTGATATATACAAGCATTGCTCGTTTAAAGATAAGATACTATACAACATTTAACATCCTTAGTGATTTACTCTTCTCATTTTGAACCCACGCCTTTTTTACTTAAACACTTTGTAATTTTACTCAGCTACTTGTCAATGTTTGTCACATTCAAGAAATGGTATTTTGCATATTATTAAGGTTCTTCAGTGGTTTAATTACTGATTAATTAATTAAAAAGTCCACCAAAAAAATTTATGCTGAAGATATTTGTTTATTTCTTAAATCAACAAGTCAGCGATAATCACAAGCATAGATACAATACCGAGATGCACTTCTGAATAGTCGCAAAGATAATCTCTGAATGAAACTCTCTGTAACACTGAATGATGTCAACTAACTAACTAACTCCCTGCTCTGTCCAGCCGATCTGTTTATATAGTCTCTATCGAAATTACGAGAATTCTTCAAAGGCATCCGCCCGATATTTCTCGATCATTAACAATCACTCAAACAATCAAACATGTTAAAAACAATCGAAATTAATACAAAATTACTTAACAACATTACAAAATGATCAGAAATGGTAATTAGAGATACTAAAATACAAAATTATTTACAGAAACCCCTTCAAACTGTAGAAAATTGTCCTGTAGACATCGTAACTTATATTAATACATGGAATTACAAACATTTAAGAAATTCTCTTGCACCATTCGGTTCTTAAACATATTAAATGGACTTTAAATAATTTTCTTACATAAAATAAAGTCTATAGACACTGATTTACAAGAAATTACAAAACAAACATACCAAATCACTTTCAAGCAAACTTTAGCTCATTACAAATACTTCATAGAGTACACTGCTATTCAAAATTCAGGTATGAGGGCTGTTACAATATGTTTCCTAAATTCATACATAAGAACTATAATGTGTATTTTCAAATTTTGCAGGTCTTCTTCTCGAAAATTTTACAACAGAGGACCTCTCCAATGTATCACTTACTGTCCTAGAAGGAGTAGTTACTATAGACATTGTTGAAGATGGAGAAACATTAGTAGAAAACCAGACACTATCTCAGGGACAAACCATTCCAATTCCAATTGGTGTATTTCACAAAGTACATGTTGTATCGCCCACTCCTGCATGCTACATGTACACTTATGTAAACCGCACAAAACAAATTGTGGAGGATGTTGAGGGGCGCAATAAACAGCCTGAAGATATTGATACCTCAGATGGAAACTTTATTTCAGACCTGAAAACACGAATTGATGATTTCATTAAAGCATGGTATATTATTTTCAATGCTATTTTTAGCCTTACATCATCTGTACCAATGATGAGAAGGATTAGAATAGCTTAAAGCACAATAAATAGAATTGTTAATTATATTACTTAATCTTTGAAAACTGGTTTCATTAGTAGAGAAGTCAGTTATTATTTCTTTTACCGTGTATGTCATGTAGTTCATGTACTTGTTTTACTGGTTTGTTGCCTCTCATTTTGATTTTTAGTGGTTTACAGAATTAATGGAAATACATAATATGAAAACTGCACTTAACAATTACTCACAATATCAATTAATTGCTTTTAATTTGTTAATCAACTAATTGTTTAGACAAAAGTAATACTTCTCTCACTATTCCGATATTTTTCTTGACGAGAAAACAATTTTGCTTTCAGCATTTCCGTTCTTGCTACCAGTTAAATTTAACTTCACCAAAGTGTTTCTGTACTATATTTTTTTCCTGTGACTGCAAAGAGTAATCAGTTGTTGATATAATGCACAAGATACCAAGAAGTTCATATGCCTTGTTAAGGCTCCTTTTCTTTCTTTATGGTGTAAGCTTAATGTTGGATCTGCATGCAGTATATTTCATGTTATTTAATTACATCTCTGAAACATCTGTTTGTAATATATTGAAATATATATATTTTTTAAATGAATGTTCCACTGTAATGCTAATTTTATGCTCTTACCTCAACCAAAATTTTTATGAACTAATAATTCCATCCTGTTGTACACATTTTTTTTTTTTTTTTGGGGACTTTTTTTGATTGGTTGAGTATTTTGTGTATGTTGTTGACTATGGAGTTATTAAGCATATCCAATGAAGAATTACCATATTCATTATGTCCTTCAAGGGTCACAAGAAAAAACAGTTGATAAATTTAATATACTTTATTTCTGTTAACAAAGTATTTAAAATTTTACAGATTTGTTTTAGAATTTATTGGAACAAATGGTAAAGTGATAATATTACTGACAAAATTAATGTGTGTCTCAATGAGAAAAACTTGTGTTTCAAAAGATTTTTTGGTGAACTTCCTTGAGGGTACCATCCTGAAAATGATTAACTGTCAATTTTTTGTATACAGTTTTTCTTCTTTGCTTATTTTGCTTTGTATAAAATGTTCCTAATTGTGGCATTTAGTTCTCTGTGATATTTTACTATATTAAATAATATACTATATAATTTGAGAAAATTTTGTTGAATAAAAGTTTACTTGGTATTTAATCACACAAATATTTTTTCTTTTATATTACTTCTCAATAGATTCCAGCATAGTGAAGAGAATGTTTATTGAAAATTGCCAGTGTTTTACATTTTTTATTTATCAGATTACATTATATTATGAAAAATAATAATGAAATGCTGTATTGTTTTTAGTGCAGGAAATTATTTGTATGTTATGCACTTGTTGGGTACTCATGTCACAGTTGACTGATTGAATGAGATGAGACAACATATTCAGAATGAAACGAGGATGTATTTTAGTAGCGCTTTATCCATTTATCAAGAGATAATTATTTTAAAGAGGGAATCAGTAGATATAACTAATATTTACGTCAATTTTTGAGACAGTAAATTTAAATTAAGTTTAATAACTGCTGTTAGCAGTTGCGATATCACATTAATTTACTAATCTAGCATAGATAAGTACAAGGGATATAAGTCACAATTTCTTACTATCAATTTATTTTTACTATAAATTCATGTCAATTATCTGAATATATGGATCATGTAAGGACAAAGGCTGATACCGGGGCTGTAGTATAGCCTTAGTGCCTCAACTAACAGTTCGTGGTTGACTCAAAGTTCTGTAGAAAATTTATGAGATGATTTTGATTTGACTTGACCATGTAGCTGGATAACTCAACTTAAATGCTTTAGGTCGCCACAATATTTGTTAACCCACAAATAGAGAAAAGGTTGTAAGCTATCTACTAAAGCACACAAGTTCACTGCTAGAAAATCCAAAGTTTTATTTTCAAAATCAAAAGTTCAAAATAGCATTTAACAGTTGAGTTGGCAAATCGAACACACTTTTCCAAAAGTTTGCAGGTTGTGGACCGACCGAACCCCTTTAGTAAATTTACCAGTTCTTAACAGTTATTAAAGTTACTATATAACGCGACACCCAAGTTTCAACATGGTCGAACTAGCCAGCATGGCGAGTTACAACCAACCGACGCAAGAAAGACTAAGCGAGACGAAAGACGGACCGGAACAGACGACAGGCAGGAACAGACAAACCATAATGGCGGCGGGTTCCTTTTATAGAAACCATTAGAATCCGTGATGTAAGCAACTGTATCACATCTTTTTGCTTCCGCGAGATCAAAAGTGTGTGTAATTTATTTGACGATCCAGACTATTAAAAATGTTTGAACTTTGACAGTATCTAGACTTATCTACTGGAAGTCAAACGTCAGTTTAGTGAGAATTTTAGAGTAATTAGTTTTAAAGTTTTAGCTGTTTAAAACTCCGCGTAGTGACACATTCTAATTCGGGGAAAATTCCTAAGTGTTCTGGAATTTTACGCGCATCAACAACAATCCGCGACAATCTATTTTTCAAAAACTTGATTACCAGCCAAATGCTAAAACTTTTTATGGGAACCCATATATGTACAAAATCGTCTCCATTAGGGCTATCTACTGATGTAATTTTTAAATTAATATCCCTTTTAATAAAAAAGCTTATTATTTTCTCTTAATTAAAATTGCTAATTAGACTTTACCAAATTACTTAATTTTATTACCAAAATATCGGGGATAGTGCTGACTACAGCTGGTGATAAAAGTTCGGTTGTAGCTTTACGCGATTTAAAGATATTGCGAATCTTAGTTTTTCTATTTTTACGATCGCGCGTTTTGAAACATTAAGAAATGGGAATATCTCTTAAACTAAACGTTTCCCGATATGATAAATACACTTTAAAATGATTTTTATAGCGAATTGTTACTGTGAGCAAGATTACAGGGAAATTACTTTAAGTTGAAAACTGCTCTTCTCGAAATTTCCAAGTCCCGCCTAAGCAAAACTAGAATTTTCCAAAATTCTAAGGTGCTTACAATCAACAGTATAAGTCAGTGCTGAGTATTTTTTCCTAACAATTCAACATTGTACCTATTATCATAAATCAATTCGCATTTTATCCGGTCTGTAAACGGAGTACAATTCAAGTTATACAATGATACTGACTTATACTCCTTGTACTTATCACAATAGAAATATAGGCTACAAAAGTAATTGCTTAGTAATTTCAAAAATGTTTCCACTTGTATGTTTTGAAACCTACTGCCTGCCACATTATGAGATGTGAATCAGAGGCGTAATTATACCGGTTGTGGCCCATGACAAATTCATCAGACGGGGCCTTCCCCATGCAGGTTGGACAGTCATTTTTTTTAAAGAAACTCTGCTACTGTCATGGGCGGATCTTGGGCTGGCCTAAAGGGTCCCTCCAGCCAGTCATCCAGGGTTCCCTTACGATGGGGGTGTAATAGAATAGGCATAATGCCTTTAATGTAATTTTATTTAATTTAAAAGAATTTACAGATATCGATAAGTTGGTAATATAAGCTCTCTGAAGTAAATACTGTACATTGTCACAGAGTATCGCTGAGGAGTCAAGGCATGTGAATTGTATTGAAATGTTGATCAGCAGACAACAAGTGATTTCTTAAGTATTACTCTGGATTAAATGTAATGTAATTATTCACTATTTTCCTGCCTTTAAAAGTACATGAACGTGCAATCTTGGGAGACGAAGTGTCCGGCAGTTTGCTTCTGTTGCGAAGAACAAATTTGACGATGAAATAAAAAAGTTGCAAATGTGCACTAATTTCTTGTGTGTAACTGTAAACGTTGACAGTTGTTATCTATACTAATGAAGCTAACCAGACTGGTGACTGTGATCTAGTTCAGTTTGTAACATTCATAGCTTTGAAAGTAATTCTATCAATTAACTTCTTCGTCAACATTTAAGAATACATTATACAGACAATTAGCATTTAAATAGCTACAGGGGCCTATGGCATTTTGGCCGTCCTGCCAGCTTATTATTACGCCCCTGATGTGGCTACAAAATAATGAGACAGAAGAAGTATGGATGTACAAAAGGATAATGACTGACAGCTGCATAGAATGAATCCTTCCCTTTTGATTAAAGTGCCTTCCATATTTGTAAATAATTCAGTCTGGCTGTAAATAAGAGCCTTTGTTTTGTGTTGCCGGAAAAATGGTTAAGTGTAACAATAGAGCAATGCATTATTGTGAAATTTCACATAAAAGTTGGAAAAATTGCTACTGTAACTTATCTTTTATTATAAGAAGTGTATGGCAATTAATGTTTACCATCTGCATGAATTTTTGAGTGGTTTAAGCATTTCTAAGATGGCCGAGAATATGATTCATGCTTAAATAATCCTTAAATGTCAAAAACTGGTGAAAATATTTTAAAAAATCGGTAATTTGATTCAATCTGACCATTGGTTAACTATTTGTGTGATTGCTAGAATTGTATAAGAATGCATAAGGCAAATTTTACATAATAATTTTTACATGCAAAATTGTGCCTAAAACTCTAACAGATTGAACAAAAAGAAGCTCGTTAAAATGTTTGTACTGATACTTTGAATACCATTGAAAATGACTCTTGAATGCCTTGGAAAAATACTCAAACTTCTTGGAAAGAGTGGTAACATATGATGAATCTTGGGTTTTCACTTATGATCCTAAAACTAAGTGCCAATCCATCCATTGGAAGGACCGAACTTCAATGAGAGCTAATAAAGCTTGAGTGAGCTAATCAAGATTCAAAGTGATCATGAAGGAGCAAACAGAAGAAGACTTCCAGCACTGTTTCGAACAGTGAAAAATTCGTATGGAAGGGATAGAGAAGGGGTGTATATTGAAGTTGATAACTAGATACGTATAAATTCAAAACTTTTTTTTCTGGTCTACTACAATAGTCTCATTATTTTGTAGCCTCACCTCGCATATTTCTGAAGTGAATCACATTATCTTCTAATCATGCGAGTACTGGGGATCAGTGAAAGGAGTTTAATTAAGGGAACTTAAAATGTAGTACATTAATATGTGGTTCTAAAATTGGCTCCTAAAAATCTTGTGAAAGTTAATTTATAAGTTTGTAACTTTGACAATAGCTGGCGTGAATAATTGATTTCTTATTACTTTAAAGTGATACGTCTATTGTGTATATTCTTGCTGGAATTTATTGTCATTTATTTATTCAACACTGTTGAAGTTACCTAACAAAGCAGCAGGTGTGTTCCTGGGTGAAAATGGTGAAAAGTGAATTTTGAGTAATGATATAGCACTATTTTCTGTGTGAGAAAACAATTAAGGAAGTAGAAGAAAAGCTGGGAAAATATTATGGGGTACTCTGGCCCATTGCACGGTATGGTACACAAGTGGTTTGCTGAATTTTGCTGTGAAGTATATGTAATGCCGAGCACTCAGGATGGGCAGTTGAGGTCATTACTGGAAAATGGTGAACAAAATTTGTGATATTGTGCTGGAAGAACTACTTGCTAAACTCTCCAAGTTATCCAAGACAGTGCATGTCTCAAATGAAAGGGTAAATAATATTTTACACCAACACTTCTGTATGAGAGGGCTTGGCGATATGAGTGTTGTGAGTGCTGATAGTTGACAACCAGGCAGGGGTGACAATTTTACAAGTGTGCTTGGAAATCTTCAAGTAGAGTTCAACTAAGTTTTTGCTGTGGTATATCACAGTTGATTAAACATGGATCCACTATTTTCAACCTTAGATCAAGCTACCACCCAAACAATGGATTTCCTCCAAAAAAGGCAAAACAATTCCATCAGCCGGAAAATGTGTTCTTCGCTACCTATAAAATGAAATGAACATTGATTCATATTATTCCACATTATTGGAACAATTTGATGAAATGTTGTTGAGGAAATGATCCAGTTTACTGAAGAAAAAGATTTTTGTTTACTTGGACAAATCATTTATTGCAGTTTGTGGAATTGCACTATGAACTGCTACTCAGTCATTCTTTTTCTCCAGTTTTGGTCCTGAACACCTTCTTTCTCTCCTTAAGAATTGGATTGGAGGGATGAAATTCACACCCAGTGAAGATATAATGGCAGAAACAAATATGTATTTTTCAAGTTTTGAAATGTGTAATAAAACCTTGAGCTGAGTGAATTGAACTGAGAGGGACTGTTTTGAGAAATAAGGTGATTTTTTGCAATAATAATTATTCTTAATCAAAATGTAGTGGACTTACCATTCCACTATTGTACAAAGCTGTACCATTAATTCTTCAAAAAAAATTGGTAATCTGAACCATTTGTATAATTTGAATATTGTATGTTATATGATGAGAGAAACATGGGCGTATACTGGTGATGAGGCATGGAAAGATATTGGAGTAGGTATGAAAAGTAGTGCATGGAAGGAAAAAGATGACCATGACCACAAGCTGGCACTCGATTTCAGGCACAAGGTTGTGGAAGATTCTCTTTTTTAGGTAAGGGTGTCAGGGATTGGAATGAGTTACCAATAGAAATGATTAATAATTTACCGAAAATGTTGAAAGAATTTAAAGATATAATTTGTAGAGGGCAAATGTAGGTGGCTGCAGGATAGGGGTAAGATGGGGGTGTAGGGAAATTGCCACCAGATCCTGTGCTCCATTTCAATTAAATTAAATTAAAACATGGAGTCAATACAGATGCAAGAATGCGTGGATTGATATCAGTCGTTACAGGCCTTTTAACCTTTTCTGCTGATACATATTACCTGTCATCAGTTGTTGCCTCATGGGTGCCGGCAGGATTACTTTAAGGAGGGTGCATCTGTTTTTTTAATGTACATTATATAAAAAACTTATTAACTAAGGATGCTGAATTTATTGACAAGGTGTTGAACAAATTTGGTCAGCAACCTAGGTGCCTCAAGTTATTATTCCAATAGTGAATTTAATAATAAAATGTTTGCTTCTTAATCTTTTATGTGTATTTTCTTTCATAGCAGGGGGTTGCAAGTGCACCCCCTTGCAATCCCCTCCCGGCGCCCATGTGTTGCCTCTTTTCAGAAACCAAGGATCTGACAAGTACTAAAGCTGAAATATCTTTTCTACTGTTCTGCATCAGGCTGAAAGATAAAGTACAAAATGGAACTGTTTAAAAAGGGGGAAAATACAGCTATCTAAGTTGGAATATATTTTTTGGTCCAGATTTAATAAAGAGTTGCTCTCAGAGAAAGTTGGGTGCTATATAGTCCATCAATCAGTCGGTTCAGTTTGTTGGGGATACAATTACAGTATAGTTGGGAGACACCAAGTGCGCCTCAATCTGGACGAGCTGGTGCCAGTGTAAGTATATCATCCAGCTCTAATTACCCATGGTGTATTGTAAAGATTTCTCAAGTAACCTTTCATTTAGGTATAAGGTTTGGCTGAAGGAAAAAACTTTCCCAGCACTCCCATAGAGTGTGTATATATAATTATATATATTAACAGATCTAGTGTAAGCTCTGTAGAAGTGCTACCCCTCTCTAGCTGTTCCCCCTTACAAAGAGCCATATTCTAATAAGGCAACTTAACCTACCCACCTATCATCTTACCACCTTTCGGGGATGTTGTGTTATGTGGTAATCGTTTAGCACCTGCCCTTAGAAGATATCTAGCGTCCTTCAGGTCTATATCCTATTCTTACCATTCTCACCATCGGATTTTAGCAAACCACATTCAGTTATAGTCTTTATATGTGTTCCTTGGACTCCTAATGAAACAAGGAACACAACAGATAATAATTTCTTGTATCAGATATTGATCTCTGTCACTTTTAGCCAGTATAGATGTAATTTTTCCAGTAGCAGCTAGGGTCGATAAAACCTAGAGGAAATGAGTAATTGTGCCAACAGCAGCTAGTGTAACACTGTGGCTTTAGTAATCGCTTAGATAGCAGTGAATAGCACAGAATTTATTTCTTCTATTTTTCCATGAGGCGCGGAAGGTTACGCAAGGGACTGGATAGGGTTCATAAGGCAGCGAGGGTAGTTGTTCAGGGATATAAGAAACGAAAAGGAGCCATCAATATGCGGAAAGCAGAGATCACTACATTCCAGTAACGAGGCCAGCAAGGAAAAGCAGCAAAAGGAGAGTGCAGTGCAGGCAAAGATGGATGACATTTGTGTTGTCTAACAGCGGCGCACGCTGAGCAAGATGAGGTGACACGACTTCATTGGGAACCAGTAGTCGGCGAAAACCTGGCACTGTGGTTAAATGGTATCTGGAATGACTTAGTATAATATAGAAAATAACAAATGCAACAGCAGTTATGTAGTAGTAATTTTGTTATTGGCCATATCCAGCAGGTGTTGCATAAACATCATGAGACTAATGTAGTTTTTAATAAGAGACGTCAGCCTACTATGGGAAATATTGCTACATCATGTCCATTCTTCATTTTTACAACAATATCCACTAAGGAGGTGGGGGGGGGGGGGTTTATATACATTGCTGTATTTACAAGGGAACCTAAATCTAGAGATTTTTAAACCTACCTAATCTGAAGGAGGGTAAATGATTTATGATGGCCTACTTAAAAACTATTGGCACGTGTTTGATATGTACAGGGCCTACATCTTATGTTGTGGGGCCTAATTACAGTTAGTGGAGGACTTGGGGTTTTGGAAGTATGGTCTAGAAAGTTCTGAACTGCCTCGTCAGAGTCAGCTTGGGTCAGCTTGGGTCGCACATTTCCTTTGTCTCTTCACCTATACCTGAGATTAAGAGGTGACAGCGATGGCGTGACCTGGGGCTGACAGAGGGATGGATTCTATTTTTGAGATGGATCAGGTTTTTGATGTGATCTGGGATTATTGGTTTTTCACAGGTCATCACCATTTTTGTTGTTGCCTGCTTTGTGCATTCTTGCACTACAAATGTAGGCTTGGTTACTGCTTACTTGACTTCTTTGATTGTGCCGCCTCCTTGCATCTATCGGTCAGTACAAGTCACAATGTAATGTCTCAACTTGAAATCATTTCCAGGCTTCTGGTGGGTCTCCCCTATCAGCGCAATGTCAATGTCTTTTTCACTAAGGTAATTTAGTAGCTCTGGTTGCTTATTTGAAATGCCATTTGCCTTCCAAGCTAGTATGTTCAGTGTCGATTTAGTCTGTTTCGCCATTTTTGAAGAACTCGCTGATGGCTTGTGCTTGGACGAGTCCCTTTTCTAACATACTGTCGGCCTCTCATAATTTGGTAAGCACAGTTTTCACTGTGTTTAATATCTTTTGGAGATCAAATTCCTTCAGGAAAGAAACTGTCTCAGCAAAGTCAGAGCCGAGACCTCCAGTTTTAGTATGTTTGTCAGTCTTGCTTTGTTCCTGGCTGCGGTCTGTCTTGTCGCGTTTCTCGTTTTTGTCAGTATGTTTCTTGTCGGTCTGGTTAGTCCATGCGTTTGTCTTTGGTGGAAGAGAGGAGAACTGCTGGCTGTCATAGACTTTGGGGCCTCATTTTGGTTTCTGTTCTCCTGCTTTTGTTGCTGGAGCCTGGCATTCCTTGCTTGCATGATTTTCTTGTACTGGGGGCAGCCACGATACCTCGCGGGATGCTGGCCCAGACAGTTTGAACATTGGTGGTTCATGTTTTGTTAAGGTACATGTCTTTGTTAGATGTACCCCACAGCACTTAACGCAGCGAGGGTTAACCTGCAGTATTTCAGCCCTTGTCCTAATTTTTGACATGGGTGACATTGAGAAGGTCCCTCTGGTGTCTTGTGTACCTCTATTTTTACTCTTGAATTTTTCTAACTTATAAATTTTCCTTTCCTTATCTGTATTGTCGGGTGTCACCATGTACAATGGTATGGGTACCCTCCAGTTTGTGTCTTTGTCAAATCTTGTAAGCTGTGACACGCTTTTTGCCGGGAAGTGCAGTTCTAGCAGCTCGTCACGCATTTCAGTTACATCCATATCGATAGGCAGTTGCCTCATTACTACCTTTAGAGGTTTTGTTTGATTGTTGGGATCAAATGTGGGGAACTGAGCTTTTTTGTCTTTAAAGTAAGCCATGAGACAAAGTAGTCTAAATGGTTGTAAACTTGATACTTAATGCTTGAGGCTTTATAAGCTAAGTGCAATGGTCCCGTTATTTTTATCCTCAGTTCCTCGGCAACTTTAAAATATCTCGCTGTATCGTAAACAATGATCAGGGGAACCTTTGGCTCGCGCGGTTGTTGGGGCCTTTGACTGTCATATCCCATATTTGGTGCAGCATCGTTCAGGTTCTGTAGGGGCTCGTAAAGATTCCCCGTGGGCACACTGAAACTATCTCCTCAGCCTCCATGTCAAGTGTACCCATATCTCCAGAACGCTGGCGCTTTGAGGTCGGAGGCTGGGGCTGTTGGTAGGACATGGCCTCGGAAGCCCTTGCCGTCTGGGTTATTGAATGATTTAATGAAATGGCTTTCTCAACCCTACAGTTACCTCAACTCTCTAATGACAAGGGGTGCTGCACTGGCCCTTAGATGTTACCGTTTGGTATCCACGATAGTGCAACCGTATATCTCTCTCTCGGGGGTTCCACCAAGGGATTGGGCCGTGGTGTGGTAATACCCTGCCGCTTTCTTGGAAAATCCCTAGCACTGTGGCTGTTCCACAGTATCTGTCTAACAGAAAGGGAGACGAAGCTTTGTTTTTTTCTTTCAGACGATGACGACATTGCTTTGCTTTGAAGAAACCAACAATTATTGGCTGTGTTCAGTTAGCTCCGTCAATCTTCTATTCTTCAGTTGGTTGGTCTGCCTCAAGGTCGCGTAGACCACTGCGTCCGTCGAGATCCCTCAGTGCGATGCACTCGCCACCACTGCACGAAGACGACTGAAGAGGCGCTCTGTGCTCTGCGCTCGGCGGCGGTGGAGCACCCTGGCGGCGTCTCCTGAGTTACTGGGTGCGCGTCGGAGTCTCCTCGCTGGCGAAGCTTCCGCTCTGGCTGCTGGCTGGCAGTCGACTGTGCTTGCCTCGCAACAGCAGCAGTGGAGGAGCGACATCTACCCCTTCAGTTATTGTTGGCTGAATTGTTAACTTAGTTTGCAGGCGTTGTCTTTGCTGATGCTCCATAGGATGGTCTTGAAGAACATGCCAGTACCACTGCCTTTGCTGTAGCACTGGCAACAATTTCAGATATAGACTTTACAGCATTGGCCAGTGAATGCACCAGGGGGCCAGTACAATGACCGATGCATTGGTGGCAGGAGGAGCTGCTGGCGCAGTGGTGCGCCGTCCTCCTCTCGCCTCTGGTGCTGCCGGGCGACTGGTGATGAGAGTCTGTTGCGCTATTGTGGGGGGGACACTGGTTGTCCGTTCTGCTTGCCGGCTCCTGGTCGACTGGCTGCTGTCGTCGCCGCAGGTGTCGTGGCTCCCGCCTGGGACCCGGTGCTGGTGACGCCCGGCTGCTGGATTTGCGCTCGCTTGTCGCGACGCACCCGCTGAATGGTGCTTGCCTCGCAGTTTCGGCCCATATAAATACCCCACCGCTGGCGGATGCATGTGATGCAGCAGCTGGATCCGCTCTCCCATTGGCCGGCGCTGGAACTGCTCACCCATCGGCCAGCGCGGATGCCACACACCCATTGGCCACCACGTCGTCTGGCCTCATACGCAGACAGTAACGGCACTCAGGGCGTAAAACCGGAACAAACTGTGCTCCCGGCAGCACGCAGCTCCGACGCCCAATCACCGTCGCCCAGTTGCGGTGAGTGGACTGCCTCGAGCGGCCTCCCACGTGGGGAGTGCTGTTCCGCGCCCTTATTTAGGTCCTGTGGGCGCCACGATGCCTCACGGTCGGGCACTATCAGTGAGTGCTCCACGCCTAGCGACTCCACTACAGGACGGAACAGCGGAGATTCGAACCACTCCTCAATTGGCCAAGATACACACTGGGTGGAATCGCACGCTGACCTTGGAGACGCATCTTGGTGAACCATTGTAGACAACGACCACAAGAATGCTTCAATTGCTTCAATGAGGACCAGAGGTTACGCATCAAGGCACTTCAGCTCTCACATCAAGAGCTCGAGAACTTCCTTGCCTAAAAAGATTGGACCTCGTCGATCGAGCTTCGGGTTCGAGAATGGAGCAGAGTATTTGTCTGGGAAATTCCCGCCGCAAACATCAAGCAAATGCATCGTACACTCCGCAACGAGAAGTACTCACACCTCGCTAAGCAGTGGGGAGGAGACCGCCTGGCCACGCCTCCCTGGGCAGGTTGACACAAATTTTTCTTTCAGTGCTGCTATTAACAAATGACTTTGACCAAACAGTGCACTAAAGTTCAATTCCAGTGACCGTCGATACTGATGGCACGTGAAATCAGTTGGGTGTGATGAGCACTGAAGTGTATGGTATGGATATGCTGTCCAATGAACACCCTATAACTACTCAGCCTGGACGTGGTTTATGCAGCCCCCGTTCCTCTAGTTACTTGTATGTATGTTGTGACATGTGGAATTGTGTTTTATGTATGGACATGTGTGTGTTCCTATGTTGTTGTGTGTCTGATTATGGTGATAGGAGTCTACTTGATCTCGAGATTTCACCATCAGTGACCACCTATGTGTTGATGGTAGATGTAATAATCAGTTGGCGTGTGATGGCACTGAGGTGTTTGGCAAAGACATGTCACACTTCACACATCCTCTAACTATTCAGTCTGGACCTAGGGTGTTCGGTCCCTTCCTTTGAGTTATGTGTATGTGTGTAGTGATGTATGGAATTGTGTGTATGAATGGACATGTGAGTGTGTGTGTATGTTTGTCTTTCTATTTGGTTGTGTGTCTATCACGATAGGATGATACTCGACTTTGAGATTTCACAATGACTGGTTACCTATGTTTTGATGATACATGTTATCGATTGGGTGTGATTTTATAATCCGTATGGTATAAGTACTAAGAAGTATGGCGAAAACATGTCATCCTTTGCGCACACTCCTACACGTTTGTCTGATGATTTTTGGCCAGTCATGGGTCTTCTGTCCCACTTTTTCGTTGCCATGATTGGGGACTAATTGTTGCGTCGAGCTAGCTGTAGGCATGGAAAAGCATGGGTGTGTGCATATTTCCGTGTATGTATGCGTAAATATAGTGATACCTTCCTTTAACTCATTTGTCTGGATATATGATGTGCTGATCATACACTTATGTATGTGTCTGCTTGTGTGTGGCGACGTATGGATTTGTGGGTGAGACCTAGTATGAACATGGAAGTTATGATATCTGTCTCATTACCAAGTGTCTACTGCTACTCATGGGACCTGGGTCATATGTTACTGTGTGGCAGAAAAGGCTTAGGTGTAGGATAGATGTGGTGGTGCTGATGTGAACAATTTTGTACCAAGGACACATGATACTGGATGGCAGAGAGGCCTGTAGTGTGAGATAGATGAGACGATGTTGATGTGAAGAGTTTGGTACCTGGAACACATGTTACTGATGATTTTTTTGTCAGTCATGAGCCATGGGGGTTCTGCCCCCACATTTTCGTTGCCATGATTGGGCTGGTTGTTGTTTCTAACTCGCTGGAAATGTGGGTGTTTGTGCATCTCTCTCTCTGTCTGTATGCGTAAATATGGCGATACCTTCCTTAAACACTTCTTTCTGGACGTAAGATTTGCTGTTCGTCCATTTATGTTTATTTGTGCTTGTGTGTGGAGACGTATGGATTTGTGGGTGAGACATAGTATGAACACGGGGGTTACGATATATGTCTGATGACCAAGTGTCTACTGCTACTCATGGGACCTGGGGCATATGTTACTGTGTGGCAGAAAAGGCTAAGGTGTGAGATAGATGTGGTGGTGCTGATGTGAATAATTTTGTACCAAGGACACATGATACTGGATGGCAGAGAGGCCTGTAGTGTGAGATAAATGAGACGATGTTGATGTAAAGAGTTTGGTACCTGGAACACATGTTACTGGTTATATTTTGGTCAGTCAAGAGCCATAGGGGTTCTGCCCCACTTTTACGTTGCCATAATTGAGCTGGTTGTTATGTAGAGCTCACTGTAGGCATGGAAATGTGCGTGTTTGTGCGTCTCTCTGTGTCTGTATGCGTAAATATGGTGATACGTTACTTAAACTCGTCTGTCTGGATGTATGATTTGCTATTCTTCCACTTAAGTTTCCTTGTGCTTGTGTGTGGAGATGTATGGATTTGTGGGTGAGACCTAGTATGAATATGAGGGGTTTTGGTATCAGTTGATAGCCAAATGTCTATTGCAACTCATAGTACCTGCGGCACTGTTAATGAATGGCAGAAAGGGTTGCGGTGTGGGGGAGACGATGTGTTGATGGTACATGTAATCAACTGGTTGTGATGAACACTATTTATGGGATAAACACTGAGGTGTGTGCTGAATACATGCCATCCTTTGCCCTCCCTCCATCTCGTCAGGCCGATGATATGGAAGGAGAGTTCTGTCTTTCAGTCAGTCATGATGCAAGAGAGTAATGCACCACATTTTCGTTTCCCTAATTGGCGCCAGTAGTTGTGCTGAACTCGTTGTAGACATGGACATGTGTATCTGCGTCTCTCTTTGTGCATGTAAGCGTAAGTATGGTGATACCTGACTTTAACTCGTCTGTCTGATGATTTTTGTAACGAGAGTTCTGTCCAGTTAATCAGTGGTAACGACAATTCTGTCCCACTTCATCGTTTCCATGATGCTTGCTATTGTTTATGTTTAACTCGCTGTATACATGTACATGTGTGTGTACCTCTCTCTCTGGGTACGTATGCGTAAATATGGTCAGACCTTCCTTTAATTCGTTTGTCTGGATGTGTTATATGCTGTTCATTTCCTCCACCAATGTGTTTGTGTGTGACTTCTCCCTCTGTGGGAGTTCTATCTTGGTGCTGGTTGTTGTGTTGAGCTCGCTGTAGGCATGGAAATGTGTGTGTGTGATTCCTCTGTGGATATGAGTTAAAATATATGATTATACAATTATACTTACCGTCATTGTGCGTTTCTAACCATTGTTTCAGGGCTTAGGCACTCTCCCAATTTACTGTTGTTTGTGTTGGCATATGAACTGTGATTTTCACGTTTTTCACTATATGCACTTAAGGATAAAAATCACTTAATGGAGAGGGTGCTGAGGGGGTTGTACCAGAGAAGCGGATGACTTGGGTACAAACCCACAGTCAGACCATTGCTTGCCTATAGTGGTGTAGTATGGATTCCACTTTTTTGCAGGGTACAAAGGGGGGCAGCTAGATTTATTAGTGGAAAACATTCAACAAGTGACATAATAAAGGAGCTGGGCTGGATGTCACTGGAAGATAGGAAGAGTGTTGGGGGCTGTATATGGCGTATAATGATTTTGGAATGGCTATTGGTGGAATAATTCTGAGTGGTGTATGGATCCTAAGTTGGCCATGACCACAATCTGGCACTAGACCTTAGGTGATGAGGTCTGAGTGGATAAAATATCCAAACACCCACTTTCATATATGAATGATCTAACAATTTACAACAGCTCAAGTGTGGTCGCTATCTTCGGCGTAATAAAGCTAGTGTCTACACCTATGGTGGCGTTTTGGATACTTGTTGACGTGTGGAGATCTTCTATGAAAATATGGGTTATGATGTCTGTTTGATGACCATGAAATTACATTTTGGTACCTGGGACCCCTGTTACTGATTAGGAGAAGACGGTGCGAATTTGGAATTTTTGATTTACTTTACCGCACGAACAAAAGGTAACCCTGTCAGTAACTGATATAAATCACGGGGTTGGATTGGGAATCATTGGAAAACATAAGGAGGTTTCAGAAAGTGCTGGGGGGAGTATACGGCGTATGTTGGCGATGAGGCTAGGGATGGATCTTGGTGAAAGAATTAGGTGTAGTTGTGTAAAAGAGTAATGATGACTATCGGTAGGAGCTGGCGCTAGATTTCTTGCATACGGGAGTTGGTAAATTTTCTATATCTCCACCTTGGCCACAGGCGAGTCTCGGGCATTTTATGACAAATCAGCATGTTCTGTGCTTAGCACTGCCTTAGAGTGACTCGATTTTTATCAAATAGGATTGGTGTACTCTGCTGCGGACCGATTCCACACGGGTGAAATTAGTAAGATTAACAGATGGTGTTTCATTCCTGAAACATACGTGCTGTGCTGTAAAATACAGCTAAAAGGAAAGTAAAAGGTGGATAAGTATATGCCACAGCGTATATCTCTCTATTTCTAGTGAATCATTGATGTGGCACGAGGGTTTGATTGAATTTATAGACAAAGTACAGCTAAGGGCTCTCAATTTGTGATTGCTTGCCATAGTACTTACGAAAGCATAACAGAACTGTTACATAGATTGGTCTGAATAGAAAGACTATATAGGTTAGAGCTTGTTGGCAAAAATTCCGAGCGCTATAAAATATTTCATACCAATGACAGCAGAGATAAGATTTGAGAAATAAGGTGTCGTACTGATGCTTATATGAATTCTTTCTTCCCTCGTTCCATTCCATGAGTTTTGCCATGGTCAAACTGCAAACTGACTCTTCTAGCCTTGGAGCTGGTGTGGGAATAGCTTTGTTAATCATGTTACAAATATTTTCAAGTGCCCTTATGCATGCTATACACTTTTATCAGATTTTAAGGTCTTTATCACGCTGTTCTGACCATACAGTATTCGCTGTCTCAGGATCACTTGAGAGAAACGACGCAGTCTATGTCAAATGAGTCTATGTCGCATGGTTAGTGCCCAATGAGAACAATTTTTTGTGGTCTGCTAGTGCTGTTCCTGCTCCAGATGTGAGAATATATTATCCACCGATCGGTTGTTGAGCTCTTTCACGTCTAGAAACTTCATAAAGTTAAAGTATGTGTCATGTTCCAGAACTCGATAAGTAGTTGGTTTTCCATACCTTTGTCTGTAAATGATTTTTTTTTTAAATTTAGGTGTTTGTCGCAGCTATCGTTAACTTCTTCGTCTACCGTGTATTATTACTGGCATATTGCTATCGTTACACATGAGAAATTTCAACGACCATACAAAATTCTAGTATTTCCAGCATATGAGGCTTTTTTCCGGGCTCTTTGCCTCGTCGATGTCATCATCATTAGAGGTGAGAAAGGATGTGTGGGAAGGAATGGTGAGGAATTCGGCCATGGAGTTTTGAAGGTCTCTTTCCCTGCATTCGCCTGGAACGATTTCAGGAAACCATGAAAAACCGAAATCTGGATGGCTGGATTGTCATTCGAAACAATGTCCTCCCGAATACTCATCCTACCAGCGATGTCTTCTTAGGCGATTCGTCTTGGAGGAACCTCATCAGTGCGCAGCCCGCAGTGACCGGTGCCTTGACCGTCAAGAAGAAGTGGGGCTACCTAGTTTCGAGATATTATACATAGTTTGTGGACATTTTAGCTAACAAAGTGCTACGTGACTATCATATGGCTACAATACAAAACTGATTGACATGCATATTAATAATGTTCGTGTATCTCAATGGAGGCCCAGTTCATCATTCTAAAAAAGAAGTTATTGCTTGTAATAATTTACTAATATCTGATGAGGTTAATCATATCATCATATATATTATTTCTATAAGGTATTTTTTTGTCACAAGCCTATTTCTTCCTTCATACTTAACCGAAATCAATGAATGAGATGTCATTTTAAATCTTATGGTCTTCACTTTGGTCACATCATATTTTAAGAAATGAAGTTTTCGGAATTCGACCCTTAAAGGGCAAAAATGTCAATATTTGTAAAATGCTGTTTTCTGTGTTACGAGTCATTTATCTCCCTGGATACCTATCCGAAATCGTTTTATGAAATATCATTTTAAAGATTAAGATCTCCGTTTAAGTGACGTCATAAATTAAGACGGAAATTTTCGGAATTCGACCCTTAAAGGGCAAAAGTATTGATATTTTTGCAATTCATTTTTGTGTCACGAGCGATTTATCTCCCTTAATATCTAACCGATATAAAGTAATCATTGTTTACTTTTTGACCGTAAAAAGTGGTTGTTAGTTAGTCATTAAATACTACCACCTTAATTATAAAAACAACTTTCGATTTCTGTTCAATATACAAGATTTCGAGTAAAGTTCGATAATAAAATGCATAATTAAATATTAATACATCTACAAATTCCTGAAAAAGCCGCGTACGAGTGCACATACGAAAAAACGGGTTCTTATAAATAGAATCTTGCCTTTTGAAGCGTCTGACCTTGTGCTTTATTAATGTTTATAAAGAAAGTTACTTATTATAGGAATTGTTTTATCATCATTTTCAAATGCTGATCAGAAGATGCGAGGTTACTGCGATGTATGAGCATATTTTTATCGGAGTGAATGAATTTAGCGCAGATGATGATCTATTGACGTCAATATCTGGTGATGAATTTTTATGGAATTCGACGAAACATATTGAAAATAAAGAATAAATGTTCTTGGTTTTCGAGGTATAGTGTGTCAAAAATCAGTTATAGGTATAATTCCTTTTGCTTTTGGCGACGTTCCTCCTGGTCCAGACCGTATTTCAGCCTAACAACAACCCCTAGGATCAAAATAAAACATTGAAAGTACATTTCCACCACATAGACATAGTGGTTTCGGTGGATTTTTTTCTAGTCCAGGCCGGATCTAATCCCAACCTCTTCACTTTTGAGATAGAATATCTCGAGAACTAAGCGAGATATTAGAAAATTAAATTCCTTACGAGTTTCATACGTATTCATCATCAAACTTGGCTATGGCAAATTTATTTTCTGATCCAGGTCGCATTTCAACCAACCACGTCAATTTTGAGATTACCTCGAGAACTAAGCGAGATATAAAAAAAAAATATTGTTTACTTTCAATTTTTCTCGTCGAGTTACATAAGAATCCATCATCAAGGGTTATCGTAGAATCCTTTCGATTACCACAAATCTCGCACCATTACCTAATCCCTGACTGGCATTAAGATTTCTATTTAACATAATAATAGTATTTTTTTTATATAGCAATTTGTGAGGCGATCTCGCAAATGAATCTAGCGATTTGGATGAAATTTCATATGTAGATAACGTTTTGCTTTTCAAGTTTTTAACACGATTTTTTTTCTTTTTTTAAGGAGCAATTTTTGTAGTATTTGGTTTCTCGAAAACGGCTCTAACCTCATTACGTAGAAGGTTCAGTTACCAGTAAGCCTACTGATATTAATTAAGCCTCTCTTTGGTAACTGTGAACCTCAAAACGCCTAGGAACCCTTCAAGCCTTTTACTTTAGTCAAAATTTACACCAAATCTTGGATATTGAACATAAATCTCAAGATACTGAGCCAAGATCGGTCACCCAGGGACTAAGGAATAGTTCTTTGAGCTAAAAATACTATTTGTTGGATGAAACAATAAGTTTTATCCAAAAAATATGAAATAATAATTTTAGAAGTTAATTTTATGGTAAGTAGACAATTAATGAATTATAATAGTTCGAAATATCAATAAGACATGACAAAATGCTTTTCGAAGGTCCTAGGAAGAAAATTACAGGTTTGGGAATAACGATTCTTGAGAGATCTCTAATTTTTACCGGCAAGCTGTGTATAACATGATGCGTGCATTCCACACTAGTTAATCCGTAATGACACGCTTGGAATAGCACCTAATGGAAACTTCCTGTACGGTAACGCTGATTGTCTGCGGCGATGTCATGTCAGAAATACTCAGATTGAGGTTTCGCAGTCACGCGTCCTAATAACTGAGTAGCGGAACAGTTCCAGATAGCTGTATGCCTTCGGCGATACGCTGGAACTGAGGATCCTGAGCGTGTTGACGCAGACCCGCATTGCAGAACAGATGTAGCCCTTGCCTTAGGTGTGGGTTTTCTCCCGCAATACAAGGATAGAAGAACTAGCTTTCTCTCGTGAGGGAGTGGAATGTCTGCGCACAAAGAAATTAAGCGCTCAGGAGATGCTGACATCTAGCGGCCGAGCAGCGTGACCCTGAACGCTGATTGGATGATTTGATCACCCGCCAGACCGCCATTGGTCGCCCGCAACCGGTTGGGGGGAGGGGAAGGAGTTTCCCCACCCCCATTCTGTGACGTAACGTAACGGTAAAATTTCCTGCTCTCTTATTAGCTACCTACTGGGGGCATATGTGAGGTCCACAACCCCACCACTAGTGAATTTTAATATTATAAAATTATTTTCTATTAAGTAAATTGGTTTTCAATATTAACTTTTGATTTCTAAGTTCTAAGGTTACAGACATTCAAGCCAGATGTATCGAAGATCTCTGGTGAGAAGAAAACATGTAGAAAAGAAATAAGAGGAGGCTTGGTTGGAAAAGCTTAATGAAGAAACTAGCTACAAAATCCTGGCGGGATTTAGAATGGAAAATATAAGTTCGAGGGCGGAAGAAGAGTATGATAATCAACTTAGTGAATTGTAAAAGTTGTATTTGGTAATTAACTGTCGTTTGTAAAGGGAAGATGAAAAGATAAATGGATGATCCTTGTTTCTTATTGAAATTGTAATAAAGAAATGGAATTGATACTTAAAGGATATTTGATATGGTTTTAATAGTAATTTGATTTCAGCGGTAGTCGGGATACAAAAAACCAGTGACGGATATAGAGGACTAAATAAAAATCCTATTGTGCTGATCTGACACTGGATATGTTAGGAATATTAGTGTGTTTAATTTCTAGAAATAAAAGTAAGTGGTAAAGGTAAGGTTGTAAGGAATATACAATCATACACCACTAAAGAACCTTTTAAGATGTTTAGACGATAATAGTGATGGCGTTGAGTGATTCCACTCAATGAGGCCGAGGCCGCTTGATTATAGTTTCTACTCACACTCCTGTACGCGTGACTTGGTCCAATGATCTCTATCACCTATTGATTCCGCATAGTGTCAGGCATCGACCCCAAATGTTCGATGGTCGTTCTAGAATACTGCCGCGTAATTCAAGTAATACTTTCTGTCTGTCACGTTTCTTCCCGACCATTCTCTTCACTTTAAACGGGACGCGGTCATGTTTCTACTGAATCAATCAGCTGACAGCGTGTTACTTTCATACCGGCTAACGGCCTCCTTACCTTTAACAGCAGCCTTGTATCTGCTATACTTTTAAAACAATTATTTATTTCTTAAAATTGTCTCTTACAGTTCATTACCTTAATCACTTGTTCCTATCTCTCACTCCTCTACCTACAAATCACAACATTCCTGTCCCTTGTTCCAAAAGTCAATTGCTAATTTATTTTAATTTTCCCCTCTTCCCTTCCACATTCCATCAATATTTCTACAGTATTCATCAGCCAGTGTATGTCTTATGCTACACCATAATACTTTTCATCCGCATTGTATCCTGCAATGGCTCCCAGCCCAAATCTTTTTTCGTTTCACTTCTGACTATATCAGCCTAGCTAAAAAGACAGGTGAGGTTTCTTATAGTAAAATGGAAAAACTAGAAGTGGCATGCTTTGAAAATCATGAAAAAATATCAGCAACAGGAACTGAGAGCAAATTTTAGAAAAACAAGAAGCACTCAAGACTAATACAAAGAAGTTAGTACAGATCGAGGTGACAAAGGTACAGAAGAACATATTTTTTGATATCAGATTAAATATTTACTATCAAGAAAGAAACATTCTAAGTGGAACAAGGATATCTGACATTACGTGTTATTTCAAAAATTGTTATTTGTTTTTAAGAAATAACCTTATGGTTGTGAGCGTATGTCAAAGAATATAATATTGCAAAAAAAAAAAAAAAAATTGTACCAAATAATAGACAAGTATGCAGTTGGTGCTATAGAATATCATATAACCCAATGTAAAGAGAATAATGTTTATTCATTTATGGTTCATGAATATGTAATAGAAAAGTCAAAAGGCGGCTCCGTCACAGAAGAGGAATCTCGACACTTGATCGCATCATACGCTCCAAATGAGAAACAAAACCAACATATAAATGTATGGGAACCTTATTATCAAATACTTAAAAATTTTCGCTGAATTAACTTCTTCAGTATGAGTTTTTTTTAATCTGCTTTCTTTATGTCTCTCAACAGCGAGGTCTTTAGAGACTGGAAAGGATGGGGGCAAGGAATGGGAAGGAATTCGGCCATGGCCTTTTTAAGGAAGCATCCCGGCATTTGCCTGGAGTAATTTGGGAAACCATGGAAAACCCAAATCTGGATGCCCGGACGGGGATTCGAACCGCCGTCCTCCTGAATGCGAGGCCAGAACGTCAGTATGAGTAAAGGCGCGTACACACCAAAGCAGCACAGAGGAACTTCTTGTTGCTAACTGCTGCAGTCTGTTTCTAGAAACCGAAACAAATCGCAGATTTGACTAACATTAGGTCCATATCAGAAAACCTAATTTTACCGTTTACTTGTGTTGCTATGTCTGTCTATACCAAGAGAAACAATTTTTATCTTTCTGTTCGCGAAATAGAATCATTTTCTCATAATTTTAATTTTTTCTACTATGGAATTATGTGGCGCGATATTAATGATGTATTGTCAGCAGCCGATGAAGTTTACGTTATTTTGAGTAATAAAAAAATTCTGGATGAGACTAAGTCTTTCGGAGAGAAATCAGCATGTAATCGAAGCGTCATGGATTCTTTAAAAAAAAAAAAACTACCTTAGTCTACAACCCAGAGGTTGGTTAGATAATCCCGATGGAGGCACACTAAGCCATTGAATCAAGAGCTAGGACGGCCAGTTGCTTTCCTTTTGTACCTATAGTTTGATGTGAAACGTTCTGGCATAGATCATATGATCAACTAAAATCTAAAAACTTTCTGTCCCTACCGGGACTTGAACCCGGGACCGGACACCTAAAGTTATTTTTAAAATAAATAAATAAAATCTAGCACTTTATTCACTTATCTGCCAGACCTATTATCTTTAAAAAAAGAAAATCTGTTATCAACACAAGGATGGACACATCAAAAACATTACTCGAATGAGTATCACTTATTTAGAATGATTACTTTCCGAAACTGAACTGTTATATTCAAAAACAAACTACGAACTTCTAGGCCGCAATATCTCTCATGGAACATTTACGGCTGACTTCAATACTTCTAGCTACTTGAGATTCGTATACTTCTTTAATGTACAGTACCTATTTCGTATCTGGAAACAAGCAATATCGAAAATTGTACTAGACGTTTGTGATGCTATTACATCAGTTCTCCAAGATCACATGTAGGTAAAATTGGAAATGGTTAACAGTAGTGTGGATTTGCGGGAGCGCACTCACAAAGGATGCCGCCGCCTGTTGTCCTGATATCATTTTCACACCTCTATTGTTCTCCCCCCTCCCACCTTTCCAGAGGAATCTCACTACTGAGTGACTGCTGGAGTATTTCATGTATTCAAGGAGGGCAGCTTCCTGAAGAGCTGGGGTCTCCGCCGCAGTCGATACCAGGAGTGAGAGCTATGGTCTCACGTCACACACCCACCCTTCGACCAACCACCTGGATGTGAGGATAAGAATGAGACTTCATTCACAAGCTGGACAGTCAAAGAACTGTTTAGTACCTAGTTCAATGAGTAGGATTAGGAGTATATTTTATTTTTTCAGTTTTTTTTGTGTTATTTAGTGTAGTTTTGTAGTGCTGATTTATTAGGATTAGATATTTTTCTTATTTTAGTTGCTACCGCATTTATGGGATTATTTACATTAATAGTATTAACATAATTTGTTTTTTAAACATGGTCTTAAGGGAAGATTAGCGGCCCAGTTTAGCCTCTAGATGCTGGGTCAAATATAAATGGATATAAATAAATAAATTCTTGAGACACTAGTAGTCACCTCTCGTGTTACTTTTCATGCAAAACTTCAGTTTCTAATTTTTCTCTTGTCCAAATTGGAGTATAAAACCTAATGGTCTTGAATCTGATGACCCACCACTCCTTGTTACTATGTAAGAAATATAAATTAAATATTGTTGTGAGTGAAATCGTGTACAATGAATACGAAATAAAAATCTTGATTTGAGTTGAATGATAGTAACCACTGAATCCATAAAAGAAGTGTGTGAATGTGCTACCAAAATTCTTCAAACGGAGTGTTGTGGGTGAGCGGTAACGCTCTGGCTTCGCATTCCGAAGGACGTGGGTTCAAATCCCCGTCCGGTCATCCAGATTTGGGTTTCCCATGGGTTCCCTAAATCACTCTCGGCGAATACCGGAATGCTTCCTTCAAAAAGGCATAGCCGAATTCCGTTCCTTGCCAACAGCCCCTTCCCGCCTCTAATGACCTCGAAGTCGAACCGCTCCGAACATTCATGCATTCGCCTGGAGTGATTTGAGGAAAACCGAAATGTGTTTGTTAATAAAACACGGAAGCAACCACAAAAATTTCTTGCCGCATCGTCTAATTTCCTTCTTCCGTGATGCCTCATCATAAATTGCAATGCTCCATACATACAATTTGCAAATATTGGTATGTTTACTAAGCCACTGGTGGATCGCATAACTCACTTGCACAGCCAATATGCTATCGGTTTGATATTAACAAATGTTCGGTAGTTGTAAATTTCACAACTTAAGCTACGAAAGTGTGTACGTTCTATCTTCTATCTGAATGTATATGATGCATTTTGCAGAGGATTTATTTCCTCATATCATTGTTTTTGCTGTGATGTCGGGGTTGTTCGTGTGTCTCTTTGTGACTGAATTACACCTAGTGCGTAGGCGAGATATAGACTGAATGTGATTCGGTGTGATATGATGGCTCCACATATCAACATCAGTTCTGCTGGTTTTTTCGATTCCCTTGGATTGAGCAGTTTCATTATATTTACTTGCACCTACAGAAATTCGGACTACGAGATACTTGTATAAAATTCTTTAACTGTATGAATCCGTAGTTTCAAAGAGTATAGCAGGTTTAAAATGAGTTTTAAATGGTCGTATAAAACGGAGTAGAGAAGTCTGGGCTGATATTTACGTATATGGAATTTCAGATTTTATCGTTATAGGCCTACATGAAGTGTAATGCCTGGCCGCTTGTTAAGATGTGGGAATGTGTATTGCTGATTATGGCCATGCATTTGTTGACTTTCGGGGTAAGTTTTAAACAGGACAACAAATCCTTACTTCTCAGTACTTTCAAATAAAATGTAATGTCGCGTGGTATGTATAGTCTGGTGTCAGAGTTTCTCAGGCGTAACAGCCTTACCTAAGGACAGGACTGAACATGTTTACCCCCACCACCACGGACTAGACCTAATTACTACCCAAACGGACTGCTCGTGCCAGTGTACATAGATGGCCAGCCCGGTACTGTCATTCTCGTCTGTGTATCAGCTCAATGCTGGTGATTCTAAGCATTTGACGATAGGTTTATCGTCCAAGCATGAATTTGAACCAGTAGTGGTTTTCGAAAAAGTGGGGCGCAGTAGCAAAGTTATACTAACGTATGAAGAATGGAGAGTGCTAACTGAAGTATTGGATGTAGTGTCAGATTTGTTCAACACAGTCAGCTCCCAGACAAACATTCCACTTGGTGACCACGCCGTCTCCTTCCGTACGAATGCCAGGACAAAAACTGTATGTTTTTTTCCCAAATACTGATCCCACCAGCGGCGTCTTCTTCAGCGATTCGACTTGGAAGAACCTCATCGACGCGCAGCCTCCAGTGTCCAGCATCTCGGCCGTCAAGAAGAGGTGGGGATACCTAGTTGCAAGATACTACACAGAATTTGTGGACATTTTATCTAGTAAAGTGCTACGAGATTATCATATGGCCACAGTGCAAAAACTGGTTGATATGCATATTAGTGATGTTTATGTGACCTAATTGACCCCCCGTTCGTCACTGGATTATAATCTACTAAAATATGAACTTATTGCATATAAAAATTTACTTGTATTACCTGTTATTAACAATTTAGTAATTAAGAATTATAACCCAGGATACAACATTGATGTGAACAGTGTGAATAAAACGCACATAGTAAGTTATTCAATTGCAGTGTAGTTTATTTGTGTTTTGCTTCAGATTACACGTGATATTTAGTCTTAACCTATATATATTATTTCTGTTATTGCTCGATTAAGTGTGTGTTACCACTATATGTTTATTACTGTTTTAAATATAATTGATGTGAATATTTCTAATTAAATGTAATAGGGTTTCCACAGATAGTAGTATATATAGCGAGCGGGGTATTATCATGTAGGAAGGAAATATATGGAGGAAAAATGACGTTAAATCTGTGACGCCGCCTCTAAACTCTCGGCTGATACTGCGCATGCGCAGTGGCGGCAGTGGCCATATTGCGAATCCATACAAATGCAAAGTTCACATTGTGTTTGATGCTACGATTATTTCATTTTCTAATGTGTATAAGTGTTTTATAATGCCATCTTGTGTTGCATAAGGGACAAAGAATTTCTCTATTATTGTTAGTAATTTCATGAGAACCATGTTAGTGACAAAACGTGTATCGCGATGGAAACTAGTTCCAGCTATTCCCACTTAAGCTTACGATGTATGGTAACAAGATAACTATTTTTATTCTGGTCTAAGCCACATTTCGACCTAACCACAAGTGGTAGTAATGAAACTGAAATATCCATGCTGCATGTCCACCATGTAATTCATTGTGGCTTTGGCAGAATTAATTTTTGGTCCAGTCCGCGTCCCAACCCAATCCCCTCAATTTGGAGACAGTATATCCCGCAAACTAAGCAAGATATCGAAAAAATGTATTCTTTATTTTCGATTTTTTTTCGTCGTGTTACATAAGAGTCCATCATCAAATTTGACTTTTGCGAAATTTTTCTTCTGCATTTCAACTCAAGACACCTCACTTTTGAGACAGTATATCTCGAGAACTAGGCGAGATATCGAAAATTTTTATTCTTTATTTTTTATTTGTCTCGTCTTTTTAAATAAGAATCCATAATCAAATTTGACTATGACCAATTTTTTCTTCTGAATTTCAACCAAAAACATCTCACATTTGAGACGGTATATCTCGAAAACTAAGCGGGATATCAAAAACATTTATTCTTCATTTTTTTTTTTTTTTTTTTTGTCTCATGGAGTTACATAATAATCCATCAGCAGATTGCGGCGTTACGTTCATCCTAGAGTCCCCTTGAGGTTTTTTACATATACCCCGTGTCTGTATGGATGGATATATCCCACACCTCCTCCGCCCGGCGCGGGCGTCACTTCAATGCGTGGTGAATGTCTCTTGCGTCGTCTCCATATATTTCTTTCCTCCTAGGGTACTATAGTAGCTTAGTCTGCTAGCAAAGATAGAGAGTATCTTTGGTAGAAGAGAGAGTAAGGTAAGGTTTGCCAGCGAGCGCCACGAGTGATTTTTAAATAGCACAGTTAGTACATTTTGCGGCGAATAGTGTAAATTTTAATTGCATAAAGACGTGGTTGTTTTAAAAGCATTAAATTTAACGTGAATGTGAACCGAGCTGTGTGCTTTTCTTTAAAGATACTATTAGAAATCGTTCTGATTACCTCGTGGGCTCGTTTGACTATATGATGGTAGTTAACAATAATTAAAAATAACTCTCGGCTTGCAGTGTTAGCGGTGGTCAAAGGGTCAAACCACACACAACACGCCGTACCTTTGTTTAAATGTGGAGTGAAATTCCAGTAGTAAAGCCATTGGTTTACTACATGCCCACATATTCAAGAAAGTTGACAAGAGAATTCCACTATTGACTACATTATGTAAAAGATTCACATTTAACGGGGGCAGTTCACATTCAGTACTTGTAACTTCGTTTTTGGCAACACCATCTCTCCTCTAGGTGGTGTTGGCTCACTGAACGCCAAGTCGAATCGATGCTATCACAGCGCTCTGCATATGCTTGCGGGGTGACGAGTGCTTCACTGTACCCCACGGTGGGGCAGGTGCGTGACTGAGGGACGATAGCGCCCTTTTCCCACGCTTTCACACCGCCGAAGCAGCCAAAACAGCAGTGATAATAATACGTCCGCAAAAAAAGTCTATACTTCAGTGAACCATTGAGGCAGCCCTGTAACGGTCTCATGAGTGAGCGTTTTGTGTTTATGAACACTGAGCTAGGACTGTTTCAAAGCTGAGTGCTTCCTGTTTTCTATGTAACATTGAAAGACAGATTTCCAATCACCATTATTGGCGGGAACCAATTAATTTCCTGGCGCCCTGTAATTTCCATTTAAATCTAAATATATAATGATGCTTGCAATCATTGTACAAACAAAAATCACTCTCGATATGCCTAGGAGAATTTTGCTTCAGTTACTTATGAACCTTGTAAAGTTTAACGATGTACATTGATTGCAGTTTCTCAGTTTGAAGTTACCATAATTGTTTGTTTGCCATTCCGCAATTGTAAGACGAGGTATTGCGTTGCCTCTGTCTGTAAGCATTTACCAGTATTGAACAAATTACAGTTTTAGGGTCATTTTAAAATGCTAAAAACAGAAGTAATGGTTTCACCTCTGATTCCCGGAATAAATATATATACGTTTTTTAGAAGGTAGTGGACAGTAATAATTTTAAATTATACAAAGTAAGCAATAAATGTTTCCCCAACAAACGACAGCACTGCATCTTGTACCATGTTTTTCCTATATTGAAACTCATTGCCATTTACTATCTGTTTTAATTTAATTTCAATTACTCTATTTATTATTGTAATTCATAATATAAGTGCCGTTAAAGGACATAGGATCATTTTTAGGGCTTTCACTAAGCAGAATAGAGCAGTGATAGTGGGTGGCACAAGGGATAGTGTTTTGTGTGTGTGTGTGTGTTTGTGTGTCTCAACGGCGTGTTTGTGAAAAGTTCCGCTACCAAGGTAGCTCTACTTTACGTGTCTCTCTGTATTGGATGGGTTTGTTTGGGGAGTAATTGCTCTTTGAGGGGAAAACATGGCTATGGTTCGTCAGAGACGTCCTTATGTGAAAAACTCTTACAGTTTTCTTTCAGTCATAGCAGTTACCCTCTGCCTGATTGGCACTTTGTAGGCGTGCCAGTGCCATGGAGGAAGGAAATATATGGAGGAGAAGTGACGTTAAATCTGTGACGCCGGCTTTAAACTCTCGCGCATGCGCGGTGGCGGCAGCGGCGATATTGCGAAACCAAACAAATGCAAAGTTCACATTGTGTTTGATGCTGTGATTATTTCATTTGGCAGTTCTATCATTACCGTGGCGCCAAAATCTGACGATGAATTCTTGCAGAACTCGACGAAATAAATCGAAAATAAATAATAAATTTTTTTGATATCTCGCTTGGTTTTCGAGATATAGCATGTTAAAAATTAGCCTTAGATATAGTTCCTTCTGCTTTTTGATGTTTTTTCTTCTGGTCCAGGCCGTATTTCAACCTAACAACAATCACTAGGAAGAAAATAAAACACCTATAGTGCATTTCCACCATGTAGATCTGATGGTTTTGGTGAAAAATTTTTTTGGTCCAGGCTTGATCTCACCCTAACCTTATCACTTTTGAGATACAATATCTCGAGAACTAAGTGAGATATCAAAAAATTTTATTCTTTATTTTCCATTTGTCTCATCGAGTTACGTAAGAATTCATAATCAAATTTAGCTATAGCGAAATTTTTCTTCTGGTCCAGGCCGTATTACAACCTAACTACGTCAATTTTGAGATACGATATCTCGAGAATCAAGCGAGATATCAAAAAATTTTATTCTTTATTTTCGATTTGTTTTGTCGAGTTCTATAAGAATCAATCATCATATTGTGGCGCCACGGTAATGATAGAATCCCCTTTCATTTTGTAATGTGTATAAGTGTTTTATAATGCCATCTAGTATTGCATATGTTTGCACAAATGGGCAAGAGAGGAAAGAACCTGGAATATCATTTCATAAGCAAGTTGCATTTTAATAATTGTTGTTGAAGTAGGCAGTGAGAAATGCAAGCTATTGTGCCTGTCTATAAATATTTAGTGGGTGGGGTGGGACATTCTCCACTAGTGAAAAACAGTCACTGGCCTGTTGAGATTTAGATTAACTGCTTCCTTATTGTGTCCTTTTCACGTTTAGCACTCTCGTTTTCCGGAAAAGTCGCCACGAATTAAATTAAAAATGCCGAAGTATGGGATGCTACGCAACCGCGAAATGTTAGCAGTACTGTAAAAAATTACACAAAAATTATCGGTACAGGGATCATATCAACCTAAATATGTTCGTTTTGTCATAGTGATCATGGTTATGTTGAAATTCGGCGTGGACCAAGAGTAAAAAATTTACCGGAAATTCGTTGTGCGGCAGCCCTTGTCACAAATCAAAGACAAACTGCGCATTTGTTTACAACTGATGCAATCGATTATCTCTGACTGCTTATATCGATTCCAAGATGGTGTCCTTATAGTACTGCATTTCGGATAAACATTTTGTATCTCTTAATTTTATGCCACGTTTTGCAACGGAGTGAAGCTAAAACGATAAGAAAATATTACAACAATGAATTAAACCAACATTTAAAGAGATTATCATTGATTTCGCAGCGACGGCGGCCACTAATAGCAGCGCTGCAGAGTCATATTTAGGAATTTTTAATTTAATTCGTGGCGACTTTTCCGGAAAAGGAGAGTTTACAACATGAAGAGGACATTATAAGGAAGCAGTTAATCCAAATTTCAAAAGGTCAGTACCAGTATTTCGCTGGAGGGGAATATCCCACCCCACCCTATTGAGCCATAGCTCTCAATGGGATGACCTTGTTGTCAAATTTTTGTTCGTGTAGTGTAGAAAATCTGCATATCTTGCTATTTGCATATAATAGACTAGCATTACTTTTTAACGAGTGTTGAAAATGAAATTATAGAGGTGATTTTTACATTGTGATTCAATGAATTTAGTATTAAGATTTCTTTCATTACCTACGTTGCAGTTGATACTGACAGTGTATGATGAAATTAAATGTGTTAAATTATGCTATGGAATCTAGGAATCTTGATGAAGCAAACTGTGTTGCAGTTTGTGATTCAAATATGCGTGTGTTGGTGTGTCTACATAGTTTGATTCTATAGCGGCAATTTAGTGGAGATTGTGGTTAAGTCTAAATGCAGTCTGTACCAGAACGGTTTTGTTGTTCCAGAAGGGACAAAGAATTTATCTACTATATTTAGTAATTTCATGAGACTATGCCAGTGACAAAACGTGTATCGCGATGGAAACTACTTTCAGCTATTCCCAATTAAGCTTACTATGTAATGGTAACAAGATAACTATTTTTATTCTGGTCTAGGCCGCATTTCAACCAAACCACAAGTGGTAGTAAAAAAACTGAAGTATACATTCTGCATGTCCACCACGTAATTCATTGTGGCTTTGGCAGAATTAATTTTTGTTCCAGGCCGCATCCCAACCTAATCCCCTCAATTTGGAGACAGTTTATCCCGAAACCTAAGCAAGATATCGAAAAATTTTATTCTTTATTTTCGATTTGTTTCGTCGTCTTACATACGACTCGATCGTTAAATTTGACTTTTGCGAAATTTTTCTTCTGTATTTCATCTCAAGACACCTCACTTTTGATACAGTATATCTCGAGAACTAGGCGAGATATCGAATATTTTTATTTTTTGTCTGTCTCGTCTTTTTAAATAAGAATCCATCATCAAATTTGACTTTGACCATTTTATTTTTCTGAATTTCAACCAAAAAATTTCACATTTGAGACAAAATATCTCGAAAACTAAGCAGGATATCAAAAAAAAATATTTTTCGTTTTTTATTTGTCTCATAGAGTTACATCATAATCCATCATCAGATTGCGGCGTTTTGTTTATCCTAGAGTCCCCTTGAGGTTTTTGTACATATACCCTATGTTTGTATGGGTACCGCCTAACCCCCTCTCCCCACTCCTCATTCGTCCGGTGTCACTTCAATGCGTGGTGAAGGTCTCTTGCGTTGTATCCATATATTTCTTTCCTCCATGGCCAGTGCAGTGGTGAAGGTCTCTTGCGTTGTATCCATATATTTCTTTCCTCCATGGTCAGTGCAGCGGCATTGTTGTGCCAAGGGTATGGAGCCTTTCGTCAGCTTCTATGAACTGCTCTATTCGATCGTAGAACTTTTCTGTTTGTTAAAATATTTCTGTGTATATGGGGCTTACGCCTGCTTGGTCATGTAGGGCGCCGGTTGGATTGTATCTTGAGGCCCTTAGTAGACTATTACTCTCAGGCATCTGTTCTGAAATATCTGGAGTTGATCTAGGTTAGTTTTGGATGCTTTTCCCCATACTTGGCATCCGTAGAGTAATTAGGGGAGGATGATTGATTTGTATTCTGCGTTTGGTTGATGTGGCTAGGTCAGAGCTGTGGAGTATTTGGAACAGACTCGCTAATATTGCGGTGCCCTGTTTCTGTCTGTCTAAAATATGTTTGAGGAACAGAAGCTTTTTGTCTAATATCACCCTTCGCTATTTTGTTTCTTGCGACCATTCGATGTCTTGGCCCATGATTTTTAGTTTACGGTCAATTATTGGTCGTTTCCGTGAGTATGGCTGCTCATTTGTTTGGGTTAATTTTAACTTAGTTGATACAGCACCATTATCCTCTAATTGGTCGAGGCCGTGCTGTAGGTAGCTGATGTTTAGGTCATGCTTCCTGCTAGTCGTGTATATGGTGGTATCGTCGGCAAATTGCGCCAGATCTACATAGGATGGTGTTGGGATGTCATTGACGTTGATCTTGAGTAGAATTTGTACTAAGGGTGATCCTTGGGGTATGCCGACTGGTATGGGGTGTTTTAAGGATTTTTGGCCGTCGATTGAAACATAGGATCTTCTGTTCTCCAGGTAGCTTCCGATTAACTGAACGTAACATTGTCATACGGACATCTGTGTTCTTAGTTTTGTGATAAAGCTGGCATGCCAAACCTTGTTGTAGGCTTTCTCAATATCCATGAACACAACCCCCGACGATTTTCTTAGTCTGAATCCCCAGGAGGCGTTTTCAGTCAATCGGAGGAGTTGGCTTGTATAGAAATTCCAGTTATGGTCTAGAAGTGTCTGATAATTGAAGTTTTTGGCTTCTAAATAGAAGTTAAGAAAATTCTCAAAGTGTTCTTTGAAGCTCGCTCTAATAAGGTCACAATTTAATATTGCAAGAGTGAATGCTTTAAGTGGTTGTTTATTTGAAGAATATTCTTTACGTTTCGAAGTCTGATCTAATATTCCATAAAGTTTAAAATGTATTCTGATACCAGCTTAACTTCAAAGTTTCTGATGATTATATGGAATGAACTTCAGCAGTGACTTTTATTTCCATGCAACATTTTCAACAGTTATCTCTTGAGGTGTAATAATACAAACAGATTGGTGACCGAAATTAGTTTAAGAACCACGCATAACTTCAATATGTTTAGGTCATCTCATTGCATCCACAGTTAGAGTCAATGACTGAAAATTTTGATACCCCAAGAGACATTTCGTCATTCCAGTCGGTTGCGAATTTGTTTTTTTAATACACGCATGCTGATTGGTAATCACACACAGGCTGAATTACGCAGCTTGAATCCCGCGGACTGCGCCTGATTAGTGCTGCACTCTTCTGGCAGGCGTAACAACTACAGCGCCACTCATGCCAGTCATTTTCCTGTTGCGTTGTGGCAGTAGTAAATTGAGTTTTATTTACAATGTGTTTGATGTAATTTTTGTGAACTGCATTGGAATCTAAGTGCTACTACAAGTTGCTTTAATGTATTGTTTTTAATATCAACTACCACCCGTAGATATAACCTTTTATTTAATTGTAGATTTGTACTAAGAGCAGAGTTCTGCTTTATAGGTTAGTTAGTCAGCGAACTAACTTTGGGGTATTGGCACGTAGCTCTTCAAGTGCGTGGTATTCCCCCTATATAATAAAAGTTGTAAGCTATGTTTTCAATTCCAAAGAGGTTTTTTTATATTTCAGATAACTAGAGATTATAAAAGAAAAACCCAGAAAGAAAAATGGACCCAAGAGGAACTTTGTTAGGGCCCTTGTCACATTACAGTAGGCTTGCCCCCTTCAGTAATTAACTTATTTTAATTATTATATTTATTCTATGCCGAGTATCGAATACTATGTACATCGGTGACTGGCGAGACTGACAATCGATTAGTAGAGCAGAGAGTGTGTGGAGTCTGGAAGAGAACATCGTGTTGGTATTATGCCTCTGGGTCTTGTTATAGCTCGGTGTAAGTCGTGGCCGAAAATAATTAATAAATGATTTGTATTGAAGTGTATAGGTCCCCGTGAGTTACTTATTACGGGCTACCACGTCGGAAAAACGTTTCACAGACAGAAGGAAACTACGATATTACGTGGGGGATGTTGGTGAACTGTATTGGTATGAACGGGTTTTGTGAAAGTGATTGAAAGATTTGTTTTTACACTCTGAAGAACCTGCGTCTTCGGATTATTTGTCACTACTAGTAATTTACTTGTGTGTGTGATTATTACTATTTTTCCATTGGTGGCCGGGTGCATTTGTGCAGCACAAAACTCTGAATAAATCTTTGGCTTGTGGTCTGCATGCTCGAGATGTTTCATTGAAGAAACTTTTGCTTATATCTGTTTTTGATTTGTACCCTAGCCAGCTAATGGTGGCGGCCGATAATTTAATTAATTAACGAAGTCTGATGGACCTTACCTTTGGTGGTCAAAACTAATCATAAAGGGGACTAATTTGTGAGTCGGAAGAAATAGTGATCAATCACGCACTTTCAATTTGTTCTCCGACACCTTGATGGTGAAGTATCAAGGTCTTTTAGGATTCACGAAGCTACTCTGCGTACGAGAACGAAAACGAAAAATACCAAGGGATCAAAACTTGGAAGAAATGCCACATTTTCGATTGAACAGGAAAATGAGAATAGTGATCATGTTAGTACGATGGCCAAACTGTTTTATGGAATTACAAGCATCCAACTGCGAAAGATTGTGTTTGAGTATGCAGAGGCTAACAAGATCCCAAACAATTTTGATAAGTCATCAAGGTTTTCTGGAAAGGATTAGCTAGCTCGGTTTTTAAAAAGAAACCAAGTATTAGCCTGAGAAAACCTGAAGCAACTAGCATTAATAGAATAGAGGAATTTAATGAAGAACATGATAATGCATATATTTAAAATGTTGAGTATATCTTTGAAAAATATAAATTTAAAGAGGGGTGAGTGTTCAATGTGGATGAAATTGGCAAAAATACTATACAAAAGCCCAAGAGAACTTTGGCTCCTAAATGTGTTAAACAAACAGGATAGGCTACCTCCTTGGAAAGGGGAGAAAACATTACAGTGATATACTGTTTCAGTGCTGCTGGTACGTACATTTCCCCTATGTTTATCTTCCCCAGGAAAAGAATGTCTGATCTCTTATGTAAAGGTGGACCAGTAGGAGCAATAGGCTATATAGTTGTTCTGTCAATGGGTGGGCAAATGAGTCATTATTTTTTAATGGATCCAGGTTTCCATAAGAATGTTAAATCATTTGTTGATGACCTGGTGCTGCTATTTTAGATATTCATAGCAGCCACATTTCACTTGATATTTGATAATTTTGTAAAAAATTAAAACAAAATCAGCCTTCAATTGAGAGTGTGACATGTATATGAAGTTGAGAGTGTATGAAATAATGGCACCTCATGTGTTAGCTCAACTTTTTAATAAGGCATAAATTATAGTGGCTACTATGACAAAGGAGAGTTAGGGTTTATAGTACAGGCATTTTAGACAGATTTTAGGGTTAACATCGAAAAAAATAATGTAGAGCTGAAATTTGGCACAGACGTTCCTTAGTACCTTAGAAACTAGTACTAAAAAGTCCCCACCTCTAGGGTGTCCACGTCATAGTTTTTTTTAGGCCAAAAGGGCTTAAATAGGGATTGAGTGCCAAATCTGTATAAATTCATTGTAAAATTTAAAATGGCAGACTCTGTAACGTTTTATTGCACCCTAGGTAATTATGATAGGCTAACCACTGCATAAAAGTGTAATATCGGCACTATTATTATTTAAAAGTAAAAGTATAGTCACATTTCATCATGAAGGCAGTACGAAACATAACTTTTTTTCAATTTCTCTGCATTTCGGAAAAACTGTCAAAGTTACCAGGTCGGGACCTATGATAAAAGTTGTAGTACACACTTTCAGCATAAAAATGGTATATCGTTCATCCATCTGCGACATATGGTTGTAGAGATACACGTTGAAACAAGCACACGTGAGTCAACGCTGGGCCGAGAGCTCCGGGCACCGCTCCCCGACCATTATGGGTATTAACGTGAAAACAATATAATGTAGACCTGAAAATCGGTACAGATATTACTTAATACCTAAGAATCATGTCTTGAAAAGTCTCCATCTCTGAGGTGTCCTGTTCATAGTTTTATTAGGGTAAAAGTTTTTAATTAGGGCTTAAATGTCATAATCAGTATAAACGTCTTGTAGATCTTAAAATATCAGCTTTTGTATCATTTAATTGCACTATAAGTAATTGGAAAAGCTAATTATTGAAATACGGCGTAGTTTTGGACGTAATTATTGGACAGAAGTAAAAAATCTCACATTTGATAGTGAAACAGGTACGAAATATGACTTGTTGTGTAACAAAGAAAGATTTGCTAAAAACTATCGAAGGCCTATTATCAAAGTTACAGAACGCAGTTTAAGCATTGAAATGGTGTATTCATCATTTTTTTGTGACAAAACGGTTGGTGAGATATCATCGAAACATTCGAAACCACGCGCAGAGCTAACCATAAGCGCCGTTCCACTTACCCATCCTCGTCTGTCTGCATCATTCTAATCTCTTCGAACAGTGCGCTGAGATTTTGTGCCCTTGGCATTATATCTAAACTGACAGAAAGAAACCTTGAAAATGACGAAACATTTTGCAAAATTATACAAATTTTTATTAAAATCTTTGAATGAAATTTAAAGTTCAGCTTCATCATCATACTCATCATCTGAACTATTATAGGTGACTTTATCGCATGCAGATCTTCGACAATGTCCACACATTAGTTAACACTCCAGCCCATTGCAGGGCTCCAAATTGAATAGATGATCCGGAGTAGGTGCAAGTCGATTAGTCACTAGCACAAGAACTCCATTCTGAATTTTCCATCCCCAATCTTCAGGACCAAAAGAATTTCCTAGCCATTCTTGAGTCTGTAAGTATATTCGTAGAGAATGGATGGCCAATATACCATATATTCGTAGAGAATGTCGCTTACATGCTGCATATGTTGGTGGAAGGGACGCAAGCTGGAAGGATGCAGTGACTAGTTGGGTTGCGAACTTACGACTGTATTTTATTTCCAGAAGTTCATGGATATTTTGACACTGAGATATAAAATTGTCATAGAGGGCAACGGCAAACGTCTTTCTTGCGGATATTATGTCTTCTTTCTGTGCGTTGGGAGGTTCGAATGTTTCCACTTTGTCATGCAGTACTGCAGAACCCTTCAATTACTTCCAGTCTTGTTTTTTACCTTTGCCGAAAAGAGCGCTGGGAGTATCGCACCCAGTGAATGCATGACAATAGGGTGCAGAGTTTATCATCTTTGTGATGGATTTGCAGAGTTCTGCCACGTTGAAAACCTTGCTAGCAGTTTTGCTTGTGACAGGTTGAACTACATATATACGACTGCTTTCCCTAAGTCTTGCTATCAACGAGGACATCCGTATCGTTGGAAATGACCGCTACCTCTTGACCCCTGCATTAATCAAGTGCAAACGATGCAATGCCGGCATCCGCATCTCCTTTACGCTGAATGTCATGATGACCCGCAGTCTTCAATTTGTTTACAAGTAATTCGATTAGCTCATTTATGTTATAATAGTTTTTCAAAAGCTCAGCTTGGAGTGAAGTGACAACCGTGTTGTGGTGACCGAAAACATTGGCAGATTTTTCCCCCCCGGCACATCGACGATGCTCCTCTCTTTCCGTTGCCATGTGTTCAGATCCATCGTTTGCCGTTGCCCTCTATGACAATTTTAAATATCAGTGTCAAAATATCCATGAACTTCTGGTAATAAAATACAGTCGTAAGTTCGCAACCCAACCAGTCACTGCATCCTTCCAGCTTGCGTCCCTTCCACCAACATATGCAGCATGTGAGCGACATTCTCTACGAATATATGGTATATTGGCCATCCATTCTCTACGAATATACTTACAGACTCAAGAATGGCTAGGAAATTCTTTGGTCCTGAAGATTGGGGATGGAAAATTCAGAATGGAGCTCTTGTGCTAGTGACTAATCGACTTGCACCTACTCCGGATCATCTCCTCAATTTGGTGCCCTGCAATTGTAAGAACATCTGCGAAATAGATTTGAATGTGTGCGTTGTGGGCTGGAGTGTTAACTAATGTGTGGACATTGTCGAAGATCTGCATGCGATAAAGTCACCTATAATAGTTCAGATGATGAGTATGATTATGAAGCTGAACTTTAAATTTCATTCAAAGATTTTAATAAAAATTTGTATAATTTTGCAAAATGTTTCGTCATTTTCAAGGTTTCTTTCTGTCAGTTTAGATATAATGCCAAGGGCACAAAATCTCAGCGCACTGTTCGAAGAGATTAGAATGATGCAGACAGACGAGGATGGGTAAGTGGAACGGCGCTTATGGCTTACCTCTGCGCGTTGTTTCGAATGTTTCGATGATATCTCACCAACCGTTTTGTCACAAAAAAATGATGAATACACCATTTCAATGCTGAAACTGCGTTCTGTAACTTTGATAATAGGCCTTCGATAGTTTTTAGCAAATCTGACTTTGTTACAAAACAAGTCATATTTCGTACCTGTTTCACTATCAAATGTGAGATTTTTTTACTTCTGTCCAATAATTACGTCCAAAACTACGCCGTATTTCAATAATTAGCTTTTCCAATTACTTATAGTGCAATTAAATGATACAAAAACTGATATTTTAAGATCTACAAGACGTTTATACTGATTATGACATTTAAGCCCTAATTAAAAACTTTTACCCTAATAAAACTATGAACAGGACACCTCAGAGATGGAGACTTTTCAAGACATGATTCTTAGGTATTAAGTAATATCTGTACCGATTTTCAGGTCTACATTATATTTTTTTCACGTTAATACCCATAATGGCCGGGGAGCGGTGCGCGGAGCTCTCGGCCCAGCGTTGACTCACGTGTGCTTGTTTCAACGTGTATCTCGACAACCATATGTCGCAGAGGGATGAACGATATACCATTTTATGCTGAAAGTGTGTACTACAACTTTTATCATAGGTCCCGACCTGGTAACTTTGGCAGTTTTTCCGCAATGCAGAGAAATTGAAAAAAAAAGTTATGTTTCGTACTGCCTTCATGATAAAATGTGACTATACTTTTACTTTTAAATAATAATAGTGCCGATATTACACTTTTATGCAGTGGTTAGCCTATCCTAATTACCTAGGGTGCAATAAAACGTTACAGAGTCTGCCATTTTAAATTTTACAATGAGTTTATACAGATTTGGCACTCAATCCCTATTTAAGCCCTTTTGACCTAAAAAAAACTATGACGCGACACCCTAGAGGTGGGGACTTTTTAGTACTTGTTTCTAAGGTACTAAGGAACGTCTGTGCCAAATTTCAGCTCTACATTATTTTTTTTGAGGTTAAAACCTAAAATGCCTGGGCTATTAAGGCATGTAGCATTTGTCCTTTCAATCCACATTAATTTCAACATACCTTGACTTAGAACAATGCGAGACCTTCATGGACATTGTTCTTGAAGATGAAGAGCTCCTGAATGTAACAAATGGTTTTGATGTGGTTGCTTCTACAAAGGGACCAGATATCTCAGAACAGAGTCAAAAACAATTTCCTAGATAATCGGCAGAAGAAGCGCCACTTTTCGTAGAAGTGGTCTCAACAAGTTCAACTCAAAGTTCAAGTGACAAGTATGTTAGTGTATCTGCCATATCTTCTATTCTTAAGACAAAGAAATGTAAAGGAAAGCATAAGCGAATGTCAGTTATTCTTACAGCATCCGCAGAGAAGGAAAATCTGCAAATTGTATCAATAAAGAAAGAAAAACTTAGGGATAAAGAAGATAATTGCACAATTCTACTAGGTACTTAAAAAAGGCTCAAAGAAGAAATAGGCTGAAACTAGAAAGTGAAAGTAGCATTCAGATTACCTAAATCTCGACTTTAAGGATATCTGTTATGTCAATGAAATGGATGATATTGATCCAACGGCGTTTTCAGAAGATATCTGTTTAGTTGGGTGGTACCGATGTGTTTTGTGTAGTAGGTAGAGCCATGAAGAATGTAGTGGCTGGATCACTCAAATAGATTACAAGTATGATGTTTGCTTTACAAGAAAATGAAATCTTTTCACACCTATAAAAACTTAAAAAAATAATAGGAAGAAATGTTTATAAAACATTATTTTTTCATTAAGTTATTGTTTAGTATATGTAATCAAACACTATACCAATAAAAATTAAAAATAATGTGTATTTTCTATTATTATGCATTGTTTCTTTTGTGTGTTAGTACCCCATACCACAAGTTCCATTACCCTAAGGGATGGGGAATATTACATATTCGCACGCACTTTTTTATTTTAATGTTAAAAATTAAGGTAATGTTCATAACTATTTTCAGTTGGTTGGAATATGTTGTCAAATGTCCATAGTATGGTATGCATTTGTTTTCATTGGTGTTTAAAGGTGTAATGAACAATTTAAATCTATTTTTTCTTAGGTGCATGTATTTTCCCCACCCTCCCCTACTAAAAAAATAGTTGAGGATGATGAAAACAATATAATCGGGAAGAGCCTTAGTACTATACTTGTTAAGCGTAAAAATATGTTTAGCAAAGTAATAGAGTTTGTTAACTCAATAGAGATGCACAAACCACCTATAGCTATATGGGTAAAGTCTTGCTTATAGGAAGGACTACCAGACAACATGATTTACCCTGATGGTTATAGAAAGTGCCACAGAGATGGAGGAGCAATTGGAGGACAATTTTCATATCGGTTACCAAAGACATTTAAAAATTGCTGGTGTTCGTAGATCATAGTTGTGAATTACTAGGGATATATTTATGAAGTGATACGAGAGTAATAATTAGGATTTTGGGAGCTTAACGTAGTGAATGGAAGATTGATGGACATGAGGATCGTGGTGAGAAATTAAATTCATATTCAGAGGTGAATGTAGAACGGTCATTATTGGTGGGGAGTAAAGTTTACCAGGTGTGGACTGGTTGGAAAAAAGGATTATTAAACAAGTGAACAGAGTTTTTAAAATATGCTATTGACGAAGAAGGCTTTACTTAAGTGGTAAAAAAAAGCACATTGTAACAGCCCTCATACCTGACCTTTAAGTAGAATTGTATTTAATGAAGTATCTGTAGTGAGCTAAAGTTTGCTTGAATATCGTCTGGTATGTTTGTTTTGTAATTTCTTGTAAATCAGTGTATATAGACTTTGTTTTATGAAAGGAAAATGTTTAAAGGCCATTTAATATGTTTAAAAAGAGTACTGTACAAGAGAATTGCTTAAATGTGTGATTCCAAGTATTAATGCAAGTTACGATGTCTTCAGTATAATTTTCTACAGTTTAAAATGTATTCTTTAAATAATTTTGTGTTTAAGTATCTTTAATTTCCATTTCTGACCATTTTCTATTGATGTTAAGTGATTATGTATTAATTCCGATTGTTTTTAATATGTTTAATTGTTTGAGTATTTGTTAATGTTCGAGAAATATCTCGCGGAAACTTTCGAAGAATTCTAGTAATTACGATAGAGCCTATATAAAGAAATCAGCAGAAGGACCGAGTTAGTTTTATAGTTAGTTTACAGTTAGTTGATACCATGGAGGAAGGAATATTCCTCCATGATTGGTACAGATTCACCTTGGAAATGCATAAGTAGTATCTCTGGATTGTATCTTTGCATGTAAACAATATCGCTGACGTTATTTTGAAAATAAACAAAAATCTTAAACAGAACTTTGGTGGACTACTTCTTAATTACAATATTAATTAAAATCATCGAAGAACCTAACAACATGTTGGATAGCTTCCTAATAAAGTATGATGATTTTTTGGGGAATCTAAGGGCTCAAAAGGAATAAATGATTAAGAAACAGTTCTTATGGATATTATAAGATTCAGTAAACCAGTCTCCAAAATTGATGGTGGTTGCAGATATAAAAAGACAGTATACAATGGAGAGCAGACAGGAACAATTAGGAGATAATGAGAATTATAGATATTTGTATAGAAAAGGTTATTTAAATAAGTACAGAACATACATTTTGTAGTGGGGAGGTGAAAAAGTGAAACAAGAATAGCTAGCAGCAAAGAAGAAAGCTAAAGATATTATTTAAAAAATACGTCGAATGATGCTTCTTGAAATTTCTGTGGTTTCTTTAGAAAACTGAGGGGAAGAGATACTGTATTAAGAAAATTGTGGTAATGATGAAAAAGGGGTTACTGAGAATTTGAATATGGATTAGGTATTAACTGGTTTAATTAAACCATTAGAGACTCTTTCCAGTACATGGAAGGGAAGAAGTGACCAGAACCACAGGGGTGTCTAGGGGAAATCAGAGCAGGAGTTCTCCACATGTGTAATGAGCTGACTAAACTGGAAATGGATTCTGAGGAAATTAAGAAAGTTTAAAAAGAACCAAGGGGCTGCAGATGTATTGAAGACAGGACGATATGACATTCTTCCCTATCTTGTAATCTTATATATATATATAGAAATAGACGTGTGTTTTCATATATTTCACTTTTCAGTCACCACTACCTAACACAGATCACTGGTGTTTGTGTGTGGAAGTAGCATGGAGTTTCCTGTCGTGCGCAACGTTGGCCAAATGCCGTTAGCGGTAGGGATGTGGGAGATATGATGATTAAAGTTGGTCAATGCAGAGCGTTTTCATATTTTGACCAAAATTTGTGTCTCCGTACACTTCACTTTCTTGCCACAACTATATAGCATAGACCATTGGCATTTGTGTGTGGTAGTAGAATCGTGTCTCCCGTTATGCACTATGGTTGTTAGATGTCGGTAGCTATGGGGTTGTGGGAAATATGGGGGTTGAAAATGGTCGACCTGCAGCAATTTCATATTTCTGCCAAAGACGCAAGTGTCATGGTGTATCATTTTTCAGCGAAAACTATCTATCGCACATCACTGGTGTTTGTGTGTGGTAGTACCATAGAGTCACATTTCACTAACAACGTCGGCCGAATTTCTGGAACTGTGGTATTGTGGGAGATATGGTGGTTGAAATTGGTCGATCCAGGATATTATCGTATTTCGACGAAAGACATGTGTCTCCGCATATGTCACTTTTCTGCCACAACTACATAGCATAGACCAGGGGTCTCCAAACTTTTCAGCCTTAGGGCCATACTGATTACTCTAGTAAGTTCCGAGGGCCAAAACCAACATAAAATTAGAAAACTAAAAAAAAAAAAAAAGTCTACAATTCGCGCCAGGGTGGGACCTTAAAAAAAAAAAAAAAAAAAAAAAAAAAAAGGTCTCCAAAAGTTTCGAGATCTCACGAAATTTGTGGATGCCCCCCTAGCTCTCCGCGGGCCGGACAAAATCTGTCCGCGGGCCGGATGTGGCCCGCGGGCCGTAGTTTGGAGACCCCTGGCATAGACCATTGGTGTTTGTGTGTGGTAGTACTATCGTGTCTCCTGTCACGTTATTAGATGTCGTTAGCTATGGGGGTGTGGGAGATATAGGGGTTTAAAAGTGGTAGACCTGCAGCAATTTCATATTTCTGCCAAAGACGCATGTAGCATGGTGTATCACTTGTCTACGAAAACTATCTATCTCACATCACTGGCGTTTGTGTGCGGTAGTACCACAGAGTCACCTTTCAATAACAACGTCGGCCGAATTTCAGTAACTGTCGTATTGTGGGAAATATGGTGGTTGAAAATGGCCGATCCAGGATATTATCGCATTTCGACGAATGACATGTGTCTGCGCATATGTCAGTTTTCTGCCTCAACTATATAGCAAAGATAATTGGTGTTTGTGTGTGGTAGTAGTATCGAGTCTCCTGTCATGCACTATGGTTGTTAGATGTCGGTAGCTATGGTGGTGTGGGATATATGGGTGATAAAATTGGTCGACCTGCAGCAATTTCTGCCAAAGACGCACGTGTCACGGTGTATCACTTTTCAGCTAAATCTATCTATCGCACATCACTGGCGTTTGTGTGTGTTAGTACCACAGAGTAACCTTTCGCTAACAATGTTGGCCGAATTTCAGTAACTGTGGTATTGTGGGTGATATGGTGGTCGAAAGTACCTGATCAATGATATTTTCGTATTTCGACTAAAGACATGCGTCTCCACATATGTCACTTTTCTGCCACAACTACATAGCTTAGAGCCTTAGACCATTGGTGTTTGCGTGTGGGTAGTAGAATCCTGTTCCCTGTCGTGCCCTATGGTTGTTAGACGTCGGTAGCTATGGGGGTGTGGGAGATATGTAGGTTGAAATTGGTCGACCAGCAGCAATTTCAAATATCTGCCAAAGACGCATGTGTCATGGTTTATCACTTTTCAGCAAAAAGTATCTATGTCACATCACTGGCGTTTGTGTGTGGTAGTACGACAGAGTCACATTTCGATAACAACGTCGGCCGAATTTCAGTAACTGTGGTATTGTGGGAGATATGGTGGTTGAAAGTGGCCGATCTAGGATATTTTCGTATTTCGAAGAAAGATATGTGTCTCCGCGTGTGTCATTTTTTTGCCACAACTACATAGCATAGACCAGCGTTTCCCAATTAGTGGTACGTGTACGCCTAGGGGTACGTGAGATTGCTTCAAGGGGTACGGACGGTAATCTCTTGGCTAAGGTAATCACTCCGATACTTAAAAAAAGAATTAGGATAACAGTACTCGCCAGAAATATATTTTAATACAAACTGTGTGTGTGAATTATGTTTCTGTAATGCTGTTGTGCGAAGCATTCGACTGGGATAAACGCAATTATTTATTATTTCAGCTATAATGGGGGTACGCGATAGTGAGCTCTTTCTTGAAGTGGTACTCGAGAAAAACTAATTGGGAACCACTGGCATAGACCATTGGTGTTTGTGTGTGGTGTCATGTCTCCTATCGTGCACTATTGTGGTTAGCTGTCGACAGCTATGGTTGTGTGGAGATATGGGGGTTGAATGTGATTGACCTACGGCAGTTTCATATTTCTGCCAAAAACGGATGTGTCTTGGTGTACCACTTTTCAGCTAAAACTATCCATCGCAGAATACTGGTGTTTGTGTGTGGTAGTAATACAGAGTCACCTTTCGATCACAACGTTCGCCGAAATTCAGTAACTGTGGTATTGTGGGAGATATGGTGGTTGAAAGTGGCCGATCAAGGATGTTTTTTGTATTTCGACGAAAGATATGTGTCTCCGCATACGTCACTTTTCTGCCCCAACTACATGGCACAGACCATTGGTGTTTGTGTGTGGTAGTAGATTCGTGTCTCCTGTAGTGCACTATGGTTGTTAGATGTCGGTAGCTATGGGTGTGGGAGCTAGGGGGGTTAAACTGATCGACCTTCGATACTTTCAAATTTTTACCAATAAGTATGTGTCCCTGTGCATCATTTTTCAGTCAAAACTATCTAGCGCAGATCACTCGTCTTAGTGTGTGGTAGTAACACAGAGTCACCCATCGATCACAACGTTGGCCGAATTTCGGTAATGTTGGAAGGGTGGGAGATATGGGGGTTGAAAGTGGTCGATCAAGGATATTATCGTATTTCCTTCAAAGACATTTGTGTCCGTAAAATTTACTTTGGTGCCTGAACTACATAGCGCCGATGACTGGCATTTGTGTGTGGTAATAGCATCTAGTCTCCCATCGTGCATTATGGTTGTTAGATGTCGGTAGCTATGGGGGTGTGGGACATATAGGGGTTGAAAGTGGTCGACCTGTATTTTTCAATCCAAATTCTTTACAAACACGAACAAAGTCGTGGGTACCAGCTAGTATTATTTAGATTTCGAAGTAGTCTTCTGTTTTACAGAGGACTGGAAAGGTGTCATAGTTGTACTGGCTCATAAGAGAAGTGAGACTTTGAAAATTACTGTTCAATTAATTTGAAATCTTTGATAGTTGATGGTGATATTGGTATTGGAAGAAACTGGTTTGTAAAATGACAGCAAGTCTCTAGAAAAGAATGTTCATGTGAATCTCAGTGGGCTATATACAATATATTTTTGTATGAAATGTACAATGGTGGCCAAGTTGATAGTGTAGCACTAGATCACTCCACGGCACATTACAAAGCGGGCTGTAAAATGATGGAAAAGTGGATGAAAAGGTTGCTTGTTGGGTAGAGAAATTCTTCAAAGGGAGAAACGAAAGAGGGTAAATATTGCACTAGGAAAACAGGTAAAAGTGAAAACAGAAGTGCCAGAAGGCAGTGCATTATGACCATTGGTGTTCATTATTCTAACAAATTATTGTGTTGATGATTTACAGTCAGATGTTAGGTTGTTTACAGAAAACAAGAATGCTGTATAACAGAATTAAAACTGCAGAGTGTCCTGGGTACGTCAACATGAAATTAAAAATCTCGAGCTTGTTAGGTAAACAGATAAAAAAAAGTGAAGGTGTGTCATGATTAGTGTTGCAAACTGAAAAAAAAACATGAAAAAAAACTTAGCACCCGTGTTTTTTTTCTATTTTTTTTCAGAAAACAATATATTTGATAAATTATAGTTTTATTTAAGGAACTTCCATTTTACAAGTGTGTTTTAAGTCTTACTGAATCATATAATGTGTCACATAATGATTCATAAGTGTATCTATATAGGTAACATAATTTTATTCATCCTCTATGTCAGTACCATCTTCACTAGTATCAGCACTACCAACACTAGTTCGATCGGTGTCGGAATTTTCTGTCTCTCTTCTGTCTCCTCTAGATCCATAACTTCAGAAATAGTTAAATTTTCTTTTACTGGTTGTTCTTGTATTGTACGCAAAAGATTTTGAGATTGCAATTTTAAATTGTGAGCAAAGTACACACTGTGCATAAAGACTGCGCCGATAGTTCTGTATTACGGTCTTTTAAGTTTGAATTAAAATCTATTATTAAACAAAATAGGAGCTTGACTTCTTTTCAATCGTTTGTTTACACCAACGGTTGCAAGGAAACGATTCATAATTAGGGACCGTGCACAAACTACGTGGCTCGGTCCAGAGGGAGGAGGGGTTAGCTGGAAGGCTATGCTGGGCTACGTGGGGAGAGGGGAGGGGGGGTGGGGGTTCCGAGCCAGGCCACGTAACTTTCCTTTCGTAACATTTTTCACAGTTAAAATGAGGAACTGAACTCACAACAGCATGTGAGTATTTATTTCCCTCAGTTAATTATATCCGTATGTAATTTACAATAGTTTGACGAGAGAAAACAGTAAAAAATGTCATCTGGAATCAAAATGGAAGAAAGCTACGTGCTACGTGAGCGGGGGGGGGGGGGGGGGGGGGTCGGCAAAAGCCACGTAGGGCTACGTGGGGGAAGAGGGAGGGTTCACAGGAGGCCAAAATGGAGCTATGTGGTTTATGCAGGCTCCGTTACTTTAATGAGCAGTACCGCTATACACTATACTCTGAGAGTTAACAAGTATACGAATATAAAGAAAGCCCAATAAGTAATAAAAAAAGAGGCAAAAAACCGTGGATAAATTTTAAATTCCTAATTTTTTTAAAAGATCTGTAGGTAATTTTGTAGGGCTGGCAGCACTATTTCAAATAGCAAGTATCAATCCAAACAATGGGGAATAGGGATTCCTTCTGGCGCAACCTAGTCTCTTCGGGAAATTCCTGTTCATAAAGAAAATTTCAGTCAATTTTGCCAATATTTTCGTAATTTTTTTTCCTACTGAACCAGAAAAATATAGTAGATTTTAAACTAAGATAAGTACTTAGAATAAACTCTAAAACAGTCATTTTAAACGATAACTGCCTTACAAATGTGAGATTTAGTAGTTGTGAAAAAAAACGTGTTCCAGAAAAAAACGTTTTTTTTTTTTCCAAAGTTTTTTTCATGTTTTTTTTTAAGCCAGAAAAAAAACAGTTTTTTACAACACTAGTCTTGATAATAGGTTGGTTATGGAATTGCTTCTTGAAGAGGTTATCTTGGTATAACATTTGATAGTAAACTCAATTGAGCAGGTAGTTGGTAGCTACCTGAAAATCTTTAATTTATTGGAGATGGTTATAACTGAAGTGGCGGATCCAGGGGGGGGGAGATAGGGTGCTGAAGCCCCCCCCCCCAAAAGCACCAAGCTCACCCCCTCACCCCCGACGACATGGATTTTGGGGGGACCTTTTTTTGTTTTTTTGCTCTACTGATTGTATGAGGGCACCAATCCGGAATAATGAGATTTCTGTCGGGGCACCCCCCTCCTCGCCCGAGTCAAGCCCCCCCCCCCCCCAAAACCAAAATCCTGGATCCGCCACTGGTTGTAAGTAACTGAATAGTATCATCCCATTTCTTGAATATGGGCTGGCAGATAATTTGGGTATGGTGGACAGCAGTATCCACCCTGGAAATTCTGGGTGTATATTTTACTGAGAGAAAGTGAGAAAGAGCAGCTGAGCATAGACTAATCTATACTAGTCTGTTCATTCCCTGATAACCCAGGGCACCAAGAGAGATGAAAAAGCCACAACCATGGGCATTCTAATTTCGATTACATACAGAGAGAGACAGAATGGTCATGGCTCTATCCACATTTAATATGGAAATAGACGTTTTTCAATCTTACGTCAACTCAGTAATTACTTAAAATCAACTATGGTTGCAAGATTGACTAAATAACAATCAAATATTACATTTATATATAGTAACCTCACTGATGAGCTTGAATTGGAAAAATTGTTGAATTAATTCATTTCCAAAAATACAAAGACCAGTGCAGTTTTTTATTGCTCAATTAATACTGAGTAATAATAAATTTAATTAATAATAGTCAGTTTTTGTATGTAATTAAAATATATTATAATAGTATAAATTTTATGATAAATTTAAAAAAAATAATTTTTAATTTTAACCCTATACATTTTTGTATGATTGTTACTATTATTATTATAATTCCTTTTAGCTAATTTAACTAAATAACATTTTAAGGGGAACCCCACTTTGTCTGACTACCCACCCAACAAGCCTAACATGATCTGCCGGCCCTGAGACTCACATTTTGGCTATCAAACTCAGGAGTTGGAGAGGCTGGAAAGGAGTGCAACTTGATTTGTTTGAAGAAATTAAATTGGAACACAATCTGTAACTGATATGATAAAGGATCTGAGTTGGAAGACACTGGAAGATAGAAGGTGAATGAGGAAAGTGTTTGGAGTGTATAATGTGTCTGTTCACAATTATGCATTGATGGATATTAGTAAAAGAATTAGGGTCATTATGTGGAAGAGAAGAGATTACCACTACCACAAACTGGCTATTGATTTCAGGCATAAGAGAGTGCGAAAATTTTGTTTTGTATGTCAGGGACTGAAATAAATCACCAACGAAAATACTATACACCTTATTAAAACACTAAATGATTTTAAAATTAAATTTGTGAAGGGCAAAGTATGTGTGTGTTAAAATTATATTGTAAGAATTTAAAAAAAAAAAAGACTCATGAAACTGCCACTGGAGCTTGTAATTACTTTTAACTCGAAAGCAAGACGACAGTCTGTCACTGCTAATATTCCACTTGTTTTTATCTGAAACATTAAAGCTAGTTAATGATGAAATCTGTGTAGAATCGAGCTTCAAAGCTATAGAATCATTAGGCTACAATTTACTAATTACATTGTTCAATTAGCTGAGAAGTGTGAAATTGTAACATTTTTATTAATAAAATTGTTCTGCTAAATATTTAAACAGATCAAAAATATTTTCATCTGTAGCTTTCTCCTTGTATATCTTGATTTTTCAAAATCTTTTTAAATTTTCCTCAAAATTTTCTCTTTTCCTAGCACACCAAATATCACATTATCCATTTTATGCTGTTCTTGCAAATGTTCTTTCCATCTATTAACCATTAATTATAGAAACTTGTAATGATCGTCACTCCAAATATCCTCTTGTTTTCACACTCCTTACTAATTATTACCTGTGTTAAGTTCAGGTAACTGTAAGTTCTAAATATTTTTGTTGGGATATTTAATGAACGTTGTAATACTGAAGGGACTAAAAACAGTTTGCAGGCTGATTCAGTAGCCTATTATGTTACAGGTGTGAAAATCGTTCAGCCCCTCTCCATACCTATATTATCTACTAGCGGAGTTCCCGGCGTTGCCCGGTATAGTTGGCGTAGATTTACCAGTGCCCTATTTTTATTCCCGCAATGAGAAACATTGCTCAAAGTTTCATGAAATTTACACCAACTTTTTTCGGAATTAAAGCAAACCTAGATTTACCCGCCCCCTACCAAGAAATGGGTGGGTTGAAGTTTATTTGCACGTACACTCTTTTCATTCGTCCGAAAAGATTCATGTATATCAAGCTTCATTAATTTGGTTAAGAAATTACATTATTAGATTACTGAAAAACGATAGTTATGCTGGAAACTCACATTCGGCTCCATGATGAATATACTTCTTGCTCGAAACGCCAGATACTTTAACTCCGCAGATTCAGCCTTTTATACAAATATCAAAAGTTAATCCAGAATATCATCATCGTAAAGACTATTGCTGATAGCCATAGACATTGTCCAGAGATCGTGCATGAAGAAAATCTGTTGTTCCTTCAGCTATCTATGGCGTTTAAAAATTGAATATCCCGAATTAATGGAAAGAATACTTCAAGTTTTGTTTAGTGTGCAAAATAGTTATTATTGTAAAGTTATCTTATTGCTTTCATTGAAGCCTATGGTTAGAGACGTTGTACTTGTATGTTTAGTGCGAAGTATGCAACATCTGATCCTTCCACCTTTTGGATTCGTCATCATACGTTCAGAATATCATTTAATGCTCCTGCGTTATTTAACGTTGAAACGTAAGACATGCCAAACAACTGAATTGAGATTTTAAGCTTTAAAACGGTGAATACTCAATCGAAATCCGCTCCGTAGTTTCCGTGTTTTTATAAGACAAATTTATCCAGTTTTCGTTTTATAGATATAGATCTGGTGATTATTTATATAAGCATTTAAGTGAAGAAAAATTTAATGTTGAGCTTTGGGCCCAAGAGGTATGCGTCACATCCTGAGTATTTTGCTTGTGAAACCATGTAAAACCGAAAACTGGATGGCCGGACGGGGATTTGAATACAGGTGTTATTGAGTGCAAGGCTTGAGCGCTACCGCTCACCCATCAAGCTCGCTTTATAGTTTAATTTAATTGCGATTGAGGACAAGTCGCTGTAGCAATTTCTCTACAACCCCTTTTCCGCCTAACAGAGTATTTTTGCCGTTTGAGTTAAGTTTTTGTATCTCAGAAATGTTGAAGTTACCATTGTGGATCGTAAGAACATTTTTAAACTTTCTTCACAAGGAAAGAAAATTCCATGTCAATTTAGTACCATAACAGTATTTGCCCAACCAGAAACATGTGAATTCTCTTTTATGAAAAATCTTTCAACTGTGGCGTTGCAATGTGGTGATGTTTTCTTATGTAACACTACAAGACAAATCAAAATTGAAGATTATATATATATATATACATATATAGTTTACACTTCTCGTTAAACCACACGATGGATTCTTATCTAACTTGACGAGACACGTTGAAAGTGAAATGTAAAATTTTGCTTTTTCCTTGGGATATTGTATTCTAAATAGAGGCTGATAGTTTGAAATGCGACCTGGACCAGAAAAAAATCACAAAGTCGCAAGGTACTACACGCTGGATATGTACAATGGGAGTTTTGTTTTCTTTCTAGCGGTTGTGGTCAAGTTGAAATGCAGTTTGAAGTAGAAGAAAATCGTTGTCAAAAGGAAAAGAAACTACCTATAAATAATTTTTGACTTTCGATATCTCGAGAGCTGAGCGAGATGTTTATTTTTTTACTTTATATCTGTCTCATTGAGTTATATAAGAATTCATCATCAAATTGCGGCGCAACGGTTGACGCAAAAACTGCTATACTGAACAAGACAATACATTATAATATGAATAAAGGCTAGATTATGTCAGAAACTCAAATGTTTAGCGCAGAATGTAATGCCAATAATCGCTCAGTTGTCATAATGAGTTACTTTCTAACAGTAAGGACATAACACAAACTTCTGTTGATGTTAAAAACCGTTGCATTACTAAATAACGCGATAAAATATAAAATGAATGAAACCTAGATTACGTCAGAAACACGTGCGTATAGCGCAAAATTGCAGCCGAATACCAAAAAATGTTCAGTTGTCCTAAGCAGTTATTATTCTCAACACAAAAGGTTTAATACAAACTTCTAATGATAACAAACAGCGTATGTATTAATTTTTGCGAACGGAATGAATCTATCATCTCCAATCGCCTGAAATTTTAGCTATACAGATTCAGTCTTTTATGCAAAAATAGAAAATTCAATACTGAAAAACATAATCAGTAGTTTAAAAAATGAAATTTACGTTAGTCGTGTTTTACTTTGTTAAAACCATCAGTTAAACATTGGTTTTATTATTAACAGAACACTAACATTGATATCAGAGACAAATACTAAAGCTGATGGTCAAAGACATTGCCGGAAATCGTGGGGAAAGAAAATCTCTATTTATTTTTCGTTATTAATTCCTCACATTCAATCGATGGCGCTTAAAACTGAACACCCCGTATTAAAGGAAATAATATTTCAAGTTTTGTTCAGTGTGGAGTATGAAAAAATTGTTATTATTGTAAATTGATCATTAAAGGCTATGGTCAGAGATATTGTAGTTGTGTGTTTAGTGCGAAGTATGCTGCATCTAGTGATTCCTTCAGTGGTATTCCTCACCATACGTTCAGAATTTCATTTAATGTTCCTGCGTTATTTAACGTTGATACATAAGACATGCCAGAAAACTGAATTAAGATTCTAAGCTTTAACACGGTGAAAATCCCATCGAAATCTGCTCCGTAGTTTCAGAGTTTTTAAACAACAAATATGTCCGGTTTTTGTTTTATAGATATAGATTTTGCAGTATTTTGTAAAGATTATGCTAACTCTCCATTAAGTCTTTTGTGCAACCAAACAGAAATAGGATGAAATTTTCTTCGAGAATAATTCTCCAATTATATCTAAAGTAACAGTAATTATCATTCATTTCCGGCTTTTAATGAGTTGTGTAATCCCCCATGCTTCACCAAAAATGCCGAGACCCCTGGTAGTTCTAACATCATCCATCCAGTGTAAACGTACTGGTATTGCTCACTATGAATTGTTCTGGCCCTAACAAGGCTCTTATCTTATTTCTGACAGTATTAGGAACTAGGAAACCAAATTTTAATTTTTGTGAACAGAAGTTTTGAAATGGTTGGACTACAAAAAGCTCAAACAGCATATTATGACGGGATAAAAACTCTTACTTCTGGTAGTAAAGAAAATCAAAGAGAAGACATTAACGTAAACAGAGCAAGAGAAATAAAGTGTCTATTGGCTCACACTCAGTTTGCGTTTAATATTCGTTTGTGTAGAGTGAAGAGGATATATTTTTGCCTGCCCGACTTACGTGCGGTAGCGTGATGGGACACATGACCACCCGCCGTGCAGACGCGGTATTACTTCAGTACGAGTTGGACTGCTCGAGGATCTACATCTCCAAGCAGAAACAAGAGGACTTCTGTCGTTATAAAGTAGGAGAGCACCAGTTCAGAGGTAATGCTTTACTGCAATGTACCCCTTCAGAAACTGAAGTATAGCAGCACTCAACAGTAGGCCTTGAATTTCTGTAAGCATTAAACGCTTGCCTTTAACGATTGTGATTGTACTAAGGAAACTTTTTCTCTGCAAGCCTAACCAGTGTGACCATACTTATACGGAATAAATCGAAACATGAGCCATAAATATGTAATTACAAGGATGTTATGTGCCACTGTCTGCGCCATTCGTTTCGTTCGTCAGTTTTCAGCGTATGCAGAACACTTTTACCATCCCATATCGTTTCCATACTGTATCTTTTGACAGAGCTGCACAACAGCTTATAAAAGCAGCTATTTCACGTGTGATTCATGTCTTAATAATATTTTGTTTCAAGCATTGGTTCATGGTGTAATCGATAATCTATTAATATAGCTCCGATATTACCAAACAATATTCAACAATTTCAAAGTATAGTGTAGTAATACGTATATCCGATATATCGGTGTCATTGGAGAAGCAATGGGACCTACCTTTTTCGTTTGTTGATGGCGCAGAAAACGCTATTTCCCTAAGGCCATTATATCCTTTTATTGGCTTTACAAAAGTTTGAGGTACATGTTCACAACATTGATAACAGTAATTATAATCATTCTGAAATGCTGCCGTCATCCTTGAGAAAGAGCTAATGCTGCAAGACGGGCAGAAGGAATGATTTTATGGCCTGAATTGTTTGTCAAAGTATAGTCACGTGTGATTAACATAAGAAATAGATTGTGAGAAATTTGGAAGCAACTTACGCTATTATACCTGCTGTCAATACAACTATGGTAACATTGAGGTAAGGTTGGTATTTATCTGTTGTCTATCGGTTTAACTGAGACTTGAGTAAGGAAAGTTAATGGCTGTATCCATCTATTATGAAAGTTGTGCAGGCGGGCATTAGTTCACTTAATTCAAATAAGCTGGAGTTAACTGAGAAACACAACATTTAGTCACGGCCAAATAATATTTTATGTACGCGCTAAAAATAGATACGAATTGTATCAGCGATCCAACTTTTCCAAATTAATCTGCTCTAAAATTGAAACTGTTTTGGATACAGGAAAAACTGTAATGGTTACATTACCAAACGTTCCTCGTATTCTATAACTGCAACACTGTTAATACCATAGGGCGAAAGGAGATTACTAGTTATCAATGATGTATTCATTTAAATTGAGTGCAATATTAAATTGCGTGGACAAGTTTCTAATTTGTGAACACTTTATTAGTGCCTAGGAAAGATGAGCGATTACACTTCTGCCTGGACTTCGGTAGGACGTCGGTTGAATCCCGATTGACAACCAGAGTTCGATATTTCACGGTTTCACGAAATTACTCCTGAAAAATGTCAGGATGGTGTCCAGAGATGTTTCTAGAGATTAATAATAGTGAACAAGAGAAGAAGCTATGGAATTATGATTAGCGGTCTGGTAGCTGAGTGGATAAAGCACTCGTCATCAAAATTTCGAATCCCGATGTAGCCAGTGTATTTTACGTGCTTTGTTTTGCTGATGTGTGGTAGGCAACCACACACCGTGATTCTTATTTCATGTTAAACTGTAGGTTCAGGAAGAAAGGATCTGGCCGTAGTACTTTCGATACAGTGGCTTGGTGCGCCTCTTTCGTAAGGATTCATCCAACATTCTTGTTGTGAACTAAATTAGGATTTATTAGTATAATGTTTAGAAGAAAACCAATATAAGAAATAGAGCTACAGAATGAAAATAGGTAATCGCCAACGAGAAGGTGTTAAAAGAGGTGTAATACAAAATGTTAGTCTGTTCCCGGTAATATTTAATTCGTATCTGGAGCGCAACGGAATGAAATAGTATTAAGGATTTAAATATAAACAATAAAAAATTTCGGTTTAGTCATGACGGGAGACTGAGAAATTATTAAATGATGTCATGTCATTTAAGGTCCTAGTCGGAAACTTCTCTCGAAACATGTGGTTACAGAGGTAGGATGGACAGTTTATTATCTCCTTGTTTCTATGCATCGTTGTATACAATCATGTAGATTGCTGTGTTGCTCTATGTTTTGTGTTCGGAGATGAAAGGTGTGTGAAACACGGTGCCAGACCATTCGAGCGTACTCTTCAGAAGGACACCTTTCGACGAACGAACTACCTACTATCAGCAGCGTCATATGGAGAGGCTTGGGATTTACAGGCGTTTGTTACACAATCTGTGTTGATAAGAAAATGTACACCACCATTTCTCCTACCGAATAAGGCAAGACTCGAGCGATTAAAATTTTTTCCACCGCTGGAGCTACAACCACCTAATCAGGTCTCGAGGGCTGATAACTTCACGAATCACTTCAAAAAGAGAAATCTTTTAGACTAAAAGATTACTTCTGAATGGTGTCTTGTCGTTTAGGTGTCTAAAAGTTCTCGATTATTTGTAATCAACGTAAATCAGTAAAACATCTTTATCCTGTAAGATTATAAGATTTGGTTAATTACAACAGTAATAGATTGCGCATTCACTAAAAATTTCATCTCAGGTCATTATGACAACACCATCTGATTTATTATTAATATAGGTTATTGAAATAAGTTTCAGAACTCTTTTTAAAGTGCGTGTATGCAAGTACAAAGCTTTAAGCAATTGTAAGTCGTACTTTGTGCATTCCTGAAAGGAAGAAAGACGAAATATTCGAAACGTGCTATAGAAGGATGTTGAAAACTGAGTAGAGAGGTTAAGTACAAAATGAACACGTTCTGCAAAGGATGGAGGAGTTAAGAGTGTCATGAGTTAAGAGTCCCATTTTAAAAGAATCTGAAATGGTTAGTGGAGGGAACAATCGAAGGGAATAACTGCAGAGGAAGAGAGTGATTATCATAATTATGTGTAGCTAATAATAAAGGATGTAGATTTTGGGTTCCGAATTCCACGTTAACCTGTAGGTCCCCTATAGGGCTAACAATCACAGCTGTAACACGGATGTGTACACATCCAAAGCAAATTCAAGCTAAACGAAGGCTTAACGTGGTACTAGTTGAGCCAACACGTAGATACAAAGGTCGTAGGTTGTAATAGGTATTTTGAAATGATTAGTTTATCTCAGAATGGTTATTGATGGAGGATGTTTCAAACCAATCAAGGCACGATAAAATTAATTTAAAACGCCAAAAAATTCGATTAATGAACAGTCAAAGGGCTTATAAGCTTTTCGATCTTCCAACATATACATAGTTGCCATTTTATTCCTTTACATTCATTAAGGATAGCCCACAATACAAATACACAATACAGCTCTTGAACTTGAACCTCGGAGCATAGCTAATACGACGAGGGAACATTTCCTTGCATTTACTGTTTTTCATCGACGATGACACTTTAGCTATTGCTGTTTTTTTTTGTGAACAGGTTCACAATATCTTCATGAAAAGAAGTCTTAATATACTTTAGGACCTGTTGAAACTAGGCTGCTAACGACTTGTTTGCAAACGATCCCATTGAAGCTATTTCGATAGAAATTAAGACTGTAGCTTTTAACCATCTTCTAATCGAGTCTCGTATTGTTTTGAGTTTCGCAAAGATTTAATACCTGTTACTAACCGAAGTACTACTTTGCTTTGGAGCATATTTCAGAATACTAACATTGTTACTCATGATTCAGATGATCAAATGCGTGCACAAGGATCTCTGATCGTATGAGGAGTGGGGGTCTCTGTGGCTTTGGTACTGAGGATGGGTAACGGTGGTGGTATCTTGGAGACAACTTACACAAGCATCGCACAGTTAAGTGCCGTACTCAAATGACATTCAAAGATGTGGAAGGGTTAGTCAAATGGCAGACACTTGGGTAAAAAAGATAAATGCCTTTCATATTTGCAGGTAAGGTAGCGGTCTCAGCTCTACTCCCAACCAAAGCTATATCGCTTTACCGCTCGCGCTGATAATGTAATTATCAATTCCAATCAAATTTATTATAAGTAGTATCGATCTCACCCAATAGAATGTGAGGTATTCTGAACTAAGGAGACTTTCTATAAAATAGTAAATACTGATATATAATAAAGTAACTGCAAAGTAAAAGCTTTTGCTTGTTTCGCTCGCAACTTGCAAACTGTATGAGATGTAAGTATTTTCACTAATTGTTATTTAAATAAAGGATATGATCGTTGTTGGAGACAAATTTTAAGATAATTGGTAATAGCTTTCGAGATAGACTTAAGAACAAAATTGGCCTAAAATTCATTACTTTCACAGTTGATCATACCTCTATTTAACAGAGATTTTAATTTATGTAAAAATTGTTTTAGTTGTTTAGGTGAAGAATTCTTGACAACATGTTGGGATAGAAGTTTCTTGCCGACTTCCTTTGCTTTTTTTGAACTCCCATAAAGTACTATGTTAAAAAAATTTAAATTCGGTATTCTGTTTTCGGAGAATGAAATACATAAACTGTATAGATTTTGAGTCCGCAACTTATTGCTTTTATGAGAGAAGGGAAATGGAGCACTGAACGTGGCGGGTGAGCGGTGACGCTCTGGCCTCTCATCAGGGCCGGATTAAGACAGCGCGGGGTTGTAGCAAATGTCAAGAAGAGGCCCTTGATTTTTGCCGTCCGGGGGGAAAATGGTAGAGTTACAAAAAAAAGGTCGCCCATCTAGCCCAGGTGCGGGGCCCCCTAGAAGGCGCGAGGCCCGTAGCATTTGCTACCTCCTGCTACGTGGTTAATCCGGTACTGCCTCGCATTCAGAACGACGCAGATTCGAATCCCCGTCCGGCCTTCCAGATTTTGGTTTTTCCGTTATTTCTCGAAATCACTCGAAGCGAATGCTTGGATTGTTCCTTCAAAAGGCTACGGCCGAATTCCTTACTGTTACTTGCCAACAGTCATTTCCCGCCTTTACTGACCTCGACTCGGCGGAAAAATGTTCTAAAAAGTATGTAATGAAAACTGGTAGTTCTTTACTGTTGTAAACGTGGTCCGCTGTGTTTAATATGAAGTTCAGTATAAGGCAGTTTGCCTTAACGCCACCATACTGAGACTTATGATCTCCACAATTTGAAATTCTACTCCTACCGTTCCGATAATCATCTCGGAGAATTCTGGAATTTTCCCCTGCTTTCATGTTAAGAAAATTTAGCGTGGAGCTTAAAAAGTTCGCATACAGATGATGGCAATAGTTTATTTTAAACGGGCTATAATTTTTAAACTGCGGTTGCATTTTTCCATTTCTTGTTTATTATTTTTAACACTTTGAGTACAATTTCACCACCCACTTAATTTTTCCTTTACGAATTTTAATTTTAAATTCTTTAAGAATTTTTGATAAATCGTAATTTATTCCAATTACTTACCTACATTTTTTTCACACCCTTTATTCCTAAAATCAAGTGTCAGTTTCTTGTCATGGTCGTCTTTCCCATTCTACTCTTCTATCAGTAGTATCCTTCCAAACCTCATCGTCATTGTGTATAGCACGCTCCTAGCACTCTCTTCACTGTCCTCCTATCTTCGAATGATCCCGAATCCTAACATGTCCAGCCAAGGTTAAATTCTCTGGTTGTACATCATGCTTTTATTTTTAGTTTCTCGTGTAGTTCTTCAGATACAAATTAATTATTTCTCATTTCCCACATTTTGGTTTCAGTATGATTCCTCATATCCTGATTTTCATAGATTACAGCAGGTTTACCCCACATAAACTTTCGCAATACGTATTTGTTTTAACAAATTTTACGACTTGATTATTAGCCATCTGGTAAGCCAACATTGTTCAAGGTCAGTAACTTCGACACACCGGATGTTCTCTCGACGAAAGACAGCAGACCTCTAAATGTGGTTATTAGCTGTTTGCCGACGCAAGAGAGTTCGTTAGGCATGAAATCACTAGAGACTCCTTAGCCACATGCGATCAAGTTTCAAAGCGAAGAAAATCATAAAGCCTTAGAGAGTAAACGCAAATGCTTCACTCGAAAAATAAATATCTTGCTTTTCGTTACAAGATAAATGAAAAATATATCTAATACCAAGTACACCCCTAAGAGTTACAAGCCAATTTCTTTTACTGAAATCTGATGGTAGAACAAAAGGTATTTTGAAAGAAAAGAGGACTTTATCAATTACATAAAAAATTCTCGAGCTTTCACTAAGCCGGAAAATGCAGTCGAAGAACGACTTCGAAACGTTGCATCAAATTGGCGCTTTCTCCCAGTGAGAGGCCGAGAATTTTTTTACAAACGTTATGCTGTCTATTTTTGCTTCAGTTCTTTCTAATTCCGTTTTATATCGTATAACATATTTGAGATGCTTAGATTCCTTCATCTCTGGTTATAAATTTTGCCTAAAACTTTTAACAAAATTTGCGTCCGTGTTTATTTTAACCCATCTTTATCTTTCATCAGTAGACGACAATGGATGACGTGGACGAGAAATAACTTTCGGGAGTTACAGGTGGGTAATCTGGGATGGATTCTTGATCCGACGAACCAGACTCCGGTTTTATTTGTATTTCAGTAACGTCTCCAGGTAAATGCCGTATTAATTGTTCCTTTCAACAATTCTGTCCCGATTCTAATAATGTCGTTGTTGAAGAGGGAGGAGACTTTTCACATCTTAGTAGGTTTTTACATATATTCCACAGCTACAAATGTTCTTATCAGCCAACCTGGCCAGTGAACGAATGATGACTAATATTCGGAGGAACAGATTGTGTGAAATACAATTTATTGACCTTATTTTCGCATGACGCAATGAAAGTTATCGATGCAGGTTCACAAGTTGATACAATTTTCTTGGGTTTTTCAGTAAGCTTTTGACTCTGTACCACACAACCGAGTTTTAGCGAAGATTCGAGCATGCGGTATGTCGGATCAGAATTGAGTATCGATACATTTATACAAAATTATTTCAGATGATTCTGACTGCACTAGGTAAAAATCAGATATTCTTAAAGCTTTTTTTTTTTTTTTAACAGTTCCTGCTATTCTCTGGCTCTTGTGAAATGTTCGCCCATTCTTTTCTTTATTTTGATTATTGCACAAACATATTTATTCGACTCATAATTAAATAAAAAAGCTTCAAGACTGGAAAATTATGATAAACATTAACTTATTCCGACTCAAACCAAATTAACTAATCAAATAGCAGAAAAATCATGAAAGATAACTCTGACCCGGAAACAAAATATGGTGATTTAGTAATGAACAAAACTAACAATGAGTCTTGAAAATGAGCCCATAAACAAATTTTGGTAAATCACTGACGAACATATTAATATCGTACCACGCTCAAAATAATACTGTTCCTCTGTGAACGAAGTATGAGGAATGATCAACACTTCATCATCATCTTCTTCCGTCTCCAGTTTCTCGGGTGCGGTGTAAGAGCGCTCTCCACTTTTGCCTGTCCAAGTATGTTTCCTCTTCTTGGATTTTGGACCATTGTACACCTTTATCCTGTAGGTCCAATTTCACAAGATCAGTCCATCTCCTTCTGTGCTCCAAAAATATAACAAATAATCTCAATCTTTGATTACCGAATCTTTGTATAGATACGAATCTGATCTCAATTTACACAAGCTGCTTTCACTTCTCGTCTTTCGAACTATGACGCAAGAATTTCCCCATTCAAAAAATATTTCTGAAATTTCATAATCTGCAGTTCCTAGCTATACCTAATCCTTTTTCAGTAAAAAAACCTGCTGAAAATTACAATCTTTAATAATTTAGTAATTTTAATTCTTGTCTATGGAACCGACTCACTTAACATAGGTTGTTTAAAAACGCTGTGAAAGTGAACCCCTTGCTACAGTACAATTAATATCAATTTGATTTAACTTTACACTGGCCGGTTTTTTTTTTTTATTATATACATGTTCCTGAATCTCAATCCTCATCTCTCATATTTCCGAAATAAACTTATCATTCAAAACTATGATCAATTTCTTGTTGCAAACCTTATCCACTCCAACAAGCAAAATGTGTGGTACAAGGTTCAGTGTAATCAAGATGAAGTCAGGTGAATTTTCTAAATTGTTCACGTAATGTACATGGACCCAGGATTTGAAGATATGTTTCTCGGGCAGACCCATGTATCGCTAATACCTTGATCGCTCATTGTACACGACAATTGTTTACTCATATTTTCCATTAGAAACGGTTACATAACTATTTAGGGTAATTCCGGTATAGTGGGGCGAACATTGTGTTGGAGCTTTGTCAAAATACAGTACGTCATGTGACGGCAAACAACACACGCTCATAGATTCAGTGCACACGGCCAACTAAATATTGGCCGTGTTCAGTGCACTAGTATTGCGTACACGGAGAATAACACTGTGGGATTTTTGTTCATCCGGGCGGAACCGCGTAACATTTCAGCCATCATTCTGTGGCTTTCTTCAGAGGACTGCTTCAGCCTGTTTGAAACTGCCTTAGCAATGAATATATGCTTGGCTTCGTGCGAAAGAGAACGCAACTATTATACTGATAGACATAACAATATCCCATTTGAAGTTTTAATTTCTTGTAGAAATTCTTCTCTCATCGTAGGTGCTTTCAGTGGAATTATTCAAGGTGATATTGTGGTTTAAAATGATTCGGTGAGTAGTAAGAGCACAAATCTGCCTTGTGGGTGAATGTATTTCGTTTCTTTAGCGACAATTCTGAAATGGAACATAATATAACACAACTTAAATAAATTGGTTATGTCGCCCATCATGTGACTCGTTTTCATAGAAGGCGTTAAAAATTCATTGGAAGGTTTGCAAGGGAACGTCTGATACCTACACTCGAGAAAATCTTCTGTATCAATATAGTAAGGGAATGAGATGGATTGTTATACAGCACAACTGCAATATTTCTGCTGGAAACATGTGGCAATAAGAATCACCGTTCCTCTTAAAAAAAAAAATGATGAAACTTATTCCGGTTTCGGAATGATTGTCTGACTCCTTAAAAACATTTTGAGCAAATAGTAGTATATGAAGCTCAATTTCAGCTTTTTATTTATTCGCTTACTAACACTGTAAACATTAACAAATGAAGACATGAAAAGGAACGGATACACTAACATGAACAAAAAGGCAACTAGTGGGGAAGGGATTATTGCTGTATATCGCAATTTCATTAGTATTTTCTCGCAAAAAATGCATTTTATAGCGTTCTTCTTTCAACAATGTTCAATTGAGCAAGTGTAACATTGTTTAATATTTGCCGCAATAACATGATCTGTTTGCTTCCATCATTAGTGACCTTCCGTGGTTCGGATTCCTCGTTAAACTGTAGGTCCCCTGTACATGGTAGCACTACCAGGTTATGATAAGGCGGCTAAGACAGGGGCGGAATGCAGAGCCAATAGAAACCCTGTCACTAGGTTATTATGACAGTACGGAATTATTATATTATCTGTGACCTTGCACTTCCTATTGTATCAGGTTAACAGTTCTCCAGATGGACCATATTTGGTCTTATTCTGTTTGTAGCTCTTAATTACGGTTAACACCTCACAGTTAAAATAATCTGATTCTTCTCTCTGCAAATTTCTGTTAAGACGAAAATTACCTTGTTTATAATTGTTAGTGTAGTATGGAGAACTTAGTAATATTATGGTTCGTTATACAAGTTGTAGATTGCGTACCGAAGCGTATTGTGACAGTACTGTTCGGTGTGCACCCGGGTGTCCGCTAGTATGTGGGCAGTGGGTCATCCTCCACGGTAGCTGCCAAGGAAGCCACGGAAGCTTGTCGGGGTCAGCGGTTGCGGCAAAGCGCGTCCAAGGGGACCCATATACTGTAGTCGACGTGTCGCCTGCTCAAGGACATTCTAGCAAATTGCTTCTCTTACTTAACTATTTGTATTGTACACTTTAAATAACGTTTCTTACATTGCCGTGACTGAGAATACCAAAAGACAGACGTTGGTAAGAGTTAGGATACTAATCTTTAAGTATGGTTGACAAAATATTAAACATAGATTTTCTTGTTTATTTATATCTCACATAAAAATTATACATACAGTCTCCAAACATTCTACTCAATGTATAACAAACATTTTTTCAGTTCCTTCTTTAAATCATGCCGTGTATTTATTTGTATGTAAATTACGAATTTTTTAATCCAATGCTGGATAAGATTAATCGAGGGTTTAGGATGTTCTGGAGTTCACAAAGAACTCCTTGCTGTTATGGAGCATAAACATTTTTCAGCATTCTTCCTCTGATGCCCATGTTTCTATCAGTCACTATTATCCATTTAATTTTACCTTCTTTCAGTCTCTTCGTTTTTATGTATTCAATGTACCAAACATCTATCTATATCTATACCTATAATGAAACAGGAGGGAGAAATATAAGGTTTGGGCACTATTGATTAGCTACAGAAGAAAGTCATATCTTTTGGAAATTTTGTGTATCTAACTGAATTGTTGACCGCAATAGGTTTCCATAAGGTTTGGAACATTGTACAACCCAGAATCTCAGGAGTATAATGAAGTGTGTTTTATCTTGGGAAGCTGAAAAATAGAGAAGCTGTCTGCAAATTTAATTTCCCATTTAAAATTGTTTACTGCCTGGCTGTACGTAGATTATTGCTGGCAGTGAGGCAGGATGTAAACAACACCACGTGAGTAATGCCATTTGCATTCATTTTATACTGAACTTACCGTATAGAGATGTTAGGCCGTGCTAGCGATGGTATTAATTTCGATTATTGTCCTTAAAAGATTGGCGTCACAACGGTTCTATCGACAATCAGAGTTAGTGCTCTTTTTTCTCGCTGTAGATATGTTTGTGACTGCAAATACTATTCATCTTTCATCACTATCATAAGCAACATATGGACTTTACTCTTTAGTATAACGATCCATTTGAGCACAAAAATCGAGTAAGCACTTGCAATAAACAAGTTAATTTAGATGGAAATTGATGAATCAATGAATTGATATAAAATTTGTAAACACTGTGAAAGTGCTGGAAGATCAAAATGTCTCCCGTGAATCACTAGAGAATTTATGATATCTCAGTCCTCCCTCTAATAATTTAAAAAAGCAATCGTGCCATAATAAGTGACCTGTCAAATCGCTCATTCTTTTCTGTAACATCTGTAAGGCGTGTAAGGGTTTGGGAGAGACTATATTAGCCTCTTCCAACCAAATGTCAACCTCTCCTTCATGTGGTGCACCCTGCACCCTGCAGCGGTAACGCTAAGATTGCATCCTCTTCTAGGAGTCACCCCCGCAGGGGCCTGGTACGTAAGTGCCAGGTACGGGTTTGGCGAACCCGCGGTGCCCGAGCTGGAAACTTGTGAGCGCCGCAAGTTTCCCACACCGTAAACTCCTACCATGCTTCAACGACCACCGTAGGGCGTGGCGGTGGAACGTTGTGTGCCTAGGAGAACGGGGATCTTGGCTTCATCGCCCGGATCGCGAGGACGGTAAAAAACCTCTATAAAAAACCCCTCAACCTCAAGGTCGGATACGTGCCGAGGAGGTGCATGGGTGAGAGGCAGATCACTCGCTAACGTACAACCTCAGGGGCACCTGCGCACCCCTGTTGTATAAGCACTTCTTTTTTAAATTGGTTATACTCGTGGGACCAAAATGAAGCCTACACTAACCAAAAAACCCTGCGGTTCGGGTGTGCCGCAGTATAATAAAAATACATCCACTTCAAAGAAGCGGGCAAGGGCTGACAGCCCCCCTTCTGAACTGGAACAGAGTAACGGCAAGGGTTATCTAATTGATAACGCCTTTGTAATAATGACAAGAACGGAGGGATCCTTTGAAAAGGTCTCTCCGTTCTATATACAGAAAGGCTTAGAGGGAATAGCTGGAACCCTCAAAAGCGTGAAAAAGCTGAGGAACGGGACACTGCTGTTAGAGACATCTAATAACAAGCAGGCTGTCCTACTTCTTAAGTGTGAGAAGCTCGGGGAGTTCGCAGTAAAATGCGAACTCCATAAAACGCTCAATTCTAGCAAGGGAGTGATCACATGCCGTGATCTGATTGATATAGCGTCCGAGGAACTCCTTAAGGAGTGGAAATCAGAAAATGTGGTCGAGGTTCGTCAGATCTCACGAAGGGTTAACGGCAGTCTTGAGAAGACTGCCACCTTCGTCCTGACGTTCGACACTCCAACGTTGCCGAAGTCCATAAAAGCCGGATACCTTAACTTAAACATCCGCCCGTATGTCCTGGACCCGATGCGCTGCTTTAAGTGCCAGCGGTTCGGGCATACGACGTTGAATTGCAAAGGCAACCCCACCTGTGGGAAATGCGGAAAATCGGCACACGAGCTGGGTGTAAGCTGCACCCTCCCACAGGTGTGCGTCAACTGCTCCGGGGCACATCCAGCCTGGAGCAGGGAGTGTCGGGTGTACCTTGAAGAAAAGAAGGTACAGGAGTTGAAAGCGAAGGAACGATTATCCTATGGCTAGGCGAAGAAACGGTATAACGGCGCTTGCGCCACCGGTCTTCGCCACAAGCTTTGCCAAAACGCTGTCAACTCCCGTCAGGAGAGAAAGTGTAGCAACGCAGACGTCCGTTGTTGACGCCGGCACGAGCACGATGTGTTCGTGCGAGTGCAAATGTGGCGCAAAACCCATTAAGGTCCTAACACCAAGGACCGCGGGCGTCGGCAGCTTCACTTCTGTAAACTCGATCACATTGACAGCAGGTTCAGCAAGTCCACCAGCAAAGGCACAGCCATCCGCTACAGCAATTGGTCACTCTGCAATAGCAGATGCGGCCGCTGTTGCAGAATCAGCAACTGTAAGGGAAGCAGTAAACGGCAACGCCATCTGCCAGTAGCGGATGGCAAACAGTGCAGAGGATCAGGGGTCCTAAATTTAAGCTCACGGACCCCACTATGTTTGTGAAATCCCCTCCGACTTCTCCTCCCAGATCCCCCTCTGGAAAGGAGAAGAAGGGGAACAGGCCTCGGCGGAAGAATATTCCGCAAGACTCCGAGGCCTCACAACGAAAATCGTCTTCAGACACTGAAGACGATGTTTATGCTGGTGGACGAACCTGGTTCCGTTCCTCAGCAGTCACGGGACGATGACCCACCCGACCCGGGGCGGGTGGGGTTGAATAGGTGAGATGGCTCCCATACTCCAATGGAACGTCAACGGTTTTCAGGCTCACAAAGAGGAAGTCCAACTCTTAGCACGGTCTAATCCATTGTGTCTCTGTCTTCAGGAGACACATTTTAGACCAAAACCACCATCCTGTGCTAAGAGGTTACGACATCTATAGAAAGGACGATACCGAGGGGTGATCGAGCGAAGGGCGGAGTGGCCGTGTTTGTCCGAAACACTGTCCACTCCAAACCTGTTGCTCTCACCTCTCATCTACAAGCAGTGCAGTGAGGATACACGGTCCCACTAAACTGACCGTATGCTCCATTTATCTGCCACCTAATGCGCCCGTCGAGTATGACGACCTACTCGATATTTTGCGGCAGCTCACACGGCCATTCCTCTCCTAGGAGACTTCAACGCACATAGTGCGTTGTGGGGCTCTCACGCCGAGTGCTCCAGAGGCCGAGTGGTTGGCAGAATAATTGGAGCAAGAGGAAATATGTATCCTCAATTCTGGCGAAATGACCACTTTACCACTGCTTCCGGATCGTCCTCTGCCATTGAACCTTTCATTGTGCTCCCCCTCAATCGCGGACTCCGTGCATTGGGAGGTGGATCGCGACCTCCATGGAAGCGACCACTTCCCAATATGGATGCACATAGAGTTTGAACGCGGAGGAGGGAATAACCGACGAAAATGGAACGTCAGCAAAGCCGATTGGACAACTCTACCGCCGCTCCATTACTCTCAAAGAGTATTGTCGATGTTGAGCAGAGGGTGAATCACTTTACCGAAGTGATTCACACAGGCAGCTGACGTCTCCATGCTAAAAAGCTCCGAAACGCTGCGAAGGACGCCCGTACCCTGGTGGAGCGACGAATGTCGCTCCGCTATTCAGGGTCGTAGACGGGCGTTGCGTCGTTTTAGGTTGCATCCAACTTCAGACAACCTGGCAGCGTTCCGTATTGCAAGAGCAAAGGCGCGTCGTGTTATTAAGGAGAGCAAGAGAAGGTCATGGCAGACCTTTGTGAGCACAATAAATCGTTCCACATCATCAGCCAAAGTATGGGAGTCCATCCGCCATATATCTGGAAGGTACTCCCGCCCACCAGTATCTGGATTACTGGATCAAGGACGTGTAATTACCGACGAACGAAGCATAGCGCAGCTGATGGCGGAGAATTTCGCTGCCATCACTTCGTCTGCCAGTTTCGATCCTCGGTTCCAGCAACGAAGGGTTGCTGCCGAGAGACGTGTGCTGTGTTTCGATTCGTCGGATACAGAGGCCTACAACAGGCCATTTACATTTTGGGAGCTCGAGTCTGCACTGAACAGCGCAAAAGACACTGCTCCTGGGCCTGATCTGATCCAGTACCAGATGCTGAGGCATCTTAATAATGATGCTAAAGAGTACCTTCTGGATATTTTTAACAGTATATGGACCGGAGGACACTTCCCCCACTCGTGGAAAGAAGCAACACTTATCCCTATTTTAAAGCCTGGCAAGGACAAATTGTTGCCAGGTAGCTATCGTAGTATCGCCCTTACAAGCTGCGTGGGTAAGACACTGGAGAGGATGGTTAACCGCCGCCTCGTCTGGTGTCTGGAATCCCAAAACCTTCTGAGTCGCTTTCAGTGTGGATTCAGGAAGTTCCGTTCCACCTTGGATAACCTGATCCTCCTGGAGGCGGCAATACAGGATGCGTTCATCCGCAGCCAACACCTTGTAGGTGTTTTTTTCGACCTTGAAAAGGCCTACGATACTACCTGGCGGCATGTGATTTTAAAACAGTTACATGAATGGGGTTTTAGGGGAAACCTACCCCGTTTTTTAAAATCATTTTTATCTGGTCGTTGCTTCCGGTACCGAGTCGGTGGTGAAGTGTCTGATCTTTTTATTCAGGAAAACGGTGTCCCTCAGGGGTCAGTTTTAAGCGTGACCCTTTTCGCCATAGCGATTAACAGTATATCACTCGTCATAAGGAGTCCCTTACAGTTCTCCCTATATGTGGACGACTTTTTAATTTTTATTGTATCGTCCAGCCTGAGAAGCGCTGAGCGGCAGTTGCAACTCACGCTGAACAGGCTGGATGAATGGTCAGTGCACACCGGTTTTCGTTTCTCCGCTGAGAAAACCCGGTGTGTACTTTTTACTCGCAGCAGAAGCCTTTTACCAGAGCCTCACCTTACCCTGAGGAACACCGTTTTAAGTTTTAGTGATACTGTTAGATTTCTGGGCCTCATTTTTGACACAAGGCTTAACTGGCTTGCGCATTTAAAAGATGTGAGAGCCAGGGCCTTAAAAGCTCTTAATCTTTTAAAATGTCTGTGTGGCAGGTCATGGGGCGCTGACCGCTCCTGCCTGCTACAATTTTACAGAGCCTTTGTACGGTCACGGTTGGAATATGGTTGTATTGTCTATGGTTCGGCACGGGACAGCTATCTGCGTATATTGGATAGTGTCCACCATGCTGGAATTCGGCTCGCCACAGGTGCATATCGCACCAGCCCTATTGTCAGCATTTGTGCTGACTCGGGCGAGCCGCCGCTTACCATCCGCCGGCAACTCCTCATGGTGCGACACTACCTGCACGTTGCCATAACACCTGGCAGTCCCGTGCACGACACAGTGCTCCATCCCAACTACGAGCGGCTCTATACCAACCGGCATAGAGCCACTAAACCGTTCAGCTACCGTACAAAGGCTATTTTAGAACAATATGGATTCGAGCTTCCTTCTTTTTATCACCAGGGTTGGAGTAAATCTCCTCCCTGGCTTTTAAAGAGGCCCAGAACAATTTTAGAATTATCGCGGCACAACAAGTTGTGTACCGCGGATAATGTTTTTATCAGAATTTTTAGTGATGTTTTAAACCAGTATCACACGTTTACCCCGGTGTATACGGATGGGTCTAAGCAGGCTAACGGAGTTGGTTGCTCCGTAGTGTTCCCTCGAGCGACTTACACATTCAAATTGGACGGCAGGTGCAGCGTTTACACTGCCGAATGCTATGCCGTGTTGAAGTCGCTCCAGCATATGAAAGTAATGCGCGATAAGTTGTTCATCATATGCTGTGATTCCCTCAGCTGTATTCAGGCCATAGGAAATATGTATCCAGCAGATCGTCTAGTCCAGGACATCCAGGACGCCCTCCTTTCCCTTCAATCTCGTGGAAAGGAGGTGTTATTCTGCTGGGTACCGGGCCATGTGGGAATCAGAGGGAACGAGGCAGCTGATCAAGCTGCCAAGTTAGCCTGCGACAAGGTCAGAACCGACTTTGAACCGGTCCCAAAGTCAGACCTTGCCTCGGCGGCGAAGAGATTTGTTTTTGATGTTTGGCAGAGGCAGTGGCTGGAAGTTGAGCATAATAAGCTCCGGCTGGTCAAACCGACCGTTCAGCCGTGGAGCAGCTCCTTCCAGCGGGCGAGGAGGGATGAGGTTCTCCTTACTCGCCTCCGAATAGGGCACTGTCCTCTGACACATGGTTTCCTTCTCCGCCGAGAGGACCCACCCGAATGTGATGCTTGTGGCGTACCTTTGACGGTGCGCCACATTTTAACTGATTGTGTATCTTTTATAGACTTTAGGGCAGATGTTGGCCTGGCCAACGATTTGGCCCTGATTTTAAATAATGAGACCAGCAATGTGGCCAAGGTTTTAAAGTTTTGTGTATCTGCCGGCCTGATATCTAAAATTTTAGGCAGGTCGGCGTAATTTTAGAATGGATGGCAGGCCCCTCTACAGCCCACCATCCATGTGCTCTGTTCTATTTATTTTATTTGTTTTAATTCATTTTGCGCTGGCCCTTTTACAGCCAGCGAGATATTCAGTGTTTTTTAGTATTCTGTGAACCTGTTTGGCTCCTCTACAGCCATCCAGGTGTACAACGGTCTTAGTTCCAGGTGGCCCCTTTAGGGCTACATCTTATTTTTGTGTTTTGTTTTATGTGCTGTCTGTATGGTCGACCCCTTTACAGTCGACCATGCAGACAGTACTTTTATTATGAATTTTAATCATAGCCTTTGCTGGTAATTGTTAGGGCGCTAATGACCTCATTGTCGACGCGCCCTAAAGCCACAAAAACAACAACAAAACATCTAGGAGTCACTGAAGACTGTAAGGTACCTGATTCCTTGCAATGGTCGACAAGACGTCCAATCCTTGCTCTTGCAGTCCTGCTGACTGCCGTCAATACAGCTAAAGACTTTTAGTCATTCATACAATATTTGCATGGGTTCGGAAACATCTATGAAATGGCGGCAAGAGAGCAACAACTTCTCATTGGAACAACACTTTTATTTAGCATCATGCACACATACAGAACCCGTCTTCTTCCACAACTTAGACTCGTCTGTCTGCACAAAAGCGTCTCGCTCTGTCCACAGCTGTCCATTGCCTCCCCTCCACCTCGCATTCCAACGTTCACCCCTCAACCAACAGCCACACTCAGCTAGGTCATTTACAACCCTGCTTACATGGACGAGGCTCCGGCGACTGAAAGATTCCAGGTATAAGGAGTCGCCTACTGCTTGCCAACGGCCTCCGAAAGGAGGGCGGAAGGGTGGGGAGTGGTCCCGGGCACCCTCTTGCCTTTGCGGTTGGAAACGGCCCCTAAAGGCGATGAATCATAAATTATCAATGGCATGGGGAAGCAACGGGAAGCCACTGTATTAAAGAGCCTAACGGTATCCCGAAGACGTGTATTCCTTTCAAATTGTGTATATCATGTTGGCTTCTTCTTTCATAAAATATTCTGGAGGTAAAATAGTCACCCAATCAGATCACCGAGCGGGTATTGCTCAGGGAGAAGCCATAAAAATGGATAGACACATTCTCTACGAGTCGGAGTGTGGAATGTTAGAAATCTGAATAGGGCAGGTAGATTAGAAAACTAAAATGAGAAGATGAAACAACTTAAGTTAGATGTTGTTTGGATTAGTGAGATTTAATGGAAAGACGTACAGGATTTCTGGTCTGGGGAACACAGGATAATTAGCGCACAAGTTGTCAATGAAGTCACTGGTGTAGGATTTGTAATGAATAAGAGAGTTGGGTAGCGGGTGAGTTATTGTGAACAGTTTACTGACAGGATTATTTTGATGAAGTTAGAAACTATGTCCACCCCAATTACATTAGTACAAGTGTATATTCCAACATCACAGGAAGAAATAGAGCAAATTTATGCTTTAATTGAAGAATTAATCCAACATGTGAAGGGGTAGGAAAATCTAATAATAATGAGTGATTGAAATGCAATAGTGGGAGAAGAAAAGAGGAGAATAGTGTACCGAGCATGGTGGGTGAACAGTTAACATTATGGCCTCGCATTCAGGAGGACACCGGTTTGAATCCCCGTCTGGGCATCCAGATTTGGATTTCCCATGGTTTCCCCAAATCACTCCAGGCAAATGCAGGGGTGCTTCCTTCAAAATGCCATGGTCGAATTCCTTCCCGTTCCTTATCCCCAATCCCATCCTGCCTATAATGACCTCGACGAGGTGTAAAACCATAAGGAAAAAAAAAAGAAATGAGTATACTGATGGAAGTTTTTGTTTATGAGAAAGAAATGAGGGAGGAAGCTGATTGTTAAAGATATAAACTAGTCGTGGCGAACAGTGCCAGAAGGATATGATCTTGAAAATAAATGTCCAGGTGATATCAGCTATATTAAATCATGGTCAAACAGAGATTCAGAAATCAATAAATCTAGATTGTGAAGCATATCCAGCAGCAGACATATTCTCTGACCATAATCAAATAGTTATGAAGTTCAGGCTGAATTTGAGAGAATAAAGAAAAAATACAAGGAGAGCATAGTGGAAATGAATAAATTAAAACAATCTGTCACAAGAGAAAAGTTTTCAGAAATGGTAGGCATTGGTCTAAGAAGTAACTCTGAAAGGAGCTCAACTGAGAACAAATGGAATACATTAAAGACTGAAATATGAAAGATGGTAAAGAAACATTAGAATTTATGGAACAAGCCGTGAGAAAAACCTTGGATCACAGAAGAAATTTTGGAGCTGATGGATCAGAGGAGAAGTTATAAAAATGCTCAGGATGAAGCAGAAAGAGAGCAATATAGACAATTTAGAAATCAAATAAACAGTTAATTAAATAAAGCAAAGATAGATGGCAGCAAGGAAAGCATGAAGAAGTTGAAAAGGAAATTGTCGTAGGTAAAGTAAATGTGGTATATGGAAAGATCAAACAGAATTTTGGAGAATTGATGAAAAGAGGTATAAACATCAAAGATTCTAATGGGAAACCTCTTCTAAGTTAACTGATGGAAGGAATACATGGAGAAACTGTATGATGGAGATGATTTGAACAACAGTGTACTGGAGAAAGAAGTGGGTGTCAACATTATTCACATAACCACTTGATTATTTGTTCTTAAGAGACCTGATAATTATTTTTTTTTTTTTCTGGAGTAGCTAAACTTACAGACATAGTGTTAATTTTTTCTTGGAAGCCTCTTCTGACAAAATCCATACATTGTATCACTGAACTATTGGTAGTCAATTTATCAGCAACAGATAAAAAATGTTTATAAATATATCAGCAATTGAAAAATTAGATTCTACTGAATTTTCTTTGATAAAAATGTCATTACTGTTTTGATTATTTTTTCCTATTTCTTTTCTTACAATGTCCCATATTGTCTTAATTTTATTTTCAGAATTATGAATTTTCTGTTTGTAGTGCATACTTTTAGATTCTTTAATAACTTCTTTCCATATTTTGCAATACTGTTTGTAATATGTTTTAACATTAGCATTATGACTGATCCTAGAGGCAATATATAACTTCCTTCTACAAATGCATGATGTTCTAATGCCCAGAGTTATCCATGGTTTTTGTTCTTTTCAAGAAGCACGATACTTTTTTCAATGGGAAACAACTTTCAAAGCAGGGGCGGATCCAGGGGGGGGCTAGGGGGCTCAAGTTCCCCCCCCCAAAGTATCTGGGTTCACCCCCGACATTGTAATTTTGAGACCTTTTTTTTAGCTCTACGGATTCAAGGCCCGAGGAGGCTATAAAGACTACCCCATGGCTGACTCAAGCCCCTCCCCCCAACCGAAAACCAAAGTCCGCTCAAGACCCGCCCCCCAAACCAAAATCCTGGATCTTCCCCTGATTCAAACTAATTTAATACAATGCTACTAAAAATGTTTAATTTTTCATTCATTCCTTGTGCATTGTAAACATGTTCCCAGTTTGTGGTGTTGAGGCACTTTCTAAAACAAGTAACTGATTCATCATTTATTATATGCTGAAGTTTAAAAATATTACTCTTGAAGCTAGTTTCAATTGAAGTGTTGATAGTTAATAACTGAGCTTCAGTTTCCTGAAAGTTCATTGATAGATGGCTTGATTGTTTAAATGAATTTTGAGGTACCAGGAAAACATTATCTATAGCTGAGTGACAATTGCTCATTATTCTAGTTGGAAATATTAACTACCTGAAATTGAATGAACTGACTAATTATTCCAACTTGATTTTACATAATAAGTCATTTAAAAAATCTACATTAAAATCACCACATATTACTATGTTAACTGCTTTTCTGCTTAAAAATGTTAATAAGAGTCAAATTGGTTCAGAAAAATAGAAAAAATTCCAGAGGGTGCTCTGTATACAGATACTTCTATGAAAATTTCATTATTGAAATTTAGCCTTGTAGCACAGACTTCAAAATGTTGATCAAGACAATACTCACTAATACTTATATCCTCAAAACTATAACCATTTCTAACATAAGTGACAACTCCTCCTTTCTCTGAGTTTGTTCTACAATAAGGAGAAGCTAAATTAAAGTCAGTTAAAATTGACATACCTATTCCTGTACTCAGAGCCGGCTTAAGGAATTTTGGGGTCCCCTGCAAAGTTTGATTTCTGGGCCGCCTACTTCTTTTCTAGATGTACTTTTTCCTACACTTTTGATAATTTTCGTGACTTTATACACACACACACTCACACACATTTCTGTATGTAGAGATCACACAACGATTAAAGAGACGGACTGGGGTTTCTCTAAATCTGTGTACAAACGGTCCAGCAGTTTATTGAGTATTAGCTGAATGGGCCGAGTCTTTGGTGTTTTATCAATGCATCTCATATGGATCATCCAACTACAGTCACTTTCATTTCTGGCTAAGCCCTGCTGCCCTTTGTGTCAAATGAAATTGTTTTTGTATTCAATTTTATAGCTATTGTGTTTATAATACACTTTTTGTATACGACATTTCTTTTCTTGGCTTTCTTTGCTAGTACATATGGATTTTTGGGGCTGGAGACACGTGTGCAGGCATACACATTTTAATTCAATAACTCTTTACATGAAACGTCAAAAGATGAATGAGTTTATTCGAACGAAATTACATAAATTGCTGAAACAGGTTCAGAGCAATACACGTCTTTAAATATATAGACCTATTCAGGGCCCGCTCTAGGGGGGGGGGGCAAACCGGGCATTTGCCCGGGGCGCTAAAATTTAGGGGCGCCATTTTGGCTGTAAGTGTGAGAAAAATATTAATGTGTTAAATACCCAATTAATAAAAAAATTCACATACCGAATTTTTCGTTCGTTAAAAACTTACAGTTCTTAGCTATTTGGGTGCGCCCCTAGAGACTTCGAAGAGGCGGGGCGCGGACCTCAAAGGGGCGCGCCGTTTTCGAGCCGCCTCTGTGTGAATTCCGCCGTAGGAGCAACTTCAAAATGCGCCGCGTCCGCGCCATGTCTCAGCCCGAAGTCCGCGCCACGTCTCTTCTGTGTGAATTTTGCCTTAGCACGCGAGTAGAACGCTGTTTCGACTTTTGTTGTCTCAACTTGCTTATTATTACTAATTATAAAATTGGTTACATTACACAACAGCATTAGTCTTACTATTACGTTATTAGTGATAAGTGGAAGTTCATAAAATTTACTTCAGGATTTCATAATTTCTAAAGGTAATTACACCTATGATTAAACTGTTATTTAGTTGGCTATACGATATAAGCGCACAACGACATAAGCGCACAACGACAAAAGCGCACAACGACAAAAGCGCACAACGACAAAAGCGCACAACAGAAGCGAAGCGCGGTAGGTGGAGGCTGTTACACCTGTCCTCGGCTACCTGCACTGATTCCGACGTTATACTGCCCACAAGTTACTAGACACGGCGAAAAGGAGTGTTTTTTCGCAATTGCAGCTAGGCTCTAATACATGGAATCGATAGTGCTTGGCGGGAGATGCTGAGTTATTTATTTTATTGAATTGATAAACCAAATCAGTATGGATCTTAGTTATTGGAAATCGAAGTGGAATAATTTGCTTAGTAATTTCTTCTCGTAATCCGAGCCTCACAGATTTCTTGTACAAATTAGATACAGGCATTGTAAGTGTTAAGGTTGGGTTAAATTACATACGATAGCTTTGATCGCTTGTGAAAATACTCTAGTTTAGTGGGTGTGGGACAGTACTTACAATCATTAATAAATAAATAATATTACCAGCTGCTGATTACCGATTATTACTTCACATTCCATTAGTATATTCAATTTAGAATGTTAACTGCTAATATATAATAACCCATGATGCTTATTATATATACGAATGCGGTTTACAAATACTCTAATTGCTGCATTTGTAAATCGTCTCAACAAAAAGAAATTCATTAACTATTTTAGTGACTGTCAATAACTTTGTCAGTTCATTTAATAAGTGCATTGCGCGACAATCACTCCACAACATCATTTTTTGTTTGTTTGTTTGTGAACTTGGAACGTATTCCGTTTAAGCCTATAGAAATTGCCATTCTGTATACACGGTTTCTGTATTTGCAGCAAATATACGGATAGTATCCTCCACGAATACGCTTTGACTGTAATAACACTAGACTTTCTTTATGTTCACAGGGTATGGAAAATATTTTGGGTTGTGCATAAATATTTTTTTTTATATCGACTGAGAATAATTTATCTTAGTTATGGTTTTAGCTTATTTAGAACAAGGATAAATATTTACTTTTTATATTATTTTATAGTGTACATTGTTTGAGTTACGTGCGTGCCTCTTCCAAAATGTCTGTCAGTCAAAGAAAACTATCTGGTTACCAGTACAAAAAAAAAGAAGGTTGGGAAAGGAAGCGGAAAGGCAGAATTAATCTGGCGCGTTAAAAAATTTTACTGTGTTCAGGGTTTACCAAAACAAATCTTAGAATCCAATATCAGGTCGGGATACATAGAAGTACAGAATCGTCAGAGAATAATAGCAAACAAATGAACAAAGTTTCTAAACCAACTGGAACTGACACCAACGTGAGACTCACAGAAGGCGTTCTAAAACTTTGTGGCCAAGAATTTTTCGAGACGCCATAAGAAGCTTGTTAAGAAGCCAAGGTCCACCTAAACTATTGCATAATTACAAATTTCCTTCCAATGACACAGATCGACATTTAGCGATAAATATTATGCACGAATTTTAAGCAACGGAGAGCAAATATTGCGAGATTAGCTACTATCTTTCACAAAAATGCGTTTACTGCTTCTGTTGCTAAATTTTCGGCTGGGACGGTTTTAAAAATTGGAAGCACATCGACGAAACTTTAAAAGAGCATGAAATTTCGAAAAATCATATTCAGGCAAAAAAGATTAAATTGTTGTAAAACTGTAGATGCTGCCACTCAAAGAGTTATTAATGCCGAAATAAATCATTGGAATGAGGTGCTTCTAAGAATTGTTGCAATTACCAAAATGCTTGGTAAAAGTTGACTGGTTTTTCAACTACAAGCGACAAGTTGTTTGAGCATAATAACGGTAAATTCCTAAAATAGTTGAGTTACTGTCTGAATACGATCCCATTATGGAAGAGCACGTCCGCTGAGTGCTCTAAAAAGTAGAGACTAAAGCTCAATATCTTGGGAAAAATATACAAACCGGGATAGTAGATCTGCTGCATCAAAGCGTAAAGTATCAAGTTATTAATGAAATAAAAAATTTCAAATATTTTCCATAATTTTAAACTGCACTCCTGACTTTAGTAAGATACAGCAAATTACTCTTGTAATCAGATATGTTTCAACCAATAAATTTAATCCTGATGTTGAAATTAAAATTAATGAAAGCTTTTAAGGCTTCTTACCAGTCGAAAGATCCACAAGAAAACAAATATCTGACATTATAGTTGGAGAACTTAATGACTTGTGTTTAAATTTGTAGGATATCAGAGGACAGGGACTGACAACGGGTCCAATATGAGGGGCAATAAAGCTGGAGTGCAATCTAGAATTAAACAATACAGTTCGCGACATTTAATGTTCCGTGTAGTAGCCATTCTCTCAATCTTGTTATTAATGGCAAAAGCATCCTTGGAAGCCGCTAATTTCTTCAACATGCTCCAAAAAATATATTTATTCTTTTTGGCATTTACTTTTCGATGGGTAATACTTTTAAAGCATGTTCAGGGCTCAACTTTGAAAACATGGAGTGACACTAGATGGGAGAGTAGGATAGAGAGGATAGAGCCATTAAACCCTATAAAATTTCATTTGGGAGATGTATACGGCGCCTTGCTAAGCATTTACGAAAACCAAGAAATTGATAATTTAATGATTTAGCCATTTTGGCAATTGAGTATGAAATTGCTGATGAAGTAAATTTTAAGATGTAATAAAAAATTCGCAACCTGAAAGTAAGAAAAAAAGTTTTTTTGTGATTTTAGCGTATCTGATCTAATCTCGTTTTATTTTCTAAATAATGGCATTTAGATTATTTGTGTGATAATATCCATCTGTAATAGCATTTAAAAATGTAAAAAATGTGGTTAATTTGTGGCTATGTACAGATATTTCATAATTAATTTCTCTATTTTGTGCCGCTAAATCAAAATTCAATAAATTTATTTATGAATATATGATTTTATTAAAATTTAATATTTTATTCGATTAAAAATTAATTACTTTTTAAAAAAATATATAATTCTACATAATCTTAAGGGGCGGCAATTTGTCTATTTGTCCGGGGCGGCAAAACCGCTAGAGCGGGCCCTGACCTATTGTAATTACATCAGATACTCAGTCTGATTAAGGACTTCCCGTAGAACTCCATGCCTCGGAAACGTCTGTCGTCGCTAGCAAGAGTTTCCATTGGATGTTAAATAGCTGAGAAAATAAATTATGGCTATTTTATAAAAATCTTCATTAATAAGAGCATTAGATTAAGCTCATTTAAATTTTATTTTTCTGTCTTTTATTGATTTTAAAATAAAATAAAATACTGAAGCTGTCAAGGAAGTTGGCGTCGAATAACGGAAGGTTTAGTGCCAGCCACAGAAAAAAGGCAAAATGGGGAAGGAAATAAAACCTGAGATACTTTTGCACAATATTTTAACCAAGAAGGTAGGATAGCTTTTCAGGAAAGAATGGTAAATATTGTATGCTTGCAAGTACATACATTATGTATCAACATCAGTTAACAAGCATCACCATCAGTCGTGTCAGTATCAAACTCGCTATTTTCTTCTAAACAACGGAGAAGATCGTATAACCAAAGGGACAGTACATACATGTCTTCTGTGCCATTTCCCGTTTGCATACAAGATTTCGCCTGTAAACACCAGGCACATTTTTAATGAAATCATATTTTTTGATATTCAGATTTCAGTTAAGACAATTTAGTTCTATTCAATCTGTCTTGGAAACTTTGTTGTATAAATAAAATTAACAATGAAATCTATTTATAAAAACCAATCTGTTACTTTTTCTTTAAAATAATTTATATTGAATAATATTTTCGATAAATACATTTATAGTAAAAGTTATTTATTGCTGTTCTTTTATCTATTACCCTTATGTTCCTCAAAGAATTGTTATTGAATTGTAATTACTTAGGTATTTGAGCCTTTACTTACCTTTTTTAATTCAGGCGAGTAAAGTTGTTCGCATAATTTCTATTTTCTTTTTCGGAACTGCAACTGCTGCTTCCTGGTCCAATTCTATATAAATTTCTTGCAAAATTCTAAATCCTTCTTCCCGCATGTTGCAGTTCATGTAATTTTTGTTGTATTTGTCCCATAACTAGGGCATATCTTTGTAAACTTCAGAAATATTAGTCCACACCTCTTTCTCGGTAGACATTTCTGACCAATAGCACGAAACGCACTCGCTCCCTGCTCAGAGCCGACTGAGCCGAAATTGTTTCAATCGTTGCAATCGCGCTACGCACGTCTCAATTTGCTCCCTGTCTGCAGGGACAATCTGTAAATTGCTTGTCAGGCTCTGCCGATCTCCCGATATCGGGAGCAACATGCCCAATTAGCCTACTCAGGCGACAATCTGCAGGCCCTTGTCGGATTGCTCCTTCGATTGGGACCGAAATTTGCTCGTGTTTAGACGCCGTTAAAAAGCCAGCAACCGACTAGAACAGAAATGGAAAGCTATATCGTCGTCAGTTCGAGAGAAGATCGACAATCGTGGTATTCATCAAATCTGTCCTGTTTGTTGTAAAATAGGATCAACAATGAAGCTGCTCTCGACTCTAGACTATTGTGGACGCAGCTTGTTAACATTCTAAATTTGTAGATTATTTATTTTAACAGGAAAATTGTTCGTTAAGTAAGGACAAATTTTGAAGGGGATCGTGACGGGGCCCCCTCAAGCTTGGGGCCCCCCGCGACTGCGGTAGCCTTAAACTGGCCCTGCCTGAACAAAACACTGACCGAAGATTTCGGACTAAATATGCACCAAAGCAAGACAAAAGTGATTAAATGTAGCAGAAACGATACCAATAACAGTAGCTTAATTACAAAAATAGTGCCGGATGAGATAGAAAAAGTTAGTGAATTTATGTACCTAAGAAGTTAAAATACAACTGATGGCCGAAGCAGGAATGATGTTAAAACCAGAAGAGCACTATCAAAAAGAGCTTTCATGAAAAATATAAATTTTTAGTTTCAAACCTTAATCTAGGACTCAGAAAGAACTTTTTAAAATTATGGAGCACAGCACTTTATGGTTGCGAAGCATGTTCCATAAGAATAGGCTACCAGAAAGAAGGAAAATGAAGCATTTGAAATGTCATGCTATAGAAGGATGCTGAAAATTAAGTGGACAGATAAAGTGCTAATGACGAGTTTTGGAAATGAGGAGTGAGGAAAGAGGTTTGTGGAAGAGTCTTACCGAAAGAAGAGAGAGGATGGTAGGTCATATGTTGAGACATGCAGGATTGGTTAACTTGTTATTGAATGGAACAGCAGCAGGTAAGAAGTGCAGAGGAAGACAGAATATATGAAGTAGATAATTGAGGACGTGGGTTATAAGGGGTATGTTGAGATGAAAAGGTTAGTGCAAGATAGAAAGGGCTGAATAATTGTATCAGTCGAGAGACTAATGATAGCAAAAAAAAAAAAAAAGTCTGTAAATGATCTTAATGTAACGACTGTTTTTGTTCGGGTTTATTACCAAAGCTGCACATTCATGAACGGCTGAGTATTTTTTATTATTATTCAAAATATTTCGTATTTTTTGCTATCTAACTCTTATTAACATACTTAGATTCAGAACTGAAATTCAGTTAGATTGCATGAGTGTTATCGTTGACATCAGCATACAATAAAATGCAGCATCATTTGCAAGGAGCGTAATGTAAAATTGTCGCTGAGATAGTTAATGATCTCTGGAAAGAGTGCACTAACCTTTTCATCTCAACATACCCCTTATAACCCACCTATTGTTTCATGAAGCTTCTCCGTCTATTGCAGTACACTGAGAATTCTGTGATGAAAAATCTTGCATTCAGCAACAAAGTTCGTTAGAAACGCCGCGAGTTCGTGTAAAAGGCAATTGTGTGGGACCTATGTCTATTGCTTTCGAGGAAGATAGCGTCAAATTGCATTCGTTTATTAACAGCTTATATATCGTCTTGTATGGGAAAAGCTGTAAGGGTTTTGCATCAGTGCTTTTTGACATGAATACAATGAAGGTCTTTATATTCGCTAGGTGAGGTATACTGTTGGGAAAAGTTATGCAGAAAAATAGTGTTCCTAAAAATCGCAATAGTGCGAGAACTGCTTAATATTAATGGGAGGTTGGAGTACAATTGAATAGATGAAAAGAGCCTTCATAACTTCCATTAAACCAAAACTAATCACAACTCTCGCACTTCCGGTATCGTTATGTCAAAGAAAACCTTGATAACGGGTATTGAATGCGTGTCGGTGTTGCATGTCAATTGTAACCTCGTTCATCTCAGTCAAGGTCATTTTAGTAGCTTATGTACATTAAACATTGCGAATTAGACTACCAGCTACAAAATCGAGTGCTTTGGAGGCAAATTTGTAAAAGATTGACTTATTTGTTTGTGAAAATGTCGCGGGTTAATAAGAGAAAATCTGCAAAATTATCTGGAAATGATTCCCAAAGCAGATCAAAACTGCGAAAAAGCACAGAGAGAGTTCGGCTTTATGGATTGAGACTAAATTTCGTCAAAGAAAATCCACCAGGAGATATAAATTATGGATTATTTCACTGACAATTTGAATCCAGTCCATATGTTTACAACTCCGTCCAGCACGGCCACCAGTAACCTCTACTTCAGCTACTATTTAACCTAATTTAAGTCGTAATTATTTTAATTTCCTCAAATACTCAATGTTCAGCATGTAACGGTCATCTATGTTAAAAATAAAATTGACTTATTATATTTAGAATTAAGTAACTGAAGATGCAAAATATCGCGTTTCCTAATTTTGTTAATACATTAAAAAAAATAACACTGCTTGTTGTTAGTTATGATTAAGAGATAGAAATATGCTACAACATTCATGCAAAAACACAATGTGTGAGCCATTTCCAGTAATTTCGCACGTGGAGGATTGCAGTTCAGATGTTGAATTGCAATTTAATCGGAGGTCTGAATCAGTAAAACTTAGTATTTTGTATTGGGGAGGACCCACGGATCAACCTTCTAACCATGCAAAACTAAAAAATAATATCAAGTTTAACCCAAAATACCAGCTGTTCGAGCCCGATAAGGAATTTAATTTAAAAATAATGATTTTCAATCTGTTGACCTTTGGTTTGAGATATGAATGTATAATTTTAATGACATATCTATGATTTTGCTCCTGAAAATTACTTGGTTCAATCCTCGGATAGAAGATCAATTGAAAAATTTACATTCACTTGCTGCAACTCACAGACATATTATTAATCAAGAGAAGCCCGAACAAGATCCAAATCAAGGAACTGCTATTTGAAGCAAGAATTGCGTTAATTCACACACACAAACTGTTAACGTAACCAGAAATTTGATTAATTTTATTAATACTATTTATACTCTAGATGATCCCATTGTGTTTATATTAAAATGGTATAAAAAAGAGACACGCTCCTCTCAAGCAAATACTTTTCGATTTGCTAGTGAAGTTGTGCGAGCAGCGTGGTTGAGCGAAAAAGTTGTTCATGTTTTTTTTCTAGCTGTATCTGTTAACTCTCCTCCCTTTTTTTTCTTTTTACTTTTTACGCCTCGTCGTCGTCATTAGAGACGGGATGGGACTAGGGACAAGGAACGGGAAGGGATTCGGCCATGGCCTTTTGAAGAATGCATGCCGGCATTCACCTGGAATATTCTGGAGAAACCATGGAAAACCCAAATCTGGATTCAATTACCTTCTGTCATAAGATTGGCTGGTCGCGTGTGCAGGTAAATGGAAATAGATGTTTACGCTACAAATCCCGCGGTAGCTTATATATTAGACGGTTTCATAGCCCAGTGGTACCAGAGAGAAATTACGATCACAGGAACGTTGTCCACCACGTCCTTATGGACTAGAATACGAATCAATAGCCATCGGTAGTCGAATTCCTGCGGCCGAACATCTTGTATAATTCTCTGGGTTTCGAAAATTACTCGTTGCACTAATTGATTAACCGGTCTTTAAACAATAAACGTGAAAAAAAAAGGTCCAATGAGATGGATAACCAGCAACACGCAATAGGTGAAATGGATCAGTTAATGCCACTCTGTGTCGGATCTACGAATTTTCGGAACCGGGGCAAAAACTTGAGATTGCCGCCCCTTCAAATATGAATTGTCCGCCGCGACAGTATGAAGATATTCTTCGATTTTGCCTCCCTCCTCACCCTCTCCCCTCACTGATATTTGCCGATTGTGGCATCAGAGCCAAAAAGAAGGTCACCGCCACACGAATTTTCCATTTACCGCCCCTTCAAACATGATTTTGCCATCCCACTTCATTAAATTGTCCAATAAAATATTGCCTGTGCACTGGGTTAACGACTTTTTTGGACTCCGTACGTTCATTATCCTTGTCGAAGAAATGTTCTCTACGGTCAAGTTCTATTATCCGTAAGTACCATACCAAATATGTGACTCAATTTCTTCTGTAGCTTCATTTCTCCAGTACAGAAATATAAATCCGAATGGTCCTTGTAGTACCACTCGACGAGAAGTCGCGGATAACAAAAACAAACAATAACTGGTGATCAACACTCAGCCCAATTCTCCTTGCGTCTGTCACGTGGAGAAAACTGTCTTATACGTAAGCAACGAAGTATTTCCAAAGATGAAACCACGAATTCTCCAGCACTCATCATCACTTTATTACTCTTTCTACTCCTTTCCCTTCTCAGCCAATTTGATTACTCCAGCCTATCCACTGCTATATAATTTAAAACTTTGTATTCTGCGGTTGTTACTGGACTCATATTAAGTATAATTAATGTTTTCTATAACAATACAATACAATACAATACATTCATTTTCCATTGATCCCAATATAAGAGACTGGCTCTGTGGGATGTGGAAAGTTGTCAATTTACAGATAAACAGTTGCATAACAAAATAATAAGTACACCACTAGATGTACAGTCATAGTATACATGGTACATTAAACACTTAGATTACAAAATAATACATACCATGCTGACTCGAGGAACCGGTAATTCAGGCCATCGACAGAGGTAAGGATGGTAATGTATCTACAACATCTGACAAGCCGTTGACCAATTAACCAGCCTCAAGATGCAAGAGTCGCTTCTGAAAGGTCAGTACCGGGAATGTTCGTATGTATAGTTTCGGCTCTACGGTAGTCAATAACAGGTATTCATGAATAATACATACAAAAAAATTCGGGTACAATGAATTTCACTAATGATCTAGATGCCAAAAGCCGCTTAAAAATTTTTCAAGTTTCTGACGAAATAGTTGCAGCAACAACTTCTGTCGTTATTGAGACCTCACATACGTTAGTCCTATGGGACAGACAGGTTAAACTGTATACCGTTAAGAACATCATTTGGTCTCCTGTATCAGTTTTGATTCTGCATCACTAAGGATGATTACCTCATGAGAAAACAGATCCAGCTGTGTTTAACAAGATAATTTTACCAGTTCCTAGACTTTTTTTCGCAGTCGTCTAGTTAATGCACCGAAGATGCTCACATTCCGCCTCAGAAAATTCGGTTTAGATGGACAAACACATTAACAAAAACATTTTGTCCGAAGTTATCACACGTCGCAAACAGTCGGCAGCATTACATCGTATGTAGTAACGTTCCAAGTAAATAACGTAAATAGGAAAAACGAATGCAGCCTGATACTATCCCCATCAGTTAGCTTTTTCTTCTGATCATAGAAGCTCTATTGCAGTCATTGCAGCTTTTTCCTCACTTCTCTTGAATACTGTTTGACACTCATGTAAGTCCGGTCTCCTTACAATCATTTTCATTCTGTTTGATCACCATATTTAAAATGCCTTCCAATAATATCACTTCTACAACCATGTTTCTTCCAATTGTTCTGGCAACCGTGTCAACGAAATTGTAACTGTAATATATTACTTCATTCGTTTAGTTTCTCTGAAAATTTCCCGAAATTTTTTTCAGCAGAGCATCTTTATATATAAAGATGAATGTATATTTGTTTGTTTGTTTGTTAGTTTGTTCGTTCTGCATACAACAAATCCACAGTTTTCAATCCGATCTCGATGAAACTTTGCACACTTATCCCTTGAAACAAGGAGAAAAATACTGTCTACATTTGGTTGAAAAATTATCTGTATAAATAACACATGTTGTCTCATAACTTCGAAATACGGCGATAGACAGACACGTTGGATATAGACGTCTCCGTACCGTGTTTCCGTGTAGCGGACTAGCAGCACAGTGGTTAAAGCGCTTGCTTATGAACGTCGTGGTCTCCTGTTCAAATCTCCGTGGAGGCTAAGATTTAAAAAAATTATTTTTCAACGTAAGAGTCAGGCCTGGGCCGTAGGTTATTCGGATTGAATGTTAAACTGTAGATATTAGAAAGTTAGGGGTGCAATGCTAGGCAAATCGTAGGTAGTCTTGAAATGTTGTAGGTGTACACTTTTTGACGTTATAATAATCCCTCAGGTGTTGTTCGCAGTCAGTGTGTGAGTGTGAACCACAGTAATATTATTATAAATACGGAAGTAAGTCTGTCTTTTTGTTACGTTTTGTCGACTAAATAGCTATATCGTTGTGATGGAATTTTATAAGGAAATCTGTATGAAGGGCACATGATATTTTTTCCAGTATGATTAACAGTTGTAGTCACGAAATTTTAAGACCTTATCGAATGGTGACAGAAATATGTTGGAAACTGATTCTCTTCAAGAGACAGGTTCGACGGTAGAATGATATAGTGTTAGCTTTCCTGTCATATTATTCCGACTCGATATTGTTTGGGACCAATCCTTCGTTACCAACAACTTTCTATATTTAATTCTGGCAAAAAAATTCTTAATCCACGCGTACGAAGTCGCGGGTACGAGCTAGTATATAAATAAGTAGCTGATCAAATATATACTTGTAAACATAACGGTATCAATTGAACAAAATAATTACAATAAGGATACTATTCCTCCTTCACGAAGTTATGCATGCGGGTAAACACGTGTTTGAATTCCTCGTTCGGTCAGGTATTTACAAGGCAATCAGCAGATATGACCAGTATTCTCATTTTACGAACAGTAACAGGTAGGTAAGTGAAAGCACAGCGAAGACTTTCAACATGATAACGTATGTGGTATTATTGTGAAAATGTATTTTTAATCGTAATAGTTCAGCCTAGGGACTTAGATGCAAACTGTACCCGACCGAAGTCTTTCGTTGTAAAACTAACGTGATACTTTGCAGTGTCTCAGCCGGCAACGAGCGTTTGAATCGTATAAAATTCTGTAAACGCATTACGATATACATATTCGATCCAATAATCTGAAACCTGGAAGATAATGCATCTATCTTAACGGTGCTTCTTAAGGGGGCGATTAGTTCATGTGGTAGTGACTTTTTAAATCTCCAATGTTGGAAGGGGAGGGGCGTTAATCATAAGTTTTTTCCCCGGCTCGGAAAAATCGTAGATCCGTCACTGCTTCCTAATCTCCCCTAGTCAACAAATTACAATTTCACTTTCAGCTTTGCTGTCGCCGGTCTAATCCAAAGACCTGCTTTTAACAGTGGCTTAAATATTAATATACTTCTTTCCCTCGCACCTTGTCCTTTATGTTGAAACAATATAATGTATTAAATTGACCGTTATACTTGGAAGCAAGAAATGATATGTCGGGTGGGTACCTGGCCTAATCACTTAGTTTCATGTGATTTTTTTATCCACACGTTGTGACACAGGACCTGAAAGGAAAACATTTTTCTGCTGTGGATGAGGTGAAAACAGAAACGATGGAGGCGCTGTCCGGCATCACAACAGAAAGTTAAAAAAAAAAAAAATTTGAACGATGGAAGAAAAGACAAGTGTATTAGATTTTTTTGTAAAAAAAATTGAATAAACAATTTATAAAAAGAAATTCTGGTTACTTTTGGATATTCCTCGGTGTATTAAATACAATAAGAACGTATAGTGATTTTACACCAACACGACAATGATATGTTCGCTGTCAAGCTCTTTATCCATACTATTTTGTATTACAGTTTTTTGAAACGTTTACTGGCTACTTGTACTTATGCGAACTCTTACTCCACAAAAAAGAGGGAAAGCGCGTTGCAAACATTTAAGGGCACTCTTCAACGCTAGGTGGTACAATTAACACACTTGTCTGGCTCTAATGACTTTGCAGACGAGCCGTATAACTCCGTTAAAACACACACATACATATTCTTGTTCATGTCCTGATTCTTGTTAAGCCTGGTGAATCTAACAAGGGCGCTAATGACTTCGCTGTCGACGTACTTAAGGCCAAAACTACAACTGACTCTAACAAGAAATGTAAAATAGAATATGTAACCTAACTTTTTTCTGTTCTTTTATTGCGTCTTCTAAGTTCAAGCAGAATATCAAGAAAGGTTGACCATATTTGCTAGTATTTTACGATTAATAACGGTTGGAGCGCTTTTGTAAACTATAAATTATTCTTCTACCTTGGTAGTTCAGTTCTGATTCTGCTTTAAAATATAATATTAATAACAAATCGTATGGCGTTACTGGCCGGGGAATTTTACCGAGTGCAAGGGACCCACAGTTTAATGTGGAATCCGAACAACGGAATCGTTCTGGCGTACTTCACATCACACTAGAAGCTGTGCCAGAGGTGAATATCTCGGCAACTATTGTACATGGAGAGTGTGCACAATTTGATATGTGCTGGGGAAAGGATTATATTAACTGTCCATTCAGAACGAATGGGCTCCTGCTCAGACAAGCCGATTTGGGGTTAGTTGCTGTTGTTTCTGTTTTAATTTGGGCATAAAAAACTGAACTAAAGAAATTATTTTTAAAGTGTGGTTTGATTTATTGTAGGCTCTAGATAACAGACCATTAAACCTAAAGAACTAAGACCTTCTTTAACACTTTCAAATGCGCAGCAATTCGAGTAATTCACAAAAATTCAAATATGCTAATATAAAACTTATATAAGACATGAGATGTAATAGCAATTTCAGTGGAAAGAAACACATCGGTCGAGTCAGTAAAAATAAATCTCGACCTATGCTAATATAAAACTTATGCAGAGATGTCCAGTCCTACCAAAGATAGAAGCAACAGAAATGCCTCTTTCTATACACCAGGAACTTCTCATAAACAAATACCTCATCCGCATCTTTGCAATAAAGGAACATCCTTTACAAAAGAAGCTGTCACTAGAGAACAGAAGACTCAAAGAGAACAGATCATCGCCAATGAGAATAATGCCCTACTATCAAAAGGATACAAGGAATAGATAAAGATCAAACCACTCATATTAAAAAGCCACGCTATTAAAGGCTTCCTGTATCCATATGAGCTTCAGTTTTTAAAACTTCATGTATATTATTTACTAGAATATATCACCAGTAGTAACAATATTAATGAAGCAATTTCACATTCTCTATACAAAACATGGCCTAACTACATTTATATTTACAGGGACGGGGACGCCTCCAAAACTTTGGAAGGAGTTGGGCATGTTTATTATTGCCCACATACCAACGAGTACTGACAAATATTACTACCTGCAGAGACATCCATTTACAAAGCGGAAACTCTAGCTATCTGCGTAACAATCAAGTATTTGTTAGACAAGCATTTCCCAAAAATCTTAGTACTTACTGACACTGAGAGTGCTCTCCAGAAATTACAGAACCCAGCATGGAATAAAAAGATGCACCAATATCTTTATGAAATTATTAGACTAGTGTCAGAAGCCCATTTAGACAGCATACAAATACACTTTCTCTGGATCAAAGGCCATATAGAAGTACTGCATAATGAAATCGCCGACCAGCTGGCGAAACTGAGCACCAACGAAGGGTACTTTGCAGGCATCTAGCTACCTTGGAGGGATTTTATCCCGCTAGTCACTAGAAAGCCATACCTTCAGTGGAATGAAGACTGGTCCAGGACGCAGCTACTCAGCGGAAAACACTATGCAGTAATACAACCAACAATACCAAAGACACCGTGGTTTACAGAACACCATGGACGCATAACTATTATTACGATGAGCTCGGTTGTTATCAGGGGAGTATCCAGAATTTTAGTTTGGGAGGAACCCACCGAGCGTGGTGGGTGAACGGTTAACATTATAGCCTCGCATTCGGGAGGACGCGGGTTCGAATCCCCGTCCAGGCATCCAGATTTGATTTCCATGGTTTCCCTATATCACTCCAGGCGAATGCCGGGATGCTTCTTTCAAAAAGGATATGGTCGAATTCCTTCCCGTTCCTTGTCCCGCCTCTAATGACCTTAGCCGTCGACGAGGCGAAAAGCAATAAGTAAAAAAAATGAAGGGGGGGGTGTGGGAGTAGATTTTGGTTTGGGGGGGGGCTTGAGCCCCATAGCCCCCCTCCCCCACCTTGGATCCTGAATCAGCCACTGGTTGTTACTCACACCATTTACCCCCCCCCCCCCCCCCGCCTCCTGATAATAGAATCACCGATGTGCACCTGCGATAAAGAGTTTTCCGATCTCAACCACATCAAGCTCTCCTGTTCGCGGTACCAGGAACAGCGCAAGCGATTCTACGTACAGGTGCCTAGAACAGCTATCTGTCAGATTCTCAGCGAATGTTACTATCATTTTGCAATAAAAAATGTAGTTTTATAATGCAATTATCAGCTTCCTCAAAGATACCGAAATGAAGATATGAACCCACAACAGGTTACAAGAAAAATAGGACAATCATGTGATAATGTTAAATGCTGACTAAATGGTTTAGACCAAAGAAAAAAACATCAATTTGTCTACATACATACACGTTAGTCGAGTTGGTAAAAATAATTCTAGGCGGATAAACCTTTCATTTCTCTTTCCACAATTTGGGGACGGCTTCAGCAAAACAAGAAACTTTGAGCTTTGACAGTGTTACAACAATCACAGTAAACTACGAGACAGAGATCTGGTTTCCTGTCGAAAGAACTGAACTGTAAATAAGAGCATGTAGTTCAATAATACCATTTGATCCCACAATCATCTTTCGGTGTTATCTTTAATTTGATGATTTTATTTTAGTGGAGTATACGCTCTGGTGGCAATTTTTCCTTTACACTTACTTTGCATTTCACAAACATTTATTATAAATTCTGTCAGTGTTTGAGGTAAGTTATTCAGCAGATTACACGATAGTCATTGCAGTCCCTGATTGCCTTCACTACCAAAAAAAAGTTTCCTAATTCTCTTCGTCTTTACTCTAGTACCAGTTCATGAGTATGGTTATCTCTTTCCTTTTAAATACTACAGCTAATTCATCAGACCTCTTCGCCGATAAACTAATGTTTGTGGAAATTGAAACATCCAGGAAGAATGATCTGAATCATTCCAAAATTTGAGGCTGTGTAAGTGATTAAGATTGAAGAGAGATGGCATGCACGTAGGCCCAGCAGGATCCTCTTTTTTGTGACCGGACAGGTAAATGTAATGCTTCACTCAGTTGGTGTAGAACAGTCAAATGAAGGGGTAGAAACGTGCGAGAGAGTGTCGGTATGCGCCGTCGGTGTCAAAGGGAACAGTAATCATCACGTGAGTTATAACACGGCAGAATAATTGGTCTCCGGGAAACAAGTTTGTCGCACCGTGGCATTCCTGCTCGTGTACTACGCGCTGCTGCGACAATGATTCGCGTCTGCAACCAGTGGATAGAAGAAGGTTGTGCTTTGCGAATAGCGAATACCACAATGCGGGATAGCCACGATATTGTCCGTATGACCGTAGCCGTCAAAACAGCTTCATCCACAGAGTTGGATCGACGTTGGACCTCTGGAACGGATGTGGACATTTTTGCTGAAGGCTGGACTGGTATCAAGCATTACATTGCGTCGGCTTCCATTGAACAGACACCACCAACGTCTGAGACTGCAATGGGCACGTGTGACGTGAACCTTGTACTGGCATGCTGAGTGACAAAAACTGATTTTTCCGGACGAGTCCGTTTCAATTTGTGCTACCGTCGTGGTCACGAACTAGTTAGACGCTATCGAGGTGAACGAAATTGGCCAAACTGCATTGACAAGTGGCACAGCGCATAAACGCGAAGTGCGATATGGCTATAAACGTGAACTCGCCTCTTACATATTGAAGGAACTCTGAATTGCAACCACTACATAAAGGAGGTTTCAGAACCCGAAGTACCGCCATTCCTACATGGAGCTCCACATGCCATATTTCAGCAGAGCAATACCCGGCCACATCTGGCGAGGGACGTGCAAACCTTCTTCGAAGAACGACGGGTACCCTGCCCTGTACGTTCAGCTTACATATTGCCCTTTGAACATGTCTGGGTTATGTTCGCTCTGGTCTTCCTAAATCACTGTCGATGCTTTGTGGATGCGCCTTCAAATCTTGTGGCAGCATATTCCTCAGCAACATTTGCAGGCTCTCTTTGATTCCATTCCATAACGTCTAGAGGCTCTACCTGCAGCACGTGGACCGTACTGGATTCTCACGGTCACAGTGCATGTACATCCTGTAATTCTAATTATTTTTGTGTTGTTATGTCCCTAATCTGGGGAATAAATTTAGTTGTAATCATATGTCTTCCCTTTTGGTTTTACAATTTTCACAAACAGTAGTGTATGTATGATATTATCCAAGCACTCTGATTACGTGCCTCCTGTCTTCCAGTGATTCCCAAACTCTTACACAATATGTTAATAACATGCTGAGAAGTGAAAATGAAAGAATCAAATGCTCGTAAATTTGTCACCAAATTTTTTCTCAGTATGCATTTAACTACGTATAATGACTTAAATAACTTTATTTTCATTGCCAATAGTTAGCTAATTTAAACTTTTCTGTTTTTTCCAGGAAGGCAGCGATAATTCCAAGAAGAATTTGAATGCTAAGAACAAATTATGAAGCAAGCAACAACTGATATGCTTGAGTAGAAAAAAATCATTGAGATTTTCTTAAAAAAGAGTTGTGAATATTTTTCAACGTAGACGTTACTGGTCTCAGAAGTTAAGAAATGTCAAAAATTCCCTCAGTTATGACTACCAATCATTTTTGGTTGTAGTTTTAGTTCAGTAAACACCGATGGCTCTCATAGAAGATTGCTTGTAGGAAACTTCTGTGTGAAATCCTAAGTGATGCTTATCTTCTCCTGCACTGAACTTAACATGTTATGTGAAAAGACATCATTGGCCTTTGCAGCAGAAACTGTTCTGAAAATAGTTAAACTGGTAATATAATCTGTACATCTATGGTGAAGACAAGTTATGGGCCGATACGCAGCATTGCTGCTGGTGTCGGTCTTTTCGTTTGTCTTATTACTCATGACAGAGCAGTGGGTAAACGCAACTTTGTATCTACCTGGCAGTGTGCATCGGAACTACAGTTTGACTGAATACAAGCGCCGTTTAGTTCATCGAAAACTTGCCAAATGTGAGTACTTTGTTATTTAAGTATTTTACTCATTCATGTGTCCATAAAAATTAAGCTGGTACATTAAATTTGCTCTTCATTATCAAGAATTGCTCTGTTGGTTCAGTGTTAAACTGCCTGGCTGTATTTGGACATGTCGCCAATTCGAAATCCGGTTTTGGAAGGAATTTTTAATGGTATTTAACCTGACCTCCACTCTTGCTGCATTGCTAAAGAATAGGATGTACGGGGAATAGCTTAGTGGAGCAAGATGATTAGCTCGATTGACGATGGCTACCAGAGACATCTGTACATCGCCATCGCACAGTCGAAGAAAGTCCCATCTACACACAAGAGACATATCGCTGTCTTCTAATGCATCTAATAATGTATCTAATAAATTAGTGTCGCATATCAAGAAGACAGCTGTTTTTGTCAGGTAAAATTACCATAGGACATATTCAGCTACCGATACTATTTAGGACTCACTGGGAGATGGAAAGCTGATGAAAAGACTGATAAAGGGGAGGGGAGATTTAATACAACGCATACCTTGGCTATGAAGTTAATTGTGGATGTGTAGCATAATTTCAGGCGTAAGAGAGTGGGAAAGTTTTCATTTATAAGTAGTGGAGTTACGCGCTGGAAATCGTTGAGCTTTAAAATAACTGAAAGAAAAAATGCCCTTAACTAGGTGGTTTGGAAAATTACCTCGGGCGAGTAAGTTCCATCATAGTTGACAATAACAGTAAGATCAGGGGCGGATCCAGGGGGGGGGGGGCTAGGGGGCTAGCCCTCCCACCCCAAAAGTACCTAGGTCCATCTCCGACATTATAATTTTGAAGACCTTCCCCCCCCCGTCCAAAATCCACTCAAGTCAAGCCCCCACCCCAAACCAAAGTCCGCTCAAGCCCCTCCCAAAACCAAAATCCTGGATCCGCCCCTGAGTAAGATATTGTAGTAAAACATACATCAAACGATCATACAACACATAACACAGTATAATTTAAGAAACTTAAAGTTGTAAACTTAGTGAGTAGATATCTCATATCCCTTGTTCAAATTTCAAAAAAAGGTATGGTTTATAAAGGTGAAATAAGGAATTTACTGCATCCGCAAAACATTTGTTTGTGAACTGAATCGGAGCACATGCAAAATAATCATAACGTGCATCCCGCTTTGGTTAGGAACTTTTTATCAGCTTTGGTATGACGTTCTGAGGTTCAGATTCAACCTTAAACTATGGGTCCAGCTACAGCAGCAGCTCAGTGCGCAGCTCTATCTCCAGCTCATAAAAGCTTCAGGATTTGAGTGCCCTTGTGGCTTAGATTGTTCAGACCTACCTCAGCTGGAGTTTCAAGGCTCTTAAAACAGACCCTCACCCATTTAGTAATGTGAAGTGCGCTCGGGCGCTGCGTGGTTAGGATTGTACGTGAGGTTATAGTTACTTGCTACGACAGAAATTGATTGCGCAGTCAGTAAGAAACTATGTCATTATTACTATTTTTATTGTGAGTGGTTTCCCATCACTTGTTATCAATATAAATACCTTTTTGCTTAAGGTTGTTTTTAAGATTATTTTTTGCGGTTCCGGGTTTAGTTACTGACTTCTTTCCCCCACTAGCACTTCATCGTGTTTGATTTCATCTAATTTTCTAGTGATGGGTTTCTTTAGTCACTTATTTCAGACAAGCACAGTGATTATTTGTTCCAGTTAATGCTGTGTCTACATTTACTTCATTTTTCAGTTACGACGTCTAGGTCTTTAATGTTTTTCGGAAGGCACATTACGACTAATTGGATTCTGTGGTACCGGCTGTGAAAATTGTATCTCGTCTGTAACGATACCGCTATGAGTAGCTGGCTACAGTAATAAGAAACATTAACTTACACCTTTTTTTCCGTTTGCAGTGCTGAGCTTACTGACTGTGGTACGTTTCGACAACAGTCCTTGTGTGACGCCGCACGGAGTGGCTGGAACTTGCTACCACCGCCTCGAGTGTGCCAACAGGGGCGGTGCAGCCAGCGGTGTCTGCGCCAGGGGCTTCGGAGTCTGCTGTTACTGTCAGATGAGCTTCTTTCTCTCTCAAGTAATCTGTAGTGTAGACAGTGCCTTACGCACATCGAGGGATGCTTGTGTTGTCTAAAACAAACAAGTCTAGTCATTATGATGCGCAGAAACAATCTATCTTTTGCAATGGAGGCTTGTGCGACCGGTAGATTTCTCACGCTCCCGGTATGGTGCTGCGTCCTATTAAAGGTTAATTGTGCTCAGTAGAGAGCGTAAAACACATCGAAGTGCTGTTTTACCCTTGAAGACCGAAAAAGTTCGGGACGCGCCACTATCCGAGAACACTGAAATCATAATCTCTTTTTTCATTCAAAAAATAAAAATTCAACTGCGGTTGCTAAAGCGGCAGGAGTTACTAGACACAGCGACTAAGGTTTGCAATCGCGCAAAGTTTACAATCCAGCGGGATTTTTTCGTGATTTGCGCCAATCCCGTGAGATTGGTGCTTACAGTTTTTCATCGCATATTTACATAGTTATTTAAAGTGCTAACAAACTAAATAATAAACATCTGTTAATTAAATTAATAAATCTATTTAAATGAAAAAATTAACAGTTAAAAATATATTAATTGGCAAAATGACATTAAATGTTTTTACCCTGTATTAAGAATATTTCGAGCTTTACATTTTAAAAAATCTAAACCAATTTTTAAACAAATAATCAAAAAATTCAAAATATTCAGTTTAGGTCATATTATGTACCTTACAATAAGTCATATCAGTTTGAAAACATAGTTTGCTTAATGGCCAAGTACCAGAGTTTTTCTTCTTATTATTATTATTTTAAATAAACGATCTATAACACCGAGGGAAAGTGAAGTCAATATACTCTGTAAAGTGTAGACTTGGCTCAGAACAAAATCTCATAACTTTTTGTCACTGCATAATCACGAAACTTTGTCTATTTTTACAATAATTGTTTTTGTGGCATTCATTATTATGTCTCCCGATTTCTTAATTGATCTATTAGTTGATTCATTGTTATTTCAAGAAACTACTCACCAAGACGAAAACTATCGAGAATTTCAGTTATACTTTAAGTGTCATAATTAATTTTTTAAGTAAGAAAGGAGACTTTCTCAGCGTATAATTGCAATCATGTCCTCACGGGTGTACCGCCGGATTACGTTGTAAAAATACGAAATTTCACAAATCAAATTTTCAGCCGCAAATAAAGGAGGTTGTCACAGTTACTTCATCTGCAAATACATTTTACGTTAAATGAAGTCTTCTCGGGTGTACCGCCGGATAGTGTTTTGGAAACACGATATTTCGACGACTAGCTCCGTCGTCTTCATCAGGTGTCGAGACATCTGCACAGGTCGGCTGACCGTCGGATACTGAGACAGCCCAGGTGCGGGAACATACGCCGGGAAAGTCTCCGTTCTTACACATTTTACGTGTGCGACACATAAAAAATACTAATCATAGGCTAGTAAGAATATCGTACTAAATACGCAACATAACTCAAATTATAGAAATGTGTACTCAAAACAAACGTAAGTTTTAATTAATACGTAAAAGTGAATCTATTTACTTACGAATGACGAAAGTTGAAGAAAAAAACGTCTGTGGGGATCCGTTTAGTTTTGTGAGGGATCCGCCAGACTGACTAATGATGCAGGATCCCGCGGGATTGCGGAATCCCGCTTTGCTGGATTGCAATCGCTAACAGCGACCTATTCACAGTCCAACTTGTTGGACCTGGTTATGGGGCTACCGTTAGATCCGCTCAATACAAAACATTCATTTTCCATTGATCCCAATATAAGAGACTGGCTCTGTGGAATGTGGAAAGTTGTCAGTTTTCAGGAAAAAAGAATTGCATAACAAAATAATACATACACCAGAAGATGAACAGTAATATCATACATGGTATATTAATTATGTCAGCTACATTTATGCAAACTACTGACAGTTTATTTTGTAGTTACCTTAGAAATAAATTCTTTGACAGAGTAGGAGTTGTCAATTAAAAATTCATTCAATTTTTCCCCAATTTATTCTTATCATCTGCTAGACATTTAATGTGTGTTGGAAACTTATTGAAGATATGTATCCTTGAATATCGGACCCCTTTTTGAAAAAATGACAACGACTTGTAATCATTGTGAAGATTATTTTTACTTTTAGTGTCAGAGTTGTGTATTTTACTATTTGTTTCAAACAAAGTATAATTTGTGACTACACAGAACATTAATGTATATATATACTCAGCCACCAATGTTAAAATCCCTAACTGCTTCAACAGCTCTCTATATGAAGTTCTATTGCTAACTCCTCACATTATTCTTATTACTCACTTTTGGGCTCTGAACACTTTGTCTCTATGGGTAGAATTGCCCCAGAATATTATTCCATATGACATTAAGTAGTGAAAATAAGCCAAATAAACAAGCTGCCTGCCTCACATGGAGATCACTTATAGCTGAAATTGTACGAATTGCAAATGTGGCTGCACCCAATCGCTTTAGTAAATCAGATATGTGTACCTTCCAATTTAAATTATGATCAATATGCAAACCTAGGAATTTCATGCACTCTACCTCTTGAATGGATTAGTCTGAAAATTTTGTGTCTATAGCTGGTGTTAATCTGTGTGATGTAGTGAATTGCATGTACTGAGTTTTATCAAAGTTTAAAGACTTAAAAAAAAAAAAAACTGCTTTAAGTCTCTCAACAGCGAGGTCTTTAGAGACGGGAAAGGATGAGGGCAAGGAATGGAAGGAATTTGGCCATGACCTTTTTAAGGAAGCATCCTGGCATTTGCCTGGAATGATTTGGGAAACCATGGAAAACCCAAATCTGGATGCCCGGACGGGGATTCGAACCGCCGTCCTCCCGAATGCGAGGCCAGAACGCTATCCGTTACACCACCACGCTCGGTTTTTAAAGACAAGCCATTAGCTGTAAACCATTTGTTAATAAGGTCAAAGACATAATTTGTCTTCGCCCATTAATGCTCTTAATAAGGATCCCTCAAGATGATCAACCAATCCTTTTCACTCATCCTGTCTCGTTGCACACAACTGTCCTCATCACGGACTTGGACGCTATGTTGGACGGTTTCCTCACTCACGATGCAATGTGTTAGAATGTGGGAGAGAGACCATTTAGGCTGGTCTGGGAGTCCAACAACATCCACCACGTCCTACATTTAGTCATGGAACTCCATTCGCAGTACAACAAGAGTCCTATAATGGAAAATTGGATTATCGCAGGACCTACAAGTTTGACTGTGTATGGGCCGCTAATTAAACATATTGCCCTGGTAATAGTTGACACTAGCTGTTGAGGTGTTTGCCAATGGCGTGAGATTTACATTTAATACATTTACATTTAATACACTACACACCAAATGTGTGATGAAGTATTTTTTTGTTATCGAAATATTACTCATTGGACTAGACATGTTTATATAGTTTTTCGCTCTGCCTATACACAAATGAAATAGTACATTTGCACAAAATTTAGATTTCTGAAGTGAATTTAAATGTTCACACTTATTTTTTTGCTGTAATCATTCAGTTTGAAAGATTTTTTAACATAATTACTAGCGAGATAAAAAGGTAATTTCCTTTGCTTCTTGATCTTATTACTGTTGGTCTCAAAGATCATTATTTTTCGTTTTTGAAAAAAAGGGGGGGAGGAATTTCTGCAAAATTTGTGCTTGTTACAGATGAATAATCAATCTATGTCAGTAATTGAAAGAAATTTTCCTTGTTTTTGACAGTTAATCACATGTAAACATTATAATATGATGATAAATGTAATAAAATGTTATGCTGTGACAATTGCAGGGCAATTAAAAGTGTATACTGAGTAAGATACCAAATTAATATTAGTCTAAAGTAGAAAAAACTTAGTTATGGGAATAGTTTTCGCAACTGTCAGGTTCCTTGGTTGCACATTTACAACTATTATTAGTTAAATATCAAAGCACATGTTAATATATTCTTAAGTTCTTGAGTTACACAAGCAAATAATTCACACAGAAAAATTTATTTAGACTATTTAGAAATGTTTTCAACATTTACATTGGCTCTAGAACTTTTAAGGATTTCAAGTTTCTCAGCATTAAGAAAATAATGTTTGTTGTACACAGAAGTTATCTTTTATCTCCAAGAGAAGGGGAATATAAGACATAACCCGACAAAATTGAGCAAATTTCTCAATAATATATGAGAGGAACTAGTGAAAATGGTCACTGTAGTTAAGACCAATAGTCATGTTTCTTTCTTATGAATGTATTTAATGCAGGTATCATAAATAAAAAGGAGACAGCTTTTAATAGGTATCATCAATAGTGCTAGTACAACTTATTAGATGCATGTATTGTACTTTACCTGTGTGTTTTGAGTAAATGCACTGTGGCTTAATTCCAAAGATAGTTTTTTCTTTTTTTGTTTTTGTTTATAACTCCCACACTAAAGTGTGTGAAGTGTATTTCATATTTTGCCACATTTAGTTTTTAGATTGCAATGGGTAAAATGTTTTGTCTAAAGTAACATTGATATATTGCAGTTGTGCGAACATGTGGGCAGCGGAGTGATCAGAACTGTACTTACTTTGTAAACCCAGGATTTCCTGCATCTTATACTGACAGAGAACCTTCAACTTGTGTCCTAACTATTGATAAGAGGAGCCCCAAGGTCACCCAACTACGTCTTGATTTTAAGATATTTGAGGTAGAAAACAATAAATTTTCTGTTACATAGTTTCTATTGTATTTATTTAATTTTCTGGAGGCTCAATATTGTTTTGTATATAGAGAATGAAAATAATTTTTATAAAATCTAGTGATGAAAAAAGCTGATATTTTTTGTGTACATGGCTTTACTTCTCTAATGAAGCACTTTGAATTTCAGCTGGAACCACCAAGAAATGGCACTTGTATAGTGGACCAGTTCACAGTTAGTGGTCAGAACAGAAACAATATTGTGCCTCTGTTGTGTGGAACCAATACTGGAAATCATGGTAAGATAGAACAGTCACACTAATCGTTTACTTGACTAGAAATATATAATAATGAAAGAAAGAGCTGATGTTAGGAATGAATGAATTGCATAGTATGGTTTGTTTTCATAATTATTTGCCATTTACTAAAAAGAAATTATGTGACATGAATATTTATCTAGTTTACTTTTTAGTAATATATGTACTTTGGTTACCAATGAGAATTGTTGAGTTTTTGCTGTACTTTAGAAGTATTAGCAATAGAAGCATTGAGTTCTGATATTTTTAATTTAGAAATAACAATAAACGGTATAAAGCAAAGCATTATGCCAGAAAACAATGGCAAACAGATTTTGGATTTTTGTTTTAGAGAAATTACGGAAATAGGTTTAAAATAACATTGAACTAAACAATAGTTGAAATTAAACTTATTGTCAATGGCACCGCCACATATGGATTTCACCTCCTTTGTCATAGCTGTAAGTTATGTGCAAAATTTCACACTGATTAACTCAATACCAGGATGCCAGTTGTTCAACAAGAGAAATTAACTTTTTTTTATCTGTATTCTTTCTCAAATTGCTAATACCAAATGTCTAATTTCTATCAATAGAACTCCCTATTTACACAGGAGATGCAGTTACATGTTAAATGTCTAGTTTCCAAAGAATGATCTGTCTCCACCACTGAGTGTATTATTTCAACTGACAGTCATAAACTTGACATTCTATTCTCCCTATTCTATTCTATTCTATTCTTTGACCTTATTATAAAAATAAAGTATTTCATATTTTAATTTAGTCTGTTATATCTTTTCATAATGATGAAAAACTTGAAAGAAGAAGACTTTGACGGAAATTAGGTTGAAAATTGTCTCCTTGTGCAAATTGTTTTTGCAACTCTTACTCATTAATTGTACAAATATACTTCACTAATGATGACAACAATTGATTCAGAACTCAGAACAGGAATGAGGTTTTGATATTTACTTTGTGCTGAAATGGCCCATTCATCAATTTATTTTCAATACTCTGCTCAGCCCTGTTGAAAAAGTCGTGAATGTTTAATAAGTTATTTAATTCTGACATTACACTCCAATTAGGTCATTGAATTAAAGCATTTCTGAAATTCCCTTAGATATGTATATCTTTTTAACTACAGAAATGAAACATAAAATCTAAGAGAGGAAAACAGGATTGTAAAAAAAAACAAAAAACAAAAAAAACATTATTTCGGTTATATGAGTGTAGACTTTCCTGGCGTACTGATGCAATAAAATTCTCTTGGGTATCCTGCCTGATGGTGTTGTATAAACACGATGACAAAACCATCCAGCTTTTACAGATGTAGCTAAATATTTATTCATTTTTCACAAAATTTATCAGGGATTCTGCTAAATGAAATAAAGTTTAATTGTTATAGAATCACCTATCACTTACTGAAATGTAAATTGAAATTTTTTTATTAAATTTTTTGTATAATAATGAGTAGAAAAAAAGCTTTGATGTTTAATAAAATTATAAAAAATGGTAAAAAACAAAAATAGATGAATAGGAAATTTGTGAAGCCTAATAGATTAATTGCCATCAGGCATAAGCTTCATTATAGTTGAATTAAATAGTGGAAATATAATACTCTTGTATTCCATTTAAAACTCACAGTCATTTTGGGGAAATTAAAATCTCCATAGCTTAAGGAGAATCATTTTTTTTATTAAGTTTGTAGTTAGCCTGAAAATCAAAATGGAGATTTAATTTAATTTTATTTAATTGTAATGGAGCACAGGCTCTGGTGGCAATTTCCCTACACACCCATCTTCCCCCTATCCTGCACCCACCTACATTTGCCCTCTACAAATTTTATCTTTAAATTCTTTCAAAGTTTTCGGTAAATTATTCATCATTTCTATTGGTAACTCATTCCAATCCCTGACACCCTTACCTAAAAAAGAGAATCTTCCTACACCCTGGTGCCTGAAATCGAGTGCCATCTTGTGGTCATGGTCATCTTTTCCCTTCCTTTTCATACCTATTGCAATATCTTTCCATGCCTCATCGCCAGTATATGCCTGTACACTCCCATGACCCTCCTCATTCTCCTCCTGTCTTGCAATGAATCCCATTCCAGCTTCTTTATCATATCCGTCACTGATTGCATTCTGCGATAATTTCCAGAAACAAATCTAGCAGCCCTTTTTTGCACCCTCTCCAACTCCTGTATTTGATACCTAATATGAGGGTCCCATACTACACTACCATATTCGAGCAATGGTCTGACCAAAGTTTTGTAACCCAGTTCCTTGACTTCTCTCGTACATCCCCTCATCACTCTCTCCAACAAGTGCAGACTTTGAAACCTTTTCCTACCACCTGTCCTATGTGTCCTGCCCAGTTAAGTTTGTTATCAAAAGTAATTCCAAGATATTTACATTTCAAGTCTTCAGCAAGCAATTCTTTCCCCACCTTATATTCATAATTAACCTTTGGTTTTTTATTTGTGTATCTAATAAGCTGACTCTTCTTTGCATTTATCTTCATTCCATGTTTACCAACCCAATTAGATATCCTGTCCAGATCACCCTGCAACTGTTAACAATCCTCTATCGTTTTGATTCTTTTATACAGCATTATGTCATCTGCAAACAATCTAATTTCAGATATTAAACAATCAACACAATTATTCATTAGAATAATGAATAGCAATGGTCCCAATACGCTACCCTGTGGCACACCCATTTTTACTTCAACTTCTTTTGATACTACATTTCCTACCCTAACTTTCTGTTTTCTACCTTTTAAAAATTCTTCTACCCAGCAAATGACTTTCTTATCCACTCCAATGGTTTTTACTTTATTTACTACCATTTTATGGCTTACTCGGTAAAACACCTTAGACAGATCTAGTGCTACACTATCAATTTGGCATCCCTTGTCCATTTCATCTGAAATATCTTGCATATATCCCACCAACTGAGATTCGCATGAATATCCTTGCCTGAAACCATGTTGACTGCTTGAAAACCACTTACGTTCCTCACATATATTTCTGATGTGGTTGCATATCAATCTTTCCATTAATTTACCTACCACTGATGTCAAACTGATTGGCCTGTAATTCTCAACTCTATTTCTCACCCCTCCCTTATGTATCGGTACTACTATTGCGCTTTTCCAGTCCTGTGGTAAGCAGCAAGTGTCTAGACTCAATTTAAATAATATTTCAAGAAGGTACAATGTCACATCCGGCTATCTTTAAGATATCTGTAGTAATATTATCTTCACCAGCCCCTTTATTTTTTTCAGCTTTCTTATTTCCTTCAAGATTTCCTTAGGATGGATATCAAATTTTTTTACTATCGTCATTTCTAATTGTGTTGTTAGGCTCGTTCTCTGAATTAGACCCTCCTGTTTCTGATTCGTTGTCCCTAATGCTTTCACTGAACCAGTTACTTAAAATCTCTACCTTTTTCAAATCGTCATTAACTTCTCCTCCATCCTTATCTATAAGTGTCTCTACACCCTCCCTTCCCCTCAGTTTCCTGATATAGCCATAGAAATTCCTAGATGCATCAGTCAATAGTCCTCCTGCACTGACAATACTCTTCATAAACCCATCTTTAGCCATTTTCTTTGCTGTTATTAAGTCCTTGTTTAGTTGTTTTAAATATTCCCTACTACCCTGCTGTCTCTTAACTCTGTTATGTTCTTTTCTTACCAACCTCTTTAACCTCCTCACTTCCCTATTATAGTACAGAGATTCTCTACTTCTCTTTATTTTCTGCTTTGGAATAAATTTTTCTTCCCCCTTTCTTATTATCTCCTTGAACTCTTCCCACCTTGACTCTACTGTACCTGAGCCTTCCTTCCATTTGCTGAATTTTTCTCTGAAATATCTCTTCAAATTTGAAACCTGTACCTTTTTATAATTGTACCTATTTCCCCCTTCAATTTTGGCTGCTGGTTTACTGAATCCTCTAATATCCTTCAGAACTGCTTCATGATCACTTATTCCTTCAGTTACTTGATACCTCAAAAGGTTTTCATCGGGCTTAATTAGAAATATATACAAAATATTTTGTCCCCTAGTGTTTTGCTCAACCACTTGTGTAAATCCTCCTTCCCTTATTAAGATATTTGCAAATCTTTGTTCCCTTGTGTTATTTATCTTATTCCCTTCCCAGTTTACACCTGGTAAATTTAAATCCCCGCCGATGATGATCATTCTATTCTCACCTCTGAAATCTGAGTATGAATTTAATTTCTCCCCAAGAGCCTCATCCTCTTCTGTCATTCTTCCGCTGCGGTATTACCCCAGAAATCTACCCCAAGTAACTCATGGTCTTGATCTATGAACGCCAGTGAACTGTGGTAGTTTTTGCTAACTAGTATGAAGACTCCTCCACCAATTGTTCCTCTTTCTCTGCGGTACACTCTGTAACCATCAGGAAAAAACCTCACTGTCTTGTACTTCTTCTTTTCACCAACTCTCTACCCCAATTATTACTTGTGGTTCGTGCATCTCTATTAAGTTTGCAAATTCGATTACTTTGTTCATTATACTTCTACAATTTACCATTAACACCCTTACTACTGGCTTAACATTTTCAGAATTTATCTCCTCTTTCCCACTTTTGCCGCAGTCAGTTATTGTTTCAGCCATTTCATCTATTTCTTTAATATCTGTGACTTTCCCCATCGCGAATCTGCAATCAGTATCACTTTGATAATCTATTTCTGTCCTTTCACCAGCAGCTCCTAACCTAAAAAAAGGCACAGTCCTGACCCCATCATCACTGGAAACGGGCTCCCTCACTGCTTTAGCTAACAACTCAGAAAGTACTCCCTTCCCCCTTCTATTTAGGTGTAGGCCATGCCTAGTGAAACCCCACCTACCAATGGTGTTCACAGGCACAACCCCCAACACAGAACTAATGCCTTTCCCAAGTAGATGGTAACATATTTTGAGGAAACTAAAGTAAGTCTGAGCCTACATTTTAAGTTAGGTGTAACAATTGTTGTTTTAAAGATGAGTCTAAGATGTGTATGCAGTGTGTTGTGATTTCTGGTGTAGTGTACATGGATGTGGACCAGTCCAACGGCCCCTTTCAGCTGACTGTATCACTGGGTGAAGGGAGAGTTGCACGCCGTTTCAAAATAAAAGTGACACAGTTGAGACCTGGAGACAAACTGGAGAGTCCTTTGAATTGCCTTCAGTACTATGTTGGCCCTACAGGCTCATTCCACAGCTTTAATTATCGAGGTCAAAATCCTGGTTACCTGGTGAGTTTACATTATAATGTGTGATAGACAGATAGTTCTATGGTACTTTTGTATGTGTGGACTGATCATCAATCATTAAAAAATAAGGGTCTATAGTATAGTATAGCTAATGATTTTTTTTTCCAATTCAAAGGAAAATCCTTCTTGCAGTGTAGTTTTTATGACATTACTTAGTAAGTATTTTTACTTAAATATTAATACAAACCAATAATTATTTTTAACATAAGGGGTCCCAAAGGCTGGCAAAAGTTCAAGCATCCTGTTTCATACCAAATCAATTTCCTTGTATTCTCTTAGAAGCACTGCCAGAAAAATGTATTACTCCCATCTACAAAGGTGAAAACTTGTATAGTAACACCAGATTTCCTGATGGTCAAGGTTGGTGGTTTCACACAGCACCAATCCCCCATACTAGTAAAAGCAAGCTATCACCAAAAAGCATTGGATGAATTTCAGAATAAATAATGAAAATCAGCTGTTGAATAGGATGAGTAATTTGGTATTTTATAATTCTTGCTATTTGATATGTCAGATCATTTAGAAATATGGAAGCTAAAATATTACAAGAAATAAATATTAAACATATTAATGTACTTTTTATATCAGAAATCAAGAAAACATTTAAAGGAAGCACGTTGATAGAAACTAATCAGTTCTTTATAGTGCTGCCATAAAAAATCACATTCTCAATCATCATCATCATTCTCAACAGTTTCCAGTCACTGGCTGGGTCTGTTTCATGCACAAGCCTCTCCATTTCCTTCTTTCATCCCACCACCTCTCTGTCACCACCTTGTTCCAGTACTCTCCTCTCTTCTGTACACACTCCTCCACCCCTCTCAGCCATCCATCTCTTGGTCTTCCTCTGGGTTGTTTACCATGCATCTTAATTTCGTAGATTTTTCTTGGGATTCTCTGAACCTCCATTTTCTTTACATGTCCATACCATCTCAGTCTGGTCCTCTCTACCCTTTTCTGTAGGGGCTCCTCTTTTATGGTGCATCTAATCTCTTCATTCCTTATCCTGTCTATTTTAGTAACTCCCATACTACCTCTTCATTCCTTATCCTCCCATTCTACCTCTTAAAAACTTCATTTTGCTTGCTTGTACCCTGCTGATGTCTTGCTTCTTCATTGTCAGAGGGGCACACAGTATGTGTGATAAATTACTCTCTTGCTTCTCTGTGGCACATCTATATTCCATATCAGGCTTTTAATGTTCCTTATAAACGCTTCTGCTTGTCTTCCTCTTTCACTTAAATCGTCATGATTTCCTCCATACAGCGTAGCTATTGGAGGGCTAGGTGGTGCCGTGCACTGGGGCCCCCAAGCTCAGAGGCCTCTCAAGGTCAGCTCAGGGGGCCCCCAAGGGCAGCTCAGGAGCCCCCAAGTGCAGCTCAGGAGGCCCAAGCTCAGCTCAGGAGCCCCTAAAGCTCAGGGAACCCCTGAAAAATCACCCATCTGGTCTTAGAGCCCAAATTTTTTTTTTTTTTTTTTTTTTTCACTGCAGCCCTCGTTAACCTAGCTATACAAATTTCTCCACATTCCTCTAATACACTCCCCAAGTACTTGAATCTGCTTACCTTCTTTAGTTGTTCACTTGCTATCAAAATTCCCTGTGTTATCCTATTCTTCTTTTTGGTTGTTACTGTGAACCCAAATTTCTTTACATTAAATTTCAGGCCATATTCCTCCAAAATGTCTGTCCATACATCCAACTGCTGCTGCATTTTGTAAGGTAAAATTTTTTTGTAACTGCGTAGCAAAATTTGTTCTCAGAACTGCGAGATAAATTGAATGGCATTGCATATCTTTTTAAAAATCAGTTAATTCAAGCTAGAAAATCAGATTTTTACAGTGTTGAGATAGTATTTTCTGGTACATCATCCTCAAGCATTCACTTTGGAGGAGTTTACAAAAAACTAATAATTAATTGGAGAAAGCAAGTAGCGACCCCAGAATTGCTCAGTAAGCATTTTTAAATTCATAGAATTTTTTAAATTCACTTTTAGATTTATAACTTCAAGAGCTTTGGAAATGCTAAATAGTTAAATTCTATTTTGGTTGACGAGTTCTATTTCATTCTTTTGAAAACAGTAAACATGCCTTGCTTGATATCAAATGAAAGAGCAGTCCATTAGGAGTAAAATGAAAGTTATTTCGAGTTAGTAACTGAAAAATTGTAAGAGTTATTAACAGGTTCAGGGAATATGAGAAAATATTTTTTTATGGAAAAACTATCGAACTTACGATTTTTTTTATAAAGATTAACACTTTTTAAAGGATCTAGTTACTGTCAAAATTTCAAAATGAAATGAATATTTTAAGTGGTCAAGGTCAAAATTCTGATGCAAGTTTCAAACTGTAACACATCTTAGAATTTCGCATGACGAAATTAGTTTCTAAGATAGCGAGTTCAATTGAAGTAATGGTACCACCCTCTTAAAGCCATTCTTCCAGTTAATTTTAATAATAATCCCAAGTAACATGTCCAATGTAAGCATAAATTCAAGTATGAACAGTAAATTCAATAGTTAAATTCATTTAAACAGCTGTTGAGATACTTGACCTCAGATTTGAATATGTAATATCTGACTTTCATATAACTTCACTAAATCAATATATTTCTTTCGTTCAGATGTTTAGGTAAATAAATAGCCAGAAGGTGAATTCATTCAGCGGGAATTCATGAGAAGAAATTATGTTCAGAGTAAAGTTTATTTAAATATAAAGGTTTCTTAAAAAGTTTTATTTCATAATATTAAAACATTTGATTGTGATAAAGGGAAATAGCTTTTGGTGCCAGAAACGCTTGCACAGTTCAGCTCAAATTTGATGCGCATTTGGGAGGAATAATATTCTAAAATTCGTAATAAATCAGGGAATATACTTAGAGATTCCAAATTTTTACAGTAACCGTTTTTCAATATGGAAATTTGTTTAAAACTATTTTCAAGTCGATATTCTGAATATTTTAATTAGTCAAATTTTGTTTTCGAATTTTATACCACTTTCAAAGTTAGGTAAAATACTTTATTTGATACCAGATGATAGATGAGCAATAGGAAAATAGAGTGACATTTGTTTCAGCTTGATAGGAGTAATATTTCGAATGTTATGGCAATCACATCTTTATGACTCTTTTCTGGCGAAACTATTAAAGTTACGAAAATTTTTATAATAACTTAATTTGACGTTTGTAATAATATCTAGCAACTACCAAAATTTCAGAGAGATAGAATTGTTTTTTGTTGTCAAGGTCAAATTGTATGGCAAGTGTCGTCAGAAACTGATCTGTTATCTGATACGATTCGTGGGAAAGCTTAGTTCCCAGGCTCACGTAGCAATGATTCTATAAATACCCCCTCCAGAACCTTGCTTCCCCCCAGTCAAACAGCAGCAGTCTCAGTGTGCATTACTAGTTATGTAGGACGTTAGCTAGTTTGGGATCGTGGCGCGGCGTATTAACAACTTGCGCGGAAATGGTTGAACTTTGAAGTCATGGGTGAAAGTCAAGTTAAAACTTCATGTAGTTAAGAAACTGTGATGGTGTGAGGTTTGTTCATGCTCGAATGGTTGGTCAAAACTGTAAAATGTTTTTTGTAAAATTTGTTTGATTGCCTGTGCAGTTTTATGACTTGTAAAATTTTAAGAATATATTTGTCAAACAAGAATGGACTAGTGAACATCATTTGAACTTTACCTTTTCATAGTTTTTGGGTTAAAATCTATGTGGCAGCCAAGTCAGTAAATAGGTCAGAACTGTAACTTCCTGGGCTACACACGGTTATAGCTGAGATCAAGTAATTATGCTCCACCCCCCGGCATAAGCTAGTTCCTCACAAAGCGTGAGATTTGACATCTGATCAGTTACCAGAGTACTTTGGTGAGAACCTGGAAGTCTTTGCATTCCCACGGACATTTCTATAAATATCAGCCCAGAAGTTTCCTCACCCTTAGTTGGCCATCCAGTATCGCAGTGTTAGTATGAGCGTAACGACACTCCGTGGCGTGTAATTCCAGCACAATGTAGGCCTCAGTCAGCCAGTTAGATTAAGTTAGAGCGCTACTATGTTAAATTGTGTCGTGATGTAGATGCCTCTCAGTCAGTAGCCCAGTGTTAATTAGTTAGAGTGACTATATAGCTCTGAGGAAGCATTTTACACCATGTGGTGCAGTGGCATAACTTAATTATCGGTCGTCGGCATATAGGTTGAACTCTAGGGGCATGTGATGAACTTTTATCTGCTTCTATGTATCAATTATTTCTACTTTGAACAGTGGCATTTGGTCTGGCTCGAATTGATTAATTGAATTTCCATTTTTATCTTTGGAGGCATTGTCTGATGCCAATTCAGTTTTGACTTTGCTAAACATTGAAGACTATAATGATTATTTACCAGCAATAGACTTGTGACCATTACTATCTATACACTTTCATAGCTTGGAGTTTAAATCAAGCAAGGTGGCGACCAAACTAATGTAGCAAAGCAAGAGCTGAAGTTATCTACGGTTATCCATAGTCATAGTTGAGAAAGAAGGTTTTGGTACAACCCCACTGAACATTTTGTCCTCAAAACTTCCTCTTCATCACCTCCCCAGATCGTGAGATCATCTGCAAAAGCCATTACCTTCATGTTTTCCTCTTCCATCCTCACTGCCACCTTGTGCATTATATCATCCATGATTACAATAAAGAGTAATGGTGAGAGGGCACTTCCTTGTTTTAGTCCATTCCTTTGTTTCAGCCAATCTGTTCTTCCTTCCTCTATTTTCACATAGCTCACACTTCCTTGGTACCATTCTTTCACTCTCCTCATGATTTCTTAGGGAACTCCTCTGTTCTCCAAGGCCTAACATACCTTACTCCTGTGTACACAATCATATGCTTTCTCAATATCGAAAAATACCAACATTAGATCCTTTCCATACTTATAATGATTTTCCTGTAGCTGTCTCCTAGCAAATATCGGAAATACCGTAGAACTCCCTGATCTGAAGCCATATTGCTCTTCCCTTAGCTCTTTTTCTACCCTGTCACTTATCCTTATTTCAATGATCTTCTCATACACTTTGGCACAGTGGCACATCAGCATAATCCCTCTATAGTTTTTAAACTCCTTCCTATTCTATTTTTTGTATGTAAGTATTTTCCTTTCTTCCAGTCTTCAGAGGTTTTGATATGATTCCATACCTTTCTCGTCACATGGTATTGCCACTGCTCTCCTACTACTCCTGCTGCCCTTATCATTTCCAAGCTCACCTCATTGATACCTGGTGACTTTCCACCCTTCATCTTAACCAGAGCTGTTTCTACTTCTTCCCAAGTTAAATCCTTCTCTTTCTCTCCTACATGGTTGTTATTGTACTGTTTCTCCTCAAGAACTGTATCATCCTGTGACCAATCTGAGTTCAGTAAGGCTTCAAAGTGCTCCTTTCACATCCGTTTTAGTCTTTCTGAGCTGATTTTTTCATTCCCATCTTTATCCAACATATTGACATTTTCTATACGATCCTTCCTCTTCCTTTTTACAATTCCATATAGAACTTTCTTATTTACTTTGCTATCTTCTCTCATCATGTTGGTCCATTTCTCCAGCCACTTCGTCCTTTCCTCCGTTACTATATTTGGCCTCCTTCTTCTTTTCACATATTACCGACTGTGGTGGGTGAGTGGTTAATTCTCTGGTCTTGCATTCGGGAGGACGCCGGTTTGAATCCACGTGAGGGCATCCAGATTTGGGTTTTCCATGGTTTCTCCAAATCACTCCAGGTGTATGCTGGGATGCTTCATTCAAAAGGCTATGGCCAAATTCCTTCCTGTTCCCTGTCTCCATTCCTTTCCCGCCTCTAGTGACCTCACTGTCAATAAGGTGTGAAGCGTTAGGCCAAAAAAAAAAAAAAAAAAAAAAAAAAAAAAAAAAAAAAAAAAAAAAAAAAAAAAAAAAAAAAACTTCACGTATTCATTTCTTGTATTCTGTGTCCTCTCCTTGTACCATTCCCTAAATGGTCTGTTCTTGAGTTTCTTTCCATCTTTTGGTTTACCAGTCCTTCCACTCACTGTTTCTGCTGCAAGAACTAACAATGTTTTAATATATTCCCACTCCTCTTCCACTGTCCCCATTTTCACTGTGGTTATCTTACTCCTTACTGTTCTCTGGTATTCCTCTTCATTACTCTTCTCCTTCAATTTCCATACACTTAATCTCTTATCCAGTCTTCCTGATTTTCTCCTATCTACCACAATCCTTAGCTCCATTACCAATAGCCGGTGATCACTACCTAATGCCTCTGATCTGTTACACTCCTCTTCATTTCCCAATTAAATAGCATTTAGTCCACAACTGACTTCCTCTGCCAATGCTACTATACCAGGTTACCTAGTGGCTCTTTTGCTTTTTGTATCAGGAATTTCCTATTTTCAATCCATTTCGTTTGCAGAAATCCCCTTCTTCGTTTCTGCCACCCCAACCTTCTATCCCTATTACTTCCTCATACCCTTGCCATTCTGTGCCTAAATGAGCATTCAGGTCTCCGATAACTATAACATTTTGCCCATTTGACTGTCTCTGCAACTTCTGTTCAAACTCCTCCTTCTCTTGGATTGGACAGCCTACTTGTGGGACGTATACTTGCTGTACATCCAGGCTTCTTCCTTTGGCCATTATCTTAATCTTCATGATTCTGTCACTAATCTCTTCCACTTCCTCCTTCAGTCCCTTTCCCACAACTACCCCTACTCAATTTCTTCTCCCTAAATCATTTCCATTCCAGTACAGTTGGAAATCTTTTCTCGATTCCTCCATACCCTTTCCTTTCCACTTTGCCTCAACCAACCCCAAAATATCCAACTTCCTTCTCTCCATCATGTCCACAATTTCCTCCACTTTCCCAGTTTAAGTCCATATTTTCAAGGATCCAAATCTAAAATTGTTTCTATAACAGTGTCTTCTTCCATTGCTCCATCCTTTCCTAGGCTTGTTTTTGTTTAGCAAGCAAGCTCCATTCACTACCGGCTTGATAGGCCTGTCGTAGCTTCACCAGAGCTCCATTGGCAGCCATTTTTCAGGGTTCCTGTAGGACCTTCACAGCAACCATATCGGTACCAGGGCACACTAGGTCCCCACTGTACCTTACCCCCATAGGCAATCCCCTTCTTAATGCCATTGCCAATCTCCCATCACATAGAGGAAGGGTTGGACTTTGGGAGATCACATGCACAGAACAGAGTTGCAATGACAATAGATACATGATTAGACATTGTAGAACTTATGCTGTTGCTGGGAGTTGGCTTAACAACACATGTTCCAACTATTAATAACTCTGTTAGACCATTCGCCTCTGGTATCTCTAAGAGTTTGTAAGGCACTTCGTTAATTAGTGATAATTAATGTCCTGGTGGTACTACTCAACACGGCGTGTATTTCAGTTCTTAATTAAATGTTCTTAAGATTACAGGTTTGATACCGTCCGGTCGCCAGTGGGGAGTTCCACAACTAATACTAATAATTTATAGTCACTCACAAGATTAATCACATAGAACAGTCAGCAGTGGCAGTTACCAACAAAATAAGTAGGAATTGCCAACACATAAATCACACAAAAGTTTACATTCAGAACACACATTTATTGTCTGAATAAGCAAAAGAAATACGTCGCCAAAGTAACCACCAGTTACAATGACTCGTGTTATCGAAACTTCTTTTCCAAAGCGTGCAGGATTCGGACCGAGTAGGTACACATAATACGCGGTGCCACTATCACGATAATTTATCCGGAACACTGTTCTTGTTCTCATCCACTGACACTCCAGATACTTCTTCAAATCACAGTAACAGTTAGTTGAATAGTTATAAACACTTTTTAAGTAGTCGTCCTCGCGGCATCTTTCTTAACAGTCGACCACTTTCGACATTCGCTTCACGTGTTCCCGCCGCAAACTATACTCCTGCCATCTTGCTCTCACCGCCAAAGATAATCTCCCACAGACACTACTCTCGAATTGCGTCAATTCGATTGCATCGTTACAAGTTCAATAACACAACTGCCACACACTTATATTGAAATAAGTTCACTGTGCACAATTTTAAGTCACAAAAGATTTATATTCTTCCAAAAGTTCTTCTTCACATTTTTGGTATCAGATTTTGGAAAAAGGCAATTCAGACAGCCGTTCCACAGAATATTAACAGGTAAAGTGCACTCACGAGCAAAAACATAAACTTTCACCCGGGATATCCATATGTGAGTATAGCTACAACATTATTAGACTGCACTATGGCTTCCAACCATGAGGAGCTGCTGGCTCTATCACCAATTCACGGGCCATCCCACTCAAAAGCTGAGTGCCAAACCACTATGGCTGCTCTCTACTAACTTAGTCCGTTGATTTTGTGATGCCAGTGAAACACTTTGAAAATTAATATCTCAAAAGGTATGTGATGTATCTATAAATTCACCAAAGGCAACTCTACCAGCTAACCCCAGTAGAAACATGAATTATAAGTTGATTTGTAGGATATTTGATTTGTTTACGAACTTCAAACCATGTTGTTTACGATCTTCTAACTTGAAATAACTTGGAATCACGTAGAGTAACAGCTGATCTTTTATCGTCAGTCATAGTCAGCATCGGCCAGAATATTTTGAATATAAAGTCAAGCAATTTGGCATGGTACAATTAGATGTTTTAATTAAGGAAAAAAATCAAAATTTTGATTAAAAGAGATAGAAACGAGAAAACTATATCAGAAGATAGTGCAGAGTAAGAGGTTTAAAAATATGTATAGGTCCTTATGGAAAAATTAATGCATCTATGTGATAAATAAGATTTTGGAGATGGTTTGTCGTCCTTGTCTTAGTTGAAAAGGGAAAACACCAGATTTAATAATGTAAGGGACTTCAAGTTCAATCTCATAGAAACCTTTCTAAAGACTAAATTAAATTAGAATAAATAGGAGAAGATATCAAGAAGCTTAGATGATAATTACAATTCCAATTATTAGATACTCTTCTTGATATTAATTTATAAAGATTTTTTGCTGATGTCACAAGGTGGAAGAGGTGGGGCAAACAGTAGTGATGATGAATTTTGAAGGAGTCTTCAAGCAGATGTGGCATTGTTAGGCTCGTATGCATCTTGCGGAGCGAGTAGCTCCATGTGTCGTTAATATTTCTCGACTATGTACTTGTGATTCTTTTGTCATGGGCTGAGGTATGATGAGAGTGTCTTCACTTGTGAATCTTTGTTGGTAAAGTAGTCCCATTGCCTTAGTAAAACCTGGTACCGAATTTTGTAAGGCAGATACTTTTTGCAAGAATATACAACTTTAGTCACTCTTAACTGTTTTCTATGAACTTATTTCAAGCTTACTCTTCACATATGGGATTTATCAGATGTGTGGCGTCTGTGTTTAAAGATTACGGGTACCAGAAAGGCATCCAGTTATAAACATTAATTATTGCTCATCAAATAGTTGAAACAGTTTGCTTTAGCCATACCCCAAGCAACACTATGGTTTCACAGGTACTTAGTCATTTGAATCATAATTAACACAGGGGCTTCCTGCTACCTTATTCTGTTTTAACCTGATTTAGTCCTGACAGAGGCTACTAGTAAATTAAATTTAAACTCTCTTATGTCATCAAAGCCTGGTGCCTGTCTTAACAATTATAACAATACATTTTTAAAATTTCATTTACCTTGAAGATACCATTAGCTATCTACAAATACCAATACATCATTCTCACCCTTTTGATTTTCTCTCTCTTCTGATATAAATTTCTTGTTTCTAACTTCATTAGTTTAAATTTAGATTTTTTTTTTTTTTTTTTTAAATCAAAAATGCTACTTAAGCTTTGCCTAATTGCTTGATTTTATATTCAAAACATTCTAGAAGGTGCTGATTATTACTGGTGATAAAGACTTTGCTGTAACTTCTCGCGTTTCTGAGTTATTTCAAACTTTTGGGTTCAGTCCCCTCTGACTGCATTATTTGCCAACATTAACAAATTGATATATCGCTAAAGCTAAATTTCTTCTGGTTATGATAAAAACACTTGAAAATGAATGCAAGAGAAACTATTACGGTTGAAAAACTACTTTAACTTAATTCCTATCTTCCTCATAGGCAGCCTTGAAATCAAACTTTAAATATGTTACAACTGGGAACAGCAAGCAGAAATGCTTTTCCATATTTGTTATCTGGATTAAACCTATCCATAAATAGTTTTGACAAGCTTACTGATATGTTATAAGATCTAGAAATTATTATAGAATGTTTTATAAACTGTTGATTTAAGACAAAACTGTGTTCACAACAGAAGGAGGAAAAAATGTAGAAAACAAAATCCTTTTACCTGAAAAAAAACTGTAAAAGAAAATTGAAAAATCAAACAAATTTCAATAACATAATGACAGAGATAAATACAAGAATTGATAATTACAGAATGACACATGTAGGTTTATAGTATGTGATAGAACTCAGATATCAAACAGTAAAATATAACACCACTACTAAATTTATAAATTATCTGTCTTGTAATTCAGTAATGCCAGACATTTGTATCACAAAAACATTGCCAAACATCTTAGGATTATAACAGAGAAGAAAAAAGAACTGGAAGAAATAACATAATCAAAGTTTAGTCTGGATAGGTTATTATAAAACCTTTTGGTGATTCAATTGTAATGTAACACATACATATTGAAGTGAGATCCTCCAAAGGAATTTACAAAGAAAAATTAAAGCAAGAACAGGGAAACAACATCCCCAAATTCCCCTTGGAAACTCATTCCAATCCCTGACACCCTTACCTAAAAAAAGAAAATCTTCCCAAACCCTTGTTTGCCTGAAATTGAGTGCCAGCTTGTCGTCATGGTCATCTTTTCCCTTCCATGCACTACTTTTCGTACCTACTGCAATATCTTTCCATGCCTCATCGCCAGTATACGCCCTGTTCACTCCCATGACGCTCCTCATCCTCCTCCTGTCTTGCAATGAATCCCATTCCAGCTCCTTTATCATATCCGTCACTGATTGCATTCTGCGATAATTTCCAGAAACAAATCTACCAGCCCTTTTTTGCACCCTCTCCAACTCCTGTATTTGATACTTAAAATGAGGGTCCCATACTACACTACCATATTCGAGCAATGGTCTGACCAAAATTTTGTAACCCAATTCCTTGACTTCTCCTGTACATACCCTCATCACTCTCTCCAACAAGTGCAGAACTTTGAAACCTTTTCCTACCACCTGTCCTATGTGTTCTGCCTAGTTAAGCTTGTTATCAAAAGTAATGCCAAGATATTTACATTTCAAGTCTTCAGTAAGCAATTCTTTCCCCACCTTATATTCATAATTAACCTTTTGTTTTTTATTTGTGTATCTAATAAGCTGACTCTTCTTTGCATTTATCTTCATTCCATGTTTACCAACCCAATTAGATATCCTGACCAGATCACCCTGCAACTGTTTACAATCCTGCATCGTTTTGATTCTTTTATACAGCATTATGCCATATGCAAACAATCTAATTTCAGATATTAAACAATCAACACAATTATTCATTAGAATAATGAATAGCAATGGTCCCAATACGCTACCCTTTGGCACACCCATTTTTACTTCTTTTACTTCTTTTGATACTACATTTCCTACCCTAACTTTCTGTTTTCTACCTTTTAAAAACTCTTCTACCCAGCAAATGACTTTCTTATCCACTCCAATGGTTTTTACCTTATTTACTACCATTTTATGGCTTAGTCTGTCAAACGCCTTAGACAGATCTAGTACTACACTATCAATTTGGTCTCCCTTGTCCATTTCATCTGAAATATCTTGCATATATCCTACCAACTGAGATTCGCATGAATATCATTGCCCGAACCCATGTTGTCTACTTGAAAACAACTTACGTTCCTCACATACATTTCTGATGTGGTTGCATATCAATCTTTCCATTAATTTACCTACCGCTGAAGTCAAACTAATTGGTCTGTAATTTTTTACTCTATTTCTCACCCCTCCTTTATGTACTGGTACTACTATCGCACTTTTACAGTCTTGTGGTAAGCAGCAAGTATCCAGACTCAATTTAAATAATATTTCAAGATAAGGTACAATGTCACATCCAGCTATCTTTAAGATATCTGTAGTAATATTATCTACATCAGCCCCCTTATGTTTTTTCAGCTTGCTAATTTCCTTCATGATTTCTTCAGGATGAGTTTTAAATTTTTTAGTACCTTCATTTCTAATCATATTGTTCAGCACGTTCTCCGAATTAGACCTTCCCATTTCTGATTCATTGTCCCTAATGCTCTCACTAAACCAGTATTTAAAATCTCTGCCTTTTTCAAATCCTCAGTAACTACATCTCCATCCTTATCTATAAGCGTCTCTATACCCTCCCTTCCCCTCAGTTTCCTGATATAGCCATAGAAATTCCTAGATGCATCAGTCAGTGGTCCTCCTGCACTGACAATACTCTTCATAAACCCTACTTTAGCCACTTTCTTTGCTGTTATTAAGTCAGTTATGTTCTCTTCGTACCAACCTCTTTAAACTACTCACTTCCCTATTACAGAACACGGGTTCTCTACTTCTCTTTATTTTCGGCTTTGGAATGAATTTCCCCCCACCCTTTCTTATTATCTCCTTGAACTCTTCCCACCTTGACTCTACTGTACTTGTGCCTTCCTTCCATTTGCTGAAACGTTCTCTGAAATATCTCTTCAAATTTGAAATATGTGCCTTTTTATAATTGTACCTATTTCCACCTTCAATTTTGGCTGCTGATTCACTGAATCCTCTAATATCCATCAGAACTATGTCATGATCACTTATTCCTTCCATTACTTGACACCCCACAAGGTTATCATCAGGCTTTATTAGGAATATATCCAAAATATTTTGTCCCCTAGTGTTTTGGTCTACCACTTGTGTAACTCCTCCTTCCCTTATTAAGGTATTTGCAAATCTTTGTTCCCGTGTGTTATTAATCTTATTTCCCTTCCAGTTTACACCTGGTAAATTTAAATCCCCACCAATAATGATCATTCTATTCTCACCTCTGAAATCTGAGTATGAATTTAATTTCTCTCCAAGAGCTTCATTTTCATCTGTCATTCTTCCACTGCGGTAAGCAGCCAACACTCTGATTTTTTCTTTTTTATTACCCCAGAAATCTACCCCAAGTAACTCATGGTCTTGATCTATGAACGCCAGTGAACTGTGGTTGTTTTTGCTAACTAGTATGAAGACTCCTCCACTAATTGCTCCTCTATCTCTGCGGTACACTCTGTAACCATCAGGAAAAACCTCACTGTCTAGTACGTCTCTACCCCAATTATTACTTGTGGTTCGTGTATCTTTACTAAGTTTGCAAATTCGATTACTTTGTTCATTATACTTCTACAGTTTACCATTAACATCCTTATTACTGGCTTTATATTTTCAGCATTTATCTCCTCTTTCCCAGTTTTACCCCAGCCATTTATTGTTTCAGCAACTTCATCTATTTCTTTAACATCTATGATCTTTCTCATCGTGGATCTGCAATCAGTATCACTTAGGTCATCTATTTCCATCCCTTCACCAGCAGCCCCTAACCTAAAAAAGGCACAATCCAGACCCCATCATCACTGGAAATGGGCTCCCTTATTGCTTTAGCTAACAATACAGAAACTACTCCCTTCCCCCTTCTATTTAGGTGTAGGCCATGCCTAGTGAAACCCCACCTACCAATGGTGTTTACAGGCAAAACCCCCAAAACAGAACTCATTCCTTTCCCATGTAGCACTTCCATTTCCACGCCTCACAGCATAGTTCAATTGTGGCCGTTCATGGCATCTTAGGACCTGCATGAGCTCCACCCTGGTATGCTGTGCCTCCTTCACCACCTTATTCAGGTCACTCTCTATACTATAACTTGCATTTCAATCAATACTATTCCCGGCCCATCCCACTATCACTACTCGATCGTCCTTAGTGAAACTCCTACAGAGTGAACCTATATCCTCTATTACCTGACCTAATGTTGCACTAGGTTTGAAAAAACTTGTGACCTGGTAACCTGTACCTAACTGATCCTGCAGAAAAGGGCATACACTTCTCCCATGGCTACTACCTAGGAGCATAACCCTTTTCTTCCTATTCTTGCCTTGCACGCCCTTATTCCTAAAGGTCTGCTGCATCTTACCTACTCCTACAGCTACATGAGGCGCTTCTCCTCCTGACTCTGGCAACAGGTCAAACCTATTTTACCCCACAATTACTGAAGTGTCTGGCTTCTTCATCCTGTTAACTATATTTCTCCTACGACCTGTTATCAGCTCCCATCCACCCTTCTTAACTTCCTCCAAACCACTATCCCTACTTTCAGCCTCTATAGCATGAGCCTCGACAAGGTCAGCCCCCACAGGCTGTGCCTGCGCAGTCTGAGCCTCCATAGGCTGAGCCTCCACAGGGTGAGCCTCCACAGTATAAGCCCCCACAGGCTGAACCTCAACAGGCGGAGCAACCACAGGCCGCGCCTCCAGAGCCTGAGCCTCGACAGGACGAGCCTCAAGAGCCCTGATCCTTTCATGCAACTCCCTGATCGTTTCGCCCATCTCCCACATCCTATCATCCCTAAGACAAAGTGAACAAAACCATGGGAGAACCTCATTTATTTCTCCCATTTCCTCTTCCCCACATGCCCAGTGAAACTACTCCTTTCACCAACTACAACCCATCCCCTTCGCAATGTACCTACGGCAGGCGCCACAGTTTCCAGTAATGATTTTTCCAAATACTTCACACACCTTCTAAACTAACCTTAAATTTATTTGATAAAGTAGTCTAATAAAGTTTATACTATATTTTTAATGTTTTTTTATGAAACGAACTTATGATGAAGAGCCGATACTATTTAGTGCTAATGTGGATAACAACTAATTAGTTACCTATGAAAGTTTTTATTTTTATAAAAGAAGGCTAGGAAGTTTCTATTTTAGTGTATTAGATGGCAATTAAACACAATTATATTTCACACAAAACAGGTTAATTACTAGAACTTTTGTTTTTGTAAACTCGATCGCGATATCGATAATAGAACTTAAAATATAGATAGTGTACTAACATATTGTAAACTACTGGATGCTATCTATGAATACTTATGTTTATTATTTATAAGTTCTAGTTGTTTTATTACTATTCCAGAACTAATTAATTAAAAATCTGTGTTATTTTAAACCGAATAGAGTATTAATATAGAACGGTACAAAAACCTTAACAATCGAATTTTGAACTAGTGCTTTTGACGGTATATAAGAAATTGAACACTTTAAAATAACTTAAACCACTATGTTTACCTATGCTATAGTATTAAAATTAATCTAACTATCAAGCTTATGCTAAATTTAATTAAGTGAAACGTGCAATAACTAGCATAGAGACCTAGGCAACAATGACGAGAAATTTAAAAAGTGTTATTCATTGAGTAATCTTAGATAATTATTCTCGCTAACAATAATCATAAGAGTTTATATGGTATTTAAAGTTTTTAAAGTAATTAAGTCTACAAAGACTTAGCTGATGATGCAAAATCGCTGTTTTGTGAGCAGCTGTCAACACACACAGTCAAATGATAGCATAACCAGGTAAGCATTCAAACAGTCATGGGAAAAAGAACAATAGAGAAATTTTATATTAATGAAGGGTCAGAAAGTTGTGTAATTTATCACCCATATATTTTAATATTTATATAGGAAACGTTTTAAGAAAATGCAAACACAGATCTGTTCCTAGAATCAAAATTTCTGATATGTTAGCAGTTAACACAATGCTTTTTGTTCAAGAGCAAATAATTTTGGGAGCTAAACAACAGTTTCACCAAATAAGTAAAGAAAACAATCTGAAAATTTTGTCACTAAAAAAAATGTTATCCCATTTGAACGGAAAGATATGATATGCTTGAAAGTCGCAGTAAAATATAATAATCCTTCACTTCTCTTTGATGTGAATTTAATTTAGATGGACAATCAGGTATTGAAATGAAATTTAAAAAGTTTGAAAAAGTATGTGAGTTATAATGGACCTTGAAAGGAAATTCAGTTAAGATGTTAGAAAGTAGCAGCCAGACTAAGATTACTGTAAGGGAGTGAAATTTAGATGCAACTAGATGGGATTAAGAGAGATTGGATCCACCAGAAAATACTTCTGTGAAAGCTGGTCAGGGGTGTTCAGTTCTGGCCAGGATCTGAAACAAAGATATTAGACAAGAGCTGCAAATATTAGAATCTGACATAGTAAGTTCCAGGCATAAAGAGAAGTGGATAAAATATCTAGGAAGAATGGAAATCAAGAGATTCTTCAGTGTCAAATCAGAAAGAAGGAGATAAGTGAAAGTTCCAAAATCCAGTGACAAAAATATGATGTTGAAACAGGTTTATTAACTTGATCTGCATAAGAAGAAAAAAAAATTGAGCTTCATTGAAATATTGAAGAAAAGTGAACTACTTTCGCTATGTAATCATAGGCTTCTGCAGCCAGAGTAAATTGGTTCTTGGCTGTCCAGGTGATGCCATGTCATGATGTGTGCACCCCACGTTTCGACCATCCTTCTGTCGTGTTCTTCTGGGCAGAACTGTCTCTTTGATTGGTGTGTGGTGCTGTTACATTGCCGAGGACTGTGACCCATCTAGAGAGTTTGGGTTACCTGGCCAATCAGAGTGTCTGAGCTGTCACGAATTTAGTTGGCCAGTAGGGCGCAGCACGGTCTGGTGGGGGATGACACATGATCTGCTCTATCTGTACTAGTGAGAACTATGCATCATAGTCTAAGCAGGTTGTCTTATGTATGTTGTCTGTGCATTTGGCAATCTCCAATGCCACCTTGACTCTCCTTGACCACCATTTATCTTCGCGCACTATCAGGATGGTATTTTCGAAATTTATGGCATGATTAGTTTTGGCTGCATACCATGCAATGGCATGCTTCTCAGTGTTATTGGATCTATAAATGCAGATATGCTCCAGTACCGATGAAACTGCCAACGTTGGACATCATTGCAGGGGCAGAGAGTGCCATTGGGAACTTAAACATGGAGCATGTTGATCAAATCCGATGCAAAACGGCGCGAATCCTAAGTTCAGCAAAACTTCATCACAGTACCTAGAGAGGAAAGACTAGCACTAGACAGATTACACCAGCACAACAGTATTGTTATATGCCCAACAGATAAGGGAAACACAACAGAACTGATGAAATTGGAAGACTACCACAATAAGGTTCTGAGCCTTTTAGAAGACAAGGCATATGCCCCACCAGATAGGAACATTCTACATAAAATGAAGGTCTGAAGTATCATCTCTTGTCAACAACTCTTCATAAATCGAACAAGAAACCAAGGATACTCTTAAGAGACTCCTCTCTTCTTTGCCTTGCCAAAAATACACAAACCAGAAGTTCCCTTATGGCCATCTTCAGTGCAATTAACTCTTTGACTCATACACTAGACCACTATGTTGCTGAAAAATTAAAACCCTTGTCAGAAGGCATCCCTTTGACCATCAGAAATAGTTCACACTTTGTTGAAATCATTTTATTACTTAAATTTAAAAAAAAAAGACATCCTAGTGAGCATTGATGTTGTGTTGCTCTACACCAGTGGTTCCCAATTAGTTTTTCTCGAGTACCACTCCAAGAAAGAGCTCACTATCGCGTACCCCCATTATAGCTGAAATGATAAATAATTGCGTTTATCCCAGTCGAATGCTTTGCACAACAGCATTACAGAAATATAATTCTCACACACAGTTTGTCTTAATGTATATTTTTTTGCGATTACTGTTTCCTAATTCTTTTTTTAACAATCGGAGTGATTACCTTAGCCAAGAGATTACTGCGCGTACCCCTTGAAGCAGCCTCACATACCCCTGGGGGTACGTGTACCACTAATTGGGAAACGCTGCTCTACACCAACGAAGCTGTAGAAGAAGCAGTGGCAATAATACGCACCAAGTTATCAGCCTTAAACATCTCAGAAGAATGGGTGGACTTGGCCGAATTTTGTCCCAAACCAATGTTCTTCCAATACAATGGAAAATTTGATGGCCAAGTGGAAGGAGTGGCCATGGACTTACTGCTTTTGCCGATAACAGCAAACATCTTTGTGTAAGCACTGGAGATGGACATTTTGGACAACACACCCTGCAATCTGCATTTGTGGCTGCGCTGTTTTGATGACACCTCTATCGTGTGGCCCCATGGACAAAGTGCCCCTGACAAGTTCCTGAATTATATAATCAAAGCACATCGTAAAATTAATTCTACTATGGAAATGGAGGAACAAGGACAGCTGCCATTCGTAGATATGCTAGTAGCCAAACGTGGCGACGGGAACCTTGGACACTCCGTTTATTGTAAGCCGACACACTCAAATAGATATTTATATGCCACGCAGCACCACCATCCAGTGACAAAAAGAGGTGTCCTCATGAACTTGTTTATAAGAGCAATGAAAGTTGTAAGATAACCTAAAATTTCACAAACTGCGTAGTGGAATTTATTTACAGAATAGCAGGCTCAATTAAATAGCATAGTTTTAACATCATTTACTTAGTTGATTCAAGCCATAAATCAGTTAAACAGCTATAGAAAGTCAGAACATAATATTGGCACATCTAAGATTTGGTTCTTGAATATTGCATAAAAGTATACATTGCATTTATTTTTAGATACATTTAGAATTATAACTAGTAAAATGACAACAGAAATTTCATAGCTATAAAATCCTACTTAACAGTTTGAATACATTAAAAGTTAAAAGCCGATATGAAAACTGAAGATGCAGTTGCACATTTAGAGTTCTAGAGGTCATATTTTGATAGATAGAAAGTCAGTTTATAGCAAGAAAAACCTTAATTTCGGCTTACACGACATATTAAGGTTTGGAAAAGTTTACTAAAACTGAAAGGTCGATTTTTGAGCAATATGTGAAAGCTTTGAACACATTGGTAAGGTAAAATTAACCATTTTTGAAAATATATGTAAATTCAGCTGAGAAAAATATATTCAAAATAAAGCACAATACCGTGCTAACAGTTTTCAGTAAGTGTTATTTAAATTCATGAAGTCACTGGGTTATGTTTTGTAAGATTTTTGGCAATAAGAATACATTAGTAAGATGGCTAGTACTGAAAACATTCAAGTGGACAACTTTACATAAATTCATAAGAAATCAAAGAAATTAGGTAGGGACTTCAAATTAGCAAAACTTTCAAATTAGAACTTGTAGTATCATATAAAGTAGGTTTTACACATGTCAGTTAGTTATATAGGGGTTTGAAATGTATGATTTCACAACATTTTGGCTCAACTTTGGTTTAACCTGCTAGAAAATAGTAAACATGGCATTCTTAGTACCAAATTAAATAGCAATAAATTAGAAGTAGATGCAAAATTGTGAAGAAGTTTTTGAGTTAAACAGAAAATAATTTTTATGGCCAAACTGTTGAACCTACGAAAATTTTCATAAGTATTAAAATTAACCTCTTTTATTCAACCTAACTACTGCCAAACTTTCAGATCAACAGGAATATTTTGAGTCACTAAGGTTACAAGTATGACAAAATCAGAAGTGCAGGTATACATTATTTTCACACTTTGGGAGGTCACATGACTGGCGAGGAGGAAGAATTGTGGCTGAATGGCGCTAGGTTACTTATACAAATGATGGGGACTAATTGTTGTCTATCGCTGGAAACCATTGGAGCAGAACGTGTATCGGTCTGAGCTCGCTTAGTGCGGGAAGACAGTAGTGGAAGCATTTTGTGATAGAATGTAAGCATCCATTTTAAGATTTTTAAGATTTTGGGAGCGTGGCAGAACAGTTCAAATTTTCATGTGAGTTTCATTCAGTAGCGGGGTTTAGTCTGGTCTGATTACTTATCATAACTTGCAGTTGAAATATATTGGTGAAGAATTTCGATTGCCTACAGATTGTTCGAACTTGTAAAATTTTTCTCAAGAATACAGTGAATTTTTAACTTTGAAATTAGAAGCAGTGATTTTTATTTAATGAACCTCCCTTTTCATTTTGAGGGTTTCAGAATGGTGGCGACTGAGAACTTTAGAACAATCTAATAACCAAGGCACAAAATACACTGTTATAGTTGAGCTGATAACTGTTTATCCTAACCCCGGTAAATGTTTTAGCCTTACAAAGCGTGAGATGCTAAAAGCTTGATGATGGAGTTAGAGGCATTGCAACATACTTTGGTCCATTGGCTACCATGACCTTCATATTAAATGGGCATTGCATGCAGTCACAACAGGGAGAGACGTTAACTCAACATCAAATCAACCCACCTCTCACAAATGCAAAAAAATAGTTGTTCTACCCTATATAAGAGGCGTCACTGACAGAATTGGAAAGCTACTTTAAAAATTCGACATAAAACCTGTCTATAAAGCACACAGCAAGGTCAGTAACCAGCTCATCAAGGTTAAGGACAAGCTGCCCCCACTACAGATTGCCAGGGTCTGTGAAATTCAGTGCACCTGTGGCCGGGTGTACATAGGAGAAACAGGGCGCACTATAGAGCACAGGTTGCACAAGCATATCCGCAATTATAGATCCAATAACACCGAGAAATCCACCATTGCATGGCATGCAGCCAAAACTAATCATGCCATAAATTTTGTAAATACCACCCAAATTGTGAGCGAAGATAAATTGTGGTCAAGGTTGTTCAAAGTGGCATTGGAGATTGCCAAACGCCCAGAAAATGTTAATGAAGAGAATGGGCTTAAACTGCATGATGTAGGGCTCTCACTAGTGAGGACTGAGAAGGTTACGTGTCATCCCCATGAGACTGTGACACGCCCCCCAATGTACTGGTTCAGACTCTCTGATTGGCCGGGTAAACCGAACTCTCTAGACGGGTCATTGGCCTCGGTGATATAAGGGATCCACACACCAATTGAAGATGCTGTTCTGTCCAGAAGAAGACCACACAGGGATGATCGAAAGCACTGCTGCACACATCATGACATGGTGTCACCCGGACAGCCAAGAACCTACTTTCCATATGTTTTCTAGACAACCTCATTCCTAGCAGCTTCTCATTTCTTCGTGGTTCCTCCCCTCACCCCGACTATTCTGTTTCCCACTTGATTGATAATGAGCTAACACTCATAATAAAAATGTATCTTGTGGGTCTTATTTATAATTTACTATTAATTAATTATGATTATATTGAATATTGAATAATTGCAAAAAAGAGGAATAATTTATTTGTAAGCATTTGTAAATATAAATGTGTCATAAATCGACTTTTTATTGTAACATCAAGATGACTAAATGGATGGCAGGTGTATTTATCTTTAAAATATTGAAAAGGTGATTCAGTAGCTACGGAATAAAACAGTTCACTTTCCCAAAAATTCTTCAAATTTATTTAAATGAAATCAAAAGTTCAAAACAGCATTCTCAAAGTTGATTAGGCAAATCGAACAGTCGTTCCCAAAAGTTTGCGGATTGGGGAGAGAAGTTAAGACCGACCGACACCCCTGATGAAAATTACAAGTTCATGTTAATAAACAAGTACCGCGCCCCGAAGCCAAGGTCCCATGATGGCCGACCCGGTGGTACCAACCCAAATCCTCAGCTACCAACCTCACCGGCGCCCAACACACTTATAACATCTTGATAGCACAGCTCCGTAACTAGAAAAGATGGCGTCTTCACACCGCCTCATGTTATATACCCTTGCTGACGTCAGAGCCAAAAAACAGCTTTCCGCTAACACTTAGAAAATTTAGGCCTGAAATATCTCGGTAACTAAACAATTATACGAAACTTTAAGTGTGACAGTGTTTAGACTTTCTTAATAGTGAAATAATGGATATATAGTGAATAACTTTGAATATCTGGTTTTAAAGATCTTGGCGTAGGAGTGAACTATTTTCCTACCCTGGGGAATTACTATTGTTCTAGAAGCTTCTTTATTTCGTCATTTTTATAAAACCACAATTTACACAAATAATATTATTATCAACGTGTTCTGCCAAAATTCCTGAGTTTATTGGTGTAACTTTTATTAAAATTGATGCACTGATAGTTTAATTACAGGGTGTATAAAATTTACTAAAAAATGCTATTTCAGTTTTAATTTAATAACTTTACTTCTATTACTTTTATCCGAAATGTAAAATTACTCAAATATTCTCTGAATTAAATGACGTGTTCTGAAAGTTGTCTCATCTCTGTATCTGATTTTTAGCAGCTGTAAATAATTTCTAAACTATGCACGTGCTTTTCGTTGTGAAATAAATTTTAAGTCTTTATAGAATCGGTTCTATTACTTGAAATTATTATGTGTGATATTAGATTTTTGGTTCTTTCCGGAAATCTACTTTTTATTTCGAAAACTGTCTAGGATTTTGTGATAAAAAATGCCAAAAGTGAAGTGCATCTGACGAAGTATTAAAAATTGATTTAAGTATTAAAAATTGATTTAAGTTATTTACACGTTCAGAAACTACGAAATTTTAGTGAATTTATATTTTAATTGCCTTATTACTTCCTTAAAATTACTTTATTCTGTTTGAAAGTGTGTAAAAACAGTGAAATCCCAAATATTAGAAATTTATTGTGTGGTGAACAGAATTATAACGGATTATCATTTTTCAGGTTAGTAACAGGTTTTAATATTATTATAGGAAGTTAATTTAGTTGATTTATTAAATATTGAGCTACTTTATTGCTCGTAATTCGCTTTAGAAATGACAAAATGCTCCCAAGTAGAAGCTCACAATTTCAAAGTTGGATTATTAATGATTATTTAATTTTCAGTTGATTTAAAGTTTATTTATTGTTATACAAAGTTTATATCCAGCATTTAGCAACTACTGACAGTCTTTCCTGCATTTAAATTGGTTTAGAAACTGTGAAGTTAACCTATAGCAAAATTTATTATTTGAAATTGACTATGAGTGATTTAACCTATTTCCTCCCAAACTAATGTTTTCTTTCTGTTATAAAAGGTTTACTTTAGGGCTTTTATTTACTTTTAAATACTTTTACTGTTCCTAAAAGGGTTTATTTAGTCTGTTTGGTTACAGTATCTGCATGCTATATAAAGCTTCACTCTCATAACCTATACACGAAATGAAACTACCTGTTACTAAAGAGTGAGCTTTCCCCTTAATACCTAAAGGTGAGAGGCTAGAATTTGCTAAAATTCTAAGGTGCTTACATTATGTACACCAATCTGGTCCAAATTTTCATTCCTGCCATCCAGATACACTACATATGTGTACAGAATTTATAAACTAAAATAATATCAAATTCTTAACAAATTAATTATCTGAGAAACCATTTTTTGGACTTTAACCATGCCTGGTACCTCATAAATGAAAATGGCCGCCAAGCTATTGTTTCTATCCAACAAATAAAGTTATTTGTACAAAATAACACTGTAGACTTCTTGCTAGTTGAAAGATGATTTGTTTTAGATTAAGTTTCTTAACATTGTTTGGTACCAGACAAAATCAGACATCAAACTTATTTTCCAAAATAATGAGATTGTAGATTAAGCACATTCATATAATATGAACTTCCTTCGAACCACCTGTGTTAGTAAACATCTTGAAGAAAACCATTAGTAGCACTGGCCTTCCTCAGCTACTTAGAATGGTTCCTACATTGAGTCGCCCTCTACACGCACATCCTCCATGTCTACTTTTCAGCTGAAATATGTTCAAATTACTAGTTCCGGCTACACCTAATATTCATTCTGAGTGTTGTGACACTATGGTGGACTGACAAAAGACTTGTTTTCAATCTCATGACCTTTTAATTTTAGTTTGTTGTAGATTGACATTTAAACATTCTTTTACCCTGTGAAGACTTTCTCTCTAAGTGTTATAGTTTCAGAGGTAAAAATTCCTAAAGTTAAAAATCCAAACACTTTACTCTTACTTGAAAAATTCTTGATCCTTTAGGTGAGTTTTGATATTAAAACAACCTATAAAAGTCCCCCAACTTTTGGGTTATGTTACAAAACTGTCCTTACTGTATTTCAGGAAAATAAAGTATTTATGCTATTGTGTTATATTTGGTAAATTTTGATATTTAATTTTTTGAGAACTACAACTCCATCCAAGCTAAAATAAACTTCATTCCCATTCACCAAAATTCTACTTTCCAATGTTATTTTAATTTCGTCCCTAAGGTATTGTCTTCCGGTACATTTCTTTATACTATTAGAATCTGTTTTTTACAAGGATCTGTGTCATTGTCAGCCATGATGATGAAACTTTAATTTTACTTTTAATGCCTGAATATTACTGTAATCCATAAGCAAAGTAGATATTTGTGACCAGTAAAAATTTATCTTTCATTTGAATGTACTTTCCTTGCTGGCAGTATCATAATTCTGCAAATTTTCAACATTGTGCAATCCATAAATTTCTATTTCCTTGTCTAGAAAAACCTACTTTTGTATAGCTATCAACTCTATCTTTTCATACATTGTCTATCTCTTTATGCAGAACATTTTGAGGGATTATTCATTACTGTACATTGAAAATTAAGTTTTTTATCTTAGAAAAAGCTGGTTCTGATGCAGCTTCATCATATGGTTATTTATTCTTTAATTCTTCACGCCCCTCTAACAAAATTTTCCCTGAATATCATACCTCAATTGAATCATAATTTTACTTTATGCCTCTGAAAATGAATGAGGCCAAAGGGCTTATAAAATAGGTAAATCTCTCTACATTACTTTCAATGACTTACAAAGTAGGTTGAACTCTTCTTACTAACATGTTTTTTTACTCTTATAAAGCTTGGAAACTCTTTTAAAAGTGGTTTGCTGTAGTTTTTTTTTTCTGTGTGCGACAGACCCTTTTGACTAATTTTGATGATATACTGGTAAAAATAAAAATATATTACAAAAACTGTCTCTCTTTCATGTGTGATTTACTAGGAATGCTATTTAATTTAATTTAATTGCGATGGAGCACAGGCTCCGGTGGCAATTTCCCTACACATCCATCTTCACCCCGTCCTGCACCCACCTACATTTGTCCTCTACAAATTTTGTCTTTAAATTCTTTCAAAGTTTTCGGTAAATTATTCATAATTTCTCTTGGTAACTCATTCCAATCCTTGACAACCTTACCTACAAAAGAGAATCTTCCCATACCCTTGTGCCTGAAATCGAGTGCCGGCTTGTGGTCATGGTCATCTTTTCCCTTCCATGAACTACTTTTCATACCTATTGCAATATCTTTCCATGCCTCATCGCCAGTATATGCCCTGTACACTCCCATGACCCTCCTCATCCTCCTCCTATCTTGCAATGAATCCCATTCCAGCTCCTTTATCATATCCGTCACTGATTGCATTCTGCGATAATTTCCAGAAACAAATCTACCAGCCCTTTTTTGCACCCTCTCCAACTCCTGTATTTGATACATAAAATGAGGGTCCCATACTACACTACCATATTCGAGCAATGGTCTGACCAAAGTTTTGTAACCCAATTCCTTTACTTCTCCCGTACATCCCCTCATCACTCTCTCCAACAAGTGCAGAACTTTGAAGCCTTTTCCTACCACCTGTCCAATGTGTCCTGCCCAGTTAAGCTTGTTATCAAAAGTAATGCCAAGATATTTACGTTTCAAGTCTTCAGCAAGCAATTCTTTCACCACCTTATATTTATAATTAACCTTTGGTTTTTTATTTGTGTATCTAATCAGTTGACTCTTTTTTGCATTTATCTTCATTCCATGTTTACCAACCCAACTAGATATCCTGTCCAGATCACCCTGCAACTGTTTACAATCCTCTATTGTTTTGATTCTTTTATACAGCATTATGTCATCTGCAAACAATCTAATTTCAGATAGTAAACAATCAACACAATTATTCATTAGAATAATTAATATCAATGGTCCCAATACGCTACCCTTTGGCACACCCATTTTTACTTCCACTTCTTTTGATACTACATTTCCTACACTAACTTTTTGTTTTCTACCTTTTCTATTATTGTTGCTACTTTCATTTGGGATATTTAAAATCATAATAGTTAAGTATTGAATGTTATACTAATTAAGAAAATCTGGGAGAACAATGTTAGCCAAATATTAATATCTTTAAACAGGCACCTATTAGGAAATTTTTTTAAGAAAGAAAAACTGATAAACAATAGATGAAAAATTATTGTGTTGACTTATACAAATTTGGGTGTATGTGATAATGTAAAGACAATTTTAATTTTTTTTTGTTGCAATTAAAATATGACAGAATCATTTTCAATATAAATTTTCAAATAATTTTCCGGCAGAATCAGAGATAACTTCTCGGCTAAGTATTTATTATTGAAAACCCTAACAGAAAATATTAAATAGATTTGTAATTCTAAAATCAATTGGCAATTTGTGGTTCGAAAAATTTGTGTTTTATGACTGTCATCTATTCTTCTTGTTTCACATCATGCCTTATCAGTATATACTTCTTATGTAGTATAAAAATGTGAACAGTTTCTAAAATTACTGTAGTTCATTTCTGTTTTATGCCTGCTTTTACTTATGAATAATGTTATCAATAAAATTACAGAATAATCTGAATTATGCAATTTGCATACGTAAAGAAGCTGGTTATTGCAGCATTACTTACAGCAATACCAAACAGTTCCAACTTGTCAACATTGATGAAGGTATGTTGAGACCTTAGTATCCTATGATCTTCATTGCAAATAATATTATTCACTCTACTGAATATTACACATTGTATTGCATTTCTAACACACCATTAAGTCACTACTAAAACTTAATAACTGGTGATATGATGATAGTTTAAGAATTGCACAATGGGACTGCTTTTATGAGAATTGTCTTTAAACAAAAAACTTATGTACATTTCGTTCCTTATTTGAAGTACATCTCTTGTACATAACAAAAGGCTGGAAGGGCTTTTGCATGTCTTCTTTGTTATGACCACATATTTAAACATATTTAAGGATGCATTCTTCAATGACAACTTCATTTAAGGTAATAGAAGATAATAACAAGGCAAGTTATTTTCAGGCCAAATGTTGCTGTACAGCTACACTCCTTTTAACTAGTGCATTAGTTTGAATAAGAAATAAACTGCACAAAATAGCGCCATATTGTTTTGTCTTTTTTAAGGTGGAATGTTGTGCAGTTTCCATATTATAGATGAAGATTGGTTGCATGTGTGACATATTGTTTTACAGGTGAAATTTGAATTCAGTCAGTAAAATGTCTTCATAGGGGTTTCACAGAAGTGCACACATTAGTGATATTTGGGTGAGAAAAAAAATCTTTGCTAGTGAAAGAGCAGAGTTTTAATTTGGAACAGACAAAGAGTCCAACATGGGGATTATGCTTGTGGACACCAACAGAAGATGAACTTATACTAGGCTTAGCTTACATGTAAATGGAAGGCAGAAAATGATGCTTACCATCTTATGCAGCAACCAGTGCTACCTGTCTTTTTCAATATTTAATTTTTTCTGGTTAAAACTTTTTGTTTTCTGTTAAAATATAAATAAACATAAATTTGCACTGTATGGTTAATTTAGGGTCATGTTGGCATAAATACCTCATTGGAAATTCAATAAAAAAAATGTGAGGCTAGCTTTAAATAATGTGTACTCACATCAGAATTTTTTTTGCTTAATTGAATTAATGTTTTCATTGTAGAAGGAGAATCAACAGTTCCTTCTGGGCAAGCTGGAGCAGGAGCAATAAGTTGTACTGATGATTACATCATTATCTCTGGTATGGGTATTCGGCTGTGTGGTGATCGTTTTAACGATGCTTCTGTAAATATTGATTACACTCAGGATGCCCCTGTTACAGGTAAGATTAGCATTTTGCTAAAAAAGCTTATGGTAATATAATACCTCACTTAATACACATTGTGGATATATCTGGTATACTGCAGTGTGATGTTGGACCATATTGTATATGCAGTTCTTTTAAGTTACTACTTTGTACGTTGCAATAAAGTCTTCAAATGTTTACCGCCGAATTGTGTTGTGAAAACACAATATTTCAATGACCAGCTTTATAGTCTTTCTCGGGTGTGAAAACACCTGGTTGGCTGACGAACAGATACTGAGACAGCAGGTGCAGCAGCAGCTGCAGAATTATCTGGCATAGATTAGCTACAGTGTCATTGACAGTACCAAGATTGCTTGTAGAGTTTTTGACCTATCTTCTGTTAAAGTCATGACTTGCTGTCATCTGATTGGACTAAGTCCATCTGCCTTTTTTTTTTAGTCAGGATCCCTACTCATTGAAACATATATAAATCTGTTTTTTTTTTTAGTATAATGTTTTCGTATGTCCGCAATGTTTTTGGATTTTTAAAGTTTATAATTTTTTTTGTTCTAAACCTATCGGGGGATTATTTACATGGATATATATACAAGGGAGCCTAAATTAAGAAAGTTTTTAACCTACTTATTCTAATGGAGGGTAATAAATGTATGAAATGGCCTATTTAAATTTATTGGAGGGTTTGTTGATAGATGCATTTAGAACCTACACATAACTGTTGGGGGCTAGGTGTTATGGAGGTTGGTGCAGGTAAATATTATATAAATATCATCAGAGTCAGTTTTTGTCATTTGAAATTAGACAATTCCTCTGACTTGTCTTCTATTTCTGAAATTAAATCCTATCAGGAAACAGAACATTTTTGGAAGAAGATTTCAGACATTTTCTTGATTGTGTCAATAAGTGTTGGAGAACAGATGGCTTTTCTGACTGCCCTGTTGTTTGAGGAGATTTGTCTCCATGGATAGGCTGTCACCTGTCAGCGGGAGGTAGAGGCCAGCTAGTTTTGCTAGCAATTTGTTTTTCATACTAGCTATGTGTTTAGATTCTCTGTTTTAGGTAAGGGTGGCAGGGACTGTAATGAGTTACCAAGAGAAATGATTAATAATTTACCGAAAATGTTGAAAGAATTTAAAGATAAAATTTGTAAACAGCAAATGTAGGTGGGTGCAGGATAGGTGGAAGATGGGGGTATGGGGAAATTGCCACCGGAGCCTGTGCTCCATTGCAATAAAATTAAATTTAATTTAAAAAAAGTCATCTATCCATACCTCACATGAGCCTACTGTCTAGTCAAAGTCCCAAGTACTTGGAAAGCCCACCAAGTTTAATTCCAAGTCTTTAATATGCAATTTTATGCCTGAAATATTAATTCTTGTTGAGAAAATAATCAGTTGGTATTATGCTTCCTTTATTTTGAGACATTACAAGTTACACCGCTGTCTTAGCTTTTCAGGATGCCTCTGTACTTTTCCAATGGTGTTGCTTGCATATATTGTGGTGTCATTAGCATATAGAGATATTTTACTTTCAATCATCTTTGAACTGTCATTTGAATATAAGTTAAACAGTGGTAGTCCAAGCCTGCTTCCCTGTAGGACACTAGTTTCTATGTTCTTAAGCATGCTGTTTTCTTTGTCATGGCACACAAAGAATTTTCTGTTAGTTAGAAAGGAATGCAGTAGAGGTCTGATATTGTCTGGTATGTTGTACTGATGCAGCATGTACAGTAGACCTTCATGCTAAATTCAGTCAAAAGTTTTCTCTATGTCAATAAATATTGCAGCAGTACCACTACCTGCCTGCTTTTCTTTGCAGATATGCTCCACAAGCCTTGTAAATTGTTGAACTGTACTATACTTCTTTCTGAAATCAAACTGCTATGCTATAATGGTGCTGTTAATTTTTAGATAGATCTGCTTAGTCTTGTCAATATAACTCCTTCAAAAATTTTACCTAAGATTGGTAGTAGCAAGATGTGTATATAATTTCCTGGCATTATACTGCTCTTATTTGCTTTGGGAGTAGCTACTAATTTTGCTATTTTCCAAGCTGTCAGAAAATAACTTAGGTTCAGACATGCCCTGTAAATCATTGTTAAAAATCTAATGGCTTGGAGAGGCAGATTTTCTGTGGTCTGATGTGGATGAAGTGGTTTTCTATACTCAGAACATGTTCTTTCTGAGATTTGGTTACATTGTCAGCATGTTGGAAAGAAGTTGTGCTTTCCTAGTTGGTATACACAGGCCTTTGCAATCCACATTAATACCCAACAGGTTGTAATGTTTTGCTGACTAATTTCACAAATGTCCACATCTGTTTGTTTCTGGTGCAGCACTGTTTAAGTTTTGTAGGGGCACATTTAGCACAGAAGCTATGTCCTCAGCCTCCATGTCGAGTGTACCCACATCTGCAGAGTGCTGACGCTTTGAGGCAGGGGGCTGGGGATGTTGGGAGGATTTGCAGACTCCATGGCAGTGTGAGTTATTATGATAATATGTGAAAATGGCTGCCTATCTCACTATGGACAGGGTGTGTTATACTGGCCCTTACTTATAACCTTTGGGTATCCAAGACAGTGCAACCTACACATCATGCTCAAGGGTTCCACCCTGAGGGTAGGCCACAGAGCGGTAAATTCCTGTCGCTTCCTTGGAAAAAAGCCCTCGACTGTAACTAATTCACAGTTCGTGTATAACAAGATAGATAGATGAAATGGAATAAAGGCTGGCTGACTGGCTGGTGGCAGCAGGTAGCAGCATCCGTCTGGCAGGTAGGCTCAACAGTGAGTGAGTTGGAGACCAACAAGAAACTCAGACCTGGTGGTGCCAAACCATCTTGGCAATAAAGTCTCTCAAAAATACACAAAGGAAGCATACCTCTGTGACCAAACATCAGCAATGTCAGGGTTCTTACTTAATCACTGGCAAACTATCTGATCCATCTTTTAAGTCCATCAGTCAGCCATTGCGATCACCATGTCAAGAATTCCACTGAATTTGTTAAGATCATCAAGACCAACGATGAAACTTAATGATTCAGACATAATGGTGAGCTTTGACATCATTTCTATATTCACCCACATCCCATTGAAGGACACGCTGCAGCTGATACACCACCAATTTGAACCAGCGACTGTAGAACTATTCAAACATGTGCTGATATCAACATATTTCACTTGCTTAGGGGAATAGTATGAACAAGGGGATGAGGATGTCATGGGATAGCCATCTTCTATTGTATCTGCCAACCTATACATGATTTATTTCGATTAAAAAAAAAAAAAAAAAAAAAAAAGCACTGGATGATTTGGTTCTCAAGCCAACATGTTTTTTCTGATATGTAGGTGACACGTTTGTTGTGCGGCCCCATGGTAGCAGGATCTTAAATGATTTCCTGCAGCATTTAAAGGGAATTCATCCCAACATAAAGCTTACAATGGAAATGTAAAAGGATGGCCACTTAGCTTCCCTCAACATCCTGATCAAAAGGAAGGAGGATGGAGCACTAGGGCATATTGCATACAAAAAAATTGACCCACACAGACCAGTTTAACACTGTTTTAAATATGCTTGTACACAGGGTTAAAGTGACTTCAGACAAAACAATATGCCACAGGAATTGGAATATTGGAGAACTGTCTTCAGGCAGAATGGGTACATGGAGAGACAGGTAAATAAGGCAATTGATTGTAGGCTGGAAAAAAATTCCATTTAAACAGGAAGAAATGCCTAGGACCACCGCTTTTATGTCATTTTCTGGAAACAACTCAAGAAAAATTGGCAGAATTCTCACATGACATGGACTAAAAGTTTCTACCAACCACCAGCCAAAATACTGAATTACCTCCATTCAGTTAAGTATGACTTTCGCCTTAAAGTTTCCAGAATTTACAGCATTTGGTGCGAGTGTGGCAAGACTTACATCAACCAAACTATCCATACTGTACAAAACTGATGTAAAAAACACAAACGCCAACTCTGCCTCTAGGACAACACAGCAAATCAGCGATTGCTGAGAATGTGTACAACCATCACTACAGGGCAGACTTTAACAACGATAAGATATTGGCTAAAACTTCACTTTTTTGGGATTCAATAGACAAAGAAACAATCAAAATTTAATTTGCTGATAACTTGAATAGAAACAGTGGGCTATGTCTTAGTGAGGCAAGGAAAGCAGCCTTGGCGAAACTCCGCAGAGAGCGTGGTACAACTATCCAGCTGCTGCCATACATGACTGCATGGGCGGCAACAAAGATCTACAGGCACGCCCACTGGCACCCAGACTCTGGTCATGGGTGGCAGACAGAGCTGTTGGGTACATAACAAAGTGTGGTAGTAAGCTGTCTCAGTATATGTCGATCAACTGCCCAGTACAGATGTTTTCGCACCTGAAGAAGATGACGTAGCTTGTCGTCAAAATATCTTGTTTCCACAACACAATTCAGCGGTGCACTCGTAAAGACTTTATTGCAATTATATGCCGGGAAAGTCTCCGTTCTTACTTTGTACGTTTATGAAAAGATGAATCCCATTAATTTATACACATATTAAAAGTGTATACAGAATATTTCATTATATTTGAACAATAAAAATAAAAAATAAAATGTTTGGGGTGCTTCAGCACACTACAGACAAAGAACCATCTATTTTTTTAAATATTTTAAATGCACCTGTTGCAAGTTGGAATAAATTATATTAATGCAAACCCCACTTGCCTTATTTTGACATGATTTTTATTTAAGTACAGCCCCTGGTCCTGTGGGTAAAATAGATATTATTCATATTGATGTGATGTTAAAAAGTTTAGAAATTGGACAAAAGTTTCCATAAGTATATATCATTTTTTTAATGACTAAAGCATAAGCTACTGTTGAATTTTGATGGGGTTTCATGTACAGCTCGTGGCTTCCCACATGAAATAGGGTGTATTTCATTTTTATGACATCATAAATCTGATAAATTTAAGTTAATTTTTTTGCTATATACATTTCACACCCAAACTGCTGAATTTTATTGGGTTTTTGATTAATGTACACTGCATGGGCAAACAGAATAATGTGATGTGGTTTATTTTGATGTTGTTAAGGTTCTTTGGGTGGTTTTATTTACTGCTTTAATTAATTAATAAAGTCCACCAAAAAAAACAATGTATGTTGATGCTCGTTTATTTTCAATCAAAACAAGTCTGCGACATTCACAAGCATAGTTGTTACAATCCAAAGATGCAATACTGACTTACTGAATGAAAACTTGCATGAATGTCTCTGTAACACTGAATGAATACTTAATGCAAACTGACTTCTCTGTCCAGGCGATCTGTTTATATAGAGTCTATCGAATTTACGAGAATTCTTCAAAGGCATCCGCCCGATATTTCTCGATCATTAACAATCACTCAAACAATCAAACATATTAAAAACAATCGGAATTGATACAAAATTAATTAATAACATTACAAAATGATTAGAAATGGTAATTAGAGACACTTGAATACAAAATTATTTACAGAAATCCTTTCAAATGGTGGAAAATTGTCCTGTAGACATCGTAACATACATTAGTACAAGTAATTACAAACTTTTAATAAATTCTCTTGCATCATTCGGTTCTTAAACATATTAAATGGTCTTTAAATAATTTTCTTACCTAAAACAAAGTCTATATACACTTATTTACAAGAATTTACAAAATAAACATATCAAATCACTTTCAAGCAAACTTTGGCTCACTACAAATACTTCATGCAGTATAATGCTATTCAAATTCAGGTATTAGGGCTGTTACAACCCCTCCCCAGGATTCACTTAATTTTACACAGATAAAATTGATTGAATCCGTCACGAATCTAAGCAGGTTGAATGTACACATAATGCAGACACGAACAGATTACAATCAATCAACCATAATGACTTTTACAATGAACAAATACAATTCTTCATCACATACAACATCTGCACATAGTCCATGACACTGATTTTGTTTACAATAATTGTCTTTTCTCAGATCCAATCATTTTATCATTTACTGTGTTTACACAACAAACGTTCAATGCCATCACCTTAAGTTACAATTATTTTCACTTCAAATTACACACTTGATGTCTGCTTGTTAACTACACCAGTCTGTTTACATTTTACAGCTGATAATTTGTCACCACAATGTAAAAAGTAACAACATCATGAAAACACTAAAATTTTCTACACAAAACTGTCACAAATTATACATTGAAATGCTTACATCTGCATCTGAGCTTAAGTACTCACACAAACTATTTACATGCATCAATTGACATACTTATTTACAAATTAGACATTTACACATATAGTGGCACATTTCATAAGTGATCACTTATTCATAAAAGGGTTTTAGGGCTTCAACATTATACACACCCTTACATTTACCACTCTCAGGGTCAATTAGCTCATAAGAGTTTTTCCTTGGTATAGACTCTATCCTGAAAGGGCCTTCAAACAAACGGTTAAACTTACGAGTCTCTTGTCGCAAAGCTGACGACTTACAATGAACTTCAACTAACACCAAATCACCTACTTTATATTCTATACACTTCTGACCTTCATCATGCCTTTTCTTTCTCCTTGTTGCCTTTTCCTTTAAATTTTTAAGAGCTAAAGCTACCTTTTCCTCATAGTTGAAATTCTTTCTATTTGGAAAACTAACACATTCTCGAATTAATATGTTAGCCGGTTTCTTAAACATCAGCTCAATGGGTGGTATTTCAGTTGTATCACTAGGTATAGAGTTAATTACATTTTCAAAATTTTCTACTTCACATGCCCACTTACTGTGTTGGTCTGTACAATATGTCCTAAACCAACGTCCAATTTCCCTCATTAGGCGTTCTACGGGATTTCCTGCTGGATGATAAGCAGAAGTATGTATAACCTCTATTCCTTCTTGTTCAAGTTTTTCTGTCCACACTTTACTAGTGAATTGCGGGGCATTGTCCGAAAGCACCCTCTTAGGTTTACCTACCTTCTGACAATATTCATACCGAGCGTGGTGGTGTAACGGATAGCGTTCTGGCCTCGCATTCGGGAGGACGGCGGTTCGAATCCCCGTCCGGGCATCCAGATTTGGGTTTTCCATGGTTTCCCCAAATCACTCCAGGTGAATGCCGGGATGCTTCCTTCAAAAGGCCATGGCCGAATTCCTTCCCATTCCTTGCCCCCATCCTTTCCCGTCTCTAAAGACCACGTTGTTAAAAAGGGACGTTAAACTGTTACAAAAAAAAAAAAAAAAAAAAAAAAAAAAAACAATATTCATCAATCACCTTTCTGACCAAAATTTTAGCCGTAGACTTCTTTACAGGGTAAAGTTTAACGAATTTGGAAAAAACATCAAATAAAACTAAAACTTGGGTCACCCCTCCCCGAGACATGGGTAGCGGGCCAAGAACATCAGCAGAAACTAATTCCAATACACTACTTGGGATGATATTTTGCATTTTCCCCACTCGTTTAACACTATCTATTTTAGATCTTTGACACACTTGACAAGATTTTAATAGCTTCGAAATCTTCCTTCTCATATTATAGAAATATGTATCTTCCCTTAACACTCGGTAACACTTGGATGGCCCATAATGCCCGTAACTATAGTGGTGATGCCAAACAATTTTTTCAACCAAACTTTCTGGAAGCCATAACTTCCAATCATCCTCATCTTCACTAGTCCTTCTAAACAATACTTCCCCATGCAAAGTATAATATTTCTGAAGCTTATCTCTGTGTTCTGGGCTATCAAGATTAGTTTTTACTTCTACTATAGCTACATCTTTGTCCTGTTCGTCTTTGATTTTCGCAAGGAACACTTAACCTCAGTTTCATACGGTACTCCTTTTAGATAAGCAATTCTAACCTCAGTCTGTGGTCCTAGACATCGCTTTTCAGAATCTAGACCTAACGGTAGACGTGACAAAGCACCTGCAACTTGATTTTTACTAGCAGGTCTATACCGAATCTCTAAATTATATTCCTGCAGAACCAATGCCCAACGGGTTAACCGACTGTGGACTAACTTACATTCTAATAAAAATGAAAGAGCCTTATGGTCTGTATATACAATAATTTTTCTACCTAACAGTAGGTACCTAAACTTAGTCAAACCCCACAAAATAGATAAGGCCTCCCGTTCAGTAATTGTGTATCTAGTTTCAGCTGGCTGTAGTTTTCTACTGGCAAAAGCAATAGTCCTAATATCCGGTTCTCCATTGATTTCCACTTCCTGGAAGACATGTACTCCTAACCCGTAGTCAGAACTATCTGCGGCAAGGCAAAAATCTAGATCCCAATCTGGATAATAGAGGATATTGGAATTACATAAGTCATCTTTGATTTTTTGAAAATCTCTTTCACATTCTGAGGACCACACCCACCTGACACTTTTTTTAACCAAATCTCTTAAGGCTGGACTATTTAAAGCTTGTCCCTGAAGAAATCTCCTATAGTATTCACACAATCCAAAGAAACTCTGTAGTTGTTTCTTATCCCTAGGTCGGGGAAAATTCTTAATGGCATTTATTTTATCATTACTAGGCAAGATCCCCTGTGGTGTAATACGATGGCCCAAAAATTCAACCTCTTTTTGCAAAAATGTACATTTCTTTAACTTAATCGTCATACCCCCCTTTCTCAATGCTTCTAAAACTTTTCTAAGTAGCACCCAATGTTCCTCAAGTGTTTCTGACATTATAAGAATATCGTCTACGTATATCTCTACTTGTTCAAGCAATTCCTTTCCTAACACACTATCCAAAGCACGAATAAAGGTAGCCACAGAAATATTTAACCCAAATGGTAACACTCTAAAGTTATAACAACGGCCATCAAATAGAAAGGCAGTGTATTTCCGGGATTCTTCTGAAAGAGGGACTTGCCAATAGGACGCAGTCAGATCGATAGACGAAATATATCTTTTACCTTTAAACCTGTGCAACAACTCACTGATAGGTGGAGGATGATCCCGTTCTGTTACTAAATGCTTGTTTAATGTGCGAGCATCCAGCACTAGTCGCACAGAATTGTCCGGTTTTATTACCACAACCAAGGGATTATTGTAAGGACTCCTTGACCTCTCTATTACCCCCCACTCTAACATTCGATTTATCTCCTTATTCACCTCATCTCTTTTGGTCAAAGGGATTGGATATGGCTTAATAAAGAAAGGCTCTTCAGACTTTACAGTAAGCTTGCACTCATAATTTTTTATCAGACCTGGTTTGTCAGAAAATACGTCCCTATATTCTTCAATTAGACATTTCAGCGTTTCTTGTTGGGCTGATGGTAATAGTTTCATACTGTTTGGGTAATTAATAACGTTTCCTTCGCTTATCTCCTGACCTTCAATCAGACTATTAATCTCACTACTCTGCCTTAACACATTTACACAAATCTGTGGTAATAGTTTGTCACAAACTCTAGCTACACCCGCATCCTTATATTTAACTCTCACATGATCTACTTCTTGTATGCCTTACCAAACAGTCTTCTCAAAATCAACCCAGTATTCCCCACTGTCTAATTTAATCCGTAAGTTACCTTCTCCACAGTCTACCAAAGCCTTTACTTTTGTAAGCCAATCCATGCCTAAAATGCAATTTATATTCAACTTAGGGACTACATACATGGGTATTTCTACATTTACAGTCCCCATACAACCTTCCATCAACATTTCCTGCTTAATTCTCTTACTACGAGAACCAGTAGCAGTAATAACTGTCATACTACTAACGGGTAACACTTCAATTTGATTGGTGCTTTCAATCTCATTAAATAATCCCTCAGCGAGGCAAGAAACCTGTGACCCAGTATCAATAAGAGCATCTATTTGTTTATTAAAAGCATTAATTTGCACTATGGGAACTTTATCTAAAACTTCATTCTTATCCTCCACCTCTTCCAATAAATCTTCTCGGGGATTATTCATAAAAATGGTATTAACTCCATAGCAGTTGGCACCTGGACTCACCTTCTTATCCACCACTGCGGGGCCCATAACAGGGGTGGTCTTTAGTTTGCCTGCCCCCCATGCTGCCTTTCCCTTTCAGATTGAGGGTTCTGTTCTCTCACTCCCCCATTATTATTCCTCCTTGCGTAATTATCACGATCCCATCCCCTGGATCTACCATCCCTTGACCCATTACACCTTCTAGGGGGACTCCTGCTGCCCCTCCTATGGTGTTGATGGTGGTAATGTTGTTCATTGAATGACTCCTGGGCATCCAAGCGTCTCAACAATTCAGAAACTCTATCCACATTTACTACATCCAAAGTGGCAATTAAATTTCTTGTTTGCTGGGGTAACCTAGCTCCTATCAAATCAATGAATTCTTCCTCTCCATAAGGATGGTCTAAATACTTACAACGGATCCAACATTTATGAAAAAAATCATGTTGAGTTTCCCGACCAGGTTTATAGGGTCTACCAGTCATCAACTCTCTCTTTTCTTGAATCTGCCTGCTTGTCGACCAAAAATGTTTCAAAAAGTTTTCTTTAAACAGCTTGTAATCAGTCACTTCCCTAGTTTGTCTATCACCCCATGCCCTAGCATAAGATTTTAGATGTTTACCCACAAGTGCAATTTTCTTACTATCGGGTAATAAATTAAAATAATCTGACCTTTCAAAATTATCTATAAATTCAATAGGGTGAAGCCTCCCACTATCATCATAGAATTCAAATTCTTCTTTTACATCGACACTGAAATTTGGACTACCTGTTAAGGGAACCTGACTTAATTGAATCTGCAACCCAGTAACCCTTTTCTCTAACTGATTAACGTTAGATTGGGTTGTCTCCAATCCCTGGGTAAGTTGTTCCTGATGATTTACCAATGTATTAATATTTAATCCCACCTCTTGTCTCAACTCATTGACCCTTTGAGCAACTTTACTATCACTGGCTTGGAATAAAGCAACATATTCCTCCTTTATCTTATCACAATTTTCACTGACTTCTTTATAAATCAAATTCACACATTCAGTCTTATTCTATTCACAAATTTCTGTAACCTTTTCAAATTTTTCCTTACATTCTGTTACTACCTTCCCCAATTTAGAATCTAAATTGTTAATATCCTCCTTGAATTGAGAGCTAAAACCCTGAAATTGCTCTGCGATTTTAACATCACAACATTTAGTCAAATTAGAGAATGTTTTGTCATTGTTTTGTTGCAGTTGAGAAAACTGATCATTGATTTCAGAAAATTTGTTATCCAATTTGGAAAACTTAATATCAAATTGGGAAAACTGAGACTTAATTTCAGAAAATTTGCTATCATTATCACTTTTTAACTCATTCCTTAACTCACTCCTAAATTCAGAAAATTTATTATCGAATTTACCATTGATTTCTGCAAACTGAGAATTGATTTCAGAAAATTTGCTATCGAATCTGGCTACAAAAGACTCTAGAATTGCTTGCAGGTTCTGATTATCAGCCATTTTTAGTAATTATCAAAATCAACATAAAAAGCAAAATTAAGGAAAATTGAAATCTTTCCAATCTGCCACACATTAACATGCAAAATAAATCACTTGAATATTCAATGCCGTACTTACAGTTATTCCTCACTTTTGTATCACATTAAATTTCACTTAGAAGCACTTAATTGATCATTAAACACCACACTGACTTCAAACACTTAACCACACTTTTCACAATCCACTGTAGGAAGACGATTTTGAGGCCGAAGGAAATCCACTCGTCGTCGGAAGATTACAGCCGATTCCCGATGGAAAAATCTCCGCCTTAGGCCGAAGAAGGTCCGCTTGCCGTCAGATCCGTGTCGCCTATATAAGCTCTACGTGTGGCGTAGCCGGTCGAAATTTTCTCGCAGGTTATTTTCGCTTATCGCCGATAATCCGTCGCAATTTCTGCAGATTCTTTTTAGAAGATAAACATCCCACAGATGTTTAAGAACTTCTCGTCATGTCAACGGTCGCCATGTTAAGGTTCTTTGGGTGGTTTTATTTACTGCTTTAATTAATTAATAAAGTCCACCAAAAAAACAATGTATGTTGATGCTCGTTTATTTTCAATCAAAACAAGTCTGCGACATTCACAAGCATAGTTGTTACCATGGAGGAAGGAATATATGGAGACGACGCAAGGGACCTTCGCCACATACTGGAGTGAAACCGGGTGGAGACAAGTGGGGAGGGGAGGCCGCCATATTGCTTGACCAGAGAAACACGGAAATATGCACAAAAACCTCAAGGAAATAATAAGACAACCGTGATGGATTATTATGTAACTCGACGAGACACGTCAAAAATGAAGAATAAAATTTTTTGATATCGTGCTTAGTTCTCGAGATATACTGTCTCAAAAGAGTGGAGTTTCTGGTTGAAATTCAGAAGAAACGTCCCCAAAGTCAAATTTGGTGATAGATTCTTATGTAACACGACGATACAAATCGAAAATAAAGAATACATTTTTTTTATATCATGCTTAGTTCGCGAGATATACTGTCTCAAAAGTGAGGTTGTTAGGTTATGAGGGGATTCAACGATAACCGTGGCGCCGCAATTTGATGACGAATTCTTATGTAACTCGATGAGGGAAACTGAAAGTAAAGAATAAAATTTTTTCATATCTCGCTTAGTTCTCGAGATATTTTACCTTAAAATTGACGTGATTAGGTTGATATGCGGCCTGGACCAGAAAAAAACTATCGCCATATCCATATTTGATGATGAAATCGAACGTAACTTAATGAGCAGGTAATTCTTTTTAACTTGAATAACAAACTGTTTATTTCTACAGTCCTTAAATTTTAGTTGATGTTCAAATCGGTTATATTTTCACATTCTATTTCAGTAATTGACAAGGAAGATTTCAAAATCTAGAAATATACTTGTAGACATATTTAAAAACAGAAACAAGTCATATCTGAAATTTAAAAAAAGCATAAGTCAATGTTTAGAGCTTTTTTTAAAAAAAATACTTCATAAAACCTCATAGTTTCTGAGCTTACTTTGAAGATATTGTACTGGTAGTGGCCTATATAATTTTGCTAGAAAAATCAGAAACTAACAGCTAATAATAAATAAATTGTTTGTTCTCTTCTGGTATACACCGCATTTCAACCTGACAACATTTCCATTAATATTGCCGCTACAAAACCGAACTATGTAGACACATCTAAACACAAGAAATGCATCGCGAACTACATTTCCGTCAACAAAGTTTATTTCATCACGTTTAGTAGTTCGCACAGCACAAATTATCACGATTAATTTCATCTTGCAATTTCAGTGCAAACTTAAACGTGAGTAATGCATGCAGAATACCATATTCACTGTGTCGCGATGAAAACATGACCCACTTAAATTAAATTTCCAACATTTGTCTACAGTAAGGCTAGCTTTTCAGGTGCAAAATAGTAACATATGCTAATTGTCTACACTACACCAACAAAAATTTGAGAATAATATGATCCTATTGAGAGCAATGAATAAATTTATAGCGAATTGTACTAATGTTGCGGTTGCCTGTCAGATACTTCAAGAACGATAATTACAATGTGACTTACTTATGAAACGCTATTCCAGGTTTTTTCCTATCTCGTCTGTTTGTGCAACCATATGCAGCACAACTTGGCATTATAGAAAACTTTAGAATATTAGAAAATGAGATATTCTCAGCAGCTGACACAGTGCAAACAGCCCAATGTTTTGGTACTCCTAAGATGTCCGCCGCGCTGGCACAGTTTTTTCACGAGGTTTCACGGATTTCGCGTTATCTCGTCTCCATATATTCCTTCCTCCATGGTTGTTACAATCCAAAGATGCAATACTGACTTACTGAATGAAAACTTGCATGAATGTCTCTGTAACACTGAATGAATACTTAATGCAAACTGACTTCTCTGTCCAGGCGATCTGTTTATATAGAGTCTATCGAATTTACGAGAATTCTTCAAAGGCATCCGCCCGATATTTCTCGATCATTAACAATCACTCAAACAATCAAACATATTAAAAACAATCGGAATTGATACAAAATTAATTAATAACATTACAAAATGATTAGAAATGGTAATTAGAGACACTTGAATACAAAATTATTTACAGAAATCCTTTCAAATGGTGGAAAATTGTCCTGTAGACATCGTAACATACATTAATACAAGTAATTACAAACTTTTAATAAATTCTCTTGCATCATTCGGTTCTTAAACATATTAAATGGTCTTTAAATAATTTTCTTACCTAAAACAAAGTCTATATACACTTATTTACAAGAATTTACAAAATAAACATATCAAATCACTTTCAAGCAAACTTTGGCTCACTACAAATACTTCATGCAGTATAATGCTATTAAAAATTCAGGTATTAGGGCTGTTACAATGTGACATTGAAATTAACTTAATTTTTTGCTGAACAAGATCTAAGCAAAAACCACAAGCGAGATTTTGATTGGGTTTTGATTAGCATACAACCTGTGATCTTGTAAGTAAAATAGGGTGTGTTTCATTTTTATGTGACATCAAAAACCTTAGAAATTAAATTAAAAAATTAGAAATGAATGATTTGTATTGTTCTGTTTCTAAGCTACAGAGAAGGAGTCAACACTTTTCTTAAACTTGTGTAACATATGTTTAATTTTGATTATTTAGTGTGTTATTATATCCAGTAAAAGTAAACCTTATCATGTTAAGCTCCATTAAATCCTCAAATTCAATTCCTTTATCACTGCTTGTGATAATAAGACTTTTATGTCAGTGCTAGTGTATTTTGTTTCTGGTTACAGTGAGATATCTGCAAGAATATTACTCCCTTTTATGATGTTCTCTTATTATTATCATTAATATTCTGCAATGTAACATATGCCCCCTATAAACTGTTGCTCAGTATTTGAAGCAATGTGGTCATCCCTCAGTAATTTATTCCAGCCCTTAGTTAAAAAAAAAATTTGTTGCCTCCTTTATTCCTGAGATCAATAGCTAAAAATCAATTAATTATATCTCTTCCATCCAATGTACTATTCCTAAATTTTCTACCAATATACAGATATGGCTGATCACTAATAAATGCCTTATATATACTCTCTCCACCTGTCTCCTGTTTTTAAATGACTCCCTATCCAGTTCCTTTATCAAATCAGTTACTAATTGTATGACAATTTCCATTAACAGATATTGTTATCTCCCATTGAATCCTTTCAAAGACTGGTATTCTATATAAACAATGTGTGTCCATACTAGCCTATTATATTCAAATAATGGCCTGACAGTTTTTATATCCTAGTTCCCTCAATTTTTAGTACAACCCCAACCATCCTCTCGAGTAAAAGCAGGTCTTTGAAACCTTTTCCTACTACCTATCCAATCGAGCTTTATTTTTTTATTTTTATTTTTTTCAAATATTATGCCAAGACCTTTACACATATCACTTTCAACAAGAATTTCCTCCTCCACTTGTTATAAAACCTTTATTTTTCTATGTTTTACCTAGTAAGCTGATTCTTTTTGGAATTTTTATTCAGTCTGTTCTGACCTATTCAGCAAGATATACTGTCCATATAACTCAGTAGCTGTTTACAATATTTCCACATTTTAACCATATACAATGTTATGTTGTAAATTATAGGCTATCTTGAGACAGTAAACCACCAACACCAACACTCATTTGAATAACGTACAGCAGTAATCATAATACAGTACCTAATTGCTCTTCTGTTTTGCCCCCACCTCCTTTAGTGCTTCATTTTCTACTTTAACTTTTTTGCTTCCTACTTCTTAAGAATTCCTCTAACCAACAATTCACCTTTAAATCTACATTAATAGGTTGGAGACATAATACGGATATCTTTTATTACCAACATACCAGTACTTATGATTGTATGTTTCTATCAAAGTCAGGAACTATGGGTTTTATGAAATAAAGTTCATTAGAAAGTAAAGTTTTATGTATACATTACTTACAACATCAAGTTTAGTATATTACATAAATAATGTTTTACTCTAGTTTTAAATTCATTCTCTGTCAACGAATGCAACTGGAGCTTGTTATATAGCCTTTCTCAGATTTCATTGGCACTCTTATCAGCTGACTTAAAATTAAATTTTTTATCAACTTTATTTGAATGTAAGATTCATGAATTTTACTATTTTTGGTATTACTTATCCTGCATGTCTCAAAATCTGACCTACAATCCTGTTTCTTCTTTCTGTGATATTTATGATATTTTGGTATAAAACCTTAGTCATGTATAGAGATGTGGCAAGGGTATTGGATACACTCACATTTAGACTCACCATTCACTAAGAAGCTTTATTTCTACTGTATATAACTTTCATTTCTAACATTGCATTTTATAGCTCAAAATTAATGCGAGTGTTGCTTAATGAAATATTTTTCTGAGAGCGGCAGGCAAAATATTTCTATAATTTTCATGCAGTCAGAAAAAAACAATCCTGCAGTTAAAACATTGTTATGATAAGGACCTCTCAGTTTTGAAAATGAATGAACTCATTTTGATTGTCACCATACTTTGTGCCCTGTTTGCATTTCCATTTTATTGGAAATAGGGGTGAGGATGGTCATCTGGCTTAATGTAACAGTTTTAAGAGAGTGTCTTACATGGAATTCACAGCATAAATATGTTTAACTATATTAAAAATTGTATCACTGTTTTTGTGAGTAAAAATTATAGAATAAAAAAATCAAAATCAAATTGAATCAAATGAAAACCGGGATAATCTGGATTAAGAAAATATTGTATTAGTCTGGAATGAAATTTAAACTTTTGTACCCAAAAAGAAACAAAATAGAGAAGTTTTTAAGTAGTTTTGGAATTTACTGGAGACATTGGAAGATTACATTGCAGTTATAGATATTCAACATAAAAAAAAATACTGATAAAGAAAGTGTAACAAATAATTTGCTATTATGAAGGAATAAATGTGTTGGATATATGACTGATTTTGTTTGAACATGAGATGTACCAGAGCAATGCCTCTTATGAAGAAAAACTATCTTGTCTTTACCCAATATTCTCCATATCTCAGTTTGAGGACACACTCCTGAAATGAATGCATTTTCACGTATTTTTAGAGCAACAAATCGAATATTCTGGCTGAATTCTGGAATAAGCATGTGTGTATTTAGGGGTATTATTTCAAATAGAATTGTTTAAACATCTGTGTATGTCATACAACTATAATTCAATAATACCATTACATTTTTTTTTTTTTTTTTTTTTTTTTGAGTAGTGCATGTATTTAATATGCTGTTTTTATTGTTATAGTTGTAATTATAGACAAATCGTGAAATACATTGTTATATAAATATACCTTTACCAGATACATCAGCTGGGCCATTTATAATCCATGTCCGCAGCAACAATGCAGTAACGGGGCGTGGCTTTCATCTTGCATATCGCCAGAATGTTTGCATGGTCTCATAAAGGTATTAAATTGAAGGTGTCTTTGCAAGAAAACTCTGGTGTGTACCATAGCAATCTGTTGTTCTTATGTAACTATTTCAGGGTGAAATATGAAGATTGACTTTGATCTGTGTGGCTCTCATTTTTCATTATAAATATTGTACACTTTCTAAAAAGTGATGATAAGACTGAGTAAACAAAGTTTGATAGACATTTAAAATGTTAACTGAATTATTATTCGTGAGTTATAAAATATTTGTTAGTTCATATTATCAAATAATAATTTATAACAACCATGCAAGTAGAGTAAAAAATCAAATGCTCCAGAAACAAATATTTATTTAGTTCCAAACTGTAAAATATTTAATTATTACTTTTATGTAAAAACTGTTTCCTTAAAACTACAGTTGTAAGATTTAAATGGAAAATTGTAATAATTTATATAATTAACAAATTAAAAATCTGGCTTTTTAACAAAATCTTGTCATTAATCATTTAAAAAATAATAATAATAAATCTGAAAAACAGTTACTGGTGAAGAAGTGAAAATAATAAATACTTAAGAAATAATATATAGTTGGTGATGAATTGCTACTCTGTTTTTATGAAGAGGATCTTCATAGCTAAACTGAAATGATTTAGGAAATATTTCATTAGATACAAATCACTAAATATCTGCATTCAAGCAACATATAATCCTCCAAATATGTAATATAATATTAAAAATATTTTTAAACAGCGTAGAGAATCCTTAAAACCATGTACTTCCATAATTACAATTATTTTCCATATGAACTTACTCGCCATTACTTTGCCTCAGGCTGAGGGCTTACTCTGGCTGGGGGTACTTCGCATTTTGCCCGTCCTGCCTCCCTTTTGTTACACCACTGTTTTTGAGTTTACATAGCTTTTCTTTTGCATTTGCATACTGACTAGATAATCCGTGCAAAACTTTCACAAATAAAATATGCTGAATATTATGTTTGGTGGTTTGTAGTAGGTGCATAGAAGAACCAGCTCATTTGCAGCAATATCTTTCTGATTTCATTTGATATATGCTATCCTGCAGCCCTCTACTTTAACATAAACAACTGAAGCTAACCCTTCCCAGAAGCTGAACTGTCATAGAACTCACCTGAGTACAACTAAGCTGAACAAAACACACACAGTACATCAATATCTCTGTGATATGTGGTGTTGCTTTCTAAAGGTAAAGCTATCTTAGAGCGTGCAAAAATATCCCGAGTAAAATGTTTATGTAAGAATTGTTTCCTTAACAGAAAAAATATACAAAATCTAGTTATTGTACAAAAAACTACACTGTTTAATTCTATCTTCCTATACAGGAATAATGGAATCAGTTGTTGTCGACACCAGAGAAAAAGTTTTGTAATATGGGATACTGTTATCAATTGGTAATGTGAACGGTACTTTATTGATATCTCTGTGATATGTAAAGCTGTTATCTGCTGCTAACATGATGACTCTTTAGTGATGCCGGCTTGGTTCTGAGCTGTCTCATGGAAATAATGATATTTTTGTCCTCTAATGATTGAATTCCGAAAAAATCATTTTTGAAAATATGATGTGACAACAGTGGAGGCCTTAATCTTTAAAATGATACCTCAAATACTGATTGTGATTAGGTATGAAGAATGATAGTGGCTTGTGATTAAAAAAAAAAAAAAAACTTTTAGTAATAATGTGTGTGATACAGACTTAACTTCATATTAATCGAAACATGTATATTTTCATTTGATTAAAATTCACAGCTATAATCTACTTACAAAATGCTAAACTTCATTGATAAAATATATTAGTTAAATAGTTGAAATAAATCTTCTGTTTCATTTTTATATTATACATACTGCTCTTTCATATTAAATCTGGCAGTTCATGAAGGTAGCAGCTGTGTAAATCCTCAAAATAGTCCCAGTGTCTGATAACCATGGAAAGTGTATCTTCTCCACATTAGAATGATGAGACTACTCCATCCATCATTTTTTCTTCCTTTTATCAATAAGTGCTTAGCTGAATTATGGAGTCCTCTATCTCTTCCAATTATGGACTAATCTATTCACTTCAATTTATCCCTTAAAACCTACATACAAAATTATTTGAATAAGGATTCTTTCTTTAATTTCTGAACTGGAGTCCTCCTTCTCTGCCTGTCTTGAGCTAACCTCTTGTTGAGAACTTTATCTTTAAAACCTTCATCCAAAATTATCTGCTTTATGCACTGTAATATTTTCCTTCCCATTCACATTCTTTCTTTCTCTTCCCTCTATTAAGAAATAAACCAAACCAATCATATGTCCTAAAACGTGAGCCACCATATTGTCTTCTATTTATGTGAGAATACTCAATAAACTGCTTTCCTTGCTTCTCCCCCACCTCAAAAACATTCATTTCATACTTTATCTGTTCATTTAACTGTCTACAACTTTCTATAGTACCACATTTCATATGCACCAATTTTTTTTTATTGTGGTATTCCTAAATTTCAAGCTTCACTACCATTAAGTTCTGTGTTCCATACATGATATTTAAGAAAGTTCTTTTTAATTTATAGATCAAAACTTTAAACTAAAATAATTCTCTTTTTTCAGGGAACTTTTTTTGCCAGTGCTATTCTGCTTTCAGTATTGTTGATTTTTTTCTAAGTAACATAGTTAAATTTCTCTTACTGCATCTGATCCAATCTTTAAATCTGATTTTCTGATATTTCTACCATTTATGCTAAATTTCATTACTTAAGTCTTGGTTTGTACATACATGAAATTCCAATTTTTTCTCTTAAAGTTTTGTTAATGACATTTTCTCAATATGCTCAGTTTAATCCTCTCAATCTAGACAGTCTAGGTGGTGACAGCCAGCTTGTGACAGCTAGAAGAGACCCAACACCTAATGAAGACTGCAGAGCTGACTGCCAAAATCTCGTGTTTAAACAACACCATCCAGCTGGAAACCCGAGACGATTATAGTCAGGGCTGCCGTATGCGGCGTGCATCACACATGGGCGGCATGGCGAGGAAGGAGGCAAATTGAGTGATCGACAGTCGATAGTTGCCACTCCATATCCCATTGTCCCTGTGCCTAAATTTGCAGAGCTCAACTGCTGCTTCAGGCAAGGCAGCCAGCGACACTCGGGGTGGCAACAATGGGGGTGGCAAATAATGTTCGAAGGGGCAGCAATCTCACAGTTTTTTGAACTTGTTCGGAAAATTCCTAGATCCACCACTTGCCATAGTTAGCAGCATAATTGGTATTGCACACAGGCCTTCAAACAGCTAGCGGCGGGCCTGATTATATTGCATCAGTATGTCGGGAATGTTTCCACTCACACATCCTCAGTTTGTTTTGCTAACACAACAATGTCATCAGCAAATAACATCATACAGCTTTTTCACATTTATCACTTAAGAAATTTTCTTTTACTTCCTTGGTAACTTACTCTGCATATAAAGAAAGTTGATTGATGGTAACTGACTCACAACTCTTTTAATTGATGTTTTTGTTCATGATCTTTGACTAAACCCTTTACATATTCATATACATTATCTTGATATTTCAGCCCTGATTTCTTTACGCTTTTTAATATCTGTCCAATAATAATATCATAGGATTTTTCCTAGTCCACAAACACTATAAAAGCTTCCTTATAATTCTTGACCTGACCATTCAGAATTAATCTTATTGCCAGAATTGCTTGTCTTTTACCCAGTTTTTTTTCTCAATCCAAATTGATCTTCACCTATTGCCTCCACTGAATTTATATTTTCCTGTTTATTAACAATAGTAGTAGATTAAATATAAAAAAATAGGATCAGATGCAATAGGAGAAGTAAGCGAATTCTGTTACTTGGGAAGTAAAATTACAACCGATGGCCGAAGCAGGAATGATGTTAAAAGCAGAATAGCACTAGCAAAAAGAGCCTTCATGAAAAAGAGAAACCTTTTAGTTTCAAATATTGATCTAGGAATTAGAAAGAACTTTTTGAAACTCTTTGTGTGGAGCACAGCTCTTTATGGTAGTGAAACATGGACTTTAGGAATACCGGAAAGAAAGTAAATTGAAGCATTTGAAATGTGGTGCTACAGAAGAATACTGAAAATTAAATGGACAGACAAAGTAAGAAATGAACGAGTTTTGGAAATGATGAGTGAGAAAAGAAGTTTGTGGAAGAAGCTTACGGAAAGAAGAGACAGGCTGGTAGGTCATATTTTGAGACATGCTGGATTGGTTAATTTGTTAGTGGAGGTAGCAGTCGAAGGTAAGAACTGTAGAGGAAGACAGAGATTAGAATACATGAAACAGATAATTGAGGACGTGGGCTGTAAGGGGTATGTAGAAATGAAGAGATTAGCACAGGATACGAAAGGATGCAGGATTGCATCAAACCAGTCAAAAGACTGACGACAGCAAAAAAAAAAAAAAAAAAAAAAAAAAAAAACACTTGACTGTAATTTTGAAATATATGAAGTTTGACTTAGTGCACAATAATTTTTGATATTTATCAACTTGTGATTTGTTTGCGATGGTGAATTTCATACTTTTATTATAATTAATATGAATGTCTCCTGTTTTGTAACTTCTTGATTATAGTTTGAATAATTTATGAGTTCCTTCTTCTGCAGCTCTGCATGAGATTCAGTAATTCCTACTGCCTTATTTTGGTTCAAATTTTTTATTTTAATGTCATAATAATAAATCATATGCTCCAATGATAATTTCTCTGCAAATCTTTTTTCTCATTTCTTGTTTCTCACTTTAAATTTGTTGGACACAACTTCCTTTGGGCTTTTATGATTTTTAATTCTTCCAGTGTTTTTGGAAGACTCCCTTGGTAATTAATATCACCCCCCCCTGATTACCTTACCAATAAAAGAAAATTTTACTACTCCTTTATGCCCCAAATCAGGTGTCAGCTTGTGGCCATGATCATCTTTCCATTAGAGGATAATCCTTCCAAGCCTTGTAAAATCCCGGAACTCTCTTCACCTTCCTTCTGTTTTCCAATGGCTCCCATTCCACCTCCATTATCATTTCAGTTGCCAATCATGTTCTGTGACAATTTCTACAAACAAATCTAATCACCTTCCTTGGCATCCTACCAACTCCTGTATTAGATACTCCCCTGGGTCCCATATTACACAATAATATTCAGGTAATGGTCCAACCAACGTTTTTTAATCAAGTTCCTTCACCTCTCTGTAACATCGCCTCATCATTCTTTCCAGACAGTAAAGGATTTTGTAATCATTTGTACCAACGGCCTATTTGAGATTCATATCGTTTAATGTGCCCCAATTTTTACACTTGCTGGTAATCTATTAAAAAAGTAATTCCTGTCCCACCCTATAATCATAAACAACCTTTGTCTGTTAGGGTGCTAATGACCTCACTGTCAATGTGCCCTAAAGCCACAACAACAACAACTTTATCTGTTTTCCTAATAAGTTGTCTCTTCTTCGCATTTTTCTTCATTCTAAATTAAGTTAACCAGCTAGATATCCTGTCTAGCTCACCCAACAGTTGTTCACAGTTGTCCACCATTTGATACTGTTGTCTAATATTATATCATCTGCAAACTACCTAACTTTTTACTGTTAACCTATAACACAATTATTCATTAGAATAATGAATTGCAGTGGTTACAATACTCTAGTCTATGCTTGTTTGCTTCCTACCTTTTAACTGGAGAGCAAACAAAAGACAAGATATCTTTCAATCAGATCAGGTAACAAGGTTAAGACCTTTTGATTCTCAAGATCTATATAGTGAGACTGTCTCAGTTTCTGTTTAATACTAAGACTCAACAGAAATTCTTCATTTTTTGATTGCAGAGCAAACACAGTTCAAGTTCATATTGTGTGCTGTGTGAAAAGCACATTTACAGGTACCAAGGCAGGAGTTTACCATCTTTTACCTTGACACTTGTTCAGTCAGATCTTATGCTGATAATATCAGTTTCAAGATCACAACCAAAGCTCGTCAGTCCTTCTTTGACCAAACTGATGCATTACTCCATGATACACGGATCGTGTATTCTAAGAAGACCAAGAGTAAAATATGTTTCTTTGTGGTAAACATTAAAATATCTTTTTTTTTTTTTTTTTTGAGATGTCCAGTCAACAAAACTTAGCAAAAATTTTTGTCATTGTTTCTTTAGATATTCAAACTAAATAATGACGTCAACCTAAGCATTAACTGAAAAAATTGTGACCATAGATCTCATAGTATTGGCTGAATTAGAAACATTGAAATCCACTTTTTGAAAACAAATATCTCAACTCTGATGAAATATAAACAATTTGTGGTAAAAAAAAGTTTTTACAAGCCATTCTGGAGACCATTTATTCTATAGATTTTTCCTTTTTGAAATAGCTGTCAAATATTTTAACTTTGTATTTGTATTATTTCTATTTCTTCCTCAGAAACAAACAATTCAAATTTTAATTTTGAGTGTGTATGATCTGAGACCTAATTTTGCAAAAGGACAAGATAAATTATAGTAATACCTACAACAAAAACCAATGGGATTTCTTTTAAAAATGTAAAAGTGTATCTATTTACCTAAGAATCATGAAGGGCTACAAAACCATACATTTGATGCCGCGAGTTAAATGTTAATGTGAAGGATATGGGCAAATGAGGCAATACAACCTGAGTCGGACGGAAAGAGATGACAGGGAGGCAAGGTCATCAAAACTAGAATACATTTCCACCCCATTTTATTGAATGTGGATCTACTTAATTTTGTGCAAGATCTGCCAGATTGTCAAATGATACAATAACTTGTATAGAGCCATTGTGGATGCATTACTTACGGGCAGAATGTTGGACTGTCACAGTCGAGAGTCACAAAGAGGAAAAGGCTGTGGGGTTTGGATTTCTTTCTGGTTTTATAAGTTTGAGCATATACCAAATGAACCAAACAGGGAACAGGCTAGTGCCAAGGAAACAGTAGTACAGAATACTCAGTTAAACAAACTACGAGGGTTCCTATTTATATTTCTGGCCTTGGCAACAATAAGTGTTGCCAGGCGCCATCTGATGTTTCCAGTGGAAACACTGACATTGTTGAACATAGCTTTATTCATAACAATGCGTCCTTTGAAAATGATTTTTTGTTTACAGTAATTTTAAAAATTCATTTCGGGCGAAAATGGAATTAACTCGTGAACATTTTCATGCAATTATTTTTCACAATTTCGACGTGAATTATCAAGACAAGAGTGCATCGATGAACTTAATTCTTTATAAGGCGATAAAGCACCATCATATAGCACTGTAATAAACTGGTATAACGAACTCAATCTCGGCCGAAGTTCACTTCAGAACGAATTCCGTCAGGGTCATCCAAAATCGGCTGTTGTGCCAGAAAACATCGATACTGTGCATGAACCGATAAAGCAAGATCGTCATGTGACATACCGTGAGATTGAGGAATCTTTGGGCATTAATATGACAAGTATGAATTAAATATTACATGATTATTTGGCAGTAAAAAAGGTTTGTTCACGTTGGATCCCGCATAATCTGACAAACGATCAAAAGGAAGCTCGTGTGGATTGGTGCAAGGAAATGTTAAAAAATACGTTCAAGGTGCATCAAAGGCTGTGTACAACATCCTACACAGGAGATGAATCATGGATCTATGCATAAGATCCCGAAACAAAACAGCAATCGACAGTATGGATCTTCCAAGACGAGCCAAATCCGACAAAAGTTGTTCGCGGAAGAAGCACATTGAAGTAAATGGTTGTCTGTTTCTTCGGCATTACCAGTCACGTGGTGACAGTGGCGTTATAGCAACGTAGGACGGTCAACTCTGAATGGTACACAACTATTTGTTTACCAGAAGTCTTTGGAGAAATTCGGGAAAAATCGAAGAAGAGACGAATAATTTTTCATCACGACAATGCGAGCTGTCACACATCGGCTCAGACAAAGTAATTTTTGACAAGTCAATACAACGAATAGGCTATTTGACAGTATTAAAAATATACTACAAATTGTAGTCATTAGCGTAGATTAATGCTTAAGGAAGCTATTTTTGTTAAATTTGAAAAGAAAGGTGGGTTGTTTTTAATTAAAAAATCGAAATAAAAATTAAATTTTTCTTGCCTCTTGCCACGTGACAGAAAACGCTCTGGGATTGGAGATCACTTTAGTGAAGTCACCTGCCTGTAGGCGCAGCGGCTGCGTATGGAGTGTTTCCTGCTATCCACGTTTTCAACTATTTTTTGCTGGTTATCTCTTGTTAATAATGAGATTTTGCGTTGAATATAAAATGAAGAACAATATGTAGAAGCCTACAGCGGAAAAATACCGAAAATTATATGTCGGAGTAGCTATAGAAACAACCACTTGTAAAATTAAATTATTTATATCATCCTTCATTTACTTTATTGTTGCTTTACATTAACAAATACAATTCTCAGTTTCATCCAAACTTCGCCGTACTACACACCAGGCCCGCCGTTAGCTGTTTGAGCAATACCGATTATGCCGCCCCCTATCTAACTACAGCCAGTGGTGGATCTAGGAATTTTCCGAACCGGGTCAAAAGAATGTGAGATTGCCGCCCCTTCAAACATTAATTGCCGCCCCCATTGTTGCCGGCCACCTGAAGCAGCTGTTGAGCTAAAAAAAAAGGTCGCCCGCTCCATAATAGGCTGCAAATTATTTCGTCGCGGCGTCAATGGAATGACAACTATCCCGGGGCGGCGACTGTCGATCACTCGATTTGCCGCCCCCCTCGACCTGCCGCCCGCGTGCGGTGCACGCCTTGCACGCCTGCTTACGGCGGCCCTGCTACACACGATCTCTGCTTCTCATCTGTTCCTCACGTCAAAGATCTTCCTCCTTGCACTGTTTATTCCAGAGATTTTCATGTACATTGTTCATTCGGTAACGGCGCATGGATTTCTTTGACACAATATTAACAACACGATAAAAATAACAATATATAAAACACTTTTAACACCATACACACATAATCAGCCTAACATTAATCAAATACAAAATAATGAATCGGAAATACCACTATCAATATGCTTCCCATTGAAATAATATAAAAAAAATTAATTATTTAAAAACTAAGATGCTGTGTATTCTTACACATCCCCTCGGCCAATTTGTCACCAATTTGAATTTTGTCAAATTTTGTGTGGTTTAACATCACACCACTCACCCATACATACATTTTCAGCCATATTTACATTCATTCACACCCCCGGTATAAGTTCAGATCACATATATTTTTTTTTCTAATCCCAACAATTCCTCTGATTCAATATTCTCATGTGTCACTTCCTCTTCATCTTCACTTTCCCTATCGTTGCATCTTCCTTGCACTCTCCGCCACCTTTCTTCCACTCGCACCTCACAATGTTGTGGCCCTCGTGGTACATATCGAGCCCTTTCTTCCTCTTCACCCCGTCTCTGGTTGATTCATCCTTCTCATCTTTTCCCACTGTTTCATTCTTTATTAGCCCACATTTTACCTCATTTTCGTCTTCATCTTCTTCCTTACTCGCCACTCCGTCCAACGGAAATCCGTATTCTCGCTCCTCTTCTTCACCGCTGGTCTCTTCTTCCCTTGCCTCCGCATCTTCAGTTTCTTCTTCGAGTTCATGTGTTTCCAATTCGTGACTTCCTTCATCCTTATATGTGAAAGCAAAAGGCATTTCACTTTTCCTTCTTGCTTCATCATTTACCTTCTGGTCGTCATTTTCCCATTCGTTCATTCTCGCAAATCCAATTATTTCTCTATGTTCTACTTCCCTCCTATCAACATTGTTATCTTCTATATGCTCCAAACACTGCCACCATTTTAATGGTACGCTGTTGTCAGACATTGCGTTCAATTTCTCGTCAAACTCCCGCCGATCTTCACTGTCCTTTTCTCTTCTGTCTTCTTCGATCTCCATTCCTAGCTTTTCTTTGCATGTTATCATCACTTGCTTTAACCTGCTTTCTGCTTCCTCTTCCGCTTCTTTGTCCACCGCTTTGTCACAATTTCCTCCCCTTATCCACTCCTGCATCAATTGCTGTTGATTCTGATTTATTTTCTGCATTTCTCGTTTCGCTTCCATCTGTTCTTGAATAATCATAGCCAACATTTCTTTTACGGACTTACTCTTTTCGTTGCACAGATTCTTCTCCGCGATGCCAGTTGTTGAATCATCATGAACGGTAGCAGCATTACAATCCAGTGCGGTAACTGCCCGCTCCCCAGCTACTTCCAAATCTTTTCCATCCATTCTTATTTCAAAATTTTCGTCACTTCCTTTCCGAAGATTACAGGCTTCTTTTATTATCGAGCCAAATAATTAGCTCTGCGTCACTGTCACGGTCGGCACGTGTAAAATTAAATTATTTATATCATTCTTCATTTACTTTATTGTTGCTTTACATTAACAAATGCGATTCTCAGTTTCATCCAAACTTCGCCGTACTACACACGATCTCTGCTTCTCATCTGTTCCTCACGTCAAAGATCTTCCTCCTGCACTGTTTATTCCAGAGATTTTCATGTACATTGTTCATTCGGTAACGGCGCATGGATTTCTTTGACACAATATTAATAACACGATAAAAATAACAATATATAAAACACTTTTAACACCATACACACGTAATCAGCCTAACATTAATCAAATACAAAATAATTAATCGGAAATACCACTATCAATACGCTTCCCATTGAAATAATATAAAAAACATTAATTATTAATTATTTAAAAACTAAGATGCTGTGTATTCTTACACACTGACTTTTATTCTACGGAGCTTGAGAATGTAATAACTTCAATTAGAGAATCATTTATATTTAAACTGGAAGTTAGAGATCCTTCATAAGAATGACTAAAATTTTAAATTAAGTTAGTTGTTTTAGGAGATATTTACGAGAAAAATGCAAGTGTAGTATAAGGTAAGCACAACAGTTAAATAACTGGAAGTTATGGACAGTATTTCATAACTGCGGATAAATAATTATAGATAAATAATATTTTTTTCCAACGAAACTGAATTTATTGTTTATTTATTTACCGACCGCGTTCACTTCAACGCACGTAGAAACTGTGATGTTTAAGTGTTCACTACTAACGAGAAGAAAAGTAACGATGCCATAATGTCCAGGTAGCTGCAGGGTTAAAGAATGCTATAGGAATTTGAAGATCCTATATTCGAACCTTGATTAGGATAATATTTTTTTTCGTGTGTACATTTTTTTGTTTTGTTTCTTTTTGTCGTTTGATGCTTTACAGAATCATGTTTTTATTAGAAGAAGTATAAAACGTCATGCAACCGTTTGAAACATAAATTGCTGTCATACAAGAAAACATTTAGAAAAAGATAACCTGAAGTTTTTAATTTTGAAACATACCAGAGAAACATCATCATTGCAACAAATCCCAAGTACTCGGCGGTGAATAATAGGATTTATTTTAACAATAACATTGTACGCTAATCTCGCAACAATTCCGGAGCGCTTTGAATATTTTTTGTTGGAATTTTTACGTGACGATACAACTGTAAGTTGCCTTTCTGACATAAATGCATATATTTAAGCGGTATTTAATTATATTGCGCAAGTAACATTCAGTTTTTTTAAAAAAACTTTTTACCGGTGTGCAAGTAACGTCCAGTTTCAGTTTTGAAGTCATTTTTGGTTGTGTCTCAAACGTTTATAATACTCTTGCTATCCAAAAATTTGTGAAACACTCGGAAAAAAAATTAATGTTTTGGTGGATATTAGGAAAAGAATATGCGGCGCTACCAACAGAAACTAGTATCTAAAGAAAACGCTCACAAATAACAAAACATATTCCAAAGCGAGGATCGAACCTAAGAACCCTAACTTTACTGATACTCGCCTTAAACAGTGTACTACATTATCTCAAAGAAATTATGGTGCAAATTATATTTACAATAAATGATATGCGGCTTAGTCGCAATGTCGTCTGGATTTCTATGAGCAAGTTGCAGCGATTATTTTTCCTATTTCACACTTATGTTTATTTGTAGAGTTTTTATTGTTGTGGTTGTAGACTGATGTACTATACACTATTTATAAACCACATTTCCAACAATTTATACACAAATTCAGAGAAACAAACCAAACGTTACTTACGTAGAGTGAGCGCCTGCTGGCACGTGACGTCACCAGTGTGGTTGGCCCGCGCCAGGCAGCAAAGGCGCGTTTTGTCGGTCTTTCAAATACTCTAAATTTTAACTTTGAATTTTATGTAAAATAAGAACTTTTGTCAAAAAAATAAATAGTACTCGGTAAATAACGTGTATCAATAAACTATTTAAAACCATTTTCAAAAAATAGTCAAATAGCCTATTCATGGGTCATCTGCCGTACAGCCCTGATGTGGCACCCCTTTTTACTAGCGCACATCCAGGGGCGCCGGATTTTAGGAAACTTCATGGGTGCTCATGCTCATTTGATGAATATTTTCTTAAACGAATTGGCGAAGAGTGTGAACCGATTTTAACAGTATTTTTTACTGGCGGGTTGCTGATTTGGCAGCGAGTAACATGTGATAAAAAAGAGAAAAAATTTCTTGACGAATACGAAAGAAGTCGCGGGCATCAGCTACTTTTATATAATCGCAAAAATCCCCTCTAAATCTGTCCAGAAGATTTCAAGTTATAAGCGAACAGACAGGCAGAGTAGGACAGAAAGATTTTGCGTCTTCTAAATTCTATTCCAGAACAAAAATATTCCAAATTTCATTAAAATGTGGTTAACTTTTAAACATAATTGAGTAACAAACCTACAGATTTTCGAATTTATAATAATAACGAAAATATAGGTAACTAATGACTTTTGTACTCATAGCAAAATTATATCTTTTGATTTGTGTTCTCAAGTATCTCTGTCGTTAAATATGTCGCGAGTGTATCTAATAATTAATATAGAGATACAATGAAGAATAAGAAACTGAAGACAGGGTAAAAAAATGCTGGATTGAACAATAAAGAAAGGATACTTATCATAACAATATGAATATTAAAAATGAAACCATTTTATTATTATTATCAGCTTCTAACATAATTTTTTATTAGCAGGAGGCATTTATTAGTAAGTCTACTTACTTAATTTACACAGTTGTACTACAAATTGTATGATCAAAAGATCAAACTTATAAACCTTTTATAAAGATGGAACATTTTATAATCTATATAATTAAATGATTTTTTGAATGTTGAAGAATTGCTGAGAGTGTGCAAGGGGTATGTTCGAGGGATATTGGTCGAAGAGATGGGAGTAGTGCATCGAAAGGGAAAGATGTCCATTGGCACAAGCTGGTACTCGATTTCATGTATAAAAGAGTACGAAAATTTTGTTATGTGGGAAAGGAGGTTAGAGATTGGAATAAATTATCAATGGGAGTGATGAATAAATTACCAAATACGCTGAAGAAATTTAAAATTAGAATTTTTAAACTGCAAAGTATATACGATAACATTAAAAAAAATAAGAAATGGGTAATTGGATGAACACGGAAATTGCTTCCGCCGCAATTAAATACAGTTCAAGCGCTGTTTTAATCCGGCTTTGGAATAGTTAAAGCGATTTTTAACAATATGACCAATCACATTTTTTGGAGATTCCCAATAACAAATTATAACAGGAACAAGGTGTTCCCATTTTCAGACTGGCATTTTTTGATCGTGCAATGTATGAAAACATGTTACGAAGAAAAACTGAACAATCCACGTCAAAAATTTCTCCGTAGAACTCTTTCACATAACTGTTGCTTCTATCATTTTGATCAGTATAAAAAATTTCCCCGTTACTCAAATGAATCGCAACATTTTTAGTAAAGCACTGGCCAATACAGCCCACGACTTTAAAATATATTTTTTCTATAAAATTCAGCTGGCGAGGAAAATTGGTGCTGTTCACTTGATGCATCTTATAGCTTTTTAGATATCCTTATTTTTGGAGTTTTAGTGCATACAGTTCCAAGATAAGGTCCAGAGTCGATTTTCTGAAGGTTTTGATATTTATTTTGTCAGTTGTTTGGGGTGGTATTATGGGCTTGACATTATTTTTGGAAGTGCAAAGAAATCTTCTCTAAAGTTGCATTCAAAGCATCGACCTGATCGAGAATATATATTTGAAATCTTATATATATATAAAAATAGACATGTGTTTTCATGTATTTCACTTTTCAGCCTCCACTACAAAGAACAGGTCACTGGTCTTTGTGTGTTGAAGTAGCATGGAGTTTCCTGTCGTGCACAACGTTGGCCGAAGCGAAAACTATCTATCGCAGATCACTGGCGTTTGTGTGTGGTAGTAACACATAGTCACCTTTCGATCACAACGTTGGCCGAATTTCAGTAACTGTGGGAGTCTGGGAAATATGGTGGTTGAAAGTGGTAGATCAAGGATATTTTCGTATTTCATCCAAAGACATGTGTCTCTGTAAATTTTACTTTGCTGCCTGAACTACATAGCGCAGATGACTGGCATTTGTGTGTGGTAATAGCATCGCGTCTCCCATCGTGCACTATGGTTGTTAGATGCCGGTAGTTGTCAATACAAATTCTTTACAAACATGAACGAAGTCGTGGGTACCAGCTAGATTTGTAATAAAAAGACTGAAAACCTTTTAAAAGCCATTTTACTTTCGTACCGGCATCATCTTTCCGACTCTTCATGTCGAAAAAAAGATATTAGTACACTATAATTGTTTAAAATACTTTTGAAGGACCATGTACGACAACACCATCTTGGGCACAACGCTAGCAGAGAAATGTTTTGAGCATCGCCAAATGACTGTAGTGATTCATAACAAGCTTGGCGTTTCGATGTATCACCTACGATGCCAATAAGCTCTCTCGTCATTACTAAAAATTCTTTTCTTTCAGTACTTCTCTTGTTGTGTCTTGAACAATCAGGTTTAACAAGTGTCAGATGCAATGCACACGAATTGCCTTTGCTTCGGTAGCTTTAACCCGCGATTGAAGGCCAGTATGCGCTCCACTAACATTAGCAGCGCTATCTTTACCAGGGCCGGCGTTAGGGAGGGGTAAGCGGGGCAAAAGTACCCTGGGCCCGAGCATCCGAAGGGGGGGGGGACCCTTCGTCCAGGGTGACTAGCTAAATACAAATAAACTTTAAAAAACTTTCTTAAAAAAGGAGGTTTTTTATTGTTTTTTTCATTAAAAATAATTCTAACTTTATAAAAAAAATCAAAGTTTAATGAAAAAATTTTGTTGGGGGGAGGGAACAGTGAGGGAGGGGGGCCTTAAGAACGCTTATCCGGGGCCCGAGAATTCTAGCGCCGACCCTGATCTGTACACTGACCCTTCAAAGCCTGATATATATGTCGAATGTTCTTAGTACGTCATCGAACAAATTTTCGGATGTTGTTGATACCGTTATATAAACGCCGATAAAAGTCTCATGTTTATTAAGCTCTGAGTCTACGTAATGAAAGCAGAATCTGACTTGTTCATTATTGGAAAAATCACTAGTTTCATAAAACACACATGAGTAATAGAACGCATTTTATAGCCTACTGCTTTGATTATCTTATACAGTACTTCGTCACTAAAAATTGTTCACAGTTCGTTGGTGATATCTTGTGAGTGACAACCTATTTGCTGCGATGGAGCCTAAACCGGAAATATCCTGTGATCACAGCTTCGACAATCGAATGCAATTTGAATGTTCGTCCTCGTGGCCACTTATGCCTAGGCCTCAGGTCATTTAAAAACGAATAGTTGAAAACATTTTTAAGAGGGCGGTACTAGCTGTTTTTATATCTTCAAGTTTACTTTTTGATAACATACAGTGTATATTGACGTCACGTTCTTAATTGGCTTTATGCAATACACAAAAGCAGTGGACGTCAAACTTTTCGTATTTTTTAAAACCCTTTCAAGATTTATTCCATGATGAAAAGCCACTTTGATTGAATGGACTCATCAACTCTTTATCATTTTTTTGGCGCAGAAATGCCACTAGAAATGGTTTCCTCACAGATTTGGTAAAACACTTTGTCTATATCTGCTTCATATAACGGCAATTAAAAAATTATGTGCCACTTATTTTGAAAATTGTGCCTTTCCTCTCTTCATCTGAATTTGCAGATATAAAATTTTCTGGTTGGATCTGTTGAAGTGCACAAAGCTGAGAAGAGCTACTAGTGGATACCTTACGATTTTATCCATCAAAAGTAATAATTTTTTGAAATACACGCCATAACAATACGCGCGCTCTCAAAGTAAATGTTTTATTTACCCTCTCTACAAATCTCAGTTACACTAAATGTTATTAAGTACGACCTAACGTAGTATTTAAATTCTCCTTGGACCCGCTCGCATTGCATGCAAGAACGATCTCGAAAGATGGTGCGCTTAAGGTAGGTAACACGGCATTACTCAAAGTCGATTATTGAATAGTGTTAATCAGTTAATGCCTTGTTCATGGGTGCTCTGAACCCACTATTTACCTCTCGTGGGTGCTGGAGCCCCCGAGTATCCACAGAGTCGGCGCCCCTGGGAGCACATCAAAAACAATTTAAGTGGTCAACGATTTTCGGCACCTGAAAAAGCGGTTGATGCATTCAAGACGCATGTTCTATAGTTACCTCCATCGGAGTGGAAAAAGTGTTTCGAACATTGTTTCAAACGCATGCAAAAGTGTATTGATCATTAAGGAGAATATTTTGAGAAACAATAAAACCAATTTTGACCATAAATATTTTTTTTTCATTATTAGGCCATAAATATAAATAGCAACCCTTGTATTATGGTTTTGGACATCTAACCAGAATGCAAGAATGGCCTTAATTACCTAGCAGCAAATCGTTGATGAAGAGGCAGACCACCATTAAAACGGTTGCAAGGAGCAGAACGATCCATGAGAAAATGAAACAGAGAACAAAAGGACACCTGTGTTAAATGATTGTGGAGACTAAGATGTAGTAGGAGCCATTTAATTCACTGGGGGGGAAAAATCCCTCAAAAGTTACTTTTCAATTACATTTAAGTTTGAATGATGAGGGATGGGTGTCAATTCGAAATTTTTGCAGAAATGCGCAGTCTTCATAATATACAAGCCAAGAAACATGTTTCAAGTGGCATCATTCTATCATTACATCATATGGTGATTGTTAAAGGGAGAGCAGAATAAACAGTTTTAAATAACTGTTCCTGCTCATCAGCATTCAGCTTAAGGTCAACCAATGCACCAAATCCACAACTGAGTAATTCATCATGAGCTAGATCTTATTCACAGGGTCTCGAATATTACTTTGGCATTGTACTTCTTTTGAATTTATTATTTTAAAAAACAAGTCATTCAGGCAATGAAGTGTGGATAAAAATGATGTCACTCATAATGCAGAGCATAATGCAATGATATTGGTTTTAAACTACTTCTAGATATGTGATCATCTCAGTTTATAACCATGTGTTCAACAAAACCAATACATGATAACTTCACATTTCATTTTTTGAAATTATCTTAATACTTCCTGATAATTTTTACATTTAAAATGCTAAAATCATGGATACAATTGTTATGTAAAGGACAGAGTTTTAGTGGCAAAAGTGTCAGCATGTTTGATTTTAAAAGCAGTTTTATTCCTCACTGGGCAATTCTTACAAAATTTATGCAATTGAGATACAGGTTATACAGTGTAGGCTATTTGAAATATTTTTGTATTTTCGGAAAGCATGCAACTGGGTATCGTTATGTGTACAACTATATGTCTGGACTATTGTTCAGGTTTTTTGAAATGATATATGGTTCTTTTGTGTGAGGTAACAACATGTGTACATAAAAGTTTAGAACTTGCCAAAGTGGAGTGGATGGTCTACCCTGTATTAGTAGGTAAAAAAAAAAAAACCAGCTTAAAAGGTAACATAAGACAAATCCATAAATGGTGTTTCTATATATTGGAAGATATAGCTCAAATGTGGGCATTAGTTTAAAAATCATGATTTTATTTACAATTGGGATAGTGAATGACAACATCAACTACAAGTTGTGTGAAATATTGTCTGCAAGTAAATAAAAATTGCTGCCTCTTAGTGCCAAGGAAGTAACTCAATGGTAAAACCACTATCTCAGGTAAAAAATATATATATATAAAAAATAAATAAATATGAAAACGATGAATGTGTATGAAGATAAACAGTATTGTCTTGTAACTATGAGTGGGTGTATTTTATTGCCATGGCGGGTGCTAGATCTTAAGGGCAACCTTCAGGAAATGTTAACTGCAATTTCCCATTGCCTTTTCCAGTGTTGCAGTATGCATAAGTTCTACTGCTTTGTATAGATGAGAGATGATAGAAGAGTGAAACAATGCACTTTCATTGGAGCATGCTCTTCCAAACAACATCAAGTAACCCACTAATCTTTACTTCCCCATCCAGTGGTGAAAGAACATCAACAGTGTTGCATTCCCTCACTCCATGTACACTGCAGAGATGTTAGGTATTTAACATAGGGCTATGTACACCATATGGAGGTTAGCACAAGTGTGACCACACCTCTTCTACCCTGCTACTTATGTCCCAAAAGGTGAAAGTTTCTTCTGTCATAGGAGTTGCAGCTTGATAACAGTGTAGCAATCCCCGGACACCATCACGGTGCTGCAGCAACCTGATTCAAAAGGATTGGCACAGGCTTATGATGTACATTATATATAAAACTACTTTTTTCATGAGACAGGCTTAGAAGAATGGACCAATATTGTTTGTATATAAATCTCCTGTGCCCCCTCAGTTGTTAATACTACAGTAATACAATCTGTACACCAGAAACTCTTTTATTAAATGTATGCTTAAAATTAATGAGCTGGTAAGGGTTTTTTTATGATGGTTTAGGGTTACAAGAACCCTTTTCAGCCAAAATGAAGGGGACTGGGATAAGGAATGGGAAGGAGTTCAACCATTGCCTATTAGATTTGCCATCCCAGCATTCACCTGGAATGATTTTGGCAAACTATGGAAAACTGAACTCAGGATGGCATAAAGCAGGCAAGAGATATCCTCAAAAAGATCCTCACTCATACAAAAAAATAAATAAATAAGAGGACATGATTGCCATGACCGGTTAGATACACATCATCGCAGGCATCAGGAGATCCCCCCCCCCCCAAAAAAATAAACAATGGACAAGATTGTTTTGATTTGTTAGTGATGAATTGGTATAGGGGTTAAAAATGCGAAGAATATCCACTGCCTTCCCGCAAATGCAGGCATTACTTCATAGTATCACCCCTACTGAGAGAAACTGATGGAAGCAATTTTAACTCAGCTTCCCTTCATACTAAGAAAGTGCATTTAACTTAATTATATCCTGTCATTGACACTTTGAATGCAAGAAGCAACTTAAATTTAACAGCAGTCTGTCTGTTCCGTATTTTACGATCCATGCAGAATTCATGGGATTTTGAACCTTGTGCAGCCCAGAGTCATGGGAGTAAAATGAGGCATATTTTATGCGGATCTGAAGTCGGAAAACTAGTAAATATAGAAAAAAAAGTCTGATTTTTTGCATGTACCATTGACTGCGATTCACGCAAAAACTACTTGGTGTATTTTCGTTGGGATCAAATATTGTGCAGCCCAGGGTCTCACCAATTAAATTTCTAATTTATTGAATGCCCGTAGATGTAAAGTACTTATCACAGTCAAAATAGTCTATGGACAGAGGTGGTGAAGTGGTAAGGTTCCATTCTGGTTTCGGGAGGATGCGTGTTCAAATTCCTATTCCTGCCATCCAGATTTCTCTTTTCCATGGTTTACGGAATCACTCAAGATAGATAGTTCCTGTAAAATGTCATGGTAGAATTCCCTCCCGTTCCTTGCCCCATCTCCTCCTGCCTTTAATGACCTTTATGTCGACAATGCGTGAAGCCCTATCACCCCCCCCCCAAAAAATGCTGAGAATGGGTATAATGAACAGTGCCGGATCTAGAAAAGGGGGGGGGGGCAAACCAGGGCTCTTGCCCCGGGCGACAACTTCAGGGGGGCGCCAAAATTCATGTTGTTGGTGGCATCTTTTTATAAGCGCCAGGGTGAAATATTCATGTGCTGCCGACCCCATTTTTTAGGTAAAGCGCCGGGGTACACTGACCGCGGCGGCAACTTGAAAGGACGGAAAATTCATTGTTCTGTGTGCTGAATGAGTTTAAATATTTATTACTGGAAACTGACCATTAACAGGTAAGGAAGAATCTATCGTTATCAAATATCTCAGCGTTTCTCATGATTTGTCAATCCGAGGACCAGTAAAATGTCAAAAAAATTCGAATCATTAACTTGTATGGGCCTTATTTCTTACCTCTATAGATATTATGACCCAAACCTATCATTGTTATTAGCATATACCGCCGTTTCTCAAGACATATACCTAGTCATGCAGTCATGCTGAAAATAAAGAAAAGTTGTATGGGTGTCGCAAATATGCGCAAACAAATGAAGGTATTTCTTGTAGCTAATAAGCAGCTCTTTCAAATAAATAGGAGCAAGAGACATGAAATTGGCTCAGTAGTTTTTTTAAATAAAAAATAATCTTGATCTGTTTTAATGATGCTAATGTATCACGGAAAAAGCATGCGTAAACTTACCTTGAGGATCGCCAAAAGCAACAGAAACACACAAATCACTACTAACACAGCGTAATCATCGACCAAGCTCAGTCAATTGGCGCGGCCGACTGCAGCACTTGATCGGTGGATCACATGAAGCCCATTGTTCAAGCTATTTTTTTCTACTGTTAGGAGAGAATACGTGGAAAATAAACCTTTGTTCCGAGTAATACGGTTTATCTACTTTGAATATAAATAACTATTTTGCCTGCGTAGACTATTATCAAAACTGACTTTTGTCCCTCTAGATCATAGGTTCCCAACCTTTTTTGACCTACCGCCCCTTTTCGAAAAAAAAATTACTAACCGCCCCCCTGTTTGAAATAAACAGTACCGACGTCTTTTGTTGTTGTAATCAACGTTGTGTAATCCATAGCACTTCAATTTAATTGGCTTGTTGCCCACTTCTTCAAACATCAACCCTCTTAGATGAATTCGGCTATATTAAATATTGAAAAACAAGGACAGATTCTTAAAATTACTTTATAACAAATAATAAATGTATAACTGGTCAACTTTCAGTTGTTCTTTTTTTCTTTCACTTCAAAATCTTCTTTCAAAAATGTGTCAATCTCTTTGCACATTCTAACATTGAAATATTCGGCGGTTTTACCCCACAAATAAGGTTTAATATCAACTAATTCAATTAATGTCATAGTATCGTGCGAGTAATTACTTATTATTACAAAACTACAGAAAATTCTCCGCCACTGGCACCAGTGTGGACAACTGAGCATAGGGAGCGTGCACAAACTACGTGGCTCGGTCCAGGGGGGAAGGAGGGGTTGGTTGGAAGGCTACGCTGGGCTACGTGGGGGGGGGAGGGGGGTTCCGAGCGAGGCCACGTAGCTTTCCTTTCATAACATTTTTCACAGTTAAAATGAGGAACAGATCACACAACAGCATGTGAATATTTATTTCCCTCGGTTAATTATCTCCTTATGTAATTTACAATCGTCTGACAGGAGAAAACAGTACAAAATGTCTTCTGGAATCAAAAGGGAAAAAGCTACGTGCTACATGGGGGAGGGGGGGGGGGTAGAGGCAAAAAGCCACATAGGGCTACATGGGGGGGGGGAGAAGGAATTCACAAAAGGTCAAAATGGAGCTACGTGGTTTATGCACGCTCCCATAAGAAACAATTAAACCAAAGGGCCGGCGATCTGCCGGACAGGACTACGTGTGAAAGCTCTCATTTGATTACATTGTATCCGGCGCCGGTTTTGCCGGTGTGAAAACGGCCTAACAATATCCCGTTTCTATATATGCCGGCCTTACACGAAGTACTTAGCAAGTGAGGGATTTAAATATCTGCCCACGATGCAATATAAAAGCTGTAGGCTCCCAAATATGACATCGTTTGTACCTAGGGTTTCCAGATGGCCATGAAATCCGGGAATGTCCCGGAATTTTGTGTCCGGTCCCGTGTCCAGGAATTAAGCGTTACTAGACCCGCAGCGGGAGGTAGAGGAGCGCTCCAACTTACCGACGACCAGAGACAATATATATATAGACTGTTCAACTATGACGTAGTGATTATCAACCAAAGTTGAATTAATAATCTTATATGTATTATGTAGCATAGTTTTTACCTAAAATACAACATTTTTTAATTAATTTGAATATTTGTAAAAATCTCGAAATGTCAAAAATATGATTCTTAACCCTCCTTACAACGTGTGATAAATGATGTTGATAATTAATAGGAATAGTAGCAGTGATCAGTACAGAATCGAGTGCAGTTACCACATGATACAAAAATTAAATAAAAGATTAAAACTTAGTTGAAACTTCATAGCACATTCCTCGCGTAGTATCGATCAGTAAATAGAATAATAAGCAAATAATAATAATGAATATTTACTAACCTGCTATGGCAGATAGATTTTCCAAAATAAATAATCTTCAGTAAGTAGGTCCACCTAAGCTGTAGATACCGCACAGGTTCACAGTCGCTCCGTCAGAAGGTACTACAGTCAAACCTCGTTAGTACGAACCTCGGTAAAACGAATTCCTCGATAAGACGAATTTTTTAAAATCCCCTTGAAACTTCCATAAAGGTCAATGCTAAAAACACCTCTATACAAAGCAGTAATTAGGTTAAAAACCTCGATAAGACGAATTTGTTTGTGACATGGGCTAGGACTGATTAACCTCTATACAACGAATATTCTTAGCACAAGACCTCTACAAGACGAATGTTACCTCTTTAAGACGAATTTCTTATGATCTTAACCTCCATAGTGCGTAGTTTTCAAAACAAACAGAAGCGTGTCTTAACATGAAACTCCCCACCCTACCCTCTTCCTTCATCAGTCATTGTTTGGCACGTGCCTTTGCAGTGTTGAGTAACCCTTCCGGCTGTGTTTTTAAGTGTCCCTTCCGGCTGTGTTTTAAGACTGACCGTTGTGCGTATCTTTATTGTATGAACAGTAATGGCAGGGAAAAAGTCAAAAACGGCGCTAACAGTAGAGTTCAAGCGTAAAGTTTTGAAGCATGTGGAAGAAAACCCGTTGAAGAAGAAAATCACCATTGCTAAGGAGTTTAACATCCCTTCAACAACGTTAGCAACGATTATAAAGAATAGAGACAAGTACGATGAAGCAAGTGGACTTTCTAAGTTTTGCAAACGCGCAAAGACCGGTGAATTTCAGGAAGTAGACAAAGCCACTTTAAAGTGGTTAAAGCAGTGCCGCGATAAAAATTTGTCAATCGGAGGCCCTATTCTCCAAGAAAAGGCACAGCAGTTTGCTGTACAATTGGGACACCCTGATTTTCGTGCCAGTAATGGCTGGCTGGAAAAATTTAAAAAAAGGAATGATATTGTTTTTAAAAATGTGTGTGGTGAATGTGCGTCTGTGGACAGTACAGTATGCGATGATTGGAAAGAAAAACTTGCTGACATTACTCAGGGTTACCACCCAGATGATATATATAATGCAGACGAGACCGGACTTTTTTTCAAGTGCCTACCAGATAAAACAATGACGTTTAAAGGAGACCCTTGCAATGGAGGCAAACACAGCAAAGACCGATTAACTGTGTTGCTTGGAGTCAACGCTTCGGGAAAAAATAAGCTCAAGCCTTTGGTTATTGGCAAGTCACAAAAACCTACATGTTTTAAAAATGTGAACAGTTTACCAACACTGTATAAGGCCAACTCAAAAGCGTGGATGAATGGTGATGAGTTCAGTGCATGGCTGAAAACTGTAAACACAGAAATGAAGAAGAAAAAGAAAAAGATCCTGCTGTTTATTGACAATTGTAGTGCACACGGAACTGTTCCAAACTTGTCAAACATCTCAGTCCAATTTCTTCCCCCAAACACCACATCAAAGCTCCAACCACTTGACCAGGGAATTATTAAAAATTTCAAAGTGAACTACAGAAAGGAGGTTGTTCGGCAGTTTTTGACAGATATGGATCAAGACGTACCGACTAAAATCAACGTTTTAAATGCAATGTGGATGATTAACAAGGCCTGGTCAAACGTAACCGACAAAACTGTTTTTAACTGTTTTGCAAAATGTGGATTTCGTGTGACGGACCTCGAAGATGAGGACGATGACCAACCTCGAACTCCAGCACCCCAAAATGCAGAAGTAGGCCCAGATCAAAACTGGAACAAAGTTACCGAAAGACTAGGCGTCCAAGAAATGGAGTTTGAAGAATTTGTTGATTTCGATGATAATGTAGCAGTATGTGGAGAGCTGACGGATGAGGATATCCTGGATTCTGTTCAACCCTCAAATCATAAAGAAGATGACGCAGCTGAAGATGATGAGGAGGATGCAGCCGCGGAGAGTGATCGACCGGAACTGTCAACGAAAGACGCAAGAGAAGCTATTGATGTGCTCAAGTGTTTTTTCTTAAAGAAAAATGCTTTAAGTGATAGTGTAGTGAAAGCCATCATCGATTTGGATTCCACATTGGATATGGTAACCCTTCATGCAAGTAAGCAATCTAAAATTGATGACTTTTTTAAGATTAGTTAGTCCTTATTTTATTACATGTACTACATATGTATAAGTTTGGTTTCCATTTATATTTACCGTATTTTGGCTTCAGATTTGTTTTCATTTTACTATACAGTACATGGTTTTCAAACAGTTTATTGTTTGTTTTGATACTTGAGTGATTTAAATATAAACGAGTATGTATTTTTAAAATTGCTACATACATGTTTTTTTTTTTTTTTTTTTTTTTCTTTTTAACCTTTTTCCTACATTGAAAAAATAACTTTAGTGTAACGGTAACAATGATTCGTATTATAGAGGTTGGCCATAAAAATCTTCGTTTTATAGAGGTTATCTCAGAGCGAGGAGAAACCTCTATAAGACGAATAACGGCAGTATTAAACCTCGATAAAACGAACCTCTTTATTAAGAATACCTCGGTAGTACGAATTTTTCCCTTACCCCTTGAAATTCGTCTTATAGAGGTTCGACTGTACTGAACAATCGAACACTGAATAATGTAAACGTATAAGCATTGTTTATCGAGCGGGAACATAAACATACTAACGACGGTGATCCCTGTAGTGCACAGCGCTTGCTGCGACTCATTCATGAACTATTGAAGCAGGTGTTAGGAACAAAGATATAATGTACTAATACCAACGTTTAATCCCCACTGATCTTGCTTTAGAACATTTGGAATTACTTGCTGAAACATTTGTTCAATTTTGTTGTTGTTAATTAATCTTAAGCGGCCCCTACACGATCAATATTATTGTGCAATAATATTGATGTTCTCCCTAGACGGCTCAATAATTATTGCACAATAGTTTAGTTGACTTCGAAATGACAGACAAGCAGGACGTAGCAGCTGTTGCTATTGCTTTACTGTACTGAGTAAAAAAAATAATTAAGACGGATAAAGAATTGATATGTGAAGCGGAAATATTCGCACATGATGGAGGAATTGTCTTCGAACTGTCTTCGTGATTTACGCAGGAGACATCTAGTTATCAAGATACCTCCTGGTTCTGAATTCCTTTTTGTAAGTTTAAACACTTTTACAGTATTGCTCTGTTGGGTATAGTAAATGCGAATTACAACTTTTTAATGGTAGACGTCGGATCGAATGTATGTGTCTTCGTGTATATGATGGTGGCTTTCTTAATGTTCCAAATTTGGAGATATGCTTATTAATCACTTCACAAGAACTTTTACTAAACAGTAATAAGCTTGCACCATTTTATTTTTATTTTTTTTCGGTGATGATGCGTGACTGTTTTAAGAATAAGCGAAAATTTCGTTGGAAAGATCAGTTTTGTTAACATTGTTTGAATAAATATTGCATTTTATTCATACCTAATAACTCCTTTTAATGTCACATGTATACTATCTCAAGGTTTGTTGTTATTATTGTGGCTAATAATAAATACTTAAATCATTCAGTAATTTTCTGTGCTCTTCCAATAGTCCCATTGTACGTTTTCAGCTCACCACATCCTGGTCTCCAAGAAAACTCAGTTGGTCGAAGTACCAAAACGTTGGCTCCACCACTTCATCTCCACCCACAACTATTCTTTTTTATCTTTATTTCGTTTTATTTCTTTTCCGTTGTTGGTCCTCAAAGAATCGATCCTTTTTGTAACATCTTCCCTCGTAGTAATTGCATGTTTCTCTTTATACTTGTGCAGCAGAATTTCGTAAGCCTTATTTTTTCCTGTCTGTTTTTATACTCAGACGCTTTGACATTCCATAATGCTGGTAAATCTTGCACTCACTTCACTTTTGCATTCATTTTCAGAAGAAAAAAATCAATGAAAAAATATTACAGTAACAAAATACAAGCGGAGACTAGTGATCGTGCCCGTGTCTCGAGACCAACTGAGGGAATATTGCGCAATATCACCCACAGACGGCACAATGTATTTCAGGTTGCACAATATATTTCAAACTGTTTAGATTCACTCAATAATATTGCACAACCTCTCAATCTAACCTACAGACGTTCAATATTATTGTGCAACCGTAAATATTGTGCAATAATATTGACCGTGTAGGCGCCGCTTAACAATGGCTCATTTTATTTCAAAACAACAAAGAGTTGGCATGGTATTAAATAACCTGTACCTCCTACAATTTGTACAAAACTAAAAAGAGGATATTGGGTTAGAAGGTGGCTTTTATTAAGGAAAAATCTATCCCACATGAAAATTTTGAGGAGTCTAGAACCGGAAGATTTTACGAATTTTCTGAGAGTGAATTCTGAAAGTTTTGCAGAGATACTCAGACTAGTGACCCCTTATATAAAATAGAAAAATACCTTAATGCGCGAAATAATAAGTGCCAGAGAACGATTAAACGTTACTCTGTGTTTTTTTTAGTAAGTGGACAAATAAGTGAAGAGTTGAACTTTAGTTCGCTGACTTCACGACAAATGCTTACGAACATTATTGCCGAAACACTACATTAAGATAAGAAGTATAAGTAGTATATAGATATATATATAAGTAAAACTTTTATTTAACAATACTATTTACACTGTGATTAAATACAGAAACTAGTAATATTAATTAAAACAAAAAAGTAGGAATCTAATCTTGGAAGTACAACAAATTCAAAATTATATAGTAATGAAATTTCTGAAGTTAATGTTTATTTTCTATGTCTGATGATTAAAAAAATCGTTCATCTGGAAATTATTGCCTTGTGCAATAACAGGTGTTTCATTATTAATATCACCAGAACTTAATAAGGATAGATCATAGCTTTCAACTGGAAATGAAGACTGGGAAGAGAATTGGGAGGGTGGCTTTTGTGACACACTAGTAGTGATGTTGGATGATAGTTTTGAACTGAGTATTGCAAGGGCGGCGAATCAGATGATGAATGTGCAGATAATTCAGGAGGATACCGAAATCGCTCTGTAGATGACTGAACTTTGTATATGCTATCAGGGAGTTCTAAATAGATACAAGATTCCATAGTTAACCTTCCAGCTTTAGCATAAAAAATAGCATCTGATATAAGTTTATTGGCAATTGCTATCTGGTCCTTATTTAGGTCTTTTAATTGAATGCCGGCTGATTTTCCCACGATCTACCATTCATCTTCCTTTGAATTTAATAGCCATTGGGCAGAATCTCTGAGCTCTTCTTGTTTCATGGCAATATTTACTCTTGGTTTCTTCTTTTTAAATGGAATTCTTTTTTGTGCTTGAGTTGCTTCTTGATTTTCAAGTGCTTACCAAAGGGACGGTACATACATGTCTTCTGTGCCACTTACCGTTTGCATACATGATTTCATCTGTAAATACAAAGCACATTATTAATGAAATTATATTTTTTTATTCAGATTTCAGTTAAGGCAGAATTTATTCCTACACAATCTGTTTTGGAAACTTAGTTCTAGAAATAAAATTAACTATGAAATCAATTTGTAAAAACCAATCTGTTACTTTTCCTTTAAAATAATTTAAATTGAACAACATTCAATAAATACGTTTATAGTAAAAGATATTTATTTCTGTTCTTTTATCTATTACCCTTATGTTCCTCAAAGAATTATTATCTGCTATAAATATAATGATGTATTTACATATCATAAAACAATAATTATTTAGGTATTTGAGTCTTTACTTACCTATTTTAACTCACTCGAGTAAGTTGTTCGCATTTTTTTTTTTTTTTTTTAGAACTGCAACTGTTGGTTTCTAGTCCAATTCTTTGTAAATTTCTAGCAAAACTCTAAATCCTTCTTCCCGCATGTTGTGGTTCATGTAATTTTAGTTAAATTTGTCCCATTACTGGGGCATATCTTTATAAACTTCAAAAATATTAGTCCACACCTCTTTCTCTTTAGACATTTCTGACGTTACACACACCAATGGCACGAAACGCACTCGTTCGCTGCTCAAAGCCGATTGAGCCGAAATTGTCTCAATCGTTGCAATCGCGCTACGCACGTCTCAATTTGCTCCCTGTCTGCAGGGACAATCTGTAAATTGTTTGGTCGGGCTCTGCCGATCTCCCGATATCGGGAACACATACCCAATTAGTCTCCTCACGCGCCAATCTGCAGGGCCTCTGCCGGATTGTCCCTGTCGATTGGGACCGGAATTGCCTCGTTTGTAGCCGCCTTAACGCCCACTGGGGGGCGGTACGGTCCACGTTGGGAACCACTGCTCTAGATTTAGAAAATATCACACTGTGCGGCGTCCTCCCGGATGCGAGGCCAGAGCGTTAACCGCTCACTCACGACGCTCGGAACAATTTGATGTTTATTGTTATAGCAATATCAAATTGAAGTTGTTACATTTTTAAGCTCCTCAGAATAAAACTCAGTGGTTGTTTCTATAGCTAGCCCCACAAATAAGGCGTCTACTTTCAAAAATTTTCCGCTGTAGGCTTTTACAAATTGTTTTCGATTTTATATTCAAAACGAACTTTCATTAATAACAAGAAATAACCAGCAACAAACAATAAAAATAGTTGAAAACTTAGGTAATAGGAAACGCTTCATTCGCAGCCGCAGCTTTTAGATACATGTGACGTCACGACTGTCGTTGCACGCGCCAGGCAGCACAAGAACGTTTTGGCGGGCTTTTAAATTCTTTAAATTTTAACTTTTAATTTTACGCAAAATAATGCACATTCGTCAAAAAAATCTCTTCACTCGGTGAATAACAAAAAAATCTCTTCACTCGGTGAATAAGGTGTACCAATAAACAATTTAAAACCATTTACAAGAAGTAGTCAAATACCCCATTCTCTGAGCGCAGCCGAACTTGCAGCATACAGACGCAGACTTAAAATCGGATATTACTTTTTTTTTACTTATGGCTTTACGCCTTGTCGACGTCGTGGTAATTAGAGGCGGGATGGGATTGGGACAAGGAACGGGAAGGAATTCGATCACGGCCTTTTGAAGGAAGCATCTCCGGCTAAGGATTGCAATCCCGCAGTGTTATCAGTCCCGCGGGATTTTTGCGGGATTTGCGCCAATCCCGCGGGATCCCACGGGATCCGTGAGGGATTGGCGCAAACAGTTTTTTTAACGCATATGTTTAAAACACAGTTACTTAAAACGTTAATAAATTAAATTGATAAATCAATTTAAATGATAAAAATTAACAGTTAACAATATTTTAATTGGCAAAATGACACTAAAACTTTTTAGCATGTCTTAAGTATATTTTGAGATTTTATGTTTTTTAATCTAAACCAATTTTTAAATAAATAATAAAAAATGGAAATTTTTCAGTGTTAGGTCATATTATGTGCCTTACAATACATCACATAAGTTTAAAAACATGCTTTGCTTAATGGCCAAGTTACCAGAGTTATTTTAATTTTATTTTAAAATAAACGCTCCATAACACCGAGAGAAAGCATTCCATTTCACAAAGTGAAGATAATATACTCTGCGAAGTGTAAACTTGGCTCAGAACAAGATATCATAACTTTTTGTCACTGCACAAGAACGAGACTTTACTTTTTTTTTTTTTTTCAAGATTTGTTTTTGTGGGATTCATTATTATATCTCCTGATTCCTTGATTGATCTTCCTGATAGTTGATTCAAAGTTATTGAAAGAAACTACCCACCAACGCGTAAACTGTCAAGTATTTTAGTTTTACTTATGTGGCGTAACGACGTTTTTAGAGTGGAAATTATTACTTTTTAATAAGAAAGGAGACTTTCTCGGCGAATGATTGCAGTGAAGTCCTCATAGGTTGTTTCTCTGGATTTCATTGTAAAAACACGAAATTTCACACGTGAGGAAGACGGTGGAGGCAGCCGTTAAAGTATGGTGTTCCTACAACACAATTCGTCGATACACCCGTGAAAACTTCATTATAACTTTTTTTGCCTGTAGTCGAAATAATAACAAGGAGAAGAGGGATTAATCGAAAGTCTGAGCGGCACATGAAAGCAAGCGGCTTTCGTCAAAGAAACGCATTAAGGTGGCGGCCAAAATAACAAGTCAAAAGATATACAATTGCCTTTTGATAGCTGCTAAATAAACAGGTATGCGATCGTTAAAATTACGATAACATTAGTTTTGTATCAACGAATAATCAAATTTTCAGCAGCAAATAAGGAAATTGTCACAATTACTTTATCTGCAAATACAGAAAATGGTAATAATGAAACCGTGAATAAACAGCTGTAACTGTGTAGTTCAAATAACGTGTGCGACGCATAAAAAATAATTATATAGTTATAAAATCGTACTAAATACGCAACGTAATTCAAATTACAGAAATGTGTACTCCAAACAAACTTAAGTTTTGATGAATATGTAAAAGTTTATCTATTTACTTATGAATAACGAAGGTTGAAAAAACAAACGTTTGTTCACACGAGTCAAATGCGAACTGCAAAGATACAGGCATAGAGTGTAAAACATCCCAGAGAGACCGAGTGGGGCAGAGAGTCACGCACTGACACGCGTTTTATCCGCATTTTTGCGGATCCGCTGAAGTTTGTGCGGAATCCGCCAGAGTGTCTAATGATACGGGATTGCGGGATCCCGCTTTGTTGGATTGCAATCCCTAATCCCGGCATTCGCCTGGAGTGATTTGGGGGAACTGGGATATTACGATTATGCTTTAACGAAGTTATGCAGTAGTGGACCTGAGGGTGAGGCGGGGTAAAACCGGGGCACTTGTCCTGTGCGGCACCTTTAGGGGAGCGGCAATATTACAAATAAATATTTTATTGCCCCGGGCGGTAACAATCAGGCCGTCGACACTGGGGGTGTCGGAAAAATAATGTTTGAAGTGACAGCAAAATAATGTTTGAAGAGGTGACAATCTCACAATTTTTACCCCACATCTGAAAATTCATAGCTCGCAACTGAAGTTGTGTAGCGGAATCCGTCTCGAAACGAGTTTCGTAACTGATTGAAGGGCAATATCTGACAAACTGTGGCGAGGATTCAGCCGATACTCCTAATTCCTAAAAATTTTCAGAATAAAGGAGTGCTATGTTCTCTGAGAATCTGCTTCGTCGCGACCGTCTACAAATCGAAGAGACAGCCACATCGTGACGCAACCGTTGACCTCAAGACCAGCTGTGTTTTGTTTCATATCGTGTTAGCAGCTTGAAAATCTTAATTTTTTTGTTCTCGATGGAAATGTTGCAAACAATTTGGGCAGGGAAATTGCCACCAGAGCATGCTCTCCATTGCAGTTACATTAAATTAAAAAACAACTATCAAAGAATTTTCGCAGTCATATTTTTCTTTGTACTTCCACCGAACAGCATGTAAAATGTATTGAATTTAATGTTCTTTTACACGCAGTCGTATAGTTCGGCCGAATTTTGAAGAATCAGTCCCCATAAAAAATCATGCGTTTAATTGAATAATCCATGCGACGAAGTTACGAGCAATAGATAGTGATCCTTACATTCCGGAAAGATAATAAACTGGGTTATTAGAAGCTTTTTTTTCCCTTATAGTTTTACAGCTCGTCAATGTCGAGGTCATCAGAGACGGGAAAGGAAGAGGAACGAATGCGGTCAAGTCTTTTTGAAGCAACCTTCCCGAGATATACTTGGAGTGATTTCGGGAAACTATGGTGAACCATAATCTGAATAGTCGAGCGGGGATTCGAGCCCGCGTCCTCCAGAATACGAGGCCAAAGCATTTCTATCGCTCATCCTCAGAGTTTGACAAATTAGAAGCAAATCCTACATATGAATCTTCAGTTAATTTGGTTTTATGGTGGTTTTTATTGATGTTTCAAAGTAATTACTATCCTGTGATATACGAAGTATTTATTACGATTAGTTGACGATTTATAACTGGTTTTGAGGTCTCTCTTGTGGTGACCCTTCACAACGCTAAATGGGGACATGCGGGGGCGACACTGGAGCCCGCAGTTATTGACAGGACGCCGTCGGTGTCAGCATCGATCTTTCCGGGGTCATCTCCCACGCAACTGTCGCAACAACATGACACACGCACCGCCCACTACATAGCACTACTGAGGCACGAGATGCCCAGCGGGCAGAAAAATTACCGGAAATCTATAATGTTCTACTTTAAAAAAATGCTTGACACAAATGGAGTGACTTTGGCCTTGATATACTGAGATATATAAAATTTATCCATACGCATCATATGAACCTAAACCTCAATGCAAAATTAGAAATAGTTTCATTAATTTTAAATTAGGAAACCGGGCCAGAGCGAATCGAACTTCACGCAATCAATGTTCCGTACCTCATATGCGGTACGTCAAAACTTGAGGGTTGGTACAAAAATGAATGTTTTAAACAAAGGCTGCCTAACCAATTATGGAGAGGGGCCACAATTTCGATTCTAAATTAACCTGCGGGCCACATAGTACTTGTCTATAGTTATAATAACAAAGAATATAAGAAACATAGTTGCATTACAATTAAAAAGTAAAAACCAATCAAACCTTTGCAGCGTTTTTTGAGCTAGCATATTCCAGACCGCTGTTGTTGCCGGGCAAGTTCAAATGCGTTGGCGGGCCACTTTCTGGACCGCAGATTTGGGATTGCGCAGCCTTGTTTTATACGTTTCCAGATTAGGCAGTGGAATCAGCTCAACAGTTTTCAAAACCGGGCCACGTTGCTGCTCAAACTAATAATGTAATCGTTTGGTTTCAATAAAATTTGTTATATAAACGCAATGAACTCTCAATTAAGTGCACATTTCAGTATAATAGTATTAATAAATGTTTTTTTTATCTGCTTAACGTCCCTCTAAGAGCGAGGTCTTTAGAGACGGGAAAGGATGGGAGGGGAGGGGCAAGGAATGGGAAGGAATTCGGCCATGGCCTTTTGAAGGAAGCATCCAGGCATTTGCCTACAGTGATTTGGGAAATCATGGAAAACCCAAATCTGGATGCCCGGACGGGGATTCGAACCGCCGCACAGTGGGCCAGAATCTTGAAAACCTGGCCAAAAAGGAAAAAAAAAAGTTTCTGGATGGGAATTTTCGACTATCAGGTTGGCTACAGTAATGTTGGAACTACTGAATAACGATTGTTTGGACAATCAATTGTTCATTTCCTCCTTTATATTTCATGTCAAAGTCGGCACTTCATTGCTAGCGGTGCATGCAGCCTACCAGATTACAAAATAGACTTGTGGTCAAAGATAAATATTTGTGTTCTGTGTAAGTAAAACTAATATTTTAAATATGGACGGTGTTCCAGGCAGTATCTACTAATTAAAATACATTTATGTCATTATTAAATCATTAATTACACATAGTTTATTTTATTTAACTTAATACCAGAAAATGCGCGAGAAAATTTTAAAATGTGCTTAAAGAAATAGAGATAAGTTACGAATTCCACGATATTCCGCTTTCTTTTGCACTGTGTCCGCAAGTATATATAATTACCTTAGTAAATTAAACTTCAAATCCACCTACTAGTACCAACTCCGGCTTTCAACCACGTTTTAAGCAACGCTTGCAAAATGTTTGGTTATTTTTTTAAAATGAAATTATTAATACTAAGTTAATTTTTTCATTAATAATCATGAAAAGGTATATTTTTTTGAAACACAAATATTCTATATACTTTGTGGAGTTACTTTTTAACGCTTTCAAACACGTGTTAAGAAATAAGTATTAAATAAATTAATAATAATATGAATTGTCGGAGGATGCTCAAGATTCAACTAATAAGTTGATAAAGCAATGTCGCATAAGTTTTTCTCGAAAGTTTTCCGGACTTAAGAGTATGTAAGACGTGTTCAGGAGATTGTTGGCAACCACAGACTTCAACATTTCTTATCTGCGCAAATCATCAAACAAACTGAAGAGTTTGTCGGCAGAAGCCATTGCCCTCTTAGTTCCTGTGACGGAAGATTCCGATGTAGATGATGAGGAAACAGTCTTTGAAGATGATAACGATTCAGCTGAAGATGCAGAAGATAAAAAAAACAAGAAGAAAACGACAACTTTTAACTATAGTCACAAACAATTTACTAACTGAATAACTGTAATTGAAATAAAATTTTTTTGTAATATTTTATACTATCTTCTATCCTCTATTTGGTACCTTTTTCGAGCTTTCCATTTTTTGAGCTTATATTTTTAACCATTCACTATAACAACCTCTAAATATTGACTTTTATATAAATAAAAAGAATTTTACCAATTTCTGTCCGCCATCTTGGATCCTCCATTTTGATTTTTAAATATTTGAAGTCATAATCTTCATCATCAATCTCGATAAATCCCCAAAAAAATACTTTTATATGAATCAAAAGACTTTTATCAATATTTGTCCGCCATATTGGATCCGCCATTTTATTTTTTCACTGTTTGATACCATATTCTTAATCACGAACTTCGATAACCTTTACGTACTAACTTTGGTACAAATTGAACAACTCTAGCAACTTCGATAATTCCACAAAAATTACTTTTATATGAATAAAACGACTTTTAGCAATATTTGTCCGCCATCTTGGATCCGCCATTTTCTTTTTTCACTTTTTAATATTATATTCTTAATCAGCAACTTCGATAACCTTTACATACTAACTTTGGTACAAATTGAACAACTTTTTATATTTTGGCCAGCTTTTTGCGATTCTGACCCACTGTGCGCCGTCCTCCCGAATGCAGGCCAGAACGCTAGCCGTTACACCACCATGCTCGGTATTATTAATACATGGCACAAAATATGACCGACGTTGGAAACAAATTTAAAGTTCCTTAGCAATTCTGTTTTTTAGATAGACCGGTAACAAAACTGGTTCAAAATCTGTAATTTTGATTGGAACATTTACGTCATTATTTTCAAATAAAAAAAAATTGTAAGGAATGTCTTAGTTCTCTTCTTAAACGTCTTCTCTCTAAACGTCTATATCTCACATTCCTTTGTGAAAATTTCCGGAATATAATTTTACAAAATTCCGAATACGATACTCGTTTTTGCGTCAACGAACTATTACACGCAGTGCCGCATTTAAGCTTTGAGGCTATACAATATGTGGCGCGGGCCCCTCTGTCGGAAGTGGCCCTCCGACCGGGAGCTTAAATTCGAAATTCGGCACAAAAAATTTATGCGGGCCTCAAGGCTACAGCTTAAATGCCGCCCTGATTACATGCACAAATTTGAAGTTCACAACTTAATCCGATTGAATGCTCGAGGTCTGGGACGTACAGACAGTGGATCGTCACTAATAATGCTTCGTTTTCAGTTAAGTAAAACTTAACTTAGTCCAAAACCCGAAAGTTGGTTGGATCCTCCCGAAGGAGGCATACTAAGCCAGTACAGTACCATAAAAATAATATAAGTTTTTAAAAGAAATGAATAGTTACAGGTAATCAAAATAATTCACCATTCATAAAGAATTCAACAAAAACTCACAATGTTTAAGGCCCATTTAGACGACCCGTTTCCGATCACCCTGTCCTGTTCCCGTTCCCGATTTCACTTCGACATTTCATGTCGACAGAGTGTTGCATTTAGACGACCCGTCGGCCGGCCCGATCTGGTACTACCATACTAGCGGCCTACCACCACGCGTATATCCGTCTTATATTATATATTTATATTTAATTTAATTGCAATGGAGCACACGCTCCGGTGGCAATTTCCCTACACACCCAACTTCCCCCTATCCTACACTCACCTACATTTGCCCTCTACAAATTTTAACTTTAAATTCTTTTAACGTTTTCGGTAGGTTATTCATCATTCCGCTTGGCCACTCATTCCAATCCCTGACACCCTTACCTAAAAAAGAAAATCTTCCCACACCCTTGTGCCTGAAATCTAGTGCCAGCTTGTAACTGTAATAACGTCATTGGTCCAAGTAGCACACCAAAATATTCCCTGTAGGCTTAAATATTGCTAATATTACAACTGTTTTCTTCCACATCACCTGTCCAAGACAACAATTATACTGTCATTCCATATGCCAGCCATCGCATCTAAAAACACATTACATTCTTGATTATATAACTCCCTATATTTAATGATGACCCCTACTGATTCAAGGCTTCTACCACTCTTCTCCCTGCTAATTCAATTAAATAATGTAGCTTTACATGAGATTTAATGTCTTTAGCTAAGCTTAAGGCCAACAGCATGTCTTCCAAAACTAGTATCACATGATGTATGCAAAAGATATTGGTCCGCGAGATGGAATACAGTTTCAGCAGAATCGTGATCTCCAGTTACACCGAAAACAAAAATATTAGCAAACATATATATAATAATTTCATACTCGGAAAAAAGAAATCCCATCCCTATCAACAAAGTTGAAAAGGAACCTTAAATTTGTATAAACATGTACCAACATTTGATTCTACCTCTCAAGAAAATTTTATTGTAAAATTTGAGTGAAATTTATTCTATATTATTGTCATGCAGGATGTCAGACCTTAAATAATCAAATTTTAAAATACACAGCAAACCCAACAGTGTAATATCCAACAATACATATAAATTTTGTTGGCATAAGAATCACATGCACACAGTCCCCGTTTCTTCCTCACCAATATAGTAACATCATTTCTTTCAAACCTGTTACGTCACCACCTGTAACATCTTAACTAAAATCCCCAGTATTACAAACCTAAAAACCACTATTATTTCTAATAATGTATTGTCATTTAATAAAAACACTAATACAGATTACTGCTTGACAATCAGCCTACTTCATCTTAACTTGGTTACTACGAATCAAACTTCCAATGTAGACTATGATTTTCATCAAGTAATTAGCTTTCCGTAAGTAGTCATAAAAATAAAACCAGTAACACGAAGTAAAGCAGTTAACGAATTTTTACATCTTGCTAAATAAGAATACCATTTTCGTAGTACATTTTATTCATAACCCTGCATTCAATGTAGAAAATGAAAAATTAATATTTCATTTCGATATAATACCAGCTTCTAATGTAATATCACGATTACCCCAAATCATGATCCCACATGACAACAGCGCACTGAAATATTGCTAAATTAAAATTTACAGAAAGCTATATCCTATTATTAGCAGGGAAATATTAAAAAGTATACTGGCCTAAAGAAAGTGAGGATAATTCAAACATTCCACGTTCAACAATTCCCCACTATTTAGGGATAAGAATATTATCGCAATCTCAATTTTACATAGTCAAACAATAGCGCCCACCCATCAGAGTCAATAAAACCTGCACGTTCCATTCAATAATAATACTAGTAATAAAATTAGTTAGTTACAAATTCTAATATTTAAATTAAATATGTATGGCTCCATATTTATCAACATCACAAATTCTTGGTGTAACCCTGACGTTTTGACATTGTGCGAAAAGCCTAGGAAAAAGAAAAAAAATACGTGTGCCAAGCAATTATATTTACAAAGGCATTTGTTCAGTCAGTTTATTAGACACTTAGATGTGTTGGATGGTGAACATTTCCGGAATTTCTAGCAGATGACACCTAAAGTGCCTCATTTCTCGCGTCTTTGTTATGATAGAGGGCACGTGAAGTTAGGGTTGCTAACCATACTGTATTATAAAGTTTCATATTTTATTTTTGGCTGTTATACTTTTTCCTACGAATAAAGTATGCGAAAATATTTTATTTCGAATAAAGTATGCAACACATGTAACTGAATGTCCGTCTGCTAGTATTACAACCTCTTGCAAGAAAAAGTATCTATCGGCCAGCGATTTTTTGCTTGCTCGCATCATTTGATCTGTGTAATCATCGCAATAGTGGCGGACCTTTCATATTATTGTACACCAGTCGACTCGTGTCCGCTCGCCGTGATTTCTGAACGGAACCATAAAGTATGCAAAACAATTTATTTTTGGTAAACTATACAATTCAATTAATTTCCAAGCGACATGTTAGTGCTGTGATGAAACGAAATAAATGCAAGATGGTGGAAAAGGAGAAACAGAGCGTCAATAAATTTAAAAATGAGTTTATTTTTTTTGTTATACTAGATGTAGAATGTGGCTCCAACTGTAACACTGAAATGAAACCAACAATTAATTGGTAGTCCAGTAAGCCCGAAAATATATGTACCGTATTTAAGGCAATAAATAACTAAATTTATTTTTTTTCCCTTTATATACGGTACTTTTTACTTTCCCCCATCAAAAGACAAATATATTTTATTTGTTTCTAAACAAATTGGTAACTCTATTTGAGGTGTCCCATAAAAATTTGTGGGTCTTTTACACCTCCAGCAACTTTATCAATATTTATTTTTCTTGATAATCGGACGAATCCATCTAAAAATAATAGAAAACCGGTAACCAGACAGTGGCCGGACGACGCTTACACAGCCAGTTTTCGGGCGGAGTGGTGGGGACCCGACTAACCCCCACCCATTTGCCCTAAATCGGATGGAATTTCCACCCGACCTCCCTGCCTGGTCTCGCGGCAAAAACTGACCAGGAGCTCAGTTTAGACGACCCCTTTTCAGGGCCGAAGGGGCGTGGCCACGATTTAGGGAGACCAGGTCGGGTCGTCTAAATGGGCCTTTAGCGAAATGTGTTATTTAAAAAAAAATTAACTCCACGATAAATATTTGTTTTCTTTAACGAAAAGCCATTTCATACTATAACAAGGAAAGGTGCTCGTTTATTAAATTTAGTTCCATAAGTCGATTAAACGTTACACTAAAAACGTGATGATCTACTTAAAATTCGAAAAATGAAAATCCCAAATTGAAAATCGTAATGACCAAAGATAAATATTATAATATTATCTCTCATGAGTGCTGAAGATGTCACATTAAAAAAAGTTGTTTCACTCTGGTTTCCTGTGAATTTTTTATAGAAATTTTCTGATGTTGTCGTGGTCTCGCCTCTATTTTCTGAATTTGTAGGACAAACCTTTTCGTATTGTTACCAAGGCTTACGGCTTTGTTATCAGGAAGCTGACGTAACCAATACCTTAGGATCACCACAATGATGTTATGTTCATATAACTAGACACAATAAATGTCAATATTTAGTCAGACACCATATACTAACCAGTTGACTATGATGAGGAATACTTGAAATCAGTTTCTTTTTGGTAGATTACGAATTTGTAATCGATTTCTTGTTTGATCCTGTGACAATGCCAAACTGGTATTCCGTACATTGGTGCAACATCGTATTAAATTCCATTACTCACAGCTGGAATAAATGGTATTGTCATATCATTCGTCCCGTCGTTATAGTTTGTACCCATGAAATGCTAAAACATATCTCCCACACCCACTCAAACTCAATACTGATAACTACGCTAAATTTTACCACATGAACTTCAATAGCGGGAAAGCACAGATTTAGCTTCAATGGATGATGTTATGTTATTTTTTAGAACCAACATTACATCAAAAGCGTGGCAGTAAATGGTGCAAGTTTTTGTGTGTCAAAAAAATCGTCATTATTGTGGTAATACTCATCGTAGTGCTAAAATATTATGTTCTTGCACGCAGAAACATTTCTAACCATGTTGCAATTCCGAAATGCCCTAGGAAGTTTGCCGCAGCTCTGTTGTGTAGATATGGGCAACCCCCGGCCCGCGCGCTGGATCCGGGCCTCCACCAGCTTAAATCCAGCACGCGAGAGATTCAGAAATTTCAAATAACGCGCTTTTTATTCACTTCTACCTTATTATTTCATACCTACGGTCCGCGACCTGATTAAGTCCCGAAATTAAGACCTCAGGTAAGCAAAGGTTGCCCATACGTAGACCATGAGTTGGTGATAAACATCTGGTTTGTTTAGCACCTCAGGGGAGATCGGTATACAGAACATAATTATGTGCCTTTTCTGGATATACAGCGATCGCGCAAGGAGCCATTAGCTATGTAACCCAGGCCTGCAGTGGAGTGTGGTAAAAGGGTAAGTTGTCATATAATCACGAGATTCGCTAGGAACCTTGCCAATGATAGCCAGATCAATGTTTGCCACATTGAGCATTGCTACAAGCCATTCCAACATCCTAGTCCCGACCATGCTGACCACGCCCAGGTTCTATCCCAAACAACTTGTCTAACCCGTATATAACGAGCAGGCAAAATAAATGATCGATTTGACCATTCAAATTAAGATTATGTCTGGGTGGATAGTATGACCTAAAGACCTCATGGTGCTCCATTACAGTTTTCGACCGTGGAGGGTGGGCAATAACGCCCAGGCCTCGCCTTCGGTGGGCGCAGGTTTGAATCCCCATTCAGCCTTTCACGAAACCTCTCCAGGCGAATGCCAGTGTGGTTCCATGGCTGAATCTCCCCCCCCCCCCGTTCCTTGGCCACCAAGCAGTCTCGTCTCTAATAACCACGAAGTCAACGAGGAAAAAAACAACAACAAACAAACCAATTTAGTCATTGGGTACTGCCGACAGAAATGAAAACCTAAAACTATGAATATCATACACCCAACACGTCATACTTATAGCTACAGATATACTAAATGGTAATAATTCCGTTTGGTCGTAATTACCTGGTGACAGGAATTCTATTGGTTGCGCATTCCGCCCTTGTCTTAGACACCTTAACCTAACCTTGGGAGTGCAGCGGACCTATAGTTTAACGTGGAATCCGAAGCATGGAAGCGTTCTGGCTTACTTCACATTACACAGCAAGCTATACCAGAGGTGTAGGTCGAGTTAAAGGTCAATAAAAATCCCCGCTGAGAGAGGGATTCGAGCCGCAGATATTTCGCTCTGTCAGACACCTTAACCACTGAGCCAACAGACCGCTACAGATACAGCGTTAACATTAGCATGTCGGTGACGCGAATTCATAAGACTTTTACCCTTCCAAAAATCGCCAAACGCACCTAAAGAAGTTTTCACTTCAAAAACTAAAAATCTAATTAAATCCAAAACCCGAAGGTTGGTCGAATCTTCCCGAAGGAGACGTACCAAGCTATTGTGTCAGAGGCAGGAAGGCCAATTCCTTACCTCAGGGACCTACAGTTTAACGTGGAATCAAAACCACTGAATATCCTGGCGTAGCTCATATAACCAAATACAACTACAAAAAAATTTCTGCACACCACGGGATTTGAACCCGTGACCGGAGATACAAACTTGCGGAAACAAGCACCTTAACCGCTGAACTATCAGCTCGCCTGGTTTTGAAGTAGGGCCTATACATGTGCTAAATATTTTCCAAATCGGATTAAATCTGTGGGTTTACATGAACAACACTGACAGAAATTAAGGTGAGGGGCAAAGGAGGAGAGGTTTTAGGTTTTTCTAAATTAAACGTAGTATTTTTCCATTTGTTTTAAAATATACGTATGCAAAGTTCCATCAAAATCGGGTAAAAAACTTTGTTCTTAAATGAAAAATGTTGGCAAAAAAGCAAACATTCATTTTTATGTATTAGATACAAGTGCAATCTATACTTTCACAGCATCCCAAGCGCAACAAGTCATACTTATAGCTAAAGATATACTGTTAACATTGGCATGTTGGTGACGCGAACTTAAAAGATTTTACACATCCAAAAAGCGTCCAACGCGCATAACATATGGGCAACACGTCATAGCATGTCTGTGATGGGCAGTCGTGAACCTATAGATGTTAAGAAAAATCGAATCGTTGCTGTAGTAACATCAGGTCTGTGACACTCCATTAAAATTAAAGCACTAGAGGCTGGGTAATACGGAATAAACCTCGCTAACCCGTGGGTTGGCAGAAAATTTTAAACCGTGTCTTTGGGGAGATCAGCCTCTGTCCCAGGCAGTCAAGACATAAGATATTTGGGATGCTGAATAAGATTACTTGTTAAGAAACCTAGATGAATGAAAGCAGGAACTTCAGATTATTCTGTTAATAACCTGGGTTACTAAAACAGAAACAAACGACGATATATTAAGTACATTACCAGAACTAGTAGCCAGTATACATTACCATTAATAAGATATTCGTCCTATCTGTTTGGCATAATCGAGCGGCCAACCTATATGATTGTCTTTTGACAACCACCATGTCGAAATCATGGTGACTTGCTTGGACATATGATGTATGGAGGCAAATGCAGCCATGAATAATAATCTCTATTCTTCAGACTGTTGACCCAAAATAAGTGCTTCAGACCAAACATGTTTTCAGTTTGGTACACTATAGCTCTCCAAGTGTGTTAAGCACAATTACTGATACAGTATTTCCAGAATAATCGGGGAAACTTCTTTCGGAGAGGATGTCTCATATTGGTAAGTAAAGACCATTCAGCGACCTTACACATCAGCTAGTTGGCGAACGAGCGTTATTCGCATCTGTTTCCCTTTGTGACTGACCTACGAATTGTACGTTTTACTGATCTATCACAGTTATAGTAATGAACTTACTATATCGTCACATTTGCTTTATCCTTCGTTGTTGATTTAAATTTTGAACCATATACTGACCTATGAAAGTCCCGATAATGGGTCCTACATTTTAATCACACTGTCTTCATTCTTTCGTGATTGACTTACTATATCGTCGCATTTGCTGTATCCTTTGTGGCTGTTTTGCCAATTGCACCAGCATCTCGTTCATGACAGTACTCCTTATACCTTGGTGATTGGTTTACGAATCTAATCAATAGTTGATCTATGACCTTTCTGACATACACGTAGCATTAATCATTTCTTTACACTGTCTCTATCTCTTCGTGTTTAATTTATGCGTTGAACCAGCACCAGACCTATTACAGATCCAACAAAGTAATAATCCTTTACTTGAGTTTTGTGTATCAGAGCCAGGTTGTTTTAAGCATTAATCTAATAGTCGATCTCTGACAGTTCCAAGAAAATATTAATCGTTTCGTCACACTGTCTGCTTCTATCAAACCAAGTCATCCACACGACTCTTAATTTCTCTACTCTTATATCTGCTGTCATTGCGACCCAAATAGCTTGGTTGAAGATTTATCTCGTCCCACTCGCAAATGAAACGTGTTGTTCACATGTTTACCAAATTCAATCGAAAACTACGTCGTCTGTCTGACAGAAAATCCAAACCCAATCTATATATCAATTCAGTGACGCTTTCGTAAGAACTGTGACAAGCAGCTACTAATCGAGAGACTCTTCTCTGAACTTTGGCTCAGATATACCATATACCGGTGGAAAATACCCTCTCCTATGATCCAAAGTCACTATACAAGCAATGTGCCAAGAAACATGCTATAGCCTCATATAAAACTGAGCGTGGTGGGTGAGCGGTTAGCGCTCTGGCCTCGCATTCGGGAGGACGCCGGTTCGAATAACCGTCCGGGCATCGAGATTTGGGTTTTCCATGGTTTCCTCAAATCACTCCAGGAGATTCCGGAACGCTGCCTTCAAAAGTCCATGGCCGAATTCCTTCCCGTTCCTTGACTCCAGTCCCATCCCGCCTCTAATGATCTCGACGTCGACGAGATGTAAAGCCATAAGTAAAAAAAAAAAGCCTCATGGTGGTTCATATCAGATCGATATCAAGTATTTTCTTAAGAGAACTTTAAGCACAAATGCCAAAAATCCCATGAGAACATAGATCCACCTCGTCAATTAACTGATGGTTGCTTTATAATGAAGTGGTCAAGTGGATGCTAATTACTGAAAATGACTGGGCAGTGCTATTCTCAGCCACTTAATTCTCATTTGTTCACGTACCCAGATAAAGAGGGAGAGTTCCATCATGATAATGCACCATGTGACCAAACCCCAAGATTGAGTGCTATTTACCAAACAAACAAAGTGATCCATGTCTCGGGGGATAGTCGATGGTCAGGTATCAGAAATGCTGAAAGAGCACTATCAGTTATGACGCAGTAAATGTAAATGTTAATTGATGTGGTGTGACAATTATGTAACAAGCACTGAATCGCCTACAATCAAACACACACCACTTTTACCGAACCACATACATTAAGACACCGACAAACATAATTTTCGTCCACTTATTTTTTACCCACCATTCAATAGCAGAAATTAAAGCTTTGGAGATGTTAATTCTGTTCTACTAGATTCAGAAATGAGTTTTCTGGATCCTTTGGAGCCTCCAATGAAGATAACCAATATGAACTCCCATTTCCATATCGTTAAAAGTACCTACATATCGTAACTAGGCTTTTGAGGCCACAACAAAATAGCTTTAAACTCCATCACCAGGCCCTCCGTTAGCTGTTTGAGCGCCGCGTGCAATACCGATTATGCCGCCCCCTGTCAAACTACAGCCAGTGGTGGATCAAGGAATTTTCGGAACCGGGTCAACAGACTGTGAGATTGCTGACCCTTCAAACATTATTTGCTTTGCCGCCCCCATTGTTGCCACCCCGAGTGTCGCCGGCCGCCCGAAGCAGCAGCTGAGCTAAAAGAAAAAAGGTTGACCTCTACATAATACGCTGCAAATTTCGTCGCGGCGACAATGGAATGGCAACTATCGTGGGGCGGCGACTGTCCATCACTCGATTTGCCACCCTCCTCGTCGTGCCGCCCGAGTGCGGTGCACGCCTTGCACGGCTACTTACGGCGGCCCCTGTCCATCACCCAGGTAAGTTTAGAAGAAACAGCGCAATTTTTCTAAAAATTGGTGAAAAATAGGGTCAGTTGCACAAATTTTGGCATCATGTGAAATACGGCATTTAGAACAAAGAACACTTGTACGATTCCATAACTGAGTGATCTTTTCACTAGTGCTTTGAAATCAATACAACTGGTTGCAATCATTGATGAGGTTATTTCAAAAGCTGTATTTATTTCCAATGGGCCTTATACCTGCTCACCAAATCAACTGGGTCGTGCTTATTAAAGCAGCAAAGGGTGTATATTTATTCGAAAGAACAACATTTAGCCATTCTCCAAAATAGCTATTTCGTACGTTCGTTACATTCAAATACATACAAAACTTGCATTTTAAATTAATAATTTAGCACTCAGACTGCTTGTGTGTACTCGTTTTTTTTTTTTTTTGTTTTTTTTGTTTTTTTTTTGTTTTTTGTTTTTTGTTAATAACTGAAATACCTGGATTATGATAGCTATTACATATGTTCGTAATGGCTAATGGCTAAGTGTGGGCAAAACACCATCGACATACAGGAGGTTACGTGGTGTGTCCTGCTCACCAATCAGACCCTGAAGCAAGAAAAAAAACTATGTACATGGAATTTTTAAGGCTTCATACTAAAATTGTTATCCCACAGCAAGTCAGAACGAATGGAATACATAACGGTCTCAAGTCGTACTGGAAACATCAACACCGTCATTGTTAAAACTCGACTGTATTTTTTACCGGGCTTGTCTGTGTAGTATGGGTAGCATTTCAGTCTTTCGAAAGAGACTGGTCTTTACTACACACGCATATTCATACAAACCAAACTCACAAGCGTCTAATCTACAGTGCCGAATCTAAGGGGGTGCAAACCGGGGCTCTTGCCCCGGACGACATCTTCAGGGGGACGCCAAAATCATGTGTTGGTGGCATCTTTGTATAAGCGCCAGGGCGAAATATTCATGTGCTGCCGACCCCTTTTTTAAATAAAGCGCTGTGGTACACTGAGCGCGGCGGTAACTTGATAGGACGGAAAATTCATTGTTCTGTGACAGAGCGGCCTTAAAACAAAGCTCTATACACCGAATGGAATTCATTCCGTCATTGTTAGCGGGAACTCCCGATATTCTTGGATTTATAAATTTTGCCATTTGATGTTCGCATCCTTGCAGCTGCGTTCGAGTGATTAGCCCAGTTTTGTGTTTCAATATCTGCTTTTGTGCTGAACGAGTTTACATATTTATTACTGGAAACGAACCATTAACAGGTAAGGAAGAATCTATCGTTATCAAATATCTCAGCGTTTCTCATCCTTTGTCAATCCGAGGACCAGTAAAATGTCAAAAACATTCTGATCAATAACTTATATGGGCCTTATTTCTTACCTCTGTATATATTATGAACCAAACCTATCAATTGTTATTGGCATATACCGCCGTTTCTCTAGACATATACCTACAAAAAAGCACTCATCAAACGTCGCTCTCCGAAAACGTATTTAGGGAATAGGCTGTTAAGCAGCCATATCCAGAAAATACCAGATTTTTATGGTAGTTGAAATATTAATTGTTTTTAGAAAGTTTGGATTACTAGCTTATTCTCGCTCACAGTCTTATGCAGGACGAGACGATATACATTTTTTTTTTTTTTTTTTTGTCTCTTTAGCCATGTACAAAAACTTTATTGCTTCTTCGTTGGATCCACTACACGGTAGGAAATGAAGAAAAAATGTACAAAAACCAACTTAAAAGGTAGTAGCTAGACAAGATGGGCCGCAATACACCTTGCTGTTACAGCCCTATTGAATAATTTACCTGAAGTTGTCAAAGCAGGAAATTGAAGAATCTTCTCTGGCTGCAGAGTCTAAGTATGAATCCGCTCATCTCTTACAAGATGTATTGGATTTTAAATTTATCCTCAAATCAACAATTTGGGCAACCATCTCCTGGCGAATGCTGCGATGGTTCCTCACAATAGCCCATGGGCGCCTCCTGCCATATCCCGTATATCCCTTCCAAACCATTACCTTCCCGGATAGGTGCAATGCACCCTCCGCCTCCGCCACACACTTAGTGAATCGCGGAGTAATAGTAATAGCAGTTATAGTAATAGAAATTAATAGAGTAAACGTGGAAATACTTAAGGATATAATCCTTTCGCGTTCTGTGTCACTAATGACAAGGCTTATTAAGATATTGCTAGAAATGAGACTAAAGCCGATAGAATATTGGATCAAAAAAGCTACACCTGTAGCACAAAAATTGGGAATCGTTCTGATACTAAAAAATAAACGAATTTCCAAGGAAAAGCGGCAATACGACGAAATCTGCGAGGACGAATCAAGAGCATTAGACGCCACACAGCTGTTTTCCAAAGATATAAAAGTTGTATTTGACAGAATTTTAACAGAAATAGAAATAAGGGTAGAAAGTGCAATAAAACTAAACGAAAACTTTGCCTTCCTTGGTGGCCACATGTTAGTAAATAAGTCCACAGAAGATCTCCAAACAAATGGAGCCGTTCTAGCAAGCAGATACTCCAAGGACTTAAACGCAATTGATTTCTGCCAAGAACTTGCCGTGATTAAACAACGAGATCCATTTTTAATTGGAATCGATGAAACTAATAGTCCATTCCAATTGTTGCAACACATGTGTCAAAATGACTTACAGGACACCTTTCCTAATATTTGTATAGCTTTGAGAATATACTGTACGTTACCAACGACGTCCGCAACAGAGACAGTGCAAGTTGCGAGAGGAGTTTTAGTAAACTAAATATCATAAAAATCTACCTACGATCAACAATGAACCAGCAACGTCTTTCTAGCCTCGCGGTCTTATCAATCGAAAATAGAACAGCTTATGAGAGAATTTTGATGAAGTTATAGACTCTTTCGCGGAAATGAAAGCTCGATGAGTGAAGTTGTAGGAACATTTAGTGCAAATTTTGCTAGGTCCTAAGGACTGCAATTGTGAGTACAGTCTGGTTCGTGCGTTACGTATTCTGATTGTGTGTATACTGTATTATATATAATGCAAGCAATCAAAGAACTCATTTCCTATTATGTCTTTTTTATCACGTTAGTTTAATAGTAGCCAACTGAGTGTGGTGTTTTCTTTATGAGGGGGGGGGGGGGGAAGTTTTTTCCCCGGTTCGGAAAAATCCTAGATCCGCCACTGCTAATCTAACTACAGGTGCACACTTACAAATACGTGCACTCTCTCTCTTCCACACACTAACCCACAAAAAATTGTCCATAGAGCTATGGGTATTTGCAATGAATGAATATCTTACTGGTAAAATTAATACTCTTGATTGTTGAAAATATGTGGAACGGAGGGTAATCAGCAACCGAGCGTGATGGGTGAACGGTTAACGTTCTGGCCTTGCATTCATGAGGACGCCGGTTCCAATCCTCGTCCGGGCATCCAGATTTGGGTTTTCCATGGTTTCCCCAAATCACTCCAGGCGAAAGTAAATCAACAAATGAGCCGCTGTATGTTCTGTACTTCAGCAGTGGGCCTAGTGACCTTGCTTTCTGTAGTAGGAAGGTATTCTAAAATAGTAATTTCGATACACTCAAAACTTACAAAACTTGCATTCAACAGTATTAAGACATATTCCTTTACTCTGGTGTTTGACGGATAAATTTTTTTAAATTACACTAAAGTTGCAGTCCAGCTTTCATATATAAACAAGTGATCTCGTTCGATACCTTCATATATAGGTTAAGTTCATGTTTCTTACCAGTGGTATGAGGTGTGCATGCCGGATGGTTGGTGATAATGTGACACGAAGTTTATCAGTCTGAGCTGTGGGAAAAAAATTGTTAAAGCAGCAGCGAGACCCCGTATAGACACATGTGTTCTCGATGGAAAAGTTCATTACTGAAGATTCTGAGGTATAACTTGCCCAATGGCCCGCAAGAACTAGGCAACGACCGTGAGTGGTGAATCGATTATTCCAAGACAAGTAAGCTCACGAAAAATCTAACGAACCGAGAAATTTTAGAGCAGTGTCCCATAAATGCATCAGCACCGATGATTCACGCTGGAAATACATGAGTTACTAGATTCTCATTATAGAAGAGTCGAACTTCAAATTTCAATATCCGAAGCGTGATGTAGTTGAGATACCAACCTGCAATAGATACCTTATCATACGCTACATAGCTTAGTTACAGACCTTGTATGGATACGCGTATTCTCGTTGCATACGTTTGTTACTCACGTCTCTGAGGTATAATTCACCACATGGCGATGCATGTTCTCACCAATGATGATAGCTGGCGAATCGATTATTATAAGACAAATAAGCTTTCAAAAAGTCTCACGAAGTGAGAAATTTTAGGGATATACCTCACAAATACATCAACACTCATGATTTACGCTATACATGAAGAATTACTGGATTTTAAATACAGAAGAGTCAAACTGCAAATGTCTTTACTCAAATAATGATGTGGTTGAGATACTAATAGTATCTAGCAACATCCGTCAACGCACACACATAGCTTTTCTACCACTAACACGCACAGAAAAAAACTCATAGATACCATTATCAACTAACAGTATACAAAACATCTTCGTACAACCATTAATCCACTGACAGTTGTATAAAGATTGCACAAGAATCATGCAAATGGTACAAGCATTTCATAAATTTGGGAATTGTGTAAAGATGAATAAAAAAACTCAAAATTTTCATGTGTTGGTAAAATCATGAAACTTTGTGTAAAATTAGATAAAAGAATAAACTGTACAAATTTTTGTAAATTTTGAAAAATAGCCGTGTCGATCTACCTGCACACCGTCATCTGAAGTATCATACTAGGCTAGGTTAAAGTGCGGCAATCACTTTACACATATTCATTTACAAACACCCGGCAAATACGCGAAATGTTCGGTACCTGTCAGAGGTGTTGTAGCGGTACCGAGCAGTATACCTCAGACTTGATAGAAAGCTTCTAGCCTGAAGTGTTTGACGGTGAAACCCAGTGTCGGCCGTGTTTGATTACTTCTAACAGAGTTGCTGTCTCGGCGACGAATCATCTCCGTTCTAAAGCGCTTGATGGTTAAAATCTATGTCTGTTGTCACCCCAATGAAAATATTGTTATGTTATGTTTGTATGCTTAGAAGTTAGTCAATTCAGTAGAAGTAGATCAATTTGCAAACTAGTATTAAAACAAGCGGGCCATCATTACTGCGACCTGTGTTGCAACACGTGAAGCACAGAAGCTAATTTCGTAAACGGAACTGGGCGATTACTTTAATTTTATGAAATTTTGATATTCTATACTATTTTTTTTACAAACTTTCATCTTTTTTTAAAAATTAATAAAAAAAAATCAGATTAAGTTAAAGTGGACCCGCTGAGACAATTCACATAGAAGAGCAAATCAAAGGCGAGCTTACAGCTCAAACGCTGAGCTGCATGTAGACATATAACTAGTAAACATCAACTCTTAAAAAACTTGTCTGACTCCTATACAAATCTGTAAATCTAAAAAAAACTGAGCCTTGAACCGTTGACATTACTCTGAGTCACTTGTTCCATGCCAGGCACTTATGATTACAAACAAATACTATAATAAGAAAAGATATCTATTTTCCTTATCAATCAACAGTATTTCCCTCCCCCCTACACCCCCCCCCCCCCCCACACACAGAAGAACTAAGCACCGTCTAACAAACATCCAAACATCACCACATGGGCAAACACACTAGCACAGACTTTCTCTCGCTCATACATAACACACATCCCCAAACTAATATACTCATACACAGACAAAGACACTTCTCCATATCTCACTTGTCGGAATCAACTTATTCCCAGACACATACTGAAATACACACGTACAGTACTACAGATCAGCACATAACTACTCACAGGAATTCACCAATATAAGTCAACGTTAGATAAACCCACACACCTTGGAAGTCCACCAACCCTGGCTCACCAAGCGTGGTGGGTGAACGGTTAACGTTCTGTCCTCGCATTCGGGAGGTCGCCGGTTCGAATCCCCGTCCGGGCATCCAGATTTGGGTTTTCCACGGTTTTCCCAAATTACTCCAGGCGAATGCCGGGATGCTTCCCTCAAAAAGGCCATGGCCGAATTCCTTCCCGTTCCTTGTCCCCAGTCCCATCCCGCCTCTAATGACCTTAGCCGTCGCGAGGCGTAAAGCTATAAGTTAAAAAAAAAAAAATTATGTCACAAACACACCACACACAGACATCTATCAGCTAACGTCAATGTTCCACAAGTTCCACACAACATACACCCCACGCAACAAGCAGCCATTTATAAGATAAGTTATAAAACACATCGGCATCATAGTATAAAATAATGTAATATTATGGGATTAATAAAGAGGAAATGGTGAATTGTTCGGAAAAAATTAATAATAATTAATAACTTTAAAGGGAGGAAAATGGAAACTATTGGAGGACTATAAAAATAAAATTATGAATAGTATTTTAGAATTTGGGAAAGAGAAGTAATGTAATAGCATAAGGATAATATCTAGGTAATGACCTTTTAGGAGCTAAGCAAATGCGGCATCCAATTAGGGTTTTTTTTGGGGGGGGGGTGATTCTGTGATGGCAATCACCAGTTTCTTCGGTGCCCTGACCCCAAAGGTAGTCAGCCACCTTTAGAAAATAAAATATCGCCCTCGTTAGTGGCGTAACAGACTTAGCTCTTTGGTTTTTGTACAGCAGCGTCCATAAGCCAAAGATGGTATGCCAAGCCCCATCAGGTTTGAGTGTCAAGGGTGAGAGATGCGTCTTGAGTTGGACGAAATAGAGACCCAATCATTGATACTCGCTTTGTAATCCTGTTAGACGGGTTTGTTGAAAAAGCCTTACACACGTGAGCTCAGTCTCAGTTTGGGCCAGTCAGTTTTCTCAGTGTGGACTAGTTAGTTTGATCAATCAAGTTGGTCAGTGGCGAAGCTCCGCTATGATGGCAACCTTGCTATGCTTCATGTAAGATAATCTCTACTCTCTCTCTCTTTCCTTGTGTTTAATTTTCTTTCGTATATGTGCAGTGCCAAAATTAATGAGTGTTTCTATGAACACGATTTTTGAAGTTGATAAAAGGACAAGATAGTTTAACCTATTTGGAAGTAAAGACTAGTAAGTTTGTGAAGATTCTATTAGTTAATTGATGTGCCCATGTCTAAAGTAATAATAAATGTTAAACTTGTTTTAATACCTTATTTTATTGTAGTTCTCCCCCGTAATAACCCCGTGTTAAGAATTCTTATGTGTGTATGGCTCTGAGGAGTAGTCTTTGATGTAAGAAGTCCGATTAATAGCAATGAAGCACCCAAGGAATAAACGACTCCACTGTACTAGTGCCGTCCTTCGATTTGCAGAATCTTTCCAGAAATACCTCATTCGTTCTTAAATTTGTGCCTTTTTATAATTGTTCCTATTCCTCTCTTCAGTTTTTTCCAGTGGTATACTGTATCCTCCAAATTCTATCAGAAATGCGTCTGTCACTTACTCTTTCAGTTACTTGAGATCCTACATGCTAATCAACAGACACTAGCCAACATGTTTGGTCCCCTCGTGTTCTGCTCTACCACCATAGTTGGGCAGAAAACTGTTAATCCGTTAATCGTTTAATAATGAAGTTATCAAAATTTCAAAAATTTAACTTTAAGTTAATCTAAAAATCGTTAAAGGTCTGCTTAACTCTCGTTAAATTGCACTACCGTTAACTTTAGTCCGTTACATTGGTAGTTGACATATTTGGTTTGTTTGAATTGCGCGCCACGCTACGCTCCTCCATTCGGCGAGTCGGATGGTGAATGAATTAGGTTTTACGATGTGCGAGTGTGATGCATATACAACTGTTATGCTAGACATAGCGTGGGTGTGAGCTGGAAAGCTAGAGTTTTGGAGCGTTTCTATTTTATGTCTGCAAACCAGCGCTCGGTGATTGATTTTGATATTTTTATAATCCAACTTTTTTTACTGCCAGGACAAATTACTTTTTAGTTGGTATTGGTTTGGTGTTCGCTAGTGAAATAAATTAAGCTGACATTCGTTACATGATTACGTCATGTAAAATGAACTCTTGAATCCGTTAGTCAAAGCAGCAACGCTAACAATAGCAACGAGAATACTAAAATTCCTTGGCCGCATTTATGCGATTATTTTGCATTTAAATAAAGACTGGTAGAACAATGGATTTATGAATGCAAACTATATTTGATTAACCTTTCTGTAATCAACGCTCACATGTCTAGCCTTAATAATCTTAAACAAAATATCAAGAGGACGCATACATCTAAATATGAACAGTTTGAAATAAAAGCAGGAATCGTGGGAAAAACGAAAAATAATTCAAAGCCTTATTGAAGTTCTGTAGCTTCTTCTGATGTAGATTGATTTGATCTCACCTCCAGGCTCGATCTGGTAATAAAAGTTTATGTTAATAAAACATTTGGCAACGTAGCTATCAGCACCGCCGTATTCCAAGCTGGTGTGGACCAATGTATCGTAAACCTTTTTTGTTGCCAACATGATTCCACTACATGTTGAAGAGTCCGATAAGTTTGAGAAGCTGGCTAAAACGCTGAACTCCGGTAAAAACTCAATGCCTAGAAGTACATTTGGTAGACGTATTATTGATTCTCATCTCGGTACATAGCACCTTGATACTGCTTGCAGTAATCTGACACCTGGTAATTTAATTCTCCACCAATAACGACCATTTTCGCTCACCTCCGAACATGTATATTTAGTTTCTCCCCAAGAGCCTCATCTTCATTATTCATTCTTCCACTATGGTAAGCAGCCAACAAAATGATTTATTTTTTATTTTTTATTACCACAGAAGTCTATCTCTAGTAACTCATTGTCATCATCAATGAACATCAATGAACTGTGGTAGTACTTCCTGACCAATATGAACACCTCTCCACTAGTTGCTCCTGTGTCTCTGCGGTCCACAGTCGGGGAAAACCTCTTTGTATAGCACTCCTTTGTTTTATCAGGACTCTACCCCTACAAATACTTGTAGTTCGTGCACCAATATTAAATTTCTAAATTATATTCCTTTGTTCGTTATATTTCTACAGTTCATGAGTAATACTCTTATTCCTGGCTATGTAATATTTTCAGCATTAACCCAGTTTCATCTGATTCTTTAGTATTAGTGATTTATTCCATTGTGTATCTGAAATCTGTATCTCGCTGATCACTTATTTTTATACTCTCCCCTCTAACTTCTAACCTAAAAAGACGCAGTCTTGACCCCACTACAACTAGACATTGGCTCTCATGCGATTTTAGCTATCAGCTCAGATAGTATCCCCTTCCACTTTCTGTTTAGATTTAGGCCATACATAGTAACACCCCACCTACCAATGACGTCCACAGTCACAACCCCTAAGACAGAACTAATGCCTCCATGCTCACGTTTACTCGCCTCACAGCGTGGCTCAACTGCATGAGCTTAACCTTGGTATTCTGTGCCTCCTTCACCACTTACCGCAGGCCACTTCTCTACTCTATAACTCGCGCTTCTGTCAGTACTATTTGCCGCTCCCCCCACTATCACTCTTACTTCCTCCTCAGAGATATTCCAACAAAGTGAACATATATCCTCTATCACCTGATCTGAGCCTACAACTTTGTATGCCCCTATTCCTAAGGGCATACTGTACCTTACCTATTCCTACATTTACAGGAGTCTCTTTCTTTCCTGATTCCGGTAACAGGGGCAACCTATTTCTCCCTAGAAATTCTGGCTTCTTCATCCTGTTAACCATTTTTCCCTTACGACCTGTTGTCAGTTCCCAACCGTCCTCACCTTCCCCGTTAAGCCCTACTCCTCTCCTTTCTGCCTCCATGGGCTGAGCCTCAAAGGCCCAAATCCTTCCTAGCAACTTCCTGATTGTTTCGATCATATCCCTGATCTTTTAACCCTAATACAAAGCGGGAAAAAATATGGGATAGCTTATGCATGACCAGTGAAACCACTTTTACACCAACTGCAATCCACACAATTCGCCACACTTTCCAAGCATGACTTTACCCAAATTTTTCTATTACCTTCTAAAGAAACCTTAAATAGTGAAATCAGTATCCTATAATCTTTAAATTAATTGACATACTAATCTAATAAAATTTATACTATGTGCTACATTAAATCTTTACTCCTCATCCAATTATTGTAATTCATCAGTAGATAAAAATAGTTTAGTACTTTGATTTTTACTAACAAGTTCCTATTTTAATACTAGATGGTACCTACGACTTCGTTCGTGAATGTAAAGAATTTGGATGACAGCTACCGACATCTAACAACCATAAAGCACGATGGGAGACTCGATGCTATTACCACACACAAATGCCAGTCATCTGCGCTATGTAGTTCAGGCAGCAATGTAAAATTTACGGACACACATGGCTTCGGACGAAATACGAAAAAAATCCTTGATCGACCACTTTCAACCACCATATCTCCCACACTCCCAAAGTTTCCGAAATTCGACCAACGTTGAGTTCGATGGGTGACTCTGTGTTACTACCACACACAAAGACCAGTGATCTGCGCTACATAGTTTTGGTTGAAAAGTATGTAGTATTTGGAAGAAATTTGAAAGAGCCGCAGGTCGACCAGTTTCAACTCCCATATCTCCCACACCCCCATAGCTACCGACATCTAATAACCGTAGTGCACGACAGGAGACATGATTATACTACCACACATAAACACCAATGGTCTATGTGTGGCAGAAAAGTGACATATGCGGAGACACATGTCTTTCGTCGAAATACGAAAATATCCTTGATCGGCCAATCTCAACCACCATATCTCCCACACTCCCACAGTTACTGAAAATCGGCCAACGTTGTGATCGAAAGGTGACTCTGTGTTACTACCACACACAAACGCCAGTGAACTGCGATAGACAGTTTTCGCTGAAAAGTGATACACCAAGACACATGCCTCTTTGGCAGAAATATGAAATTGCCGCATGTCGACCACTTTCAAGCCCCCATATCTCCAACACCCCCATAGGTACCGACACCTAACAACCATAGTGCACGTCAGGAGACACGATACTACTACCACACACAAACACCAATGGTCTATGCTATGTAGTTGTGGCACAAAAGTGACAAATGCAGAGACACATTTCTTTCGTCGAAATACGAAAATATCCTTGATCGGCCATTTTCAACCACCATATCTCCCACACCCCTACAGCTACCGACATCTAACAACAATAGTGCAAGACAGGAGACACAATTCTACTACCACACACAAACACCAATGGTCTATGCTATGTAGTTGTTGCAGGAAAGAGAAGTATAAGGAGACACAAATTTTTGGTCGAAACATGAAAACGCCCTGCATTGACCAACTTTAATCATCATATCTTCCAAATCTCCACAGCTATCAGCATTCGGTCATCATTTTACACGACAGGAAACTCCATACTACTTCCACACACAAAGACCAGTGATCTGTGCTAGGTAGCGGTGGCTGAAAACTGAAATATATGAAAACACACGTCTATTTATTTATTATGTATATATATATATATATATATATATAAGATTTTAGAAATAATTAAATATGTAGATATTATATTTACAAAGTACTAGTTAGTAAATGTAACTTATGATTATGATTTCAAAACTTAAATCTACAATCGCATTTTTATAATCGAATTTTGTTGTTTCTAATATAAACAACAGTAGTTTGTTATTTGCTATTACTCACTTAAATATTTTATTACCATCTAATCTTTACTATCGGTAGTAACAAAACGTTATATTTCATACAGTGCGAAAGTTTAAAATATTTGTAAGTAGGGTTACTTACAACAATTGGAATTATTTATTCAGTTACACAAGAATTAAAGTTTTAAAATAATTATACCTAAACGTTTAACTATAATTTACTGTCATTAAAATAACTTTAAAGTTTTCAGCTTATTCTAAAGCTATAAAGCTAACGATAAAGAAAGAATCTGCTGTGATTCTAAAACGATGGGAAATAATTTTAAACTATAAACATGTTTCCTGTTTGCCAATGGATAACGTTAATAGATGGTCATATAGTGTTGGAAAATTTTCTTATTCATCGGCTCGAGCATTTTCAAACCGTTCGTCATTTCAGCAAACATCATAATCGGTGGTAAATTGTTAGATGTTAATTAATTTTGCGTTTCGAGTGTGATGGGGTGAGCGGCAACACTCAGACCTTATTGAGGAAGACGGAGTTTCGAATCCCGCCCGGCATTCCAAATTTTTGTTTGCAATGATTTCTTGTTTACTGCAAGAGCACAAACACAGCGGATAGTCCCTGAATTTTGGCAAAACACAATCAGTATCTTAGATACTGAAATACGTATTTAGGAGCACACATGGAACGTATGAGATAGCAACCTTAAAGCATCAGTATTGATGGAAGGCCTGATTCTGGCAAGTTTAACGTTATTTGACGGCCCAGGCTTCCAATGGCGACCGTAAGCTGGCAGCAGCGTGCAACAGTAACTACAATCTGCACGGGTACTCCTACAGCGTGTCTCAACACGATGCGCTATTTCGGACTGTCCCGCTACACGCCAGAAGACAGCAGTAACCTCAATCTGCACGGGTACTCCTACAGCGTGTCTCAACACTATGCGCTGTTTCGGACTAAACCGCTAAACGCTAAGTAGGACGAGACGATGGCCACCTGCTTCATCGGACTGTTCCGCTACACGTCGTCTATCAAGAATATTTTCAGCGTGTCATGAGGAAATGTGGCGTGACTGCTTGCTGTTACCATTCGTTATTCCCAAATATGTAATTTCCTTCCTACGACCGTCAAAGAGCATTTTGTCATTTATTATTGATATTTCGAACTATAATGTTTCATTAATTGTCTAATTACCATACAATTAACTTCTGAAATTATTTTTTCATGGTTATTGAACAAAACTCATTGTTTCTTTCTACAAATAGTATTTTTGGCTCAAATGACAAGTTTTTACCTGAAAACCACCACTCCCCCTCTACCTTATTTCTCGTACACTTCTGCGACTGTTTGTTATACAGTATGTAAGGTCATTTCTTTGTATGTATCTACCTGCCGTTTTTTTATGCCAACTTATTAACCACGATTGTCATGCGCTTAACATTACATTTAATGGCATTTTCGGTGAAAATTCAACGCGTCTCTTGTATCATGTCAGTTATAAACTCTGTTCTCTTTTCATTTCTTGTATTTTATACTCATAATAAGGGTACAATACTGGGCTAAAGGCTATATATCAATCTCGGAAAGCATGCATTTAGCACGACATAGTAACACTATCAATGATCTCAGCAGATATTTTTTTTCCGTTAGATACTACTTCTCCGTCGTCGGGGCCTATCTGTAGTACCAAGCCACAAATGAGAAGTGTAAAAAATTTCAGACAGATCAGTGGTTGGCACATCAATGGAGAGATTGATACGCACTCACATCACAAATAACTGTGAGAAAACTGATTTAACTATGTGGTTCTTTACTCAAGTGTGGAATTAGGAATAGTTCCTGGAACATATGAAGTACTCATGCTGTGTTCTAAAATATAGTTAAAACGATGGTAATAGGTGTGTTAGTATATGCCACAGCGTATATCGCTCTGTTTCTAGTGAATCACTAACGAGAACTTTATACTCATGAAGGATGACAGGTTTAATGGTTGTCTCTGGTAATATTAGAAGTCTTCTCCCTACCTGGTGGGGACTGAAAGGGTGTCCTTATCGTAACTGAGGTGCTGAGTATGAAACCATTAACCCTTCGAAAATTATTATTTTATGCAGATAGACCTATAAAGATAACGCAAAACGTAGTCGTTTTCTGTTTGAATGATGTATTATTATACATTAAAAATGTATTTTAAAATTTAAATAAATCTGTATAATTTATCAATAAATAATGTTTTTTTATTCAACAAAAGCCCTATCCCCAATTTTTTATATCCTCGAGTATGATGGAGTAGGATTGTACCCTTATTACGAGTATGAAATACAAGAAATTAAAATAGAACAGGTTATAACTGACACGATAAAAGAGACGCGTTGAATTTTCACTACTAAGTGTGATGTGAAGCGCATGAGAATAGTGGTTAATAGTGGGTGTAAAAAATGGCAGCTAGATACATACAAAGAAATGACCTTACATAATGTATAACAAACAGTCGCAGAGGAGTATGAGATATAAGGTAGAGGGGGATGGGGTGATTTTCAGGTAAAAACTTGTCATTTGAGCCAACAATACTATTTGCAGAAAGAAACAATGAGTTTTGTTCAATAACCATAAAAAATATTTTTAGAAGTTAATTGTATATTAAGTATACAATTAATGAAATATAATAAATCGAAATATCAATAATACATGACAAAATGCTCTTTGACGGTCGTAGGAAGGAAATTACATATTTAGGAATAACGAATGTTAACAGCATGCAGTCACGCCACATTTCCTCATGATACGCTGAAAATATTCTTGGTAGACGACGTGTAGCGGTACAGTCCGATGATGCAGGTGGCCGTCAGTGCGTCCTACTTAACGTGTAGCGGTAGAGTCCGAAATAGCGCATCGTGATGAGACACGCTGTCGGAGTACCCGCGCAGATTGAGGTTATTGCTTCACGCTGCTGCCTGCTGGCAGCCGCCATTGGGAACCTGGGCCGTCAAATAACGGTAAACTAGACGGAATCGGCCTTCCCCCTCTACTAGCATCCCGGAACGGATAAGCTTAAACTATTGAAACAATTCATAAAAGGAATACTTCTCAAGTGATGTAAATGAATTATTCTGATATCTGAGTTGTGCTGAAGTTTCAGTTAATTGGATTGCTTTAATATATATTTATCTTCCTAAATAAATATAACATTGGTTCAGCATACCAATTTACAGTAAATGTTCTCTGTCAGCAGATGACTGTGCCATTAATAAAAGTGCCATCTACTTTCCGTATTTATCTTGTTGGTACAGTAGGAATATTACAACTTATTACAATTTTTATAAAAAGTTATCAAAGTTCTTACTTGTTACTTTTATTATAAGTTGTAATAAGTTTATTTAAGTAAAAAAGACAATTTAAACTTTAAAGTAGCAATATTGCGAAACGATTTCTTGAAAAAATACACAATTTGTTAAATTTGTAAAGTTACATTGATTAAGAAAATTGAGTAAAATACTCGTAATTTTAACTATTAAACCACTACAAAACTTTAATTCAATTTGGTTGCGATAGAGCGCATGTTGCGTTGACAATTTCTCTATACGCCTATTTTCCGTCTTTACTGTACCTGCCTACATTTTCCCTACGAATTTTAACTTTAAATTCGTACAGCGTTTTTGGTAAATTATTCATTACTTTTCTTGTTAATTATTTCAATGCCTTACCGCCTTACTTAAGAAAGAATTTCTTCCTACACACTTGTGCTAGAAATCGAGTGTAACTTTTTCCCTTCCATACACATTACACCAATATCTTTCCACGCCTCATCACCAACATACGTCTCGTACACTCCCATGGTTCTCTTCACCTTCCTCCTATCTTCCAGTGAATCCTCTTCCAGCTCCTTTATCATATTAGTTACCGATTATGTTTAACGATAGTTTCTAGATACAAATCTAGCAGCCTATCTTTGCACCCAATCTAGCTCCTGTATTTGATACCCAAAATGTGGGTCCCAAACTACACCGCAATATTGAGGCAATAGTCTGACCAAAATTTTATAACTCAATTGCCTTATTTCTCTGGTACATCTCCTCATCACTCTCTCGAACCAATGAAAGATTTTCAAACATTTCCTAGTATCTATCCAATGTATCCCTCCCAGTTGAGCTTGTAATCAAATATTATGTCAAGCCTTCAACAAGCTGTTCTATCACCACCTTAAAATCATAATAAACCTTTAATTTTTTATCTGTGTATCTGATAAAGTCACTCTTCTTTGCATTTATCTTCATCCCATGGATACCAACCCAGATATCCTGTCTAAATCATCTTGCAGA